>JAITYX010000054.1:3600000-4200000 GCA_021018815.1 Talinum fruticosum
AATAAAAAGAATGTCGGTTTTAGAAATTCCCGACATTGAATAATTATTTGCAAACTTTAGGCGTATGAATTATTGTTATTATGATTCCAATAATGTCTTATTATTATTATTATTATTATTATTATTATTATTATTATTATTATTATTATTATTATTATTATTATTATTATTATTATTACTACAAAGCATAATTTATTTGCTCATTTATTTATTTGTTTATTTATTTATTTTTGGCCAAGCGTCTTTATCATCATCCGAGTCTTACAACACATAAATTGGTTACTTGTACAAGTACATAATATATATATATATATATGATCATAAAAAATGAAAGTGTGAATTGAAGTGCACGCGCTCATTAGTATTTATTAATCTTTGTTAATGTATTGGGTTAAGCTCGGGGCATTACATAGCTGCACCAGGCCAACCTGCAACGGGTCAGACTGAGCAGACCCCTCCAGCTACCGAGGTCCACAGGGAGGAATGTCTGGATCCTCTTGTTCTAGGTCAGCCACTCAGAGCTGAGCCCTTGACGGTGATCGCTATCCTCCCTCGGCCGCGCTCAAGCACATCGTCAAGATCCTACCAGCACAGGCGTACCTCTCGCCCTTCCTCTTCCAGTCAGACAACCCCTCTCCTTCTTAGGCAGATACCATGCACTGTGTCACAATTCTAAAGTCTGCCAGATTCTTCTTCCTCCTGGAATTCTATTTTCTTTTACTTATCTTTTTGTCCAGACATCAAATATGTACTACTTATTGTATTCTTCCCATTTTTTTCTGTTATTTTATTGCTGAAAGGCAAGGGGAGAATATAGATAGAAAAATTTGTTGTCTTGTTTAGGGGAGTTTCTCACTCTCTTTCTAGGTATGTACTTTCTTTAACTTCAATGAATTAATGCATTTTCTTTAAATTCTCTGAGTTTATTGTTTATTGCAACCATTTCTGAGTTAGCTTCATCTTATTGATATTTGAAGAGTATCTATTCTTTATGATCTGGTACTCTAAGCTTGCTTTACTTGTCTTATTTTCTGCGTAAGTATACAAAATCAGATCTATTTCACTAACAAAGTTTCTGTCTAAGTATGGAATGCCTTTCATCAAAAGGGGGAGATTGAAGACTCAGACTTTACTCCCCACATTTCTGAGTTCTATCAAAGGAATCAGGTATAAGACTTTCTCACTTATAGAGTTTACATTCCAAGTCATTCTCTGTACCTTAGAAACTTTTCTGAGTGATATAGTATTTCCTCTAAGTAATATAGCATTTATCTCATATATTCTTGCTTGTTTCCGTGAGACCCAGAAAGCATATCTGTACTCACTGCTATACACCCAGATCTGAGTCTCTCATCACTTAGAATTATCGCATGTTCAAATGACTAGTACTTGCATATCCGCACTCAGGTCTGACTTCATATTACAGGTGTTATTCTGTTATAGTCAGCGTGTCTAGTCTGAACCATGCTCAGTCTAGATCAAGTTTGTTTCACTCGACATTCTTTATGTAACTTGATTCTCGCTTAGACTAACTCAGATGTAATTTCGAGTTTCATGGATATTAGACTCAGAAAATTCCACTCCTTTTCTGACTCGAGATAATTAGTCACTTAATTATCTTAATTATATGATTATTTGTGTCTAATCTCAGACCAAAGTATTTTATACTTTGAGAACCAATTTGATTTACTTTTGTAGTTATTCAAACGAGGATACACTTTTTGCATTACAAAAGTAACCGGCTTCAAAACGTCAAATCACTAGCAGACAAGGCTTTTTCCACCTCCGACCTAGCCCCGGAAGATTGCGTCAGGGCTGTCTATTTCCAAAACTGGAAATCTGCAACACCAAGCTAAATAGTGATTTCCACCTTATCTTTCAAGACACCGCCAGTGGTTTTGGGACTACCAAAGGAGTCAAGAACCGTTGTCCAACGTTCATATCTCAACGGATACTTTCTGAGTGACTCAGAAAGTCCTTAACAACGATCACAAAGGACTCTCGGTCGGAAGATGGACTCAACGGCTATGCTGCCTGGTCATCTATAAATAAAAGCCAACTCTCAAGACTTGAAGATTGCTGAACCTATTGTTAATCATTTACTTGAGCAAAAGTCATTGTATTCATTCTCAATCTTCTACTTACAACTCCCACTCTGTAATTCATTATATTCTGAGTTGTAAGGTCTTGTACTTAGTTACAAACACTCTCTTTCTTACTCTCTAAGTGAGGTCCCTTGACTGAGCTGTAAGGGTTAACTCAGCTCGGTCGTCCCTAGCTGTAAGGGTGATCTCGGTTAGGAAGTACTAGATCAGATAAGGGAATTTCTGAGTCCAGGAAAAACTTGTAAAGAGTTGTATAAGGGAGCAACTCAGGTTTAGTCAGTCTACGGTATTTTGTGGACTCAAAATAATGGATTTGACTTCGTGCTTGGATTAGCACGGTCCGTGGTTTTCTGCCCCAGGAGGGTTTCCACGTACTTTCTGTGTTTTCATTTTCTGAGTACATTCTAGACTTAGACAGATTCAAAGTTTCAGCTTTATCTGCTTCTTTACTCTTTAGTGTGATTCTGAGTACATAATTTTCTGACTCCATTACAGACTTAAAATCTGCCTCTATCTGTGCCTTGGTCAAAAGTGTTTGCTTTTCTGAAAAATCTTCCACCACCCTATTCACCCCCTTTAGGGTGATTCAGTCTCTCCCGAGCAAACCTTCGGTTGTTTTAGATTTTTTTTTTGTGTTTTCTTACCCTCTGTACATTACAAACAACATATACAACTATTTATACAAACTCTTTCAGAATTTATGCAAAGTATAGTCCAAAAGTCTGGACCAGAATATATACAAACCAGATTCATTATACAAAGTTGTGTATGGTACATTTTAAAATAATGAATTAAGTTTAAATATATACCAATGTAATTGTATACCTATATAAATATATGCCTATGTAAATCACAAACTTTATCAATCAAATAATAAAGAGTGTAAATATATACCTGTATTTTTATAAGGTTATATACAAACTCTGTCGAACCTTGTTTTATCTTATTGAGCACTTCATCTGTATAGGGAGTGGGTGGGTCCTTTCTCGATAGATATTGTGACCAATGCTGTAAAAGACATATTCATTAGGTCAAGTGCAAGTGCTAATTAAGTTGAAAAGAACATCAAAACATTTAAATTTTTCATAATCAAATACAAGTGTAAGTACTTTGGGATTAGATTTATTTAAATCGAGTTGGGTTAGAGTGTCTTTCGTACTAGGGAATGTAGAAGCTGCACTCCACGTTCCCCTTTTGTTTGTGACATTAAAATTATAAAATTCCCAACACATGGACAATTCATTAGTACTTTACTTAGCTAGCAAGTAATATGAAATGAAAACAATTAAAGTAGACTTTATGAAGGACAATCTCACCTTTACAGTGACAATTTGTGGGTTTGTTCTAACACGTGAGCCTCTCAAGCCTCCCTTACAAACATATATTACTAGAGTACTATTTTTCAATAAAAAAATAAATTTCAAATTAAACATACAATTGAAAAGAATAGTATAATTAACAAAAAGCATAAAATGATTAAGGTATGAACTCACGAGTATAGTACGTTCTTGATATCTTTCCTTATGGTTTGACCCAAAGGATCAAGCTAGGGTGCTACATTGCTCTTTTGAAATAAGGTAGCAAGCATCCAATGTTGGCTACACTTACACAAATAACACAATTATAAGTATGTAACATCATAAAAACTTTATTTAAGTTTATTTGTATACTTACCCCTTAATGAAGGGCGCCAAGTAACATATATTCTACGCATTATGTTTCATGACTCGAGGATATAATTAGATCGGTCATCGGTTGTCCGCCTAAATCCATTAATGGAATTAGGGTTGAAAAACTGAACCAACTTATTTTCCATCTCGTGGAGGCCACCTTACATATTAATTCTATATAGTTAGAAATTGAACTTAATAGTTAAAAAATAAACTTATGAATATAGTAACTCACATAATGCCAATCATGATAGTGGATGCACCGTTCAATTGCATCTCCAAAAATTGCATTATGTTGTTTGGGAAGACATATAAGGTCATGTCCTCATCGTCCCCGTCAAATTGCCCAAACACGTGATGTGGTGCTCTGATTTCTAACGTTGTATCTTCTAACAAAGTCTTCACAAAACTTTGAAAAGTAGAACACTAATCCATATGGGACTCATGAATAAATACGAGAGAGGACCACTTCGGACGATGAACCGGCGTCGTTGAATACTTCCTTGTGCCAATGGAGGAGACGGAGTGGCCTTCATCCTACTCTCGGATCTGTCCCCAATATCCTAGTGAATACTCAATACACAAATTAGAAATATATATACATGATATTAACAATAGTTAAATCTAATATTTTAAAAATGAATTACCGTAGAGAAGATGATCAAACTCTTGGGCTAAGGAGCAAAAGTGTTGACCACGTCATCAACAGTGTGGAGGTTTGTTGACCGGATCAGCAACTCATAGTTCCCTTGCATGACTTCTCTCACACTCACCCTCACCTGATCAGCTAAAAGGGATGCCCTGTTAACGAAGGTATCTGGCTTCCACGAATAAACAACACCCGATGTCACAACATGATGTAGGGGAGGGTGATGAAAAGCTAGCATGCATTGTACTGGCTACATAAGAATAAGCATAACAATTAGAATCATGGGATAACCCATGACATAGAAGTTAAACTATGTAAGAATTCTGAAAATGAACGGACAGAGTTTCCCCTTAAAAGTAGACATTTTCCCGAGATAATGGCCTCCATCCTAAAACAACAAAAATATACTATGACTAATTTCTTAACGGTCACATGCTGAAGTTCCACAACAACAACATAATATACACCATTCGTTCAACAAGAGTATACACCAATTAGTCAAACTATAAACATGCATGTAAATAACGACCCTCATCCAAAACAACAAAAACATACTATAACTAATTACTCAATGGGCCACACGCTGGAGTTCCACAACAACCACACAATATACATCGTTCATTCAACAAGAGTATGCACCAATTAATCAAAATATAAACATAAATGTAAATATAATTAGGTAGCAAAATCTGAATTACTTTCACCATGATTTCAAATTGGTCGACGGGTGAGCTCGCATTCACATTTGCGCTCCCAGATGTCCGGGATGAGAATGGATGTAAATCATCCAAGTTGGGTTCTTGCATACCCATGTTGTTGAAGTACACCGTGATGCATTCCTTCATTAGGCATGCATTAAGGCCTGTATCTCTACCCTCATCTTTTCCAATCTGTGCAACCCTTTGAGACATTTAGGACTATTGGGATTGCATTTGGGACTGCATTTGGGCCTTTATATCTGCTTGGCTGGAATAGATGGGGAACTCTTTCCTAGCCCCAAAGTGCTCAACTATCCCCACCCTTCCACCGCAGGGCTCAAACACGACAAGGATGCTCCTGGTGGTGTCAACGATTTTGAAGTCGATGCTTGTGACAAAGACTCATGTAAGAAGGAAATAAATTATCATTTGGCAATTCATATATTAAAACCGATAAGTTTTCAAAATAAATAAAGGAATTAGTAAAAGAGCTGATGAGTCGTTGAATAATAGATTCTACTTCGGTCATAGCGAAGGTTCCATATTTGTTCTTTCTTTCTTTGACCATCAGCTTGTCCCTCTCGATAGTGAGATGTGAAGTATCTATGATGGAACCTTCACCGGATGTGCTTTGAAGTTGTTCAAGCGTCGGCTTGTACAACTTGTCCTCCAACATCACGCATGCCCCACAGGACATCGTAATGGGATACACATTGCTCTTAATCCTCTTCTGGTTGGCTTCACCTCATGCCTACGCAAGTAATTAAGACAATGAAGACATCGATAAATAAGACTTACATCAAAAAAAGATAACAAATGATAAATTACCTTCTATTCCGGAGAGGAGACATATGCTTCAAACATTCTCCACTCCTCCTCGGTGATGAAGTGGTAGATCTCCCACGGTCTACCTTGTGCCTTTATCTCCCATGTTTGTAGACCCAAATAGTGGCAATGCGATATTTGAAGTTTCTAAATTTTTATGCCGCCAACATAAGGGTCTTGTGTCTCACCAAGGGATATCAACTTCTCTAACGTCCAAGATGAACGTTTTCGAAAGCTAAGAATGACATGCATTAGTACATACTAACCATTCACAATAAGTTGCAATTCTAAGTTAAGATGTAGTGCATATACCTAAATATCATTCCTAAGGTTGTCCTTAATGCGATCGAAGACTGTGCCCTAACTTCGCAGTTGATCTTCAGGTATGTGCAGGTTGTCGTACTAACATAGCTCAAAAAGTGAGTTGCATGATCACTTACAGCATTTCCGTGCCTGTCAAATTGGACCCGTATAAGGAGAGTTATATCATCTCTACTTCGGACCAAATTCTCCTTGTTCATCATTATTCGTCCCCTCGATTTTTTTTTTGTACTTTGGGAAGGATCCATTTTATACTACAAGCAATTATACAACTCTTGATAAATAAACATTTTCGTTTTTAATACTCTACTTCCTATGGTCACATTTATTTACAATTTTTAGCATGCATATCTAATAGTGATCTTCCTAAATTTTTAGAAACTGATATCCATGTGAATTAAAACTTCATCTTATTGATGTTTATGTGATAGAAATATGTCACAAATAAGGTTTTACTCAGTTCAAATACATCTATTTTAACATTAGATACAAAATTTAGTCTTATCATGTTCATATTTATATTGAAAAATATGGTGAAATAAAGTTGTATGCTTAGTTCCACTATGAGTAGTCTATGGTTTAGTTTTATTCACAACTCACGTCTAATTTATGGTAGGGCACAACATATATACACATTTCATTTCGGAAGACCATAAAGAAAGTTCATACACCAATAAATGTAAAAAACCAGTTTCTAAACTCTTTGTCAAGCATGCCACTATCGAAACCCAAAAATCCCCAAACCCTATTTATCATGCTACTTTAAAAACCCTAAACTTTTGGCGACGAGGGTACAAAGAACCTCTGAAGACCATAAAGCATGCCACATTTACACATTTCATTTAGTAGAGTACAAAATAAGAGAGGGAGAGATGACTTACATACCGGCCAGCGAGAGTGAGAAAGAAGGAACAACAATAACGAAGACAGGTGAGCAGCGAGAGACGAGAGCACGAGCTGAGAGTGGTGAGAAGAGTAGTGATAATGGCATGTTGGAGACCACCGACGACGACGAGGAAATAGTAGACAGTAGAGAGAGGAGAGCAAGTGGAAACCATAGAGGGAAGAGAAACTAAAGTGAGAGTGACAGCGAGAATGAGAGTAGAGAAACCAAAGGTAGCGGATCGGTCATGATTTTTTTTTTTTTTTTTTTTGCTTCTAAAGACTTTTGATTATGGTTCAATGACAGAACCACACTACTATAGGAACCACTTTTAACTACGGTTAAAAACAACATTTAACTATGGTTAACTAGCGTCATGTATGTGGTCGTCCTTATATGTACCACCTTTAACTACGATTCAACAACCATAGTAAAAATCACCTATGACAACAGTTCGGATGGAAAAATGTAGTCATAGGTTACTCTATGATGGCGGTTTTCCAAAAGAACCGTCGCCATTCATATTGAACAAAAATGCCCAAAATGTTCAGGCAGGGAATATGACCACAGTTCTAATGTAAGAACCGTTGTCATAGGTATGTATTGTTATATAGTTTCTTTTGTTTTTCCGTTCCCTTTGTACAAACTTATACAGCAACAACTAACAGACCTCAATTTTCCAACATAAATACTAAAATTTTCAACTTACTACAACAACAACAAAAGTTCCATCTTCAACAAGTTCGCAACACAATTCCATATTTCACAATAAGTTCCAACATAAAATATTTACAAATGATGTGAAATATAATACAAAGAGTACTCTTCTTTCAGTATTTTATGCGAAAAGTTCATCTCTCCTCTTGAAACTTTGTAGTTTAAACTAATTTCAATGTTTTTACCCCAAGGAAATCTGTATTTTCCTAAAGTGATGCTTTTGTAGTAGATTTAGCTACGTGCTTGTCTTTATCACTATATTACTTGCTCGGAGTTGTTGCAATGGTAGCCTACAAAACATATATACATCATATTTGCAGTCCACGCTACCTCTGCACGAACTCCAAGCAAGCATACAGTCGTGACGACAAGAGTATAACTTTATCTACTACAAAAGCATCACTTTAAGAAAATAGAGATGAACCATTTGACATAAATATTAAAATCTTTTAAACCACAAAGTTTCAAGAGAAAGAGATAGAATTTTTGACATAAGTACTGAAAAAGGAATATAGAAACATGACATCTCACCAGCGAGTCTCTATTTCCTTAGTCATTGTGCCAAAGTGATGCTCCTCCTAGGAAAATTGTCTCAACTGTCAAAAACCGCAATGAGAAAATCAGGGATGAAGGTAGCATTCAGGAGCTTAGTCCTTCCGACCCTTATCGAATGATGATATTCTAGCCCGCCATTAGAGAGCTCAGTCCATTGTTTGCTTGCTTGGTGTTCGTGTAGGGGTAGAGGTGAAGAACATGAAAAATGTGGAAAACATTAAGTGGGAGCTGAGATTAGCAACCAAAACTCCAAACATTGTTAAGCAATAATTATCCACAAGAAACATTACCTGAATGATGACCCTCATCGAATGATGATCTTCTACCCTTCCATTGGACAACCGAGCCTTATTTTGATCATCATCGATATTGGATATCATCCATAATAAAATTAAGGTTCTTACTGAGTTGATATAATTATATGGTTTATGCCTTTGTTCTCCTCTTCTTTGGACTTAACTTCAATATATATTCCCTCTTGATGGCCAACCCTTAAATACAAATCTTCAAAATTGGTATCCTCATTTTCGACAAGCATTCACAAAGAGAATGTTGGGGTCTCATCAACAAACACACACACATCTTCACCATCCCCACCACCAACGTGCCTGTTCCCTTAAAGAACAATAAAACAAGTCTTGTTGGGTCCTCAACGTAGAACACGTCTTGCTTGGTATGCCATAACAAATTGATCCCCTTTAGGACCTTCTCTTGTGAGATCGACCATTGTGAATCCCATCTCATCAACTCGGACACCGTTGGTATTGTCAATCCATTTGCACTTGTAAACGGGCTCATGGAAGCCAACATAGTCTAGCTCCAATATCTCCTCAATGACTCCGTAATATGACATTTTAGCTATAACGGGATTTTTGTCCTTGGAGTTGAAAACATGACGTGTATCAGCCTCCAAGTGTGACCTCACTCCTTTGCGAGGTGCTCCTATTGTCCTAGCTCTTTATGTAGAAAGAGTATCCATTGATGTCATACCCATGGTAAGATATGATTTCCAACTATGGCCCTCTAGCCAAGCTTACTAATGTTTGCGAGATATGTTCACGTGATTCTTTCAATTGGCTAGTGATCACTCTATCTCTCGAACCAATTAAGAAATGTGCGATTATGATAGGTCAGTACCCACGCCTTGTTTTTTCCTCTCGTACTATCTCCTTTTGAGGGATTTGTGCTCATCAATGAACAGCTGCACTTCATCGTTGCTCGTAGAATATAAAGATGTGCTTGATCCCTCATTTAGGGGTAGTATTCACAGCAGACCTCGACACACTCCTCTCGTTGTGTATGCCTCAACAATGCACGCTTCCGGTCGGTACCGATTTCTGAATTAGCCTTTCGGAATTTTCATAAAACGTTCAAAAGGGTACATCCATCGGTAAAAACCCGTGCCACGAATTGCACTTCGCTCACCAAATGGTGAACTAGGCACACCATGATATCAAAAAAGAAGGTGGGAAGTACATCTCAAGTTGGCACGAGTGTAACGATCACGCCGGACTAAAGATCATCCAATTTCTCCATATTAACGACTTTGCTGCATATGGCATTGAAGAAGAAGCAAAGTCTTATGATTGCCTGCCTGACATGTTTTGGCATCATGACTCATATAGCAACCGACAGTATTTGTTGCATGAAAGCATGACAATCGTGAGATTTGAGACCGATTAGTCTATAATCGGACATCCAAACGAGTCTACCGATGTTTGAAGAATATGCTCGTGGCACTTTCAATTTCTTCAAGGTCTCACACAAACATTGTTTTTCCCTTTTGTTCAATGTGTAAGACGCCGGAGCACATATGTTCTCTGTCCCTTTGGTTGTGGTGCTAATTCCTCCCCTATTCCCATTTCACTCATATCGAGTCATGCTTTATCTCTATCCTTGGTCTTCCACGGTATGTTTAGAAGAGTGGCAACGAGACTTTCATATATGTTTTTCTCTATATGCATTACATTAAGACTTTGTCTCACATACAACTCTTTTCCAATATGGAAGATCAAAAAATATTGATCTCTTTTTCCATACAACATTTTCGGATTAACGTCGTATAGCTTGCCAAACTCCACATCAACATCCTTCACTTGCTCATATGTTTGATTTCCTGTTAATGGAGTTGGAGCGAGAATCCATCTCGGTTTTACCATTGAAAGTCTTCTTTTTCTTATGATATTGATGGGAAAAGGAAAGCAACTTTCGGTGTCCGAGATAGGTTGTCCTTTTCTTATGATATTGATGGGAAAAGGAAAGCAACTAGGGAAGTGGGCTAGGTTGCAAAAGTTGTCGGCAATTAGACTCCACGGTACCTCGTGACCGGCGCCGACCAACCTTTGGCAAGCGTGGTCCCCAACAGGCCCGACTAGATTCCTTCGGTTCCCTATTAATTACTTGACCCTTGTTTTATATGCTTGGATGCCTTGACGGATTTTCTTATAAAAAGGGTGCATGGTGTGTTTCATTTTTGTCCACCAATTCTTCATCCGACTCTTTTTCTCCTCTTGCATTTCCTTGCCTTGCTCCATCTTGAAAGCTAGTTGGTTCTCAAGAGTTTTTTGTTTTCAAAATGCCTAGAAGAAAGGCTCATCCTGTAGGAAGAACTAGAGCTCAAAGTCTTACTCAAGACTCCTTCCTCGACGCGAATGGGGTCCACAAAATGAATGGAATACAACCGATCCTCTAGTTGAAGCTGGAAGCCATGTTTCCTCACTTGCCATCTCGTCTTCGGTAAACTAATTGACTTAAACCTCTTTATTTGCTCATTTAGAGTAACTCTTTAACCAAAATCTTATTGGATTTTATCTTGTAGGAAGGCTCAATTCCAAGTAGTGGGCCCATCCCAAAGTTTATGGAGACCTGCTAGAGGATGCACTTTTCTCTCGAGAACGTCATGTATAATGCTTGGGTTTGGATCTCTCTAGATCACTTAAAACCATCTCATTGATAGGAGGGAGAGGGATCTTATCGAGCCATCAATTATCGGTTTTGGGATACAACCAACATATTCCACCTCCCCTTCAGTGAGATAACAATAACTCCTTTCAATTTGGCTATTTTATCCGGTTTAGGCTTTTCGGGAGAACCTTTACCTTATGACTGGTATTTGTACCAAAACTATGACTACCTCCATCACCTTTTAAGTCCCGTACCCGACAGATTTCCATTTAATAATCATTTCAAATACACCATTCTTTGTGAGGCTTTTGAGGATGAAGCTTTCTGGCCTCAACATTCCCTTCAAGAACAAGTGAGAGTCGTGCTTGCTCTTCTCTTAAGCATGGTCCTCTTTCCGGATCAGGCTGCCAAGGTTCATGTTCACTATTTGGTGAACCTTGTAGATCTTGATAGAATAAAGGAACTCAATTGGACCCTCATATACTTGCCTTATTAGGGGCCTCCGTGCCGGTGTGCGGCATACAAGGCCAGAACCGGATTCTACCAACTATCTCCCTTTAAACGGTTTATGGAAAATTATTGAGGTATGCTCAAATTTTTCGTTCTTCAATATTTATTTTTCATCTTGTGTGGATAAAAAGCTTTACTTGATTTGTCAAATTGTAGTCATGGTTGTATGAATATTTTCCACATTTCTCTCCTGGCTCAATGAATCACTCATCGAGAGCCACTCCTCCCGGTAGTCTACCTAGTGCGCTCGAGACATCATCCCAAACTCATGAGAAATAAATGCCTTCTAGTAGTAATGCTAGACAAGGCCCCTCATGGTGTTCTTCAAGGCGTAGTCATTGTTAGCTTGTCGTACGGTTACAAATTAAACCACTACTTAGACTTATAATAAATAATATAGCATAGGGAAATAGGGATCGAATCCACGACGAAAGATATAAAAACATGCAAGCTTTAATCTAATTAAATTTACTACTCTTAAAAACAAAATAGAAAATATAAATTTAAAAAAATCAATAATTAAAAATCATAGAAAATTATCTAACAACTAAATAAATAATTTATACATAATAACAAAACTATAATGACCCAGAAATATTTATATATATATATATATATATATTTTTAGAATAATTAAAACAGAAAACTAAAGTAGAAAATAAATAAATTCTAAAACAGAAAATTAAATAAGTAAAATTCGGCACTAAATTAATTACGAAAATAAATACTAAAATTATCTAGAATATTAATATTAATTTTCTAGATGAAACCAGACCCTAAAAATATAAAAATCAAATTTAAAACCGAATTAACGAATTTATTTAACTAAAAATTTATAGCAATTAAATTAGAGAATTAAATCTAAAAAATTATCAAATTAATTCCAAAAATTCTAAAAATTTAATCACATCAACCTAGGACTCTAGCTAAAACCTAAAAGAAGATAAAAACAGAAAAAATAATAAAAGAAACTATTTTTAAACTAATTTCTAACAAACTTACTAAAAAATAATAAAAAATAACAGAAAAATAATCTAAAAATGAAAATATATAAAGACTCAAAATTAAATTAAAATAAAATTTCTAAAACTAACCTAAAATACTGATCTTTAAGGGGGATGACGAAATTAATAATAAAACACTATACATTTATAAATAAAAATTGACAAACTAAAGAAAATAACTAAAAAGCAAATAAATAGTATCTAAGATATCAATTTTATAAAAAACACGTAGTATAATTGATATCCACCATACAAATTATTATTTATCATTAACACACAAATTGATCTACCCATGAGCTAAACTGTAGAACATAACCACTAGCGAATCTTCCCCGTTTTTCCTTAATTATTAGTTTACTTAGGCCTAACCCTAATATAAACTCTACTAATATTGATAACCCCGACACTAGCACTACAATTTAATCAAATTAGAGCATTAAGTATTAGAAAAACATCATCTAGCACCTACTACCCAATCTACTAGAAAATTAATTTAAAAAGGATCTATGATAATTTCCTAATTAAAAGAGATGGGTATGAGCCATCCATGATTAACTAGGGTGATACTTATGTCTAAATGACCAGGCGATTACGTATTTAAGCCCTTTAAACTATCATATGAATTTATATAAAAGTAATTAGTGTACACTCTAATTAATTAGACATAAAAACATAAACGTTAAATGCAAATTATCATAGAATCATGGATCGAATTAATAAGACAATAAAGATCGAAACTTTGTTTCAAAATAAATAATTTAACATGGTTTCAAGTAGATTATACTAAGTATAAAAATTACTCACATATAATGTAATTTAAACCATGTAAACTAAATAAAAATTACTTCTTTAATATTAATCTAACAATAAAAATTTAATCTTTACTAGTAAAAATTACAATACTAAATAGTACTACCGATATAAATTTCTTCGACCACGGAACGATGATATTGATGATGATTAGCGATGATGTTAATGGCTGGTGTGAGACGTTGATGATGATGAAGATGATTATGAAATGGTGATGAGGATTATGATGGTGGTGGGGTAGAAAGGCAAGCAGGAGGTGGCGAAGGGGAGAGATGGAAGGCTTTGATGATTATGATGAAGATTTTGGCTGTGAGATATGTGATGGGCAGTGAGAGAGGTTTGGGAATTAAATACGTAGTGAGGTTCTTGGCTTGGTTCCTCTTTCTTCTTATGCAACTTTAACAAGGAGTCCTAGTAGGTTTAGAAGTATGATTATCTTCACTCTCCTCTTCAAATTAAGACTTCATAAAATATAATGTTATAAAATAAATATTTTATGACACATTATTTTTATGGACTCGCTTCATGTCTTTTCTTGAATGCTTGTCGGTAGCTAAAAATCCGCTTTTAACATCTTTTCTTTTCTTCCGCACTTTATTTGATAATTACCTATAAATAGAAAAATAGGATAAATTAGATAAATAAACTATATAATATAAATTAAATAACTACTAAATACGTATAAAATACGACATAACAAATTCCCCCACACTTACTTTGGACGTCCTCGTGCAAAGAAATCTAAGATTCGATCTAATATTACACTTGCTTATAAAGATATAAATAAAACATAAAATATATGTTAGGGTTGCCTTGCTTGCAAAACAGGTTGATGAAAATTTCTCTTTCCCAAGTAGGTGAAAAACTACACATTTCATTGTCATCATAGAGTTTATTCATCAGCCGACAATATCTCTTTCATTTAAGCAACAGTAAAAAATTATCCATCTTTTTCAAACATGTACATTCCGGTCAAGAGGTCTAAAAAGTTTTAGGATGGGAAAAATGAAGGTGCGAGTGTGGTAATAGAGACACTAAATTAGCGAGATAACTCACTAAAAATTGATAATAAATTTATTTTGCAAACTTTTTTTTCAACTCTATTCAAGCACATATTTGAGGCTCATATAGGGTCTTAGAAATATAACACTCCCTGTCTCCCACTCACCCAAATAGAGGTGGTGGAGTAATCACTTTTTTTTCATTAGTATGGTTCGAGCCATTGATCGGCCCAAAAGGGGCATGACTCTCCCATCATGGGTTACTCCATTCATAAGGCTCAACTTGAGACCTAAACTTAAGGGAAAATGGTGCCAATCCACTAACTCCGACCCATGTTGGTAGACTAACAATTTTTTTTTTTTAAAGGCAAGACAAGAGAAATCAAATTTTCAATGAGTCATTCTGCTAAGTTCAGTAGTCTAGGTGAAGGGTTTAAGTTAATTTATTGCCTCTATCACGATCATATAACATGATCAAACTGACAGAAAAATTATCATTGTCACTAATTGAATAAATATATGAGGATCAACTCAAACAACTCTGAATGACAATTAACATGTTCAAATTTCTCACTTACAAAGGAAAAGAAAAACTATAAACAGAAAAATTTAAGCAAGTTTACCCAACATATATTCATGTTTATGCATTTCTTCACAAGAAACACATTAAAATTTTTTTAAATAAGATAAAAATAAATGCATAAAATTAAAATACAGGATGCACTCAAAAAATAAGATAAAAATAAATGCATAAAATTTAAATGTAGGATGCACTCCCCACACTTAATTCATGAATTGTCCCTAATGCATGCAAAATAAAAATAAAATAAAAATAATAGAGATAACATAAGCTTCCCTGAAAAATGTTGGGTTGCCTCCTAACCGAGCGCCTTTGTTTACCGTCTTTGGCTCGACACCTCTGCAAGTCAAGGATCATCTAATTGCATTTCTCACACTAAACAGATCTGGTCTCCTGCATACTTGTAATTAGCGGGAAATTTCATTTGGAAAGGGGCAGATGTATTCTCCCCACACTTACCATTTTGTTCCTTTTCAATTTAATTTGTTCATGAATAGATCTTTAAGGAACTTAGCATAACGAGGTTCCCGTTTCATGTTATCTAGAAGAGTAATGTTGATTTCTTCCTTCATATATCTTTCTATGATAACTTTAATTGCCTCGTCTATCTTAGGAGTTGTGCTTATCAATCTACTAGGAAAATGTGGGATAGGCTTCAAAATATCTTTCTTATTTTCACCTATTTTTTTAGCATTAGAGGCGTCATCTTTGTTTTGGTCAAGTTCAGATTCCTTGACCTCTAATTCTGGCTCTACCTTTATGTTTTTCCTAGGTTCCTCTAACCCTTTCCCACTATTAAGTGTTATGACACTCACATTTTCTTTTGGATCTTGGAAAGTTTGAGATGCATTTAGGCTTACAGGTTACTAATTATTGTATCATTGACAATTTGTCTCTCTTGAAGCAGACTTAATGGTCATCTCTAAGCTTTGGAAGCTAAGGTCAATCTCCTTTTTCTGATCATCCGTCTTCTTAATGATTTGCTCTAAAAGATAATTGGTTTTGTCTTGAGTAATGGATTGACCAAATTCTAAGGGGTTTTCTTCAAATCCATACCTAAGGTTAGAGTAGTCACTCCATTCTTCATAAGTGTTCAAGAATGGGTCATGGTTCATTTGACCTTGGTTGGAAAAAATATCATTCACATGCCCTCTTTGTTGAGTAGGACATGAATTAGCAACATGACCCTCTAAACAGCAAATACTACAAACTACTTGCTTCTTCTCTATTGACCAATTTGTTCAACATAATAGTAATTTATGACAATTAGGTCTCTATAGATGGACCTAAATTGAACTCATTAACATTCCTAAATTGGGTATCTCCAATTCCAAATTGTTGAGTATTTTGGCCCATAATATTAAACAATTCTCTACCCCGAGCTGGAGTCTTATTAAACAAGGCCCCACTACTAGCAACGTCTACCATATTTTTATCTATTAGCAATGAACCTTCATAAAAATATTGAATCAATAAATGCTCAGAAATTTGATGTTGGGACAACTAGCACATAGTTTATTAAAATGCTCCCAATATTCAGAAAAATTCTCCTCGATTATGTGCTTAATGCCACAAATTTCCTTTCTAATTGACCCTATCCTAGATGTAGGACAAAAATTATCTAAAAATGCTTTATGGACTTGGGTCCATGTAGTGAATGTTGCAGGGGTAGGTAATAAAACCAATCTTTAGCCTTATGCTAAAGTGAAAAGGGAAAGACTCTCAACTTAATTTGGTCTTGGGTGATTCCCTCCAGTTTCATAGTGGAACATGTAATCAAAAACTCATTGATATGACGATATGGGTCCTCACCAGGCAGTCCATGCAAGATATAAGATAGGTAGAAGTTGTGTATCCAAGTTAGGTTCAGCAAGTTCATGTAAAGTAGTCATCTCAATAATTTCAAAACTTACGAGACGGAATTAGAAACACTTACTTGGCTTTCAACTTCGTCAAATGTATAATCCTTATAAAAATAAAAAAACACTAAAAAAACAGCGAAAATAAACTATTAAAGTCACAAGAAGTAATAAAGGTTGTAAATCTAAATTAAATTAAACTAACAACTATTATTTTCTTTCCCGACAACGGCACCAAAATTTGTTACCTTGTCGTACAACTACAAATTAAACAACTACTTAGGCTTATAATAAATAATACAGCATAGGAAAGTAGGAATTGAATCCATGAGAAAAGATATAATAACATGCAAGCTTTAATCTAATTAAATTTACTACTCTTGAAATAAAATAGAAAATATAAATTAAAAAAAATCAATAACTAAAAATCATAGAAAATTATCTAACAACTAAATAAATAATTTATACATAATAAGAAAACTATAATGACCCAGAAAGATATACATATATATTAGAATAATTAAAACAGAAAACTAAAGCAGAAAATAAATAAATTCTAAAACGAGAAAATTAAATAAGTAAAATTCTGCACTAAATTATTTACGAAAATAAATACTAAAATTATCCAGAATATTAATACTAATTTTCTAGACCTAACCAGACCATAAAACTATAAAAATCAAATTTAAACCCGAATTTACGAATTTATTCAACTAAAAATTTGCGATAATTAAATCTGAAAAATTATCAAATTAATTCCAAAAATTATAAAATTTAATCACATCAAACTAGGACTCTATCTAAACCCTGAAAGATGATAAAATATGAAAAATAATAAAAGAAATTATTTTAAAACTAATTTCTAACAAACCGACTCAAAAATAATAAAAGCTGACTGAAAAATAATCTAAAAATTAAAATATATAAAGACTTAAAATAAAATTAAAATAAAATTCCTAAAACTAACCTAAAATACTAATATTTAAGGTGGGGGTGATGAAATTAATAATAAAAGACTATAAATTTATAAATAAAAATCGACAAACTAAAGCAAATAACTAAAAAGCAAATAAATAATATCTCGGATATCAATTTTATAAGAAACACTTATAATCTATATCCATCATACAAATTATTATTTATCATTAACACACAAATTGATCTACCCATGAGCTAAACTGTAGAAGACAACCACTAGCGTATCTTCCTCGTTTTTCCTTAGTTATTAGTTTACTTAGGTCTAACCCTAATGTAAACCCTACTAATATTGATAACCCTAGCACTAGCACTAGAATTTAATCAAATTAGCATTAGGTAGTAGAAAAACATCATCTAGCACCTAATAACCATTCTACTAGCAAATTAATTTAAAAAGTATATATGATAATTTTCAAATTAAAAGAAATGGGTATGAGCCATCCATGATTAATTAGGGTGATACTTATGTATAAAAGACAAAGCAATTACATACTTAAGCCCTTCAAACCATCATATGAATTTATATAAATGTAATTAGCGTGCACTCTAATTAATTAGATATAAAAACATAAACGTTAAACGCAAATTATCATAGAAACATGGAACGAATCAATAAGACAATAAAGATCGAAATTTTGTTTCAAAATAAATAATTTAACATGGTTTCAAGTAAATTATACTTAGTGTGAAAATTACTCAAGCATAATGTAATTTAAAACACCTAAACTAAATAAAAATAATATCTTTAATATTAATCTAATAATAAAAATTACAATACTAAATAGTACTACCGATATAAATTTCTTCGACTGCGGAACGATGATATTGATGACGATTAGCGATGATGTTGATGGCTGGTGTGAGACGTTGATGATGATGAAGATGATTATGAGATGGTGATGAGGATTATGATAATGGTGGGGTAGAAAGGAAAGCAGGAGGTGGCAAAGGGGAGAGATGGAAGGCTTTGATGATTGTGATGAAGATTTTGGCTGCGAGATATGTGATGGGCAGCGAGAGGTGGTGGGTAGCGAGATAGGTTTGGGGATTAAATAGGTAGTGAGGTTCTTGGTTTGGTTCCTCTTTCTTCTCATGCAACTCTAAGGAGGAGTCCTAGTAGGTTTAGAAGTATGATTATCTTCACTCTCCTCTTCAAATTAAGACTTCATAAAATATAGTGTCATAAAATAAATATTTTATGACACATTATTTTTACTGGACCGACTTCATGTCTTTTCTTAAACGCTTGTCGGTAGCTAAAAATCCGCTTTTAACATCTTTTCTTTTCTTCCTCACTTTTATTTGATAATTACCTATAAATAGACAAAATAGGATAAATTAGATAAAATAAACTATATAATATAAACTAAATAACTACAAAAATACGTATAAAATACGACTTAATAACCATCATAGGAGTGCGTCCGAGGGAGGACCTATTGCTTCGGGCCTAGTACCTTCGATACGGGCGAGGTTTCTCCGAGGAGAGCTTGAATATCATACCCTTGCAAGCTTTTGATCGACACGGGAACCCTCTTTACTTCCCTCGGTCTTCTTATAGCGGACCATAACATGGGGCTTCTCAATCTTTGGACCAAGGAGGTGGTTCATACCAATGTAATGTCGGTGGTCGATGTTCTATGTCTCTCTTGGATGACATCGAGAATTACATCTTCGATGATGACTCTAATGGCGATGCATAGATAGGTCCTTGCTGCTTCCGCTGGTGCTGATTCATTGGACCTCTTGTAGGGTGTTTGTTTTGTTAATATTTTATTTATTTTGTGATGAAGACTCTTATGCAATGAGATGAAATGCAAGACTTAATTCTAAAAATGTATTCTTTTATTTAATATGATGCACACAACTTTAGGAAAATAACCAAGAAAAATTTTAAAAAATTGGGCACTAGACCCCATTCCCCTTGAAAAAACTACTAAAAATAAAAATAAGAAATCTCAAGTGCATAGTCCAAGTAAGTTGCACTCCACGAGCTGGGACGAGAAACTAAAAATAGCTAAGGACTGCTCGGGCCCGCAAGAAAACACAAAACGGCGGGCCTCGAGGTTAGGCGGGCCTCGGCCAAGTATGAGTCCCATAGGGATTGTAGCGCCTTGTTGTTCTAATCATAATAGGATTCGACCGCTCGACGCAACAAGAAATACACACACGAAACCCTTCACCTAGCTGCAAAATAACTTCCTCTTACAATAATACAAAAAACCATGGATTTCATGACTGAATTAACTCGGTGGATGCATGAGATGAGCAACATGGATAGGTCGGGGTTAACCAATTATAGGCTAAATGTCCTCTTTAACAGTCGTCAAGTGAAAATTTATTGGCCTTTCCTACGGGCTGTTGTAGCTACTTGGGATCACCATTACCATGTTTTTAGGTTAGGGGATAAGGAACTGTGTCCCCGCCTGAAGAGTTTGATGCCATCCTAGGCGGTTTTAGGCGAACAAAAATAGCTATTCCCAAATCTTCGGAAAACCTCCATGAAAAATACCAATACCTTTTTATACTCGAGTAGAAAGCATTTGGGCCCGATCCTTATTGGGAATCGTAGAAAGCATTTGGGCCCGATCCTTATTGGGAATCGGGTTAGCTTAACCAATCTAATGAAGCATTACCACAACGCGTATGCTTATGTTGAATCTATCATTATCCCAAGACGACGAGCTATAATTACGTGCTTGATAGGGGATTCTTGCTAGTAGGAGGTCATCGGGACTTGGTACCAGCGTCTCTGCTAAGCTTAGTGGAATAGTTAGAGGATTTATGCTCCCTAACTCCACTAATGGTTGCTAAAATAATCATTGGCTTAGACCGAGTTGAAGCCAATGCTAAACGAATTTTCGCGGTAGCCCTCTCGTTATTGCGGGTAAGCACTAAAATAAACGAAGTAGACAATGGTAAATCGGGCGACGACGCCGGCCACAAGGTGGCAATCCGGCATCGGCCGGAGGCCCAGGTGCCTTCGGTTAATGTCAAGAAGCCTAACTTTTGTTCGTACTTCTCTTAACATTATATTTTTTATTTAAATTCGATTATGCTCCAATTGGGCCTAGAAAGTTATATTTTTAGCGTGCATGACACTAATTTTCGATTTTGCTTCGTGATATGCGGATGTGGCTAATGGAACGTCCGAAACTTATCGAAGCTCCTCCTAGACTGGATACGTACCTAGCAACCCACTTCGCCAGTGAAATGAACATCAGCGGTAATCACACTCATGACTGTTATACTATGTGAAGCATTGGAAGGTATCCCAATTCAAAACACACACTCCACAACATTCATATATTTGTCTATTGGGCACTGGACGAGAGCACTTATTACTTTCCAAGCCTTGTGGTGCGGGCAAATGGGTAGAGAACAAGCGATTTCGTTAATGGATTGCATCTGGCCCGCTACTCTTGACTTGTTCGAGAGGACACGGTAGATCTACACGGATTGGGTTGTGGCCCGAGTACTCGAGAGGTTTTTCGAAGCTGTTGACTCCTGCAACCCTACCGACACTTGACGGAGTTGCAAATACTCGTTGTTTCTCCTTATTATCTAGAATGGATGATAGAAGTCGACCTCGAGCAACGAAGAACACTAAGACTTAGAGAGCTAAACCCTTAATAAGTCGTTCCTACTACTGCCCCTCTGCAAATCCGTGAAATAAACCCTCGGATCGCTGCACGCGCCCAATGAAAAGAAACGGACAATAAAGAAAGGAGAGCCCGACGAATCATAATGCTAAAGGAACGCACCCTAGACAAGGAAATTGAGTCTATCGATCCTAAAGCAAAGAAAGTGAAAATAGACTAGGACTCGAATTCTCAAGAGTTTGAGATAGAATAAAGGGAGGATTAGTTTTGCCTCTTTAGAATAGTGTTTATTTGTTTTTTATTTTACAAGTAGTATGCTTGCAATTAAATTCCTATTATTAGCTATGTATTCACGTAAGCGGTAAGCTTACCCTTATTAAATAAAAGTAAGTGTTGTGTTATACTTCCATATTTGTATCGCTCACTTAGAGGTAGAATAATAATAGTAAAGAAAAACCATCATACATATTGGACCGTCTTGTTGGACTATCCAGCAAGTAAATGAACGGAAGAAAACCGGAAGAAAAGAAAGGAAAATCGTGGCTCGACCAGTCCACTTGTTGACCGGTGGTGGCCGGTGCCCGCCTTGGCCAAACCTAGTTGGGCTGGGCTCGACCTACTACCTAGGGGTACGCTACGCATAGTAATTCTTCAATTGATCTAGATTTGTATATTGAAAAATATCACTACTAGAAAACAGCAGATTGGTGACGGAATGTTAGTTATTAGCGACGGAATTTCGCAATTAGCGACGGAACTGTTCCGTCGCTGAAAAGCGAGTCGCTAAATATCACGACGAAAGTTTTCAAGTCCGTCGCGAATTAGCGACGGATTAGCGACGGATTCTCGTTCCGTAGCCAATAGAAATCAGCGACGGAAAACCTTTCCGTCGTTGATTTAGCGACGGAAATTTGGGGCTTTCGTCGCCGATTTCCGTCGCTAAATCAGCGACGGAAATCACCCCACTTCCGTCGCTGATAGCCGTCACTAATTAGCGACGGAATTTCCCAAATTCCGTCGCTAAGTTCCGTCCCTAAGTGGAGACTCGACCGTCGTCTGTTACTGTGAAAAATTTTAAATATTATTAGCTAATTATTCGTTATCCTAGTACGGAACATTGTGAATGGATATACAAATCCACCATTCACATATGTGACACTTACATTTGGCATTTACATATGCCGGCCACAAATAATTCATCAAAGTTGGATATATAAATCCAACTTACATATTCAACATCATCAACAACCATAACATAGTTAAAACAAATTTGTAAATAGTTTACAAAGTGATGATCACCAATATATACAAAAGTTCATATTTGAATTCACTCATCCTCTTCCTCATCCTCTTCCTCTTCCTCTTGTGGTTGTGGTGGTCGACGGTGAGATCCGGATGCTTGCTTGAGGCTGCGAAATTCATTCATACGTGCTATTGGCTCAGTGAACCGTCGACCTGTGCCTTCGGATGCCGATTTTGTAACTCAAGCATCCGGCAATGCTCAATCCATTGATGTACCTCGGAATTTAAATTATGCACTTGTTGCTCTCCATTCTAAGTCATCTGTAGTAGAAGGTTTTGGTGATTTGAAGGACATTGTTGGTTTCAAGTTTCTAGCCTCGGATCCAAATCCATAAATGCGACCTTTCTTGTTCGCATTTGCTTTGACCCACAACTCTTGTTGTGAAGGGGTGGATACATGATCCTCGGAAGAGTTGGGGTCATCACTGGAAGTTTGAGTGGGTTGAGTGTTTTGCAACTCTTCCCACTCTTTTGAAACTTCTCCTGAATATAATATAAATATTTGAGGCATGTAAATATCACGAGGTTGTTAACGAAAACAATAGATAGAAAAATATGCGGAATTCATATATACGGTTACTCACGTAAATGGCCTTGGATTTTTGTCCACCCATTCGTCCTTTTTTATTTTGTGCGTGCGTGAAAATAGTTGAGTCGGTAGAGGCTGAACTCCTTTAAGCTCCTTCATCTAAAATTGAAAACAAGTTAGTAGAGAATCAATTTACCAATATGAACATGTTAACGGTTGCATGCGTAATCAATAAGAAAGGGGTATGTACAAATCGCCGCTTATGCTCCGTCATAGGGATTGAGCCACACGTATGGAGTGATGAACCAAGTCCCCACGATCAGCATGACGATTTTTCCGAGCTTGCTCGCGGAACTTCTTGTACTCAGCAGTTTCCCAATATTCGAGCAACTCGCGCCAGTAGTTGTCACCCAACCATTTCGGCTTCTTCTTAGTTTTCCTCGCCTTGAGCATGAAGTCCTTCAAGCGATCACCGCCTTTCTTTTCAAAATTTCTTCTGATTTGGACTTCATCGGTTGGCGACCAAGTGAAAAATTTCTATATAAATAAAAACGTGGTTTATACGTTATGAAATTAAAATATAATGTTCGAACATGCACAATAAGTGATTATGTTATCCGAACTTGAGAAAACTAATGATGTGCCATTACCTTAAACTCAGAAAACCATTGATCACGTTGTGATCGAGGGACTTTACCCCATGTAGGCCAAGCTCCATCGTATTTGCTTTGGAAGATGTGGGAAATCGTACCCACAACTTTGTCAATGGGGTATAACCTAATCAATTAAACATATAAAATAGTTAGTTCAACTAATAACTAATATGCTTATTTTATTTTATTATTTATTATCACACTCACCCTTCACCATCTGGCTCAATTCGGATTTTTCTCGACTGCTAGTGCTACTTGATTGAAGACAAGGATCCTCGTTCCCTGTATCAGTTGGTCCTTCATTTGTAGGCATTTGTGGTGGCCGTTGTTCGGAACCAACGTGGATGCGTGGTACATTATTTGTACCATATTGGTGATATGTATATGTACTCGACGGGTTTGAGTACATATGGGTTTGCTCGAGAATATGGAGGGTTTAGAAAGAAAGGCCCACCCAGTGGGTTTTGCATGTGTGGGAAATTTCGGAGTTGGAAAAAGGGAGGGTTGGGAATAAATGACCCCCAATGGAGTTTGGTTGTGAGGGAGTGTGGAGATAGTGCTCCACCGGCAGGAGTTTGAAGGTTCCGAGGGTTTCGAGAGGGGGTAGAAGTGCTGACATCATTACCATCCCCATCGGTAGAGGTGTTTCTAGCCCTTCCCCGAGTAGCTGATCTTTTAGTTCCGCCTCTACCTCTCTCCATTTTTCTGTACATAAACAAGTAATTCACACTATTAGTAAACATCCAACGGTTCAAGTGATTTCATATAGAACAACATAAAAACAATAGTAAACATATGCACATGTAAGCGTTAGATATAAATCTGAAGCATGTGAATAAAGTACGCTTCAATGGTTTCACCTTCATTACATTAATAAGAATTCATTCGATGACAACATAAATGAAAGTTGTACAATAAAAAACAAACCCAACAAAAGCACATTATCAACTACTCATCATCCTCATCATCGGTCTTATGCACAAATTCCGATTGGCTTCTAGCATGTGCATCAAACTCCTCAACCCCGTCTAAAAACTCTTGTCTATACCCAACTCTACCGGGTAATAACCTACGATACATCCATCTACAATGCGTAGGCCCGTCCATATATATTCTGATTGAAATTTAACAATTTATTACATTATTAGTTAAAAATACCAACACATGGAGATGGTATATGATTACATATTTTTTATAACGAACATAATCTATATATAACCATTATGCATCTATAAATTTTTTTAATATACATAGATTTCTATAATTTTAATATTTTAATCTTAAATATTTATTTCATAATTAAAGTAATCATACCTAATTACCATAAATAAACTCTTATACATATAATTAAACTAATCATACAAGTAAAGCAATCATACCTATAAGCATACCTAATTAGCGTCAACAACCTCACACAAATAAACAACAAACAATTAAACATATATAAATCAAAAACACCATTTCCCTCAACTTCAACAATAATGTCCCACAAATCCTACTCAATTGCACATTTGTCTATTCAAATTCATCCACAATCAACATTAATTTCCACCAAATTACATATATTCGTCAATTTCAACTTACATTTTTTAAACCCTAAATTTAACTTCAATAACATTTACTCCATAAAGAACACAATTGCACATTTTTCTATTCAAATTCATCCACAAACAACATTAATTTCCACTAAATTACATATATACATTACTTTCAAGTTACAATGTTGAAAACCCTAAATTTAACTTCCATAACATTTACTCCACAAACAACACAATTCCACATTTTTCTTCTCAAATTCATTCACAAACAACATTAATTCCCACCAAAGTACATATATTCGTCAATTTCAAGTTATATTTTTTAAAACCCTAAATTTAACTTCAATAACATTTACTCCTTAAACAACACAATTTCACATTTTTCTTCTCAAATTCATTCACAAACAACATTAATTTCCCACAAATTACATATATTCATCAATTTCAATATCAATTTTGTAAAACCATAAATCTACAAAAATCAACACAAACATACCTCAAATTTATGGGCGGCACCGGCGGCGGCACGAGCGGTGACGGCGAAGCTTAGGCGTGAGGCGGCAGCGGCGGCGGTGCAGGGGTCGGGCGAAACGAATCTAAGACCGGTGGTAATTCGGCCTGGGGGTCCTGAACCGGTGGCGGAAGGGAGGCGGCGGCAACGGCGACGGCCAACAAGGCGGCGTGCGTAGTCGCCGGCGGTAGCGGCCGATGGCGGTGGTCAAGCTGCGGTGGTGTCGCTGTCGTTGTCGCTCTCTCGTTGCTCTGCGAAATTGTCGATAGCGACGGATTGGCGACGGAATATTCCGTTGCTAATGACTACGCTTATTTTTTTACTTTCCGGGATTTTTTGATGTACGAATTATCGCCGAGCGGATTAGCGACGGAAGTTATTTTCCGTCGCTAATTCCGTCGTTGTATGATCCAGCTTGTCATTTTTTGTCGGTGTCCGTCGCTGATTCCGTCGCTACTCGGCGACAGATTGGTTTCCGTCGCTATTTTTCGTCGCTATTTTACAGTTTTGTAGTAGTGTATCTACACCTTCCAAATCAGTTCATTTTACTACTCCTCTCGGTAAAATATGATTAAGTATAAATGGGCCCTGCCGATTGGGCTTAAATTTCCCTCATGGATCCCGAATCGAAGCCCTAACCTCTCTAAGGACCAAATCGCCAATTTACAAGTTGCAAGGCTTAACCTTCTTATTGAATGCCCTAGATTTCAACAGGAAGAACTGCTTCCATGCCATAGACTATAGAGTAGGGCGTTGCTCCCATGGAGGATCTAATAGAAGTTCTATAACCCCACAAAGCAAAAGGTAATTTATCCGGCCAATCCTTTTAAGTAACTACCATTTTCTCCACTACTCTCTGAATGTTCTTCTTAGCGGCTTCAACTCGCTGCGTTGGTCCGAGGGTGATGTGGAGAAGATTTGTGATGCTAAATTTTATATTTATCCAGACAAATCGATACTTCCTTCTTGAAATGACTACCATGGTCACTTATAAGCTTGTGAGGCACTCCACAATGACATATGATATTCCAGGTGATGATTTTGGCTACCTATTTTAACGTCAAGGTTGCATAAGAAGTCGCTTCAACCCATTTGGTGAAGTAGTTGATTGCTACTACTACAAATTCGTGACCATCTGTTCCTTTAGGAGTCACCTTGTCAATAATGTCTATTCCCCAAACTAAAAACGGCCAAGGAAAAGATAATGCAGTGAGAAATAACAGGGGTTGGTGTTGTAAGTTTGCATGCACTGACATTTATCACACCTTCTAATAAAGTCGTGACAGTCCGCTGCCATAGTTGACCAATAATAACCAAGTCTCCGAACTTTCTCGGACCAGTATTCTACCATTCATATGAGATCCGCATTCTCCTCTATGAATTTCTTCCATGATGCGCTTGGCTTTATGTTGATTGTCACAAAGTAAGCTTATCCCAAAATTAGTTTTCTTGAACAATTGTCCTTGGTTGAGGAAGAATTATGTAGCCAACATACCGATGGCTCATTGAGCTCTAGGTGTGGAGTCCATAGGATACTCTTGCTTATCGAAGTACTCGATAAATATCCTAGGGTTTTATGCCCTAGTTGTTCCTCCGAGGACTCTCCAAGCTCAAAACACATCATTCTACCAAGCTTCTAGAAGGCGGGCGCCAGCCTCACTACGTTGTTTAGAGGGCAAAGCTTCCAGCCTCATGTGGGCTGTCTTGTGAAGCTTAAAACGCAGGACTTTGATGCTCCTCATCATGAAATGGAATGCTTTAACGTGGTTTTTGGGTCTTCAGCTCCTTGTCTAACTTGGACACAAGTAGAATGCGGTATTCTCCACTTGGAACTTCCCTGCACACATCATGGGACTCCACAATCTCCAAAGGCTCGGCCCGACTCTTAGACAATTCGAAAGAAAAGAGGATTTGTTGATCGACCCAAGACAAAAGGCTATTTAAGTGGTGCTAGGGGTTTTTGTGGTTTATCGACTTATATTACACCGATCGATCACAGTTCGGAATCGAAATCCACAAACAAGACTCGGGATTATCATCATGGAGATGTTTAGGTGTTTACACCGTGGGGTTTACTCCGTCCGTACAAAGACACGGACATAGATTTCGTGCTTTCCTACCAAATTCGGGAACAGTGAATCGATCTTCTTCAATTGAGGAGAATTGGCAAGGTGACATAGCTTGTTATCACAAACTCTTCCACCGGCATGCCACGTCAAGTTCTTGGCATTAGTTGTACTTGAAAACAAGCGCTTAAACCTCGATATTATCAGGAAGTGCCATAACACCTTTGTGGGAGGTCCTTTAACACTCTCTCAATCGATGTTTTTCATTTTGTATCGAGGTACACCACACTTAGGACATTCATGTCTACGAGCATGTTCTTTTCGCTACAATATGCAATCGTTAGGGCATGCATATATCTTCTTATACCCCATGCCCATAGCACATAACATCCTCTTCGCCTCATATGTACGGTTGGGGAGGACATTCTTTTATGGGAGTATATCTTTGACCATACCCAAGCAAATCCGTAAAACTTTTGTCACTCTAGCCATTAGCCATTTTCATGTTCATTAACCTCAACACACCTGTTAAACGGGTATATTTATCACACCTAGCGTAAAGAGGTTTCTCAGAATCGGCTAACAATTGCCCCAATACGTGTGGTTGATCGACTAAGTCACGTTCTACTCCACGAACTAGATCTTCAGGTCGATCTTCTAATTCCATACTACTGTTGGCTTCATTTTCATCACACCTTTCAGCTTCCTCTCGTACGGGTATATTCACGGACGACTCCTCTTCCCCAGCACCATACCAACACCTAATAAGTTGTGACAAACCTATGTTGATATAGGTGACCTTTTACAACCACAGGGTAAAGAGTTGAAAGACCTTAAGCACGGAAAGAATATAGACTATTCTGCGAATTTGGTGGCATGTTTGTCGCCAATGTTTAGAAAATTTGTTAACACCATTACTATATTCTACACTCCCCTATCCTGTATAAACCCACGCTCGATCCATACCGTAGCCATTAACACGAGAAGCAATTCACCACATATAGTTTGAGAAATACGTACTTATGCACAAATAATATGAAATCAGCCTAAGATCCTTCTACAGGCGTAGATGGTCCTAAACCCATTCAAGAATAATATGACCCTAGACCATGTATCGAAATCTTATCATACATTTGACAAAATTCCGGCAGCATTTGCCCTTAGTCTTTCAAGTACAACATATGAAAACGAAGTGGCTAATGTGTATATCCTTACTTAATTGTATGGTAACATAAGTAAAGATATACACATCAAACCTATCGTGATCATAATTGCACCCGAAGAACGAGAGGGGAAACGCGCACCCTAATATCTTGTTAAATTTATGATAAGATTATAATAGCCACTCAACCTATTATCATATTATTCTCAAACTGTCCAACACAGACAATTCAAAAACCTATACATACCAAGCTAATATCCTATATGCTATACGTACATTTATGCACGTACCGCGACCTAGAATAACTTGTTATGTACAGATTTTTGAATGGATTCACTAAGCTTATGAAATGTATAGGATAATTTTATGAAAAACATAGATTAGTAAGCAAACTAAGCACAATTATACATAATTAAGCATGCCATCAATTTCGATAATTGAATATATAAATGAGCCAACTCCAACACCACCTTATCAAAATAAACAAATTTGGATACAAATTTATCTTTATGACAAGCTTTTGGGGATGACCCTATATCCAAATTATCTTTCTATTTCGCTAAAACCCTAAACAAATTTGGATGCACTCTTTCGATTTACTATCCATAACTATTATTCTATTTCCTTATAATTAAATCCTGAACTACCTAAACTCATTTCTCAAAATATCAAACATTTTATGACTTACCTACTTCATAAACTAAATAAATATTACCCACATTCTCAATATTCAACATTTCAACAAAGATTCAACATTTCAACAATGTCAAACATTACCCACATTCTCAACATTCACATAATCACCCCAAATACATTCAACATTTAACTATATAAATCTTGTAAATAACATAAAGCGAAAAATAAGAAAGAATACAGATTCATACCGTAAGAACGAGGAAAACAACGACAAGAGTGAGTGAGAAGATTGAAAACTCAGACTTTACATCTCACCTTTCTAAGTTCTATCAAGGGAATCAGGTATAAGACTTTCTCACTTTTAAAGTTTTGATTCCAAGTCATTCCCTGTGTCTTAGAAACTTTTACGAGTGATATGGTATTTTCTCTAAGTGTTATAGAAATTATCTCGTACATTTATACATGACTCTGTATGACTCGGAAAGCATATCCGCACTTACCATGTTTCACTCGGTTCCGAGTCACTCAACACTCGGAAATATCGCATGATTCAAACATTATCTTTTCTGCGCTCTAACTCTGGTATTTTAGTTTGAATTCATGCTCGGTCTAGATCAAGTTTACTTCCTCCGATATTCTTTAGTTAACTTAATTCTCTTTTACACTCGACTCGGATGGAATTTTGAGTATCATGAATATTAGACTCGGAAAATTCCATTCCTTTTCCGACCTAGTCAATTAGTCACTTAATTATCTTAATCATATTATTATCTGTGTTTAATCTTGGACCAAAGTATTTTATACTTTGAGAACCAAATTTATTTACTTTTGTAGGTGATTCAAACAAGGCTATCCTATATTTGAAATACAAAAGTAACCGGCTTCAAAACGTCAAATCACCAGCAGACAAGGCTTTTCCACCTCGACCTAGCCTCGGACACTCGTGTCGGGGTTGTCCGTTTCCGTAAATGGAAATCGCAACACTAAGCTCAACGGTGGTTTCCACCTTACTTTTGAAGACACCGCTAGTGGTTTTAGGCACTTCCGAGGGAGTCAAGAGCCATTGTCTAACGCTCACATTTCAACGAGATATTTTCCGAGTGACTCGGAAAATCCTTCACAACGGTCATAAAGGAACTTCTAGTCAAAAGTGGACACAACGGCTAAGCTGCTTGGTCATCTATAAATAGAAGCCAACTCTCAAGACTTGAAGATTGCCGAATCTATTGTTAATACACATACTTGATCAAAAGCCATTGTATTCATTCTCAATCTTCTACTTACAACTCCAATTCTGTAATTCATCATATTCCGAGTTGTAAGGTCTTATACTCGATTACAAACACTCTCTTTCTTACTCTCTAAGTAAGGTCCCTTAACCGAGCTGTAAGGGTTAACTCGACTCGAGTTGTCCCTAGCTGTAAGGGTTATCTCAGCTAGGAAGTACTAGATCGGATAAGGGAATTTATGAGTTTAGGAAAACTTGTAAGGAGTTGTCTAAGGGAGAAACTCGGGGTTGAGTCGGTCTACTGTATTTTGTGGACTCAAAATAGTGGATTTGACTTCGTGCTTAGATTAGCACGGTCCGTGGTTTTCTGCCCCAGGAGGGTTTCCACGTACTTTCCGAGTTATTACTTTTCCGAGTACATTCTAGACTCGGACAGCTTTAGAATTCTATTTAATCTGTTTCTTCAATTATCTCTAAATTATGAGTTAGCTCATTTTCTGAATTCATCTTTGACTCTCACCCTCCTTAGAGTCATATCTATTTCAAATTTCAAGCAAATTTCATCATCACCCTATTCACCCCCTCTATGATGACTTAGCCTTGCCCTGAGCAAACCTTCAATTGGTATCGAGCCTAGCCTTTCGAAAAGGATGTAACCATCCAAAGGTCTAAAGATCAAATGGCTCGGAACAACGGAGAGTTTGACGAAGGAAGATTTTCCAAGCATACCACCAAAGTTCAAAGGATCCAACTTCGTGCCTTGGAAGAAACTCATGGAATGTTTCCTCCCGGATCATGATGAAGATGTCTTGAACATCATACAAGAAGGAAACTACGTCCCCATGAAGACAGAAGAAACAAGAATCGTGCCTAAAACAAAGGCTGAGTTCACAGCATGTTGAAGCTGAAAAGTTCGAAAGAACTTCAAGGCTATGAACATTCTTATGTGTGCCATCGACTCGGAAGAATACAACCGAGTGTCTGCACTGTGGTACAGCCAAAGAAGTGTGGGACACTCGGTCAACACTTATGAAGGTACAAGCCGGGTCGGACAAGCGAAGATAAGCCAATATCTTCACAAATATGAGCTATTCAAGATGGAGCAGAAGAAAACATCACTCGGATGTTTATTCGCTTACTGAGAGATTACCAATAATCTCAAATGTCTAGGTAAAAAGATCTCCCACGAGGAAATGTGCAGAAAGATACTCGAAGCCTACCCAGAAAAGATAGGGTCCCAAGGTGATAGCTATCGAAGAGGCTTAGAACTTATCTCTACTAAAGCCGGACGAACTCATTGGGAAGCTTCTCACCCCTGAGATCCACCTGGATGAGGAGGATACAGAGGTCGGCACCAAAAAGAACATTGCGTCGAAGGCCTCGAAACCGGATAAGAAGGTCTTAGTTCCTCGACTTAGAAGAGGATCCCATGACACTAATTGCTAGAGGCTTCAAGAGAATGATGAAGCATAAGAGATGGGATAAGAAGCCAAAAGAAGAGTTCTATAAGAAAGACAAGAAGGATAGAAAAGGTAAATACTCTTCTCCTTCAAAGTTATCTTTAACTAAGAACTCTGGATGCTTTGAATGTGGCGAGCAAGGAACACATAGTCAAGGACTGTCCCAAGAGAAAAAGGGACAGAAGGAAGAAAAAGGCTATGATGGCGAGGACTCATCGGAAGATGACGAGGACTTAGATGACTCAAAGTGTCCGATGGCACTTTCTAACTCGAAGCGAAGCGAGTCGGACTCGGATCAATCGAGACAATGAGGAATCTAATCCTCGAAGAGGTAATTGAGTACTTTCTCAAACTCTCCAAAGTTGATTTGGCTAAGTATATTTTCACTTTGGAAGAAAAGTCCAATTCCGATTCCTCTCACTTTAAAGAACAACTTGAGTCAATTTCCTCCGAGAGCATCTCTTTAAAAAATGAGTTGGAAAAGCTGAGACTCACACTCGGAGAACTCAAGACTAGTGCTCAAATCAATGAGGCCGAGTCTTAGTTACTCGAAGAGAAAATGAGCGAGCTAAAGCAAAAGCTCAATGAGTCTCAAGATCTTGTTTTAAAGTTTACTCAAGGTCAGAAAAATCTTGACATGCTCTTGGGATCTCAATGTGTCTCCTTCGAAAGGAAGGTCTTGGTTTTAACAAAGAGGAGGAATCCAATTCCTACTCGGAACTTTTCAAAAGGATTCCGAATCGTAAAGTTCAGGAAAGCTTAGTGCGAGTCCCATTCATAAGGATGAAAGAAGGACTAGGCCCGGACCAGTTTAGAGGAGAAAACCATCTCCATCATTTTCGAAAGAAAAACCTTTCAAAAGAAAAAGACACGGACTCGGTTCTCTAAACGGAAGACTCGAGAATCGGACTAAGCCCAAAGTCATTCAAATCTGCGTTCAGAAAAACCTTCTTCCTCGAAAACGACCATAGTAAAGAGTGTTACTTGGTTCGTTAAAGGAAGTGAGAAGGGTTAGCTTGTCTCTGTTTTGCGAGTCACTCGAGAAAAGATCAAAAAGACATTGGTACCTTGACAGTGGATGCTCACGCCACATGTTAGGAGACTCGGGACTCTTTTACGAGTTAGAAGAGTACAAAGGAGGAAAAGTCACCTTTGGAGATGATAGCAAAGGCAAGATAATTGGGATAGGCAAGATTGGAAAGGGAAGCAATCTGGTTAGCCCGGTTTACCTTGTCAAAGGATTAAAGTACAATCTGCTCGAGCATCTCTCAATTATGTGATAAAGGTCAAGAGGTAAGATTTACTCAAACCAACTGTTACATTTCGATAACACTACCAAGGAGATCAAACTTTCAGGTAAGAGATTAAGTAACACTTACATTATTCCTCTCTCGACCCTAGTCAAAATCTATCTTGTTTAAAAGCATTACTTTATGATGACTCATGGAAATGGCATCGTAGATTAGGCCATGTTAGCATGCATACTATTAAGAAATTAACATCTCATGGTTTAGTAAGACGATTGCCCAATTGTGCTTTCAAGAAAGACAAAGTTTGTGAAGCTTGCACAAGACGGAAACAAGTCGGATCATCATTCAAATCACTGAAGATAGTTTCCACATCAAAGGTGCTTGAACTGCTACATATGGATTTATGTGGTGAAATCCCTATTAAGAGCCTCGGAGGTAAATCATATGTACTTGTTATTATTGACGATTATTCACGATTTACCTAGGTGTGTTTTCTCAAGCACAAAAATGAAGCATTCAAGCACTTCAGCAACCTTTGTAGAAAAATCCAAGTTGAGTCTCGAACTCGGATCCGAGAGAATTCGAACCGACCATGGAAGGGAGTTCGACTACTCGGAATTCTCGAGTTTTGCGACAAGAATGGTATCTCTCACAACTTCTCAGCACCAAGAACTCCTCAACAAAATGGAGTAGTGGAGAGAAAGAACAGAACTCTTGAAGAAATAGCTAGGACAATGATGATCGAGCACAACCTACCCTACTATTTGCAGGGCTGAGGCGATCAACACGACCAACTACACTTTGAATAGATGCCTCATCGGATCCATACTGAAGAAAACACCTTACAAGCTCTATAAAGGGAAGAAACCCAATATTTCCTATTTCAAACCTTTTGGATGCAAATCTTTTGTTCATAACATTGGTAAGGATCACCTGACCAAGTTTGATGCTCGGTCGAGATAAAGGTATTTTTCTAGGTTACTCATCTCATAGTAAAGCTCATCGCATTTTTGTAAGAGAACTAACAAAGTGGAAGAAAGTATCCACGTTGTGTTTGATGTGTTTGGATAGGAAAAGCAAAGTGAATCATCATTCTCGGATCTAAAGCTCAGTAGAGATGATGACCTTGACAAAAGTGAGCCTATCGAAATCAAACCCAACCAGCTCGGAATGAAGTCACTCGGAATGAAGTGACTCGGAATGTTGACGAACAATCTGATGAACAAGATCACTCGGAACAAGCTTCGAAGATCAAGCGAGTTCAACCCATAGATCCGGTGAATCGGAGAATAGGTAGAGCATTCAAGTATACTTCTAGTCATCCACTAGAAAACATATTATCCGATATCAACAGTGGGGTAAGAACTCATTCATCTCTTCAAAATCTATGTGCATTCACTGCATTCATTTCATTAACTGAACCAAAAATGCACTAGAGGCCCTAAATGAACCTGAATGGGTAGAGGCCATGCAAGAGGAACTCAATCAATTCGAAAGAAACCAAGTTTGGACTTTGACCAAACAACCTTCTGACCACCCAGTCATAGGAACCAAATGGGTTTTCAAGAACAAACTGGATGAAGGTGGGTTGGTAGTCGAAACAAGGCTAGACTTATGGCTCAAGGTTACAATCAGGAAGAAGGGATTGATTGTGGGGAAATCTTTGCACTGTTGCCAGAATTAAAGCCATTAGAATCCTATTGGCATTTTACATCTATTATGAATATCAAGTTATATCAAATGGATGTTAAGTGTGCTTTACTCAATGGTTTTATTGAAGAGGAAGCCTATGTCGAGCGGCCCCCTAGATTTGAAAACTCAAAATCTCCAAATCATGTTTTCAAACTTCAAAAAGCTCTCTATGGTCTTAAACAAGCTCCCGGAGCTTAGTACGAAAGACCGAGCAATTTCTTGGCTCGAGAATGATTTTAGAAGAGGTCGGATCGATAAGACTCTCTTCATAAAAACCAAAGGGAAAGATTTCCTTATCGCTTAGATATATGTTGATGATATGATTTTTGGAGCTACTAATTATGCACTTAATTATCTAGGTTCCGAAAAATCTTCTTCCTCGAAAAGGACCACGAGTACAAGGTGTTACTTGGGTTCGTTAGAGGAAGTGAGAAGGGTTAGTTTGTTTCGTTTTGCAGGCCACCGAGAAAAGATCAAAAGGGCATTGGTACCTACACGGTGGATGCTCACGCTACATGTAAGGAGATTCAGGACTCTTTTATAAGTTAGAAGAGTACAAAGGAGGAAAAGTCACATTTGGAGATGACAACAAAGGCAAGATAATTGGGATAGGCAAGATTGGAAAAGGAGGCAATCGGTCGAGCACAATATACCTTGTCAAAGGGTTAAAGTGCAACCTGCTTAGCATCTCTCAACTGTGTGATAAAGGCCAAGAGGTAAGATTCACTCGGACCAACTGTTATATTTCGATGATGCTACCAAGGAGATCAAGCTCTCGGGTAAGAGATCGGGTAACACTTATATTATTCCTCTTTCGACCCGAGTAAGAATTTATCTTGTTTAAAAGCATCACTTCTTGATGATTCATGGACATGGCATCATAGATTAGGTCATGTTAGCATGCATACTATTAAGAAACTAGCATCTCATGGTTTAGTCGGAGGATTTCCTAATTGTGCTTTTAAGAAAGATAAAATTTATGAAGCATGCACAAAAGGTAAACAAGTCATATCATCTTTCAAATCTCTGAAGACAATTTCCACATCCAAGGTGCTTGAAATGCTACATATGGACTTATGTGGTGAAATCCTCGTTAAGAGTCTTGGAGGTAAATCATATGTACTTGTTATTGTTTACGATTACTCACGATTCACATAGGTGTGTTTTCTTAAGCACAAAAATGAAGCATTCAAAGAGTTCAGCAAGCTCTGCAGGAAGATCCAAGTTGAGTCTAAGACTTAGATCCAAAGAACTCGAACTGACCATGGAAGAGAGTTCGACTACTTAGAATTTCCGGAGTTTTGTGACAAGAATGGTATTTCCCACAACTTTTTAGCACCGAGAACTCCTCAACAAAATGGAGTTAACACTCGTAATTCACTTGAACTTAGAATATGAAGTCGAACTTGGATTGAAAGTGCTTGTTGAGATTGTTTGAACATACGATAAGTTTGAGTGAAATATGAGTGATGATTGAGTGACTCGGAACTATCGGAGCGAATTAATAAACAAGATTGTGCTTTACGAGTCGGTCGGAATCGAATTAAAACATATGCAATAGTTTACGTAACACTCGAAAAGATACTAATAACACTCGGAAAAGTTTCTATAATACTCGGAATGACTTGAAATCAAAACATAGAAGAGATGAATGAAGACTTAGACTTTGTACTTACACTTTTCTGAGTTCCATCAAGGAATCAGGTATAAGACTTCATCTCTTATAAGGTTTTGATTTCAAGTCATTCCATGTGCCTTAGAAACTTTTATGAGTGATATAGCATTCTCTTTGAGTGTTATAGAAACTACTGTATATATTTATGAATGATTCTGATCGAACTAGAAAGCATAATTCTACATGCCACTTCACACTCATTTTTGAGTCACTCAACACTTAGGTATATCGCATGTTCAAACACTTTCTTTCACGCGTATAAACTCGAGTCCGACTTCGTGTTCCGGGAATTATATTGTTAATTCACTATTCTAAGTCAGCATATCTTGTTTGAACTTTGTTTAGTCTAGATCAAGTTTGTCTACTCTGATCTTCTCCTTTTGACTTGATTATATTCTAGACTCGACTAAGATGGAATTTGAGTATCATGGATATTAGAGTCGGAAAATTTCATTCCTTTTGTGACTCGGATAATTAGTCACTTAATTACCTTAATTATGTTATTATCCGTGTCTAATCTTGGACCAAAGTATTTTATACTTTGAGAACCAAATTGATTTACTTTTGTAGGTTATTCAAACGAGGCTATCCTATTTTTGAATTACAAAAGTAACCGGCTTCAAAACGTCAAATCACCGAGTAGACAAGGCTTTTTCCACCTCCGACCTAGCCCCGGACACTCTGTTAGGGTTGTCTGTTTCCAAAGCTGGAAATCTGCAACACTAAGCTCAACGGTGGTTTCCACCTTACTTTTCAAGACACCACCATTGGTTTTGGGACTTCTAAAGGAGTCAAGACCCGTTGCCCAACGTTCATATCTCAACGGACATTTTCCGAGTGACTCGGAAAATCCATTACAACGGTCATAAAGGACTTCCAGTCGGAAGATGGACACAACGGCTAAGCTGCTTGGTCATCTATAAATATAAGCCAACTTTCAAGACTTGAAGATTACTTGAACCAATTGTTAATACACATACTTTAGCAAAAGTCATTGTAGTCATTCTCAATCTTTTACTTACAACTCCAATTTTGTATTTAATATTTCTCCGAGTTGTAAGGTCTTGTACTCGATTACAAACTCTCTTTCTTACTTTCTATGTAAGGTCCCTTCACTAAGTTGTAAGGGTTAACTCAGCTCGGTTGTCAATAACTCCGAGGCTTATCTCGGTTAGAATGTAGTAGATCGGATAAGGGAATTTCGAGTCTAGGAAAAACATGTAAGGGGTTGTCTAAGGGATCAACTCGGGTTGAGTCGATCTACTGTATTTTGTGGACTCAAAATATCTGATTTGACTTCGTGCTTGGATTAGCATAGTCCGTGGTTTGCTGCCCTAGGAGGGTTTCCACATACTTTCTCGGTTATCACATTTCGAGTGCATTCTAGACTCGGACAATTTTAAAGTTCTGTTTAATCTGTTTCTTTATTCTTTACTCGAACTACGAGTCATTGCTTTTCCGAGTTCATTCTTGACTCCCACTCACATCATAGTCATATCTATTTTAAATTTCAAGCAAATTTCATCATCACCCTATTCACCCCCTCTAGGGTGACTTAGACTCTCCAAGAGCAAACCTTAAATGAAGTTTGTACCTGATTCGTTGATAGTACTCGGAATGATATAAGTGTAGAATCTCCCTATTTTTTATGAAAGGCATTCCATACTTAGATAGAAACTTTGTTAGTGAAATAGTCCTGTGTTTTCATTTATTCTCAAAGAATATATCGAGTGTAGAGATAAAGTTGCAAAAATAGCTAAGGTGGTTCGGACTTAGATTGAATGAGAGATAGCATCGAGTTAAGAATGAAGTATCGCATTGAAATTGAAATTAATGATTCGGACTTATAAGGTTGCTTATATTAGAGCAAGATGCACTAAAGAATTAAAACTCGGAAAGGAGTTATACTTAGAAATAAATAAGCACGAAATCGAAACTTCATTTATATTCACACAATGATATATACACAAAAGGGTGAGGAAAAACTCCCCTAAACAAGACAACAAATTTTCTAATTATTCTCCCCTTGCCTTTCTGCAAAAACAAAAAGAGGAAGAATATATCAAGTAGATACAATTTGTATGTCCGGAAAAAATAAATAAAACAGAAAGAAAAAAAATTTAGGATTGTGGAGAGGGAGCGAGTCTGAGCTGAAGTAGATGAACGGGCAGTGCGCCTACGCTATTATGAGCGAGAGGATGTTGAGGATCCGGGCGGGGCAGCATTGGGATCTCCGGGATGGGCTCGGTTCGAGTGGCTAACCCAGAACAAGATCGTCCGAGGTTCATCCTTTAGGAACTCGATGGAGGGTGGTGCTTTCTCGGGCTTGGTGGCTATTAGCCGACCTTTGTTAGCAAGGTCATCGACTCGCTCAGGCTAGCATGTCCGAGCTAATCATCTCTGGTTGAGGAGCGGGAGCACCTTGTCCCTCAGCTGCTTCCTTTTCTGCTCCTTCTTCCTCCTTCTCTTCTTCATCTTTCTCCCCTTCCTCCTTCATCCTTCTCCCCTTCCTCCTTCTCCTCGGAAGGGGCTGCCTTAGCCGCAACTTCCTATTCTTCTTTTTCGCCTCTTTGGAAGGAGACTTGGCGGGGCTCCCTCTTCGATGTGTCCGAGCTGACAAGGTCCGGAGCCGCTTTGGAGCGCCTTTCTTAGAGGAGCTCAATCAACTCTTTCTGATCCTTTACTAGTTTCTTCATCTCAAGGAGTACGTCCTGCTGCTCCTAGATTTGAGGCTCAGGCGGTCTTTTTGTTGATGGTCATTAATCGAAGGACGATGCTGGAATGACCGGAGAGTGTCCTTGATTTACGAGGAAACGGAGGAGAGCTTGTCTATCATTGTGGTAGACAAGGCTAGAGTTGCTTGAGGAGGAGGGCCAGAGGTGGAGACACCGCCAGGTGGAGGAGGTCGAGAGAGAGGAGTCTCGAGTCTCAAGCGGAAGAGAAGGTTGCCTCGGTTCGAGCTATGGACCCGGACACTCGGTTGGGTCTCCCGGTATCCATGGCCTAAAAGCTCTTTTACGCCAACTACTATGGCAGCCTCGAAACCACGTTAGGATTTGAGGAGAGCAGGACCTTGAACTATTTGAAGATAAAGGTAAGAAGAGCCCCAAAAGGAAGAGGAGTGGATTTCTTTGTGTAACACCCCAAAAGATCGAGATACGTTCTAAACCGATTTTAACCTTAGAATTCCCAACTCGCTATTTCTCTACCTCAATTATGCGTCAATCAAGATGAAGTCATGTCCCTCCTTTATACTCAAATCATTGTTTCCCACTATGCATCGTTATCTTCTAGTGCAAGAACTTAGGAAGTCTCTATGGTTTAAGCTGAAACATCGATTCGCAATTTACTCCCAATTTACCACTTCTCGTCCTTAAGTGCCATTTGAGATCGTCACCATATTCTTTATACCTACGCAGCCTAATATTTTTAGCATCTCATCTCAGCCCTAACTAACTACTAAGCTCCTTCCAGGTTTCGATTCGGACTCAACAATTCCATTCAATTTACTCATAACCTCGATTTAGTTCTAACAATTTCCTAGCTACGTTCTATCATATAGACATTCAATAATCACAACAAACTCATTTGGGTTTCGAAATTACTAATAGTTTAGGGTATAAGACTATCCACCTCGATTCGGGGATCGAAGGTTGTTGGTTTGCTTGAGATTCGAGCTCCCCGGTTCGGTTCCTCTTTTCGTTCCTCTTTCCCCGCTGCTAGCCTCGGTTTCCGCCACCCTCCTCTCGCACTCGACGCCGTGGCCGGTCACGGTCCCGCGCTCACCGGCTGCTTCCCTCAGCCCTCACGATCACTTCCCTTTTCCTGGCCTCGGTTTCACCTTGTCCTTCGACCCGGTCGTCTCACCTTCGTTCGCCGTGGAGCCCGCCGGCCTCCGGTGGCTTCCCTTGCTCTCGCTCGCCCTTTGCCGCTCGCTCTGTCTCTCTCGCTCGACCTCCTTCTCTCTCTTTCGTTCCCCCGGTTCTATCCAGTCCCCCTTCTTTCCTTTTTCCTCTACTCCATTCTTTCCCTTTTTCGGTGGTTCTCATCGAGTGCGGCCAGCACCTGCTTACTCAACACTAATCCCTTTCCTCCTTTTTTAAATTTTTTAAGTAGGGGTAATTAAGCATAAGTTTGCCCCGGGTCTCTATAACCAGCATTAACCTTTATTAATTAAGCTATATAAACACACAAGCACATAACAATCACATAAAATAAATTACATATAAATACTTGGCTTAATTTAACTATAAAATTAATCTACTCAAAATTCGGGTCTCACATTTCTTCCCTCCTTCAAAAAATTTCGTCCTCGAAATTTAGATACCTGATGTAAACAAAGCGGGGTATTTCTCCCGTATCTCATGTTCTGGCTCCCATGTCACTTCGACTAGCTTATGGTGTTTCCAGAGTACTTTGACATACGGGATGGTTTTAGTCCGAAGCTTCGTTCTTGTCTTTGTAAGATGCGGATCGGTTTTTCTCAAATGTAAGGTTCTCTTTAACCTTCAAGGGCTCATGTTTGACGACTTGCTCTGGATCCGGTACGTATTTACGGAGATTACATACATGGAAGACCCCATGAATACCTTGAAGGGCGGATGGTAAAGCCAATCTGTAAGCCACAGGACCAACCCTTTGCAAAATTTGAAAGGGTCCCACGAATCTAGGGCTAAGTTTACCTTTCTGCCCAAATCTCAAGTTCCCTTTAAGCGGGAGACTTTTTAAAACACGTGATCCCCAACTTGGAACTCTAAGGGTCTCCGGTTTAGATCCGCATAACTTTTTGTCTGTCTTGGGCTACCCGCAACCTTTTTCGTATTATTTTGACTCGCCTCCGTGGCTTGATCTATCATTTCAACCTTATAGGGTATTCTTTCTCCCACCTCATTCCAACACACGGGAGTTCGACATCGACGACCATACAATGCTTTAAACGGAGCCATATCTAGACTTGCATGGTAGCTATTATTATAAGCAAATTCAACTAATGGTAGGTTGTTATCCCAAGTGCCCATAAAATCTATGGCACATGCTCTCAACATGTCTTCCAAGGTCTGAATTGTACGTTACTGTCCGGCCATCGGACTCCGGGTGGAAAGTCGTGCTTATGTGGAGACTTGTACCCATCGCCTCTTGAAACCCATGCCAAAACTTGGCAATGAACTTATCGTCCCGATCCGATACGATGCTTGAGAGGAATACCGTGAAGCCTCACTATCTCAGCTATATAGAGGTCGGGTAGTTGCTTGAGACGTGAAAGTCATCTTGATTGCAAGGAAATGGGCTGACTTTGTCAATCTATCGATTACCACCCATATGCAATCATGTTGCTTCGAGTTTTGGGTAATCCTGTAATAAAATCCATGCTGATATCTTGCGACTTCCATTCGGGTATTGGTAAAGGTTGTAATAACCCTCCCGGTCTCTCGGTGTTCCATTTTCACTTGCTAGCATGTGAGACAATAAGCTACAAACTCTACTACGTCCCTTTTCATTCCTATCCACCAGAAATGACTTTTTAGGTCATGGTACATTTTCGTACTTCCGGGATGCATTGTGAATGCTCGAGTTATGAGCTTCGTTCATTAGTTCTCCTTTTAGCTCATCGACATTGGGCACACATAACCTTCCTTTATACCAGAGCGTCTCGTTCTCAATGCTAAATTCCTTAATCCGATCCTCGTCTACACCCTTCTTGATTTTCATCAATTCTAGATCCGAGCTTTGAAGTTGTTTGATCCTTTCTACCAAGGGAAACTCCAATTGTATAGCTGCTAAATAACCTTGGTCATTTGGTAGTACCACCTCAACCTCAAACTTTTCTAACTCCGTTATGAGTTGATTCTTACTGGTGAGTAAACAAGCTATCGACCCTGTTCTTCTGCTGAGGGCATCTACCACCACATTTGCTTTACCTGGATGGTATTTGATTTCCATATCGTAATCCTTTAGGAGCTCTAGTCATCTCCGCTGCCTCATGTTTAATTCCTTTTGCGTAAAGATGTACTTAAGGCTTTTGTCATGCGTATAAATCTCACACCTTACACCATATAGATAGTGTCTCCAAATTTTTAGCGCGAAGATTACTGCGGCTAACTCCAAGTCATGAGTTTGGGTAATTTTCTTCATATGTCTTTAGCTGTCGTGATGCATAGGCAATCACTTTACCCTTCCGCATCGATACGCAACCAAGTCCTTTTCCCGAAGCATCACTGTACATAACAAATCCTTCGTCCCCTTGGGAATTGCTAAAGCCGAGGCTGACACTAGCCGTCTCTTTAGCTCTTGGAAGCTATCCTCACACTTTTTAGTCCATTCAAACTTATTGCCTTTACGTGTTAACGAAGTGAGAGGAAGAGAAATCCTGGAAAAATTTTCCACGAACTTGCGGTAATAGCCTGCCATACCTAGGAAACTTTATACCTCAAATATGCTCGTGGGCCTTGGCCAATCCACTATGGCTTCTATTTTAGCCGGGTCCATGGATATGCCTTCTCTAGACACTACATGCCCCGAGAAAGTGGACTTTTCCTAGCCAAAACTCACATTTCTTGAGTTTGGCATATAATCGATGCCTTTGTAAGGTCCGAAGTACCATTCTCGGGTGTTCTTCATGTTCCTTTCTATTTTTGGAGTATATGAGGATATCATCAATAAAGACCACCACGAACTTATCAAGGAAAGGGTGGAACACTCTGTTCATCAAGTCCATGAAGAAGGCAAGAGCATTAGTAAGCCCAAATGGGAGAACTAGGAACTCATAGTGACCGTACCGTGTCCTGAAAGCACTCTTAGGGACATCTTCTTTCTTGATTCTCAATTGGTGGTAGCCCGACCTTAAGTCGATCTTTGAGAACACGAGATGAGCCTCCAAGCTGATCAAAGAGGTCATCTATTCTTGGGAGTGGATACTTATTCTTAACGGTCACCTTGTTCTATTCTCTGTAGTCAATACACAATGTTAAGCTACCATCTTTCTTTTTCACAAAGAGTACTGGTGCTCCCTTAGGTGAAACACTTGGGTCGAATTAACCCTTTATCCAGCAACTCTTGCAATTGGACCTTTAACTCGGCCAACTCCACCGGTACCATTCTATACGGTGTCTTAGATATGGGTATAGTGCCCGGCACTGAGTCTATGGTGAACTCCACTTCCCGTTCCGGAGGTAGCCCGGCACCTCGTTGAATATTTCTTCAAATTCTCTCACTATGGGAATACTTTCAACAAGGATTTCTTCCAATTCGGCTAGTTCCACAGACACATAGGTACCCTCCACATCCCCTTTTAGCATTTTGCACGCTTGTACTGCGGAAACGAGAGGAGTCGTCTTCTTAAGTCTATTCCCTCTAAACTCCAACCTTTCTCCCTCGGGAGTTATCATGGATACTAATGTCTTATTGTAATCTATGACTGCCCTATGCTTTGACAACCAATCCATCCCAAGGATAACATCAAAATCTCGTATGTCTAATTCCATCAAATCCGCCACTACGTCGCTGGGGTTCTCCATTTCCTTGTCGCCAATACCAACGTTGTTAAGGATACCCACGTCGTTGTTGAGGTCCTCCATTCCTTCTTCTTCGATCAAGCTATAGACTCTTCCACTTACTTGGGGTTTCTTCCCTTCCTTCCTATTCCTAGCTGGAGGTTGGCCTTGTTGTGAGGACGATTGAGGCTTATACTGTTGCCTTTGCCCGATACCCCGATTAGTTCCGGTTTCTTGGGGGCAATGCGCTATGAAGTGTCCATAACTTCCGCATTTAAAGCATGGCCCCTTTTCTCCCGTACGTGTTCCCGAGTGATGGTGACCACACTTTCTACACAGCTGGCGATCATCCCCCTTGAAGGGCTGTTGAGCTTGGGAGGAGTTACCTCGCGTATCGAATCTTTTGCAGCTTGGCCGGATTGGGAGCTGGTTTCCCCATATCCACACCTCCTCTTAATTTGGAGTTGGGTTGTCTTTAGTGCCGCACTTTCATCTAACGCCCTTTCGATTTTGAAGGCCCTCTGGTACATCTCCTGGAATTTTGTGAAGACAAGGCCAACCACTTTATTCTTCAACTTGGGCCTTAACCCGTGTTCAAACCTATCCATTCGCATCTCCTCGGCTGCCACCTGGGATGGTGCAAATCGACTCAACTCATTGAACTTGGCAGCGTATTCCACCACACTCATGTTTTCTCCTTGCCCGAGTTGGAGGAACTCCCGCTCCTTACTCCATTTGACAGCTTTTGGATAGTATTTTGCGCCCGGTAATTCCTTAAGTTCTTGCCGGGTTCGTGCAAGTTCGCCCTCACGGGGCTTAACTGTTTGCCACCAAAATCAGGCTTCACGTTCAAACTGGTGGGTGGCTAGTTGTACCTTAAACCGCTCCGGCACTCCATCACCTCAAAGAGACCCTCCATCGTCAATAACCATTCCTCGTACACTAACGGGTCTGTTGCTCCAAGCAAATTTAGGAGGTTTCAATTTCTGGAACCGGCACACCATTTTCATTGCCGTGGGCCCCGGAGGTGGAGGGGTGGAGGTAGAACTTGTTCTCTTCGCGGAGGCATCTCAAGTGATCAAAACAAAACGATGCCTCAACTAAGTGCGTGATTGCTGTAAAAACCTAATAGTGGGATGCCTATCTCAATACGTGAATGCAAATAACGATTAAAAGATAAGTAAGGCAGCAAACAATGCACATATAATCATATATAGCACACATATCCTATGCTTTAAGACACGAAACCTAATCGAGCTAAATTGGGCGATCCTAATGCTCGATACCATAAAATTTAACACCCCAAAAGACTAAGATACATTTTAAACCGATTTTAACCTTAGAATTCCCAACTCGCTATTTCTCTACCTCAATTATGCGTCAATCAAGATGAAGTCATGTCCCTCCTTTATACTCAAATCATCGTTTCCCAATATGCATCGTTATCTTCTAGTGCAAGAATTTAGGAAGTCTCTATGGTTTAACCGAAACATCGATTCGCAATTTACTCCCAATTTACCACTTCTTGTCCTTAAGTGCCATTTGACATCGTCACCATATTCTTTATACCTACGCAGCCTAATATTTTCAAGCATCTCATCTCAACCCTAACTAACTACTAAGCACCTTCCAGTTTCGATTCGGACTCAACAATTCCATTCAATTTACTCATAACTCGATTTAGTTCTAACAATTTCCTAGCTACGTTCTATTACATAGACATTCAATAATCACAACAAACTCATTTGGGTTTCGAAATTACTAATAGTTTAGAGTATAAGACTACCCACCTCGATTTAGGGATCGAAGGTTGTTGTTTTGTTGAGATTCGAGCTCCCCGATTCAAGTCCTCTTTTCATTCCTCTTTCCCCGCTGGTAGCCTCGGTTTCGCCGCCCTCCTATGCGCTCGACACCGTGGCCGGTCACGGTTCCACGCTCACCGGCTGCTTCCCTCGGCCATCGCGTTCACTTCCCTTTTCCTGGCCTCGGTTTCACCCTCTCCTTCAGCCACTGGTCGTCCCCGCGTTCGCCGGTCGTCTCACCATCGGTTGTGTCTTGAAAAATGAGGTGGAAACCACCGTTAAGCTTAGCGTTCCAGTTTTCCGGATATGGAAGCGGACGGCTTCGACACAATCTTCGGGACTCGGAGCGAGGGAAGGTGAAAAGCCATATCTCGCTGGTGATTTGACGTTCTTAAGCCGGCTACTTTTGTAGTTTGAAAAAGGTGTATCCTCGAATGAATAACCTACAAAAGTAAATTAATTTTGGTTCTCAAAGTATAAAATACTTTGGTCCAAAGTTAGACACGAGATAATAAAGTAATTATGATAATTACGCAATTGATTATCTCGAGTCCAATATCCATGGTACTCGGAATTCCATCGACTTAGTCTAAGCGATAGAACAAGTTCTAAAGAGAATATCGAGTGAGAAAACTTGATATAGACTAAGCATGAAACAGACTAAGGAAATTTACTCTAACAGAAAAAGAGCTTGTAGTCAAAAGTAAGATTCCGAGTGAAGAAAAAAAAACGAAGCATTAGTCTGCGATAAATGCGAGTGAAGACGGACTCGGAACAAAGAACTACTTTTACGAGTCTCAAACAGATAAGCGATAAATGTACTAAGTGATAGAGGTATCATGCAGAAAGATACTTATTTTACTCAAAGGAGTTTACGCGCTACCGAGAATGCCTTGGAATCAAAACTCTAAAAGCATGGGGTTGTTATACCTGATTGGTTTAGTGCAACTCGAAATGCGTTGAGAAATGTTTGAGTCTTCAATCTCCCCTTTTTGATGAAAGGCATTCCATACTTAAACGAAACTTTGTTAGAGAAAAAGAATGATTCCGAGTGGTTTGCATGAGTAAGACATACTCGAATAAATCGGAGCAATATATAGTATATCGGAGCAAAATAAAATAAGGTATGCTTTCAACATTAACTCAGAAAATAAAGCAAGGCAAAACTGAACTTAGAAGATAATAATGAAATGCATTGCTCCATTAAAATTTCAAAAAGGGCGGAAAAACTCCCCTAAACAAGACAACCAGTTTCGATTCTATTTCTCCCCCTTGCCTTTCAAAGAAAAAAAAATACAACAAGAAAAGAAAGGGAGAAAAAGAATAACTAATACAACCGAGATGTCCGGACAAAAACAAAAAAAATTAAAACAGAAAAACGGAGACACTCGTTCACGCAGTAATCTTCCGCGAGAAGTTTCTTTTGAAAGAGATGGAGTTTTAGAATACCGAGATGAAGATGGATAGTCGTTATTTATAGAAAATAAGCGCGCCCGTCCACTATCCGTTAAGTAACTCCGTTCGACTCGGCTTGTCCATCGAGTCACCAAAGATCGGTGTGACGGTTCTTCTTCAACGGTTGAGATACCAGCGGTTTGAAATCTACGGTTAAGATCCGATCGCAGCGCTCGAGAAAGAGAGAGAAAAGATTTTGAAAATATAATCCGAAACTCTCCATTGTTCTAGAGATAGCTTCAGAAAATTTGATGTCCAAATTTCTCTACGTCCGAGTTTGACTCAGAAAGGTTTCGAGTGACTCGAAACACGAAATAACTATCAGCCCAGTATCACTGAATCAACTGAACTAATTGTTATTAACACGGAAAGCACATAGCACGGAATTATGCAACAAAGATAGTACAGAATTGAGCATTTAACATACCAAGCTCATGCCGAATAAAACAAAACCGATCTTCACCAAGAGGCGTAGTAAAGATATCAGCTAACCGAAGATTAGCAGGAATGAACTCAAGCTCAATATCACCCGTTTTCGAGTGATCGCGTAAGAAGTGATACCGACCTCAATATGCTTTGTTTTTTAATGCTGGACAGGATTCATAGTGACGCTGATTGTGCTTTGGTTGTCACACTTGATTGGGACTGAGTTGAGGAATAGTCCAAGATCTTTCAAGTGTTGTTTTATCCAAAGAATTTGAGCGCAACAAGCTCCAGCGGCAATGTATTCAGCTTCCGCGATCGATAGAGCTACTGAGTTTTGTTTCTTTGAGTGCCAAGATATTAGGGATTGACCCAGAAATTGGCAAGCTCCGGATGTGCTCTTTCGATCAACCTTGTATCATGCGTAGTCTGCGTCCGAGTACCCAATCGAGTCGGTTACGAGTCTCCGGAGTACTATAGACCTAGATTCCGAGTACCTGCAAGATATTTAAATATTCTCTTCACCGTAGTGAGATGTGATTCTCTTGGGTTAGCTTGAAATCTCGCGCATAAACAAACACCGAACATTATATCCGGCTCTGCTTGAAGTAAGATGTAGCAGAGATCCAATCATACCTCGATAAATTTTTGATCTACTTGCTTTACCTTTTTCGATCCGAGTCAAGTTTTATCGTTGCTTGCTCATGGGAGTAGATGTGTGCTTTGCATCTTGAAGTTTATATTTCTTCAGCAGTTCCTTGGTGTATTTTGATTGATGCACAAAGATTCTATCTTTGTCTTGTTTGATTTGCAACCCAAGGAAGAAATTGAGTTCTCCCATCATACTCATTTGGAATTCTTGACTCATCAACTCGAAAAATTCTCGGCACAGAAATTCATTAGTAGCACCAAAAATAATATCATCAACATATATTTGAACAATAAGGAAATCTTTCTCTTTGGTCTTTATGAATAGAGTCTTGTCGATCCGACCTCTTTTGAAATCATTTTGAGCCAAGAAGCTACTCGAGTCTTTCATACCAAGCTCGAGGGGCTTGCTTAAGACCATAGAGAGCTTTTGAAGTTTGAAAACGTAATTTGGAAATTCTGAGTTTTCAAAACCAGGAGGCTGCTCGACATAAACTTCTTCTTCAATAAAACCATTGAGAAAGGCACACTTAACATCCATTTGATATAATTTAATATGCATCTTTGGATGCAAATGCTAACAATATTCTAATGGCTTCGATTTTGGCTACGAGTGCAAAGGTTTCCCCACAATCAATTCCTTCTTCTTGATTATATCCTTGAGCCACAAGTCTAGCCTTGTTTCGACTACCACTCCACCCTCATCCAATTTGTTCTTGAAAACCCATTTGGTTCCTATAACTGGGTGGTCGGAAGGTCGGTTGGTCGAGTCCGAGACTTGGTTTCTCTCGAATTGATTAAGTTCCTCTTGCATGGCCTCTACCCATTCAGGTTCGTTAAGGGCCTCTAGTGCATTTTTGGGTTCAATTAATGAAATGAATGCGGTGAATACACATAGATTGTGAAGAGAGGAACGAGTTCTTACCCCACTTGTTGATATCGAAATAATGTTTTCTTGAGGATGACTGGAAGTGAATTTGAAGGCTTTACCAGTTCTTTGATTCACCAAGTTTGTGGGTTGAGCGCCTTGATCTTCGAAGCTTGTTCCGAGTGATCTTCTTCATTGACTTGTTCGTTCCGAGCCAGCTCTTGAACTGTCTCATTCAGTTTCTCGTTAAGTGACTTCATTACGAGCATGTTGGGTCCGAGTCTTTGTAGGCTCAACTTCGTCATCATCCTTTCGAGCTTCGGTTCGAGTATGAAGACTCACTTGGCTTCTCCTGTTCAAGCTCATCAAATACTACGTGGATGCTTTCTTCCACTTTGTTAGTACGATTATTGAAAATGCGATAAGCTTTGTTATGAGAGGAGTAACCTAGAAAAATACCTTCATCCGACCGAGCATCGAACTTGGTCAGATGATCCTTACCATTGTTGTGAATGAAGCACTTACATCCGAATGGTCTGAAATAGGAAATATTTGGCTTCTTCCCTTTGTAGAGCTCATAGGGTGTTTTCTTCAGAATGGGTCCGATGAGGCATCTGTTTAGAGTGTAGTTGGCTGTGTTCACTTGCCTCGCCTGAGAAATAGTAAGGCAAGTTGTGCTCAATCATCATCGTCCTTGCTATTTCTTCAAGGGTTCTATTCTTTCTCTCTACTACTCCATTCCGTTGAGGAGTTACGGGTGCTGAGAAGTTGTGAGAGATTCCATTTTTGTCACAAAACTACGAGAATTCGAGTAATCGAACTCCCTTCCATGGTCGGTTCGAATCTTTTGAATCCGAGTGCTGAGACTCAACTTGAATCTTTCTGCAGAGCTTGCTTGAACTCCTTGAAGGCTTCATTTTTGTGCTTAAGAAAACACACCCAGGTAAATCGTGAAAAATCATCAATAATGACAATTATGTAAGATTTACCTCCGAGACTCTTCACGGGGATTTCACCACATAAATCCATATGCAGTAATTCAAGTACGTTGGATGTGGAGACTGTCTTCAGAGATTTGAATGAAGATCTGACTTGTTTCCCTCGAGTGCATGCTTCACATACTTTGTCTTTCTCAAAAACACGGTTAGGTAAGCCCCTAACTAAACCATTATATGCCAATTTCTTTATAGTATGCATGCTGATATGGCCTAATCTACGATGCCAAGTCCAAGAATCATCATGGAGAGATGCTTTTAAACAAGATAGGTTCGACTTGGGTCGAAAGAGGGATGATGTATGTATTACCTGATCTCTTACTTGACAGCTTGATCTCTTTGGTAGAGACATCGAGAGATAGTGCAATTGGTGCGAGTGAATCTTACCTCTTGACCTTTATCACATAGTTGAGAGATGCTTGAGCAGATTATATTTCAATCCCTTGACAAGATATACTTGGACTGACCATATTGCTTCCTTTCCCAATCTTGCCAATCCCCACGATCTTGCCCTTACTATCATCTCCAAATGTAACTTTACCTCCTTTATGTCCGTTCAACTTAGAAAAGAGTCTTGCATCTCCGACATATGGCGTGAGCATCCACTGTCAAGATACCGGTGTCCTTTCGATCTCTTCGAGTGACTCCGCAAAACAAAGAGAAACTAACCCTTCTCACTTCCTCTAACGAACCCGAGTAACATTTTTTACTGTGGTTCTTTTACGAGGAAGAAGGTGTTTTAGAACCCAGATTTGAATGACTTTGGGTTTTGTCCGATTCCGAGTCTTCCTCTCGGATAAGCTGAGTCCGTGTCTCTTTCTTTCGAAAACTTTTTCTTTTGAAACAGGAGAAAATGGTTTCTTTTTGTAAATAGTCCTGGGCTTGGTCCTCCTTTCATTTACGTGAATGGGACCGTGCTCGGCTTTCCTGAACTTTATAGTTACGGAATCCTTTTGAATAATTACGAGTAAGAATTAGATTCTTCCTCTTTGTTGAAACCAAGACCTTCTTTTCGAAAAGAGACACACTCGTGATCCTAAGAGCATGTCAAGGTTCTTCGACCTTGAGTAAACTTTAAAACCAGATCTTGAGACTCGGTGAGCTTCTGTTTTAGTCGCTCATTTTCTTTCCTGAGTAACTCGGACTCGGTCTCATTAGCTTGAGCACTAGTCTTGAGTTCTCCGAGTGTGAACTCGGCCTTTGTCTTGGGAAGGATTCGAATTCATCTGTCTTCGTTGGAATGTAGTTTCCTTGTTGTATGATTTCCCATACTTCTTCATTATGATCCATGAGGAAACATTCCATAAGCTTCTTCTAGTGCCCAAAGTTTGAGCCTTTAAATTTTGGTGGCCTATTGGAAGATCATCCTTCGTCGAACTCTCCGGTGTTCCGAGCCATCCGATCTTTAAACCTTTGGATTGTTAGATCCTTTCCGAAAGGCTTGGCTCGATACCAATTGAAGGTTGGCTCTGGGAGAGTCTCGAGTCACCCTAGAGGGGGTGAATAAGGTGATAGAAAATTCTTTGTGAAAACTCACACTTTAGCGCAGGAAAGGGACAAAGACAGATTCCGAGTCTATTAACGAGGTCGAAAAGATTGGACTCGAAAGTAATGAATCGGAAAAATCAAGAGCGAGTAAGGCCGTCCGAGTCTAGAATGAACTCGGAAAGTTAACACTTAGATTTTACGTGGAAACCCTCCTGGGGCAGAAAACCACGGCCCGTGTCAATCCGGACACGAAGTCAAATCCACTATTTTGAGTCCACAAAATACCGTGAATCGACTGAACCCGAGTTGTTCCCTTAGACAACTCTATACAAGTTTTCCTAGACTCGAAGTTCCCTTATCCGATCTAGTACTTCCTAGCTGAGATAACCCTTACAACTAGGGACAACTAAGCTGAGTTAACCTTTACGACTTAGTCAAGGGGCCTTACAAAGAATGTAAGAAGAGTTTGTAACTAAGTACAAGACCTTACAACTCGAAGGTAATGAATTACGAATGGGAGTTTTAAGTAGAAGATTGAAAGTAAATACAATGACTTTTCTCAAGTATGTGTATTAACAAATATATTCGGCAATCTTCAAGTCTTGTGAAGTGGCTTCTATTTATAGATAACCAGGCAGAGTAGCCGTTATCTTCATCTGCTGACCAAGAGTCTTCGTGACCGTTGATAAGAGCTTTCGAGTCACTCGGAAAGTATCCGTTGAAATTTGAACGTTGGACAACGGTTTAACTCTCTTGGAAGTCCCAAAACCATCGGTTGTGTCTTGAAAAATGAGGTGGAAACCACCGTTAAGCTTGGCGTTCAGTTTTCCGGATATGGAAGCGAGCGGCTTCGACACAATCTTACGGGACTCGGAGCGAGGGAAGGTGAAAAGCCATATCTGCTTGGTGATTTGACGTTCTTAAGCCGGCTACTTTTGTAGTTTGAAAAAGGTGTATCCTCGAATGAATAACCTACAAAAGTAAATTAATTTTGGTTCTCAAAGTATAAAATACTTTGGTCCAAAGTTAGACACGAGATAATAAAGTAATTATGATAATTACGCAATTGATTATCTCGAGTCGAAATGAAGTGGAATTTTACGAGTCGAATATCCATGGTACTCGGAATTCCATCCGACTTAGTCTAAGCAATAGAACAAGTTCGAAAGAGAATATCGAGTGAGAAAACTTGATATAGACTAAGCATGAAACAAACTAAGGAAATTTACTCTAACAGAAAAAGAGCTTGTAGTCGAAGTAAGATTCCGAGTGAAGAAAAAAAACGAAGCATTAGTCTGCGATAAATGCGAGTGAAGACGGACTCGGAACAAAGAACTACTTTTACGAGTCTCAAACAGATAAGCGATAAATGTACTAAGTGATAGAGGTATCATGCAGAAAGATACTTATTTTATACTCAAAGGAGTTTATGTGATACCGAGAATGCCTTGGAATCAAAACTCTAAAAGCATGGGGTTGTTATACTGATTGGTTTAATGCAACTCGGAAATGCGTTGAGAAATGTCCGAGTCTTCAACTCGCTGCTCACCGAGCTTTGTCGGCAAGGTCTTCCGAGTCACTCGGACTACCGTGTGCGCTAATCTGCTCCGGTTGAGGGGCGGGAGCACCTTGTCCCTAGGCTGCTTCCTTTTTGCTCCTTCTTCTTCCTCTTTCTCCCCTTCCTCCTTCTCCTCGAAGGACCCGCTCGAGCCGCAACCTCTTCTTCTTCTTCTTCTTCTTCTTCTTCTTCTCGCCTCTCTAGAAGGAGATTTGGCGAGGACTCTTCCGATGTGTTAGAGCCGACCGGTCCCGAGCTGCTTTGGAGCACCGTTCTTGGAGGAGGTCGATCAGGTCCTACTCGCTCCTTAACCGAGTGCCTTCATCTCGAAGGAGCACGTCCCGCTACCCTTGGATTTGAGACTAGGCTATCTTTTAGTTTATGGTCATATACTCGAAGGACAACCTTGAATGACTCGAAGAGTGTCCTTGATCTCGGTGGACACAGAGGAGAGCTTGTCCAACATTGTGTTAGACAAAGTAGAAGAGATAACATGAGAAGGACCTAAGTTGGAAGCACCGCGAGGTGGAGGAGGTAAAGAGAGTGGAGTATGATTCAGAGGAGGACTAAAAGGTTGCCTCGGCTTCGAGCTATGGACCCAAACACCCGGTTGGGTTTCCCGGTATCCATAGTCTAGAAGCCCTTTTCGCTAAGTACTATGGCAGCTGAAGACTCGGACTTTGTAGGTACATCATTATGAGTACCATCAAGGAATCAGTACAGACTTCATCTCTTGTAAGTTTTGATTACAAGTCATTCTCGAGTGGTTTAGAAACTTTTCCGAGTAATCTAGAATCTTTTCTAAGTGTTACAAAAACTACTGCATATGTTTTCAGTTTATTTTGACTCACTTAGAAAGCATACTCTTGCTTATCTTTCACACATAGTTCCGAGTCACTCGGACAACACTAAAACATATTGCTTGTTCAAATGTTTGCCCTAATGTGCATAAACTCCGGTCCGACTTTGTATTCTAAGTTTGATTGAATTACAGTGGTAATTCAACCTTCTAAGTCGAGCATGTTTCGTTGGAACTGTGCTTATCTAGATCAAGTCTCTTTACTCCGATATTCCTTGACCGACTTGTTTTACTTCTAGACTCACTCGGATGGATTTTGAGTATAATGGATTTTGAGCTCGGAAAATTCCACTCTTTCGAGACTCAAATAATTATGCACTTAATTATCTTAATTAAAATTATTATCTATGTCTAATCTATGACCAAAGTATTTTATACTTTGAGAACCAAATTGATTTACTTTTGTAGGTTATTCAAACGAGGTTATCTTACTTTTGAAATACAAAAATAATCGGCTTTAAGATGTCAAATCACCAGCAGACAAGGCTTTTTCTACTTCGACCAAGGCCCGGACACTCTGTCGAGATTGTCCGTTTCCAAACTGGAAATCTTCAACACTAAGCTCAACGGTGGTTTCCATCCTACCTTTCGAGACACCACTAGTGGATTGGGACATCCAAAAGAGTCAAGAGCCGTTGCCTAACGTTCACACCTCAACGGATATTTTCCGAGTCACTCGGAAAAACTATTGCATTAGTTACAAAGGACTTCTAATCGAAGATAGATACAACGGCTAATCTGCCTGGTAATCTATAAATAGAAGCCACTTCATAAGATACAAAGATTGCTGAACTTATTGCTACAATTATCTTTCTTTCTATAATTCTCATTCAATCTTCTACTTACAAGTCCAACTCTGTACTTAACATCTTTCCGAGTTGTAAGGTCTTGTACTGAGTCACAAATACTTATTCTTACTTTACGAGTAAGGTCCCTTAACCGAGCTGTAAAGGTTAACTCAGGTCGGTTGTCCCTAACTATGAAGGTTACCTCAATTAGGAAGTACTAGATCGGATAAGGGAGCTTTTGAGTCTAGGAAAATCTTGTAAGGAATTGTCTAAGGCAGCAATTCGGTTGTGTCTTTCTACTATATTTTGTGGATTCAAAGTAGTGGATTTCACTTGGTGTCTAGATTTGCACTGACTGTGGTTTTCCGCCCCATGAGGGTTTTCACGTACTTTACGAGTTAACACTTTTCCGAGTCCAATCTAAACTCGGAATCTGTTTCGTCTCTATTCTGTTTAAAATAGTTTGATTTTCCGAAAAATCTTCCATTACCCTATTCACCCCCGGCTCTAGGGTGACTTAGTCTCTCTAAGAACAAACCTTCAGCGAGCCTCGAAACCAAGTTAGGGTCCGAGGGTAGCGGGACTTTGAATTGTTTGAAGATGAAGGTGAGAAGAACCTCGAAAGGTCAAGGGGTAAATTTCCTTGTCCGAGTTGGCACAGAGGCCATCCGCTCAATGATTGCTTGGAAGAGGTCTACTTCATAGCCCTTTAGAATCTCAAAAAGAGCCTTGAGAATCTTGGAATTTGGATTTTCTTTGGAATGCTTGAGAGAAAAAGGTTCTCATCGGCAGAAAACAAAGAAGACGAGCTTCGACTTCATCCGAATCATCGAAAAGTTTTTGCGTGACTCAGGGATTTCTTTTGCGTTCTCAAAGAATTCATCAGCAACCTCGTTAAAAGGTATAGGGTTGCTGTTGAGGAAAAGAGATGATACTTTGAATAAGAGGTGGAGGAGAGAGACGTTGATTCGAACAACGACATCTTGAACTCCGGAGGTAAGGATCCCCTCGAGCTAAAAAGATTTGAATAGAACTCGGAGACGAGTTCTGCGTAGATAAACTCGCACAAATAAGGGACATTGTAAACCCATATGGTTTTGATGTGGTTCAACCATGAAAATTTTGTGGTTGGGAAGAATTTATCATCCGACGTCAAGTGTTGGGTGACAAGGATTTTAGACGGGTTGGAAGGACCATCTTGGCTTTTGGTTCGGGGCTTCTTGGTTGCGGAACCAAGAAAGTCCGGGTGAAAACCTCTTTTCGACATAGTTGAGGAGTTTCGAGAAGAGAGGAGATGAACTTTGAGAGAGAGAAAAGATAGCTCCATGAGGAAAAAAAAAAGGAGAGTAGAGAGAGAGAGCTGAGAGCTTCGATGTTTACTTGAGATGTTTCTTGCTTTGCTTGAGAGAGAAGGTTTGCTCTTCGAAAACATTAAACTTTCTTGAGAGGTAGTACTGTGAGAGAGTGAGTGAGTAGAGAGTAAAGTAGCGAAATGAAGGAAAATGGACGCTATTTATGGAGAAAGAATTGTCCTTCACTATTCGTTCGACCCAACTCTCCAACGGTCGCCTTAGACCGGTGTGACTGTTCTGCTCTCTAACGGTTAGAATTCCGAGTGTTTGTCTTCTAACGGCTAGTTCTCTAATCGATACGCGATAGAGAGAGAGAGAAAAAGAGAATTTTTAGAAGAATTTTCTGAAATTCTTCACTAATCTAGAGATGATTTCAAAAGTTTGATGTCCATATTTCTCAAAAACCGAGTTTGACCCAATAAAGTTTCTCAGTCACTCGAAACTGCAAACAAGTAATAACTCATAGCTCGAGTATCACCGGGTCAACTGAACTAGTTGACGTTTGGTATGAATGAATTCAAGTTCAATATCACCATTCTCGGAATGATCTCTTAGAAAATGATACATGACATCAATATGCTTTGTCTTTAAGTGCTTGAATTGGATTCTTAGTAATGCTAATTGCACTTGTAGTTGTCACACTTGATTGGAATTTATTTGAATGAAAATCTAAGATCTCTCAAGTGTTGCTTGATCCATAGATTATGAGCACAGCATGCTCCAGCTGCAATGTACTCAGCTTAAGCAGTTGATAGAGCTACCGAGTTCTACTTCTTTGAGTGTCAAGATATGAGGGATTCACCCGAAACCGGCATGCTCCCGAGGTGCAATGTACTCGGCTTAAGCGATTGATAGAGCTACCGAGTTACGCTTCTTTGAGTGTCAAGATATGAGGGATTGACCCGAAACCGGCATGCTCTTGAGGTGCTCTTTCTATCAACTTTGTATCCAACATAATTAGCATCCGAGAATCTAGTGAGAGTCGGTTACGAGTCTCTTGAGTACCATAGACCTAGATTTTGAGTCCCTGCAATATATATGAAAATTGTCTTCACCGTAGTGAAATGTGATTCTTTTTATTAGCTTTAAATCTTGCACACGAGACATACACTAAACATTATGTCTAGCCTACTGGAAATAAGATACAGCGAGAGATCCAATCATACCTCTATAGAGTTTCGATCTACTCGCTTTACCTTTTCCATCCGAGTTCAACTTTATGCTGCTTGCTCCTTGGTGTTGTTGCATGTTTTGCATCTTGAAGTTTGTACTTCTTTAGCAACTCCTTGGTATACTTTGATTGATGGACATAGATGCCATCTTTGTCTTGCTTGATTTGTAAACCAAGGAAGAAATTAAGTTCTCCCATCATGCTCATTTGGAATTCTTGTCTCATTAACTCGGAAAAATCTCGACAGAGAATTTCATTAGTAGCCCCAAATATTATATCATCAACATAGATCCGAGCAAGAAGAAAGTCTTTCCCCTTGGTTTTTATAAAAAGAGTCCTGTTAATGTGACCTCTTTTAAAATCATTTTCAACTAAGAAATTGCTCGAGTCTTTCATACCAAGCTTTGGGAGCTTGTTTAAGACCATAAAGAGCCTTTTGCAACTTGAAAACATAGTTTGGAAATTTTGAGTTTTCAAATCTAGGGGTTGCTCAACATAGACTTCCTCTTGAATAAAGCCATTAGGAAAAACACATTTGACATCCATTTGATATAGTTTGATATTCGTGCTTGATGCAAATGCCAATAGGATTCTTATAGCTTCAATCGTAGCCACTGGTACAAAGGTTTCCCCACAATCTATCACGTCTTCTTGATTGTAACCTTAAGCCACAAGTCTAGCCTTATTTCTTACTACCAAGCCACCTTCATCCAGTTTGTTCTTGAAAACCCACTTGGTTCCTATGATCTGGGTAGTCGAAGGTCGTTTGGTCGGAGTCCGGACTTGGTTTCTTTCAAACCGATTAAGTTCCTCTTGCATGGCCTCTACCCATTCAGGTTCATTAAGGGCTTCTAGTGCATTTCGGGTTCAATTAATGATATGAATGCAGTGAATGCACGTAGACTTTGTAGAGAGGAACGGGTTCTTACCCCACTGCCGATGTCGGACAGGATACTTTTGAGTGGATGGCTTGAAGCATATTTGAAAGTTCTACCTATTCTCCGGTTCACCAGATTTGTAGGTTAAATTGGTTGATCCTCGGTGGTCCGATCCGATTCAGCTTGCTCATTTGATTGACTCTCAGCATTATGAGCTGGCTCTTGAGTCGGTTCATTCCGAGTCATGGTGTTATGAGTTGCCTCATTATGAGTGACTTTTCCTTGACTCTTTCTAAGCTCATCTTCAGCACAATCATCATCTCGACCGAGCTTCTCATATGAGAATGTTGACTCACTTGGTTTTCCTTGATCAATCTCATAAAAAACAACATGGATACTTTCTTCCACTTTGTTAGTTCTTTTATTGAAAATATGATATGCTTTACTATGAGATGAATAACCAAGAAAAAATACCTTCATCCGACCGAGCATCAAACTTGGTTATGTGATCCTTACCATTGTTGTGAACATAACAGTTACATCCAAAGGGTTTGAAGTATGAAATGTTTGGTTTCTTCCCTTTGTAGCACTCATATGGAGTTTTCTTCAGGATGGGTCCGATAAGGGATCTGTTCAAAGTGTAGTTAGCAGTGTTGACTACGTTAGCCAAGAAATCGTAAGGTAGATCATGTTCAATCATCATAGTCCTTCTTATTTCTTCAAGAGTTCGGTTCTTTCTCTCCAGTACTCCATTTTATTGAGGAGTTCTTGGTGCTGAGAAGTTGTGAGAGATACCTTTCTTATCATAGAACTCTACAAATTCCGAGTAATCGAACTCCCTTCCATGGTCACTTCGAATTCTTCCGATATGAGTCTTAGACTCAACTTGAATTTTCCTGTAGAGCATGTTGAACTCTTTGAAAGCTTCATTTTTTGTGCTTAAGAAAACAAACCCAAGTAAATCGTGAGTAGTCATCAGTAATCACAAGCACATATGATTTACCTCCGAGACTCTTTACAAGAATTTCACCACATAAGTCCATATGCCACAATTCAAGCACTTTGGATGTCGAGACAGTCTTGAGAGATTTGAAAGATGATCCGATCTATTTCCCTTTTATGCATGCTTTACAAATTTTATCTTTCTTAAATGCACAATCAGGCAAGCCTCTCAGTAAACCATGAGATGCAAGCTTTTTAATGGTGTGCATGCTAACATGACCTAGTCTACGATGCCATGTCCAAGAATCATCATGTAGAGATGCTTTTAAGTAAGATAATTTTTGACTTAGGTTAGAAAGAGGAATAGAGTAAGTATTACTTGATCTCTTTCTTGAGAGTTTAGTCTCCTTAGTGGTTTCATTAGAAATATAGTAGTTGGTCCGAGTGAATCTTACCTCTTGACCTTTGTCACACAATTGAGAGATGCTCGAGTAAATTGTATTTTAATCCCTTGAAAAGGTAGATCAGGCTGACCAGATTGTCTCCTTTTCCAATCTTGGCTATCCCAATTATCTTGTCCTTGCTATCATCCCCAAAAGTGACTTTGCCTCCCTTGTAATCTTCTAACTCGGAAAAGAGTCTTGAATCTCCTAACATGTGGTGCACGCATCCACTCGTCCAGTACCAATGTCCTTTTGTCCTTTTTGAGCTACCTGCAAATCGAAACAAACTAACCCTTCTCACTTCCTCTAACGAACCCAAGTAACTCCCCTAACTCGTGGTCTTTTTCGAGGAAGAAGACTCTTGGGAACCCAGATTTGAATAACTTTGGGTCCGGTCCGCTTTAGAGTCTTCCTTTTTGAAAACCGAGTCCGTGTCTCTTTCTTTTGAAAATCTTTCCTTTTATAAACCGGTGGAGAAGGTTTTCTCCTGAAAGCTAGTTTAGCCCCAGTCCTCTTTTCATTCTTATGAATAGGACTGTGCTCAGCTTTCCCGACCTTCACAGTTCTTGACCCTTTTGAAAAGATCCGAGTAAGAATTAGATTCCTCCTCTTTGTCAAAACCGAGTCCTTCTTTTCCGAAGGAGACACATTGAGAGCCTAAGAGCATGTTAAGGTTTTCCCGACCTTGAGTAAACTTCAAAATAAGTTCTTGAGACTCACCGAGCTTTTGCTACAGCTTGTTCATTTTCTCTTCCGAGTGACTCGGACTCGGTCTCATTAGCTTCAAGCACTAGTCTTGAGTTCTCTTAGAGTAAGTCTCAGCTTTTCTAATTCATTTTTCAAAGAGTTGCTCTCGAAGTGATAGACTCAAGTTATTCTTTAAATTGAGAGGAATCGGAATTAGACTTCTCTTCCAAAGTATAAATATATTTGGCTAAATCAACTTTGGAGAAGTTGAGGAAATATTCATTTACCTCTTGAGGATTCGTTTCCTCATTGTCCGAGTGATCGAGTCCGACTCGGATCGGCTTCGAGTCCGATAGTGCCATCGGACACTTTGAGTCATCATCTTCTTCGGATGAGTCTTCATCACTCCATGTGGCCATCGTAGCGTTTTTCTTCTTTGTTTCCCTTTTTCTTCTTGGAGAGTCTTTGACTATATGATCTTTGCTGCCACATTCAAAACAGACTGAGTTCTTAGTTAAAGATAATTTTTAAGGGGAAGAGTGTTTACCTTTTCTATCCTTCTTATCTTTCTTGTAGAACTCTTCTCTTCGTCTTTTCTCCCATCTCTTGTGCTTCATCATTCCTTTGAAGCCTCGAGCCATAAGTGCCATGGGATCTTCTTTTGAGTCCGAAAAGCTCGGATTTTCTTCTCTTCTTTCCGAGGCGTTCAGCGTAATATTCTTTTTAGTGCCGACCTCGACGTCCTCCTCTTCTAGATGGATCTCATGGGTGAGTACCTTCCCAATGAGTTCGTCCGGCTTTAAGAGAGAGAGGTTCCGAGCATCCTCCATGTTGAACAGACTTATATTTATGAAGATATTGGCTTATTTTCGGTTGTCCGACTTGGCTCGTGCCTTCATATGTGTTGACAAGGGTGTCCCACACTTCTTTTGCTGTCTCACAACCCGACACTCGTTGTATTCTTCCGAGCTGATGTCATACATCGGAATGTTCATTACTTTAAAGTTCTTTCGAACTTTTCGCCTCTTCATTGATGTACTCGATCTTTGCTTTAGGCATGAGTCTTGTTTCATCCATATTCATTTGAATGTAATTGCCTTCTTGTATGATGTTCCATACATCATCGTGATCAAACATAAAGCATCCATGAGCTTCTTCCAAGTGTACGAAATTTGATCCTTTAAACTTTGGTGATATGATAGAAGATCTTCCTTCATCGAACTCTCCATTGCTCTTACCCATTTGATCTTTAAACCTTTGGATGGTTAGATCCTTTACGAAAGGTTAGGCTCGATACCAATTGAAGGTTTGCTCTTGGAGAGTATTAGTCACCGTAGAGGGGGTGAATAGGGTGATGAGGAAATTTAAACAATAAATGGTGGGTTAAAGTTTAAATTAAACTTTAAGGCTTTCGAGTCTAGATTGGGCTCGGAAAAGAATGAACTCGAATTATGTAGAAACCCTCCTAGGGCAAAAACCACAGCTAGTGCTAATCCAATCAAGCAAGTCAAATGTACTATTTTGAATCCACAAAATACATTAGATTGACTCAACCAGAATTGCTCCCTTAAACAATTCTTTACAAAGTTTTCCTACACTCGAAGTTCCCTTATTTGATCTTGTACTTCCTAACTGTGATAACCTTTATAGTTAGGGACAACCGAGCTGAGTTAACCCTTACAACTCGGTCAAGGGACCTTACTCGGAAAGTAAGAAAGAAAGTTTTGTGACTCATTACAAGACTTTACAACTTAGAAAATTGTTAAGTACGAGACTTGGAGTTGTAAGATGAAGATTGAGTGAGTGTTATACGGAGAGATATGATTTGATCAATAGGTTCCGCAAATCTTTAAGTCTTGTGAACTGGCTTCTATTTATAGATAACCAAATAGATTAGCCGCTGTGACTATCTTCCGAATAGAAGTCCTATGTGATCGTTGTAATCGGTTCTTGTGAGTCACTCGTAAAAGATCCGTTAAGATGTGAACATCGTCAACGGCTCTTGACTCGCTTTGGATGTCCCATTCCACTCGTAGTGTCGTAAAAGTAGGGTGGAAACCACCGTTGAGCTTAGCATTGAATAATTCTAGTTTTGGAAACAGACAACCGTGACACAATGTCTAGGCCTTGGTCGAAGTAGAAAAAGCCTTGTCTGTTGACGATATGACATCTTGAAGCCGGTTACTTTTGTAATTCAAAAGTAGGATAACCTCGTTTAGATAACCTACAAAAGTAAACCAATTTTGGTTCTCAAAGTATAAAATAGTTTGGTACAAGATTAGACATAGATAATAATTTATTTAAGATAATTAACTCGCATAATTATCTCGAGTCTTTGAAGAGTGGAAATTTCTGAGTTTAATATTCATTATACTCATATTCCATCTCGAGTCGATGTAGAGAAAAATCAAGTTAGATAGAGAATATCGGAGAAAGAGTACTTGATCTAGACATATATTATTCAATCAGCATAGGCGAGACTTAGAAAGTTGAATTAACACTATAATTCACTTGAACTTAGAATATGAAGTCATAACTTGGTTTGAAAGTGCTCGTTGAGATTGTTTGAACATACGATAAGTCATAGTGAAATCTGAGTGATGTTTGAGTGACTCGAGAACTATCGAGTGAACAATGAACAAGATTGTGCTGTCTCGAGTCAGTCCGAATCGAATAAAAACATATGCAATAGTTTCCGTAACACTTAGAAAAGATATAATAACACTTAGAAAAGTTTCTATAATACTCGTAATGACTTGAAATCAAAAAATAGAAGAGATGAAGTTTGTACCTGATTCCTTGATAGTACTCGAATGATATAAGTGTAGAATCCGAGTCTTCGTAAAGATTTCCCACGAAGAAATGTGCGGAAAAATTCTAAGAAGTCTATTAAAGAGAAGATGGGGTCCCAAGTCGACGGCCATCGAGGAAGCTTAGAACCTCTCTCAACTAAATCCAAACGAACCGATTGGGAAGCCGCTTACCCATGAAATTCACCTGAAAGAAGAGGATGTCAAAGTTAGCACCAAAAAGAACATTGTGCTGAAAGCCTCGAGAAAGGAGAAGGGAAAGTCCGAGTTCCTCGGACTTAGAAGAAGATCCAATGGAACTCATTTCCCAAGCCTTCAAAAGGATGATGAAGTAGAAGAAATGCGAAAAGAGGCCAAAGGAAGAGTTCTACAAGAAGGATAAGAAGGACAGAAAAGGTAAATACTCCTCCCCTTCAAAGTTATCTTTAACTAAGAACTCTAACCTGTTTTGAATATGGCAACGAAAGATCACATAGTCAAGTTCGATCTAAAGAGAAAGAAGGACAGACGGAAGAAGAAGGCTATGATGGCCACATGGAGTAATGAAGACTCATCTCGAAGAAGATGACGATTCCGATGACTCAAAGTGTCCGATAGCACTAACGGACTCGGAAGATGAATCCGAGTCGGACTCGACAACTCGTACATCGAGGAAACAAGTCCTCAAGAGGTAATTGAATACTTTCTCAAGTTCTCCAAAGTTGATTTGGCTAAATATATTTACACTTTGGAAGAAAAGTCCAATTTTGATTTTTTCAGTTCAAAGAACAAATTGAGTCTCTTACTTCGTGAGCAATTATTTGAAAAATAAATTGGAAAAACTTAGACTAACCCGGAGAGAAATCAAGACTAGTACTCAAGATAATGAGACCGAGTCCGAGTCACTTAGAAGAGGAAATGAGCATCCGAACGTAAAGGTCAATGAGTCTCAAAAGCTTTTTTGAAATTCACTCAAGGTCGAAAAACCTTGACATGCTTTTAGGCTCTCAATGTGTCTCCTTCAGGAAAGAAGGACTTGGTTTTAACTAAGAGAAGGAATCTAATTCGTACTCAAATCTTTTCAAAAGGATTCCGGAACTTTGAAGTAATTTGAAAGATTTCAAAGGAGGAAAAGTCGCTTTTGGAGATGATAGTAAGGGCAACATAGTTGGAACTGGCAAGATTGGGAAAGGAGACAACCCGGTCAGCCCGATCTATCTTGTCAAGGGATTAAAGTACAATCTACTCAAGCATATCTCGGTTATGTGACAAAAGTCAAGAGGTAAGATTCACTCGGACCAACTGCTATATTTCTTATGCAACCACCAAAGAGACTAAGCTCTCAAGTAAGAGATTAAGCAATACCTATACTATTCCTCTTTCGATCGAAGTCAAAATTTATCTTCTTTGAAGGCATCATTGCATGATGATTCTTGGACATGGCATCATAAACTAGGTCATGTTAGCATGCACACTATCAAAAAGCTTGCATCTCAAGGTCTAGTTAGAGGTTTACCTAACTCTGCATTTAACAAAGATAAAATTTGTGAAGCATGCCCAAAAGGGAAACAGTCGGATCATCTTTCAAACCTCTCGAAATTGTTTCCACGTCGAAATTGCTTGAGTTGATGTATATGTGTTTATATGGTGAAATCTTCATGAAGAGTCTCAGAGGTAAATCATATGTACTTGTGAATGTTGATGACTTCTCACGATTTACCCGGGTTTCTTTCCTCAAGAACAAAAATGAAGCTTTTAAACAGTTTAGCAAGCTCTGCAGAAAATTCAAATAGAGTCTCAAACTCGGATCGAAGAATTCAAACCGAACATGGAAGGGAGTTTAACTACTCGGAATTTGCAGAGTTGTGCGACAAGAATGGTATCTCTCACAACTTCTCAAAACTCAAAACTCCTAAATAGAATGGAGTAGTGGAGATAAAGAACCGAACTCTTGAAGAAATAGGAAGGAAAATGATGATTGAACATGATCAACCTTACTATTTCTTGGCCGAGGCAGATCAACACAACGAAATTACACACCGAACGGATGCCTCATTAGACCCATCTTGAAGAAAAATCCATATAAGCTTTACAAGGGAAAGACGCCCAACATTTCATATTTCAAACACTTTGGATGTAAGTGCTTTCTTCACAATAATAGTAAGGATCACCCGACCAAGTTTGATGCTCAATCGGATGAAGGTATCTTTATAGGTTACTCATCTCACAAGAAAGCATATCGTGTTTTTAATAAAAGAACTAAAAAGTGTGAAGGTTTATTCTTAGAAAGTGTTCTTCACCCTAGAGGGGGTGAATAGGGTGATGAGGAAATTTTAACAACAATGGAGGGGTTAAAGTTTAAATTGAACAATCAAGACAACATGAGTCTAGATTGGACTCGGAAAAGTATCAACTCGTAAATCACGTGGAAACCCTCCTAGGGCATAAAACCACGGCCGTGGCTAATCCAATCAGCAAAGTCAAATACACTATTTTGAATCCACAAAATATAGTAGATCGACTCAACTAGAATTGCTCCCTTAGACAATTCCTTACAAATATTTCCTAGACTCGAAATTCCCTTAGCCGATCTAGTACTTCTTAACCGAGGTAACCTTTAAAGATAGGAACAACCGAGCTGAGTTAACCATTACAGCTCAGTCAAGGGACCTTACTTAGATAGTAAGAAACAGGTTTGTGACTCGATTATAAGACTTTACAAACTCGGAAAATGTGTTAAGTATAGACTTGGAGTTGTAAGATGAAGATTGAATGAGTATTATACAAAGAGATATAATTTCAGCAATGGGTTTAGCAATCTTCAAGTCTTGTGAAGTCGCTTCTATTTATAGATGACCAAGCGGATTAGTCTGTTGTGACTATCTTCCGATTAGAAGTCCTCTGTGACCATTGTAACGGTTCTTTTGAGTTGCTCGAAAAGATCCGTTGAGATGTGAACGTTGTGCAACGGCTCTTGACTCCTTAGGATGTCCCAATCCACTGGTGGTGTCCGAAAAGTAGGGTGGAAACCACCGTTGAGCTTAGCATTGAGGATTTCCAGCTTTGGAAACACACAGCACTGACATAGTGTAAACCTTGGTCAAAAGTAGAAAAAGCCTTGTCTTGTGGTGATTGACGGGTTGAAGCCGGTTACTTTTGTAATTCAAAAGTAGGATAACCTCGTTTAGATAACCTACAAAAGTAAGCCAATTTTGGTTCTCAAAGTATAAAATACTTTGGTCCAAGATTAGACACGGATAATAATTTAATTAAGATCAATAAGTGCATAATTATCTCGAGTCCTAGAAGAGTGAATTTTCGGAGTATAATATTCATTATACTCAAATTCCATTTGAGTCGAGTCTCGAGAAAGATCAAGTTAGGGAAGAGAATATCAATGTATGAGTACTTGATCTAGACAAATATGTTTCACTCAAAACATGCTGACTTAGAAAGTTGAATTAACACTATAATTCACTTTACCATATAATATGAAGTCGAACATGGTTTGAAAGAGTTAGAGTGAATGTTTGATCATGCGATAAATCTGAGTTAGTGAATTGATGAATAAGAGTGTGCTTTCTCAGTCGGTCGAATCGAATGAAAACATATGCGGTAGTTTCGTAACACTTAGAAAAGTTTTTATAACACTTAAAATGACTTGTAATCAAAGCTTAGAAGGGATGAAGTTTGTACTGATTCCTTGATAGTACTCGGAATGATATAAACGTAGAATCCGAGTCTTCAAAGTGGAAGAAAGCATGCACATTTTTGTTTTATGAGATTGATCAGGGAAAAACAAGTGAATCAACCTTCTCGGATCCGACACTTAGTCGAGATGAAGATGATCTTGCTGAAGTTAACCTCAAACAAAGTTAAAAGAAAGCAACTCAACATGAGGCAGCACAGAATATCATGACTCATACTTAACCAACTCAAGATCCAACTCAGAATGCTCGAAGGACAAGCAGATGAGAAAACTTAGCAATCTTAAACTATCGAAGATCAACCAAGTATGACCAACAAACCTAGTAAACCGGAGAACAGGTAGAGCATTCAAATATGCTTTGAGTCACCCACTCGAGAACATTTTTTTGACATCAATAGTGAGGTCATAACTCGTTCTTCTTTGTAAAATCTATGTGCATTCATAGCATTCATATCATTAACTCGAACAAAGAAATGAACTAGAGGCCCTAAATGTACCTGAATGGGTAAAGGCCATGCAAGAGGAACTAAATCAATTTAAGAGAAACTAAGTCTGGACTTTGACCAAACGACCGTCCGACCACCCAGTTATAGGAACCAAATGGGTTTTCAAGAACAAACTGAATGAGGATGGGTTGGTAGTCGAAATAAGGCTAGACTTGTAGCTCAAGGTTGCAATCAAGAAGAAGGGATTGATTGTGGGCAAACCTTTGCACCAGTTGCTAGGATTGAAGCAATTAGAATCCTCCCGGCATTTGCACTAAGCATGAATATTAAACTATATCAAATGAATGTCAAATGTGCTTTTCTGAATGGTTTCATTCAAGAGGAAGTCTATGTTGAGCAACCCTCCGCATTTGAAAACTCAGTAATTTCCAAATCATGTTTTCACATTATAAAAGGCTCTATATGTTCTTAAACAAGCTCCCGGAGCTTGGTATGAAAGACTGAGCAGTTTCTTAGTTGAGAATGATTTCAAAAGAGGTCAGATTGATAAAACTCTTTTCATAAAAACTAAAGGGAGAGATTTCCTTAATGCTCAGATTTATGTTGATGATATTATTTTTGGAGCTACCGATGAAAATCTCTCGTCGAGAATTTTCCGAGTTGATGAGACAGGAATTCTAAATGAGCATGATGGGAGAGCTCAATTTCTCTCTTGGTCTATAAATCGGACAAGATAAAGATGGCATCTATGTCCATCAATCTATGTATACCAAGGAGCTACTAAAGAAGTACAAGTTTCAAGATGTGAAACATGCAACAACACCCATGAGTAGCAGCATGAAACCGGACTCGGATAAGAAAGATGGTGACTATGCGGGTAACAAAGTTGATAGAAAGAGCACATCAGGAGCATGCCAATTTCTATGTCAATCCCTTATATCTTGACACTCAAAGAAGCAAAACTCGGTTGCTCTATCAACTGTTGAAGCTGAGTGCATTGTAGTTGGAGCGTGCTCTGTGCTCAAATTCTATGGATCAAGTAACACTTGAAGGATCTTAGACTTTCATTCAAATTTACCCTAATCAAGTGTGATAATCGAGTGCAATAAGCATCAGTAAGAATCCAATTCAGCACCTAAAAGATGAAGCATATTGAGGTCGGTATCATTTTCCGAGAGACCATTATGAGAAAGGTGATATTGAACTTGAATTCATTCCTATGAAATTTCAATTAGCTGATCTTTTCACTAAGCCACTTAGTAAGGATTAGTTTTGCTTTATTAGGAATGAGCTTGGCATGATGAATGCATGATTATGTGATTTTCTAAGTGAAATTGTCTTGCATGATTATGTGTTATATGTTTTTGTATGTCTTAATAACAATTGGATCGGTTGATTGAGTGAAACCGAGTTAGGAATTATTCTGTGTTTGAGTATTCCGAGTCATTCGAAACAATATTAAGTCGGACTCAGCTTTTGAGCAAATTGGACATCAATCTTCTGAAATCATATATAGACATGTGGAGAATTTCAAACATTTATTTTTAAAATCTTTCTTTTCTTTCTCTCTACCGCACGCATCGATCGGAGAACTAGCCGTCGGGAGAAACTCACTAGAATTCTAACCGTTGGAGAGCAGAAATGTCACACCTATCCGAGGCGACCGTTGGAGGTTCATGTTAGACTAAATATTGAAGAACAGTCCTTTTCGCTATAAATAGCATCCATTTACCTTCATTTTGCTAGTTTACTTTCTACTTACATACTCTCTTGCTTACCCGCTCTCGCGCTCAAAGTTCTCGGTGCTCACTCTCTTATTCTCTCTCTTTATTTCGAGTTCTCTCTCTCTCTCTCTCACTCACTTAAATTTTCAGCCATGCCTAAAAGTGGTTCAACCCAAGATTTTCTAGGGTTTGCGACTAAGAAACCTCACACCAAACAAACACAAGACGGTACCTCTAACCCCTCGAAAGTGTTCGTCACCCAACACCTCACGTTGGATGACAAGTTTTTCCCAAGCATATCATTTTCGTGGTTGCCTCACATCAAAACCACTGGAGTCTACAATTTTCACGTGCTTCGGTGAGTTCATCTACCTAGAACTCATTGTCGAGTTTTACTCTTACTTATCTTACTCGAAGGGAGTCATTACCTCACGTGTCCGAGACACGCTTGTTCCTATTAACCTATCCCTCCTTCACCAAATTTTCAAAGTCTCATCTCTCTTTTCGAACTGTAATACCATCCCATTCAATGAGATTGCGGATGAGTTCTTCGAGAAATATGCCAAGGAGGTCCCTCGATCACGCAAAAATTTCTCAGTGACTCAAATGAAGACCGAGGCCAGATTGCTTTGCTTTCTTCTTATGAGAACCTTCTTCTCTCATCACTCGAGCAAAGAGAATCCCAATTCTAAGATTCTCAAAGCTTTGTTTGATATCCTTGAGGGCTACGACGTAGACCTCTTCCCAACCATCCTTGAGCAAATGGCTACTATGCCAGCTCAATCTAAAAATCATCTCCTTTTCCCTTCGGAGCCTTTCTAACTGTGGTCTTTAAATAGTTTAAGGTTCCCCTCCCTCAAACTCAAACGCAGTCTCCGAGGTCTGCCATTGTAGTAGGCGGGAAGGAACTTCTTGGCTATGGGTACTAGGAAATCAAGCCCGGTGTCCGGGTCCATGGAGTCCGAGTTAAAGCCTCCCTCACCTCCTCCTACTCAAACTCAAACTCCCCTATCTCTCGCCTCCTCCACCTAGTGGTGCATCGACCTTAGAACCACCTTCCGCAACAACTCGCTGCTTTGTCAATAGTTTTGGTAGACAAACTCTCCTTAGTGACCGAAGAACTTCGGGCACTCTCCGTTCTCTCAAAAACGTCCTTCAAAGTCTGTTCATCAACAGAAAACGGCTCAATCTCAAATCCAGGAGCACCGGGATATGCTCATCGAGATGAAAGGACTTATTAACGAGCATTACGAGGAACTTTAGCTCCTCTAAGAAAGGAGATCTAAGGCTGCACAGGACCCGAAAGCTCGGAAACTTCGAGGACTCCTCGAGCCCAGCCAAGTCCCCATCGGCTGAAGAAGAAGAAGAAGCTGCGGCTAAAGCAGCTCAGCCTAAGGAAAAGGAGGAAGAAAAGGAGGAAGAGAAGGAAGAGGATAAGGAGGAAGCAGATGAGACAAAGGGACAAGGTACTATAGTCCCCGAACCGGAGCTTATCAGCTCGGACATCCCTCCGCTATTTTTCGGGAGGATGAGCCAAAATAGAAGAAGCACATCCCTCCGTTGTTTTCCAGGAGGATGAGCCCGATGATGACATTATTCTAGGTCAAACAACCAGAATTGAGCCACTGCTAGACATCCCTGTCGCTGCCGTCGCCACGGTCTTCCACGTATCACAAACTTACCAGCGCCAGCCGCACTGCTCACTTCTCCACCTCAGCACCTCCAAAGCACCCCTGTCTTAATTTCTTTTCTCGTACTTTTCATTTTTCTTTTGTCTAACATCAATCGTATCTTTTTATATTTTCTTCCCTGTTTTTTTTTAATGAAATGCAAGGGGAGAAAAATAGAAATTTGTTATGTTTAGGGGAGCTCACCCTCTTTTTGTATTTTTTTTTGTATATATAAACGAATTTTCTTTCTTTGAGCATAATCATTTCTGAGTTCGATCTCTTATATTATTTCTTTTGTGCTCTCATATATCTATTCACTTTTTTTTTGCTAAATGTGTTATCCGCATAAATGTTATAAGTAGTGATAGTATCTCGCAATGCATTTTCCGAGTATGAAAACTCGTGTTCTACTTAATGAGAATAAAAACTCATGTTTTACACTAACAAAGTTTCCATCCGAGTGTGGAATGCCTTTAATCAAAAAGGGGAGATTGAAGATTCAAACTCTAAATCTAAACGATTCTGAGTACTACATGAAGATTCAGGTACAAACCTCATCCCTTATAAGTTTTGATTACAATTCATTTTGAGTGTTTTAGAAACTCCTGTATCGGTTTTCATTTGTTTTCGGCTGACTCAAAAACACATTCTTGTATATCTTCTGCATTAGTGTTTCGACTCACTCGGACATCACTGAAATCTATCATATGTTCAAATAATTTCTCTAACATTTATTTTTATTTCGACTTCATATTTCAACGCAAAGTGAATTACATTGTTAATTCCTCTTTCTAAGTTAGTTTATTTGTTTGAGAATTAATTGTCCGGATCAAGTCGTTATACTCGATAATTTTACTCTTTCTTAGGATCGACTCGGATGGAATTTGAGTATATTCAATATTAGACTCAGAAAATTCCATTTTGCTTGGCCCAAGATAATTATGCACTTAATTGTCTTAATTAACTTATTATATGTGCCTAATCTTGGACACAAGTCTTTTATACATTGAGAACCAAAGTGGTTTGCTTTTGTAGGTTATCCAAACGAGGTTATCTCATTTTTTAAATACGAAAGTAGCCGGCTTCAAGCTATCAATCACCAGCAGACAAGGTTTATCTACTTCGAATAGGGCTCAAATAGCGTGTGAGGGTTGTCCGAAGGTTTGCTCTTAGAGAGTCTTAGTCACCCTAGAGCGGGGTGAATAGGGTGAAGATAGAATTTTAACAAACTTGGAAGATTTAAGCTTGAAAAGAATAATCAAGAGAATCCGAGTCTAGATTGGACTCGTAAAAGTATAAACCCATATATACGTGAAAACCCTCCTGGGCGTAAAACCACAAACAATGCTAATCCAAGCACCAAGTCAAATCCATTATTTTGAATCCACAAAATATAGCAGACTAACTTAACCAGAATTACTCCCTTAAACAATTCCTTACGAGTTTTCCTAGACTCGTAAATTCCCTTATTTGATCTAATACTTCCTAACCGAGATAAACTTTACAGACTAGGGACAACCGAGTTGAGTTCACCCGTACAGCTCAGTCAAGGGACCTTACTCAAAAACTAAGAAAGAATATGTAGTTTGTTACAAGACTTTACAACTCGGAAAGAACGAATTACAAGTCGAGAGTTGTAAATAGAAGATTGAGTATGACTACGAAGACTTTTGTGTAAGTAATGTGTATCAACAATAATTCCAACAATCTTCAAGTCTTGAAAGGTGGCTTCTATTTATAGATTACCAAGTAAATTAACCATTGTCACTAATTTCTAAGTAGATGTCCTTTGTGACCGTTGTAACGTTTCTTTTGAGTCGCTCAAAAAGATCCGTTGAGATGTGAACGTTATGCAACGACACTTGGCTCCTCAAGTGCTCCAATCAGCTGGTGATGTCCGAAAAGTAGGGTGCAAACCACTGTTGAGCTTAGCGTTGAAGTTTTCCTATTTTGGAAACAGACAACCCTCACACAGCGTCCGAGCCTTGTTCGAAGTAGAAAAGCCTTGTTTGCTGGTGATTGACGACTTGAAGCCGCTTACTTTTGTAATTCAAAAAAAGATAACCTCGTTTGGATAACCTATAAAAGTAAATAATTTTGGTTCTCAAAGAATAAAATACTTTGGTCCAAGATTAGGCACGGATAATAATTTCAATAAGATAATTAACCGCATAATTATCTCGAGCGTAGAAGAAGAAATTTTCTGAGTCTAATATTCATTATACTCAAATTCCATTAGAGTCAGTCCTAAGAAAGATCAAGTTATAAGAGTGAAAACATCAAAGTGTATGTACTTGATCCGGACAAATAATTCTCAAACAAACATGCTGACTTAGAAAGATGAATTAACATTTTAATTCACTTTACTTCAAGATATGCAATCAAAACTCGGATATGAAGTGTTAGAGAGATTATTTGAACATGTAATAAATTTGAGTGACTTAGAAACATCAATGTGAGAAGATAGCCAAGAATGTGTGTTCCGAGTCGGTTAGAATCGAATGAAAAGCTTATGCAGGAGTTTCTATAAAACTCATAATGACTTGTAATAAAAACTTAGCTGGAATAAGGTTTGTACCGAGTCTTTAGTATTACTCAAAATGGTCTAGTTTCATAGTCCGAGTCCTCAATCTTCCCCTTTAATGAAAGGCATTACATACCTATATAGAAACTTTGTTAGTAAAACAATCATGAGTTGTCATTCTTACAAAGTGGAATATCTTAGAACATAGAGTAATGAGTGAAGAGATTTGTACTTAGAATATTTGTGCGGATAACTCATATGGCGAAGAATATTTATATCGGAGAAAAATAGAGGAAATAGAAATGTGAGCTGATATATCGGAGCAAAACTAAGTAATAAGAAATTTAAACATAGAAAGAGTTAACTCGAAATCAATATGCTCGAAAATAAGACTTCATTTATATATACAAAGAAAACACAAAACATACACATAGAAGAGGGTGAGAAAACCCCCTAAACAAGACAAAAAGTTTTTCTAGTATTCTCCCCTTTCCTTTCAAGCAAAAACAAAAATAGGGAAGAATGTATCAAACCGATACAATTTGATGTATGGACAAAAAAATTAAAACAAGAGAAACAGAAATTAAGATAGTGGATTTAGGGCGGTCCGAGTTGAGGCGGGTAAGCATGCAGTGCGCTCGCGCTGGTATGCTTATGATGATGTTGAATATGAGGACGACGGCAACACCGGTATCTCTGTAAGTGGCTCAGCTCCGAGTGGCTGACCCAGAACTAGGTCGTCTAGAGGCTCATCCTCTTGGAACATCACAGAAGGGTGTGTTGCTTCCGGCTTGACCGCTACGGATCGTCTAACATCCGCAGGTCTTCGACTCACTCGGCATCGCTGTCCGAGCTTATCGATTCTAGTTGAGGGAAGGTAGCACCTTGTCCCTCGGTTTCTTCCTTCTTCTCTCCTTCTTCCTCCTTCTCCTCTTCCTTGTCTTCTTCCTCCTTCTCCTCGGAAGGAGCCGCTTCAGCCGCAGCCTTCCTCCTCTTCTTTAGCCGCCTCTCCGGAAGGATACTTGGCGGGGCTTGAGGACTCTTTAGATGTGTCCGAGTTGTCCGGGTCTTGAGTGGCCTTCGATCGCCTCTCTCGGAGGAGCTCAACCATCTCCTGTTGCTCCTTAACCAAATTCTTCATTCGTGGAGCACATCTTGTTGCTCTCGAATATGAGATTAGGCCGTTCTTTGGTTGATGGTCATGTTCTAAAGAACAATTTTGAAGGCGCGAAAGTGTCCCCGAATTCGTGGACACGAAGTGAGCTTGTCTATCGGTGTCGTAGAAAAAGCAGCAGTTGCTTGGAGAGGGGACCTGAGCTGGAAGCACCGCCGGTGGAGGAGGGAGAGAAAGATGAGTTTGTGTCCGAGGCGGAGGGGAAGGTTGGCTCGGCTTCGAGCTATGGACCCGGACACTAGGTTGGGTTTCCTGGTATCCATATCCAAGAAGCTCTTTTCTCGCTAGTGATGATGGCAGCCTCGGACACTTCTTTTGGGTATAAGGGAGTGGAACCTTGAATTGTTTAAAAATAAAGGGTAAGAAGGGCTCCGAAAGGAAGAGGGTGGATTTCTTTGATCGAGCTGGCATGGTGGGCATCTACTCGATTATAGCGGGAAAGAGGTCTACATCGTAGCCCTCGAGAATGTCGAACAAAGCTTTGAGAATCTTTGAGTTGGGATTCTCTTTGCTGGAATGATGAGAGAAGAAATTTCTCATCGCAAGAAACAAAAAGTCTAGCCTCAGTCTTCATATGAGTCACGATAAAATTCTTGCGTGACTCAAGGACTTCCTTGGCATATTTTTCGAAGAACTCATCAAGCAACTTCGTTGAAGGGGATGGGGTTGCTGTTGAGAAAGATAGAAGAGACTTTGAAAAGTCGATGGAGGAGAGAGAGATTTATACGAACCACGGCTTTGCGAACTCTTGAGGTGATGATCCCTTAAGAGCAAGAAAAGTTCGAATAGAACTCGGCAACAAGTTTTGGGTATATGAACTCACTAAAATAGAGAAAGTTATATACACTCGGTGGTTTTATGTGTTTCAACCACGAAAAGGTTGTGGTTGGAAAGACCTTGTCACCCAACGTGAGATGTTGGGTGACTAGGACTTTGGAGGGGTTAGAAGAACCCTCTTGGTTCTTGGTTCTAGGCTTCTTAGTTGCAGATCGTAGAGAGCTTGTAGCAGAACCTCTCTTAGGCATGGTTGAGAAGTTTTTAGAGAGAGAGAGAGAGAGAGAACTGAGAGTGTTGAGAATGCTTGAGAGCTTAGATTGCAAGAGTGAGTACGCGAGAGTTTACAATAGCAGAGAGTAAAGTAGCGAAATGAAGGAAAAAGGATGCTATTTATAACAAAAGAAATGTACTTTAGTATTCATTCTGACCCAAATCTCCAACGATCGCCTCGGACCGGTGTGTCTGTTATGCTCTTCAACGATTAGAATTCCAAGTGTCTCGTCTCCCAACGGCTAGTTCACTAATCGATGCGTGCGGTAGAGAGAGAGGAAAAGAGAAATTTTAAAAGAAATTTCTTAAATTCTCCACTAGTCTAGAGATTATTTAAGAAGTTTAAAGTCCAATTTTCTCAAATACTAAGTCTCGACTCAAGTAAGGTTTCTAAGTGACTCGAAAGCACAAACAAATAATAACTCCTAGCTCAAGTATCACCGGGTCAACTGAACTAATTGTTATTAAGACAAAGAAAAGAGATATGTAACACATAATCATGCATTTATCATTCCAAGTTCATTCCTAATAAAACAAAACTGATCCTCACTAAGTGGCATAGTAAAGATATCAGCTAATTGAAATTTTTTAGGAATAAATTCAAGTTCAATATCACTTTTCTCATAATGGTCTCTCAAAAAATGATACCTGACCTCAATATGCTTTGTCTTTAAGTGTTGGACTGGATTCTTAGTAATGTTGATTGCACTCGATTGTCACACTTGATTGGAATTGATTTGAATGAATGTCCAAGGTTTTTCAAGTGTTGCTTGGTCCATGGAATCTCGAGCACAACACGCTCCAACTGCAATGTACTTAGCTTCAGCAGTTGATAGAGCAACCGAGTTCTGCTTCTTTGAATGCCAAGATATAAGGGATTGACCCGAAACCGGCATTCTCCCGATGTCCTTTTTCTATCAACCTTGTATCCAAGTATACTCAGCATCCGAGTATCCGGTGAGGGTCGGTTCCGAGTCTCTTAAGAACCATAGACCTAGATTCCGAGTTCCTACAAGATATCTAAAAATTCTCTTCACCATAGGGAGAGGTGATTCTTTTATATTAGCTTGAAATCTTGCACACAGACATACACTAAACATAATGTCCGGCCTACTAGATGTGAGATATAACAGAGATCCAATCTTACCTCAATAGAGTTTCGATCTACCGCTTTACCTTTTTCGTCTAAGTCTTGTTTCATGTTGCTACTCATTGGTGTTGTTGCATGTTTTGCATCTTGAAGCTTGTACTTCTTCAAGCAACTCGTTGGTATACTTGGATTGATGGACATAGATGCCATCTTTATCTTGTTTGATTTGTAGACCAAGAAAGAAATTGAGTCTCTCATCATGCTCATTTGGAATTCCTGTGTCATTAATTCAGAAAAATCTTGACAAAGATTTTCATTAGTAGCTCCAAAAATTATATCATCAACATAAATATGAACAACATGAAAGTCTTTCCCCTTGGTTTTTATGTAAAGGATTTTGGCAATCTGACCTCTTTTAAAATCATTTTTAACCAAGAAACTGCTCATTCTTTCATACCAAGCTTTAAGAGCTTGTTTAAGACTATAAAGAGCTTTTTACAACTTCAAAACATGATTTCAAAATTCTGAGTTTTCAAATACAGGGGTTACTCAACACAGACTTCCTCTTGAATGAAACCATTCGGAAAAGCACATTTGACATCCATTTGATACAATTTAATATTCATGTAAATGCAAATGCCAATAGGATTATAATTGCTTCAATATTAGCAACCGGTGCAAAGGTTTCCCCACAATCAATTTCTTCTTCTTGACTGTAGCTTGAGCCACAAGTCTAGCCTTATTTCGACTACTAACCCATCCTCATCCAATTTGTTCTTGAAAACCCATTTGGTTCCCTATGACTGGGTGGTCGGAAGATCGTTTAGTCAAAGTACGGACTTGGTTTCTTTCAAATTGATTAAATTACTCTTGCATGGCCTCTACCCATTCAGGTTCATTTAGGGCCTCTAGTGCATTTCGGGTTCGAGTTAATGATATGAATGCAATGAATGCACATATATTTTGCAAAGAAGAACCAGGTCTTACCCCATTATTGATGTAAGACAAGATGTTTTCTAGTGGGTGGCTCGAAGCATATTTGAATGCTCTACTTGTTCTCCGATTTACCAAATTTGTTGGTTAAACTGGTTGATCTTCAGTGGTCCGATCTAATTGAGCTTGTTCTTCTATTTGACCTTCAGCATTCCGAACCGGCTCTTGAGCGAGTTCGATCTCGCTCATGATATCCGGAGCTCCTTTCCTTTTACTCGATTGACCTCGGCTTCAACAAGATCATCTTCATCTTGATCGCGTTACAAATCCGAGAACGTTGACTCACTTGGTTTTCCCTGATTAGTCTCATCAAACACAACATGGATTCTTTCTTCCACTTTGTTACTTCTTTTATTGTAAATGCGATATGCTTTACTATGAGATGAATAACCAAGAAAGATACCTTCATCTCGACCGAGCATCAAACTTGGTCGAGTGATCCTTACCAATGATTGTGAACAAAGCACTTACATCCGAAGGGCTTGAAGTATGAGATGTTAGGTTTCTTTCCCTTGTAGAGCTCGTATGGAGTTTTCTTCAATATGGGTCCGATTAGGCATCTGTTTAATGTGTAGTTTGCTCGTGTTGATTGCCTCAGCCTAGAAATAATAAGGCATAACATGTTCAATCATCATTGTCCTTCCTACTTCTTCAAGAGTTCTGTTCTTTCCCTCCACTACTCCATTCCGTTGAGGAGTTCTAGGTGCTGAAGAGTTGTGGGAGATACCATTCTTATCGCAGAACTCTGCAAATTCCGAGTAATCGAACTCCCTTCCATGGTTAGTTCGAATTCTTTTGATCTCGAGTCCGAGACTCTACTTGAATTTTCCTGCAGAGCTCGCTGAACTATTTAAAAGCTTTATTTTTGTGCTTAAGAAAACACACCCAAGTAAATCGTGAGTAGTCATCAACAACCACAAGTACATATGATTTACCTCCGACACTCTTGATGAGGATTTCACCACATAAATCCATATGCAACATTTCAAGTACTTTGGATGTGGAAACAGTTTTGAGAGATTTGAAATATAATTTGACTCGTTTCCCTTTTGTGCATGCTTAACAAATTTTATCTTTCTTAAAGGCACATTTAGGTAAACCTCTAAATAAACCATGAGATGCAAGCTTTTTGATAGTATGCATGCTAACATGACCTAGTCTACGATGCCATGTCCAAGAATCACCATGCTCGAGAAGCTTTTAAACAAGATAAATTCTGACTTGGATCGAAAGAGGAATAGTGTAGGTATTACCTGAGAGCTTAGTCTCTTTGGTGGTTACATTAGAAATATAGCAATTTTTCTGAGTGAACTATACCTCTTGACCTTTGTCACACAATTGAGAAATACTTAGTAGATTGTACTTTAATCCCTTGACAAGATAGACTGGGCTGACCAGGTTGTCTCCTTTTCCAATCTTGCCTATTCCAACTATCTTGCCCTTACTATCATCTCCAAAAGTGACTTTGCCTCCTTTGTAATCTTCTAACTCGGAAAAGAGTCTTGAATCTCTTGACATGTGTTGTGAGCATCCACTATCTAGATACCAATGACCTTTTGTCTTTTTTTGAGTTACTTGCAAGTCGAAACACATTAACCCTTTTCACTTCCTCTAATGAACCTAGTAACTCCCTTTACTATGGTCCTTTTCTGAGGAAGAAGACTCTTTGGAACTAGATTTGAATTACTTTGGATTTGGTCCGATTTTGAGTCTTCCTTTTCGAAAACCGAGTTTGTGTCTCTTTCTTTTGAAAATCTTTTCTTTTATAAACGGGTGGAGAAGGTTTTCTCCTATAAATTGATATGGGCTTAGTCCTCCTATCATTTTTATGAATAGGACCATGCTCAGCCTTCCTGAACTTCACAGTTCCGGAATCCTTTTGAAAAGATCCGAGTAGGAATTAGATTCCTCATCTTTGTTAAAACCAAGTCCTTCCTTTCTGAAGGAGACACATTGAGAGCCTAAAAGCATGTCAAGGTTTTTTCCAGAGCTTGAGTAAATTTCAAAACAAGCTCTTGAGACTCATTAAGCTTTTGTTTCACACTCTCATTTTCTCTTCGAGTGTCTCGGACTCAGTCTCATCGGCTTGAGTACTAGTCTTGAGTTCTCTTACAGTAAGTCTCAGCTTTTCCAATTCATTTTTAAAACCAATGCTCGAGAAGTGAGAGACTCAAGTTGTTCCTTGAATTGAGAAGAATCAAAATTGGACTTTTCTTCCAAAGTGTAAATATATTTAGCTAAATCAACTTTGGAGAACTTGAGGAATTATTCAATTACCTCCTGAGCATTCATCTCCTCAGTATCCGAATTGTCGACTTCGAGTATGTTAGTGCCATCGGACACTTTAAGTCATTAGAATCTTCATCTTCTTCAAATGAGTCTTCATCACTCCATATGGCCATCATAGCCTTCTTCTTCTTTCTATCCCTCTTTCTCCTTGGACAGTTTTTGACTATATGATCCTTGCTCGCCAAATTCAAAACAGACGGAGTTCTTAATTAAAGATAAGTTTAAAGGGGAGGAGTGTTTACCTTTTCTGTCCTTCTTATGTTTCTTGTAGAACTCTTCCCTTGGCCTCTTCTCCCATTTCTTATGCTTCATCATTCTTTTGAAGCCTCAGGCAATGAGTGCCATGGGATCTTCTTCTGAATCTAAGGAACTCGGATTTTCTCCGCCGCTTTCGAGGCTTTCGAGTGCAATGTTCTTTTTGGTGCCGACCTCAGCATCCTCTACTTTTAGATGGATTTCATGGGTAAGTAACTTCCCAATCGGTTTGTCCGGCCTTAGTTGAGAGAGGTTTTGAGCATCCTCAATGGCTGTCACCTTGGGACCCCATCTTCTCTTGGGTAGACTTCTTAGAATTTCTCCACACATTTCTTCATGGGAAATCTTTCTACCTAGAGATTTGAGATTGTTTGTAATCTCAGTGAAGCGCATAAACATCCGAGTGTTGTTTTCTTCTGGCTCCATCTTGAACAACTCATATTTGTGAAGATATTGACTTATCTTCGCTTGTCTCACTTGGACTGTTCCTTCATATGTGTTGACAAGAGTGTCCCACACATCTTTAGATGTGTCACAAGCTGACACTCTATTGTATTCTTCGAGCTGATGGCGCACATTAGAATGTTCATTGCTTTAAAGTTCTTTTTGAACTTTTCTTACTCTTCAATGGTGTACTCGAACTTTAGTTTAGGCACAGGTCTTGTATCTTCCATCTTCATTGGAATGTAATTCCCTACTTGTATGATGTTCCAAACATCTTCATCGTTGTCCAGCAGAAAGCATTCTATTAGCTTCTTCAATGCACGAAATTTTATCCTTTTAAATTAGGTGGTCTGCCGGAAGATCTTCCTTCATTGAACTCTCTGTTGTTCCGAGCCATCCGATCTTTATACCTTTGGATTGTTAGATCTTTTCCGAAAGGCTAGGCTCGATAACAATTGAAGGTTTGCTCTTGGAGAGTCTTAGTCACCCTAGAGGGGGTGAATAGGGTGAAGAGTGAATTTTTACAATCTTGGAAGATTTAAGCTTGAAAAGAATAATCAAGACAATCCGAGTCTACATTGGAATCGGAAAAGTGTAAACTCGGATATACGTAGAAACCCTCCTAGGGCAGAAAACCACTATTTTGAATCCACAAAATACAGCAGACCGACTCAACCGTAATTACTCCCTTAAACAATTCCTTACAGAGTTTTCCTAGACTCGTAAATTCCCTTATCCGATCTAGTACTTCCTAATTGAGGTAACCTTTATAGCTATAGACAACCGAGCTGAGTTAACCCTCACAACTCAATCAAGGGAACTTACTTAGAAAGTAAGAAAGAGTATGTAGCTGATTACAAGACATTACAACTCGGAAAATATGAATTACAAGCTAGGAGGTGTAAATAGAAGATTGAGTATGAATACAAAGACTTTTGCTTAAGTAATGTATATCAACAATAATTCCAGCAATCTTCAAGTCTTGAGAGGTGGCTTCCATTTATACATGACCAAGCCGATTAGCCGTTATGACTAATTTCTAAATAGAAGTCCTTTGTGACCGTTGTAACAGTTCTTCCGAGTCGCTCAAAAAGATCCGTTGCGATGTCAATTTTATGCAACGGCTCTTGGCTCCTCAAGGTGCTCCAATCAGCTGGTGATGACTGAAAAATAGTGTGGAAACCACCGTTAAGCTTAGCGTTGAAGTTTTCTAGTTTTGGAAATAGACAACCCCGACATAGCGTCCGAGCCTTGTTCGAAGTAAAAAACCTTATCTGCTGGTGATTGATAGCTTGAAGCCGGTTACTTTTGTAATTTAATAATAAGATAACCTCATTTGGATAACCTACAAAAATAAGTAATTTTGGTTCTCATAGCATAAAATACTTTGGTCCAAGATTAGGCACAAATAATAATTTAATTAAGATAATTAAGTGCATAATTATCTCAGGCCTAGAAGAGTGGAATTTTATGAGTCTAATATTCATTATACTCAAATTCCATCAGAATTAGTCTTAAGAATGATCAAGTTATAAGAGTGAAAACATCGGAGTATACGTACTTGATCTTGACAAATAATTCGAAACAAACATGCCGACTTAGAAAGATGAATTAAGGTTGTAATTCACTTTACTTCAAGATATGCGGACGTAACTCGGATATGAAGTGTTAGAGAGATTATTTGAACATGCGATAAATCTTAGTGATGTCTAAGTGACTCAGAAACATCAATGTGAGAAGATAGCCAAGAATGTGTTTTCCGAGTCGGTTAGAATCGAATGAAAAGCTTATGAAGGAGTTTCTATAAAAACTCATAATGACTTGTAATCAAAACTTTGGAGGAATAAGGTTTATACCGAGTCTTTGGTAGCACTTAGAATGGTCTAGTTTCGGAGTCTTAGTCTTCATTGTCTGTTTCCCAAATTGGAAAACTACAAGCTAAGCTCAATGGTGGTTTCCACCTTGCATTTTAGACATCACCAGTTGACTGAAGCACCTTTAGGAACCAAGAGCCATTGCACAACGTTCACATCCCAACGGATCTCATCTCGAGCGACTCAAAACAGCTGTTAGAACGGCCAATATAGACATCTATTTAGAACTAAGACACAATAGTCAATCTGCTTAGTCACCTATAAATAGAAGCTGCTTCATAAGACTTGAATATTATTGGAATTATTTCTGAAACACATTACTTAAGCGAAAGTCATTGTTTTCATATTCAATCTTCTATTTACAACTCCAAGTTTGTAATTAATATTTTTTGAGTTGTAAAGCCTTGTAATCAGTTACATACTTTTCTTAATTTCTGAGTAAGGTCCCTTGACTGAGCTGTAAGGGTTATCTCAGCTCAATTGTTCGTAGCTGTAAAGGTTATCCCGGTTAAGAAGTACTAGATTAGACAAGGGAACTTCTAAGTCTAGGAAAACACTCGTAAGGAATTGTCTAAGGGAGTAATTCTGGTTGAGTCAATCCATTGTATTATGAGGATTCAAAATAATGGATTTGACTTGGTGCTTTGATTACCCCTGTCGGTGGTTTTCTGCCTTAGGAGGGTTTCCACATATTTCGAGTGTATACTTTTCCGAGTCTAATGTAGACTCAGATTCGGTTGTTTATTCTTTTCAAGCTCAAAGTTTCTAAGTTTGTTAAATTTCCTCATCACCCTATTCACCCCCATCTAGGGTGACTTAAACTCTCCAAGAGCGGACCTTTAGAGGTTAATGTGATTACAATGTAATTTTAATTGTATTACAAAGTTGTAACAAAACATGCTAATGTAATAACCATTTCCAATTTCATTACATTACCACTTTGATTACTTTCAATCAAATATGCCCCTATAGCCAAGGTTTCCACTTCGAACATTTACGCTTCCAAATTAACCGCTCAAAAGCTCATGTTCTAATAACAAAGTTATGCTAAAATCTCTAATCTCTTACAAACTTTACAAACTCTTTTGGACTATAGTCTTCGTCTTTTCTAATGCACTTCGCATAACTTTACTAGGCACTGAGATTATGATAAGTCCTAAGAACCATTGAACTAGATTGCTTTATTGCATTGCCTTTTATCATTTTTTACTAGTGAACATTTACGTTTCCATGTTTTGGAGAAAGAATAATATTTTAATTAAAAGGTTTTTCAAATTCTAGAATAAATTTAATGGCTACTTATATGCTTATTGCTCATTCCCATGCAAAACCCTAGTGCATTCATCGAATGGTAAATTATTCAATGAAATTTTAGTTAAAAATTTTGCATAATTACATACCATACTAAAAATTTCAATGTCCATGCAATGTGCAGGGAGTATTTGTTTATTTATAAACCACCACTGAGTTAGGGATAATTGATTATGTGATGTGTTGATGCAGCAAGTGGAGCTTGTAACACAAGTTTATGAGAGAATACATATTTACTATTTTACCCTTATTTAAGTGAAGCATGCTAAAATCACCCCCTTCCTCCTTAGGCCTTTTACCCTCCTCCATCCATGTTCATCATATAGAAGTGAGTCCTCGGTTTTTCTCTCTCCACATAGTAGCTCTCTAATGTGATTTTTCTTCAATGGATTATCAATTAATCAAGATAACAATACACCTACAACCAAAAAACATAAAACAAAAATTGGGGATTTTTATTTAAATCCTAAGAACACTACTACAATAATCATTTTTTACAATGGTTCGGACATACCTTTTACTATAGTTACAAGGCTCCATGTATGTGAGCGTAGTAGTAGATGGGCATATTTTACTATGGTTTAAAACTGTAAAATAGAATCTATTACTACAGTTCCTTTGCGTAACCGTAGTAATAGGTACATCTATTATCACGACTCTTTCTTTAGAACCGTAGTAATGACTACAATCATCAAAAAAATCATTTGCAATTATTCGAGAGAGAGAGGTACACGTGGGCATTATACCGATAAATTTCATAGTCGTTACCTTCTTGAATGACGTTGTATCCAGGATGCGATTACACGTGGGAGGAAACGCCGCCAGCTTTTCCAACAACGATGGCGATGGAGAAACCCTAAATGTAGCCCGGTGGTATGCGCTTGACATGAGGTTAATCACCAACACCAACTCCAAGAGCATCATCATGGCCATGTTGGAGCAAATTAGTAACTCCCCTCCCCTCGGTTAGGGTCTCCGAAAAAGAAGGGTACGGCTGTGGGGGAGAGAGAATCGGATTCAAATATGATTGCATTCACAAAGTGACTGAGTTCAAGATTGAGAGATTGTGTAGAGGAGAATTGCCCTCTTGAGCTGAAGGTTTGCTCTTGGAGATTCTTAGTCACCCTAGAGGGGTGAATAGGGTGATGAGGGAATATTCGCAAACTTAGAAGATTTAAGCTTGAAACAAATAATCAAGACAGATCCGAGTCTAGATTGGACTCGTAAAGGTGAAGACATAAAAATACGTGGAAACCCTCCTGAGGCGAGAAAACCATAGACAAGTGCTAGTCCAAACACGAAGTCAAATTCACTATTTTGAATCTACAAAATACAAGCAGATCGACTCAACCGAATTGCTCCATTAAAAAATTCCTTAGAGTTTTCCTAAACTTAGAAATTCCCTTATCCGATCTAGTACTTCCTAGCTACGGTAACCATTACAACTAGGGACAACCGAGCTGAGATAACCCTTACAGCTTAGTCAAGGGACCTTACTCGAACGTCGAAAGAGTATGTGACTGATTACAAGACTTTACAACTCAAAAGTATGAATTACAAGTCGGGAGTTGTAAATAGAAGATTGAGTATGAATACAATGACTTTTGCTTATGTAATGTGTATTAACAATAATTCCAGCAATCTTCAAGTCTTGAGAGTTGACTTTTATATATAGATGACCAAGCAGATTAGCCGTTGTGACTAGTTTCTGAACAGAAGTCCTTTGTGACCGTTGTAACGGTTCTTCCGAGTCATTCGAAAAGATCCGTTGAGATGTGAACATTGTGCAACGACTCTTGACTCCTAAAGGTGCTCCAAGACGCTGGTGGTGTCTAAAAAGTAAGGTGGAAACCACTGTTAAGCTTAGCATTGAAGTTTTCCAATTTTGGAAACAGACAACCCTCACATAGCATCCGGGCCTTGTTTAGAAGTAGAAAAGCCTTGTCTCGCTGGTGATGGAAAGCTTGAAGCGAATTACTTTTGTAATTCAAAAATGAGATAACCTCGTTTAGATAACCTACAAAATTAAATCATTTTGGTTCTCAAAGTATAGAATACTTTGGTCCAAGATTAGGCATAGATAATAATTTAATTAAGAAAATTATGTGCATAATTATCTTAGGCCTAGAAGAGTGGAATTTTTTGAGTTTAATATTATTTATACTCGAATTTCATCCGAGTTAGTCTTAAGAACGATCAAGTTATACGAGTGAGAACATCGAGTATACGTACTTGATCCGGACAAATAATTCTCATAACAAACATGTCTGTCTTAGAAAGTTGAATTAATACCGTAATTCATTTTACTTCGAATATGCAATCGTAACTCAAATAAGAAGTGTTAGAAAGATTATTTGATCATGTGATAAATCTAAGTAGTGTGTGAGTGACTCGAAACATCGAGTGTGAGATGATAGATACATATGTGATTTTTGAGTCAGTCGGAATCTAACGAAAACATATGAAGTAGTTTCTATAACACCTGAAAATGACTTGTAATCAAAACTTAGGAGGGATGAGGTTTGTACTTGAGTCTTTGGTAATACTCGAATAGTGTAGTTCGTAGTCCGAGTCTTCAATCTCTCCATTTTTTATGAAAGGCATTTGATACTCGAGATAGAGACTTTGTTAGTGAAATAATATCACGAGTTTTCATTCTTACTCAGTGAAATATCGCAAAAAGAAAGAGTAATAAGTGAAGTGATTCGAACTTAGAATGTTTCTGCAGATAAATCATTTGGCATAGAATGGAGAGTAAATATATCGGAGCAAGATAAGGAGAAGCGAGCTGATATAACAGAGCAAAACTTAAATAAGAATTTTAAGCTCGAAAGAGTTATACTCATAAATCAACATGCTCGAAAACAGAACCTTCATTCATATATGTACGTAAATACAAAAACACCGAAACTACATAAAAGATAGGGTGAGAAAACTCCCCGAACAAGACAACAAATGTTCTAATCTATTCTTCCCCTTACCTTTTAGCAAAAAAATAAAATAAAAAGAGGTAATAATGTATCAAGTTGATATAATATGATGTCCGGACAACAAAAAAAAACAAAACAAAACAAAGAAAAAAATTAAGAAGGTGGAGTTGGGGCGGTCTAAGTTGAGGCGGATGAGCGTGGAAGGTGCATTCGCCGGCAGCACTGGTATCTCCGGAAGGGGCTCAGCTCCGAGTGGCTGACCGAGAATGAGATTGTCCGGAGGCTCATCCTCTTGAAACGTTATATAGGGAGGTGTTTCCTCGGGCTTGACTTCTCGTGAGTGTCCAACATTCACAGGGTCTTCTAACTTACTCGGACTATTGTCGGTGGGCCGTTTTTGGTTGATGGTCATGGACTCAAGGACAGTCTGGAAGGAGAGCAGGGTGTCCCGGATTTCCATGGACATAGAAAAGAGCTTGTCTATCGAGTGTGACAGACAAAGTAGCAGTGACAACGAAGGAGCACTTGAGGTGGAAGCACCACCAGCTGGAAAAGGGAGTGAGAGAGGAGTCCGAGTTTGAGGCGGAGGATAGGGTTTCCTAGTACTCGTATCCAATAAGCTATTTTCTCGCCAACAACTATGGCAGCCTCAAACACTTCGTTAAGGTCCGAGGGAAGCGGAACCTTGAATTGTTTAAAGATAAGAGTAAGGAGGGCTCCGAAAGGAAGAGGGGTAGATTTCTTAATCCGAGTTGGCACGGTGGCCATATGCTCAATGATAGCAGGAAAGAGGTCTACGTCGTAGCCCTCGATAATGTTAAACAGAGCTTTGAGAATCTTTGAGTTTGGATTCTCTTTGCTGGAATGATGAAAAAGAAAGTTCTCATTAGCAAGAAACAAAGAAGTCGAGCCTCAGTCTTCATCCGAGTCACAAAAAGTTTTTGCGTGACTCACGGACTTCCTTAACATATTTTTGAAAAATTCAACGGCAAAGTCGTTGAAGGGGATGGGGTTGCTGTTGAGGAAGATAGATTAAACTTTAAAAAGACAATGGAGGAGAGAGAGATTGATACGAACCACCGTGTTGCAAACTCTAGAGGAGATGATTCCTTCGGAGCGAGAAAGATTCAAATAGAACTCAACAACGAGTTCGGGTAGATGAGTTAGCTGAAACAAAGAAAATTGTATACCCTAGTGGTCTTGATGTGTTTCAACCACGAGAAGGTTGTGGTTGGAAAGAATTTGTCATCCAATGTAAAATGTTGGGTGAGAATGATTTTGGAGGGGTTAGAAGGACCTTCTTGGCTTTTGGTTCTAGGCTTCTTGGTGCCAAAACCTAGAAAGTCTAGAGCAGAACCTCTTTTAGGCATGGTTGAGAATTTATTTTAGAAGAAAGTGAATGAGCTTCGAAGAAACGAGAGTGTTGAGAGAAATATTATACCGTAAGTGCACGGCGTAGTTGTAGCTAGCCGGCAAGCACGAGTCGTGTCCACAGAGAGTTGTGTTTCAAATATCAAAGCTAACCTAAACTTTCTAATCTAGGTAAAAACTCGGTTCGACGGTGATTTGGTTTTTAGATCAACTAATAACAAAATAACTAAGAAAAAAAACCGATGAATAAAAAGCCTTATATTGGGATTAATCACACTAATATGCCTAAAACCAGAATCGAATACCGTTTGAGACTTGCCTATGCTAGTAGTTTAGAAGAGGGAGACACCAATTAAGCCTATCTTCGCCTACTTTCGAAGGTCAAAGACTAATCTTGCACAATTTAATCACCTATTTTCATGGGATTAATAAAGAGCAAAATCACAATGGATGCATCTCACAACCCCGATTAAAACCCTAATTATTTTCATATCAAAGTTCTAATCGTTCACAACGTCATTCTAGGTAAGTTTTCATCTTTCGATGTTCCACAAAACCCTAATAAAAGCATATGAGTCCTCTCTCGAGGCAATCAATGAAAGAGTGATGAAGGAAGTGAATTCTAACCTAAAAAGCGTAGAACAACTCAATTGGTACTCAATTCATGATTATCAAGGCATAATAGGGATCAATCCCAACCTAAGTAGAGAAATTAGCCCCTAAACATGATACTAAACAATTGACAGAGATTGGGGAAAATAGCCATAGAGAAACGAAGAGAAACTGTAAAGAAAAGATAAAGAGAAGAAATTACGATTACCGAATGAAAAACTTGATGCGATTCAATAATAAAAACTTGAAATAGATGAGCAATAAAAGTGCTCTTGAGTCTCCTCTAAGAGCTCTCTCGAAAACCCTAGCTAAATCTCTACATTATGGAATAGAATCCCTCAACAAAAATCTGCCGCATTCTCGTGCTCTCTACCTGTTTCGCACGGCCGTGCAGATTCCGCACGGGTACCGTGCGCATCTTCGCTCTTCCGAAACTTGTCGCACGGCCGTGCGAGATGTGCACAGGGGCCGTGCGGCCTTCCTTCACTTTGGGCCTTTCGCTTGATGATCCGCACGGCCATGCAGCTTCGCACATGGGGTCGTGCGACTTCTCTTGATGTGTTTTAGGCTTCTTCCTTGCCTCCTCTTGGGCCCGAACTCTTCTCTTCATCGCTTTTCATGAAATTTACCTCGAATCTCTCAAATTTAAGCCCAAAAACCTGTAATAAAGAGATTTACGAACTTAGGTGACGATAAAGAGAAAATGAGCAAAATCTAACCCAAAACTAAATAAATATCATTGAAATTATCATGGAATTGGGCTAAATAATGCCTTAAAAACTAGCAAAAACGAGGTCTAACAGAGAGAGAGAGAGAGAGTGCTAAGAGTGCTTGAGAGCTTGAGAGTGCTTGAGAACTTTAGAGTGCTTGAGAGCTTGAGAATGCTTGAGAACTTAGATTATGAGAGTGAGTATACGAGAGTGTAAGCAGAGAGTAGAGTAGCGAAATAAGGAAAATAGGTGTTATTTATCTTTAAAGGAATGTCCTTCGATATCCGTTCTAACCCAACTCTCCAACGATCGCCCTGCACCGGCGTGTCCGTTCCGCTCTCCAACGGTTAGAATTCCAGAGAGAGAGAGAAAAGAGAGATTTTAACGAAATTTCTGAAATTCTCCACTAATCTAGAGAATATTTCAGAAGTTTGAAGTCAAATTTTCTCAAAACCGAGTCCGACTCAAGTAAAGTTTCGAGGGACTCGTAAAGCGCAAATAGATAATACCACCTAGCTCGGTATCACTAGGTCAACTCGAACTAATTGTTATTAAGATAAAGAAAAGAGACATGTAACACATAATCATGCAAGATAATTTAACTTAGAAGAACACATAATCATGTATTTATCATGCCAAGTTCATTTCTAATAAAGAATTGTACTTATTTTGCACAAGGATCAAAAATTGAGTCTTTAAGCCATTGATCCCATCCTTCTCTAGCTTCGTTGGCAAAATAGAGGAAGTGGCATAAAAAGTGTCCACCAAGTGATAGAACCATACTGGGAAGTTTGTAAAGCAACTATCATCAAAACCGAAGAACCAGGAGTGGACATCCGCTTTATAGAGAAATACTCTATACCAAGCCATTTTGTAATTGTTATAATCGTAAGATTGTGGTTGATAGGGGATAGAAAACTGTCTCTTTTCAAATGGGATCTTCCACTCATGGGAACCAATAACTTTCCGGATGATGCACTTGGAATAAAGTATGTAGTAAGGATTTGTTTTGTCTTTTGTGTAGGTAAAGTCAATTGAATGCGAATCTACAACAATAAACTCGTAGAATCGTCAGTCCTTTTGAGATTGGCCAGTATGGTAATGGAGATTCCCAAAATTTCGTTGGATAAATTGTTAGGAAAGATCATTAGATGGAGGGGATTTATAATTTATAAGAAACTAATGTTATGAAACTTAACATGGTATTGGGTAGAGGTAGGATTTGTGACAAGCAGCTTTGTAAGGTAAAGGGGAAAATTTGTAAGGGAATGAAATTTGTTCTAGACTTGTAATTTGATATCTTGAAAGATTTTTGGGTAAGAAACTAACGAGTAATCTTAGGCCTTTTGTATACCTCTTCCTTTGTCCTTTTGTTTACTCATGGTGACTTTGCAAAATTTTTGTCTTGCCACTCTTTCCTTGTAAAAACTCTCTAGTAAGAAAATCTGGAAGTGAATTGCTTTCTCCTTTAATAAATTCTATTTCAAAATCAAAAGAAGATAAAATTGCTTGCTATCTGCCGAAGATTTGTTTAGAAACCAAATTTTTACATCCTTTTGTAAAACATATTTAGCAGCTTTATAATCTATTCTTAAAAGGAATTTTTTTATAGAGTAAATTTTCTTGAAACTTTGAAAACAAAGAACAATTGATAAAATTTCCTTTTTAATAGTAGAATAGTTTTGTTGAGGAACGAGCCATATTCCTAAATGAAATCATACAAGTTGTTCTCTTTTGTCAAGACCTGTCATTTTTTGCTTGAGTATACCACCATATTCTATATGAGATATAACTATTTCAACTATCATATATGCATTTGGATGAGGTATGCTAAGACAAGGTAACGATTTAACTCTATGCTTAATTTGTCCGACTATATTTTGTATGATGTTATGTCAAGGAAATGGGCTTCTTCATAAGCCTTTTAAATAGAGGAGCAAATATATGTCATAGATTTGGGAAAAAATTAGAAACATAATTAAGAAAACCTAAAAACCTTTGCAATTGTTTTTTATCTTTTATTTCATCTGAAAATTTTCATTATAGATTTAATGGTTCTTCAATAAATGTCATGTCCAAGAAATCTTATTTTTGTTTGAAATAAAATCATTTTTGAAATTCGAAACCTTCCAAAACTGAATTCTTAGAACCTCTAAGAATCTAAGGTAAGTAATTTGAATTCATCCTCAAGAATTAAAATGAATTAGGTGGCTTGAACTCGAAATTGATCCATGAAATTGGAAACCCTAAGTTAATTGAAGAACCTAGAGGCCTAAATTCACAAAGCTAGCAACTCATGAATTGAGAAGCATGTTGCGATTTATGCCTAGTTCATGAATTTAATGATATTTGAGCATTGTTGAGCATGATTATTGAGCTGTGTGATTGAGAATTTAGTGAAGTTAGCGTGAACGTAATTATTGAGAAAAATCAGGGAATTGAATTTCATGATTCATGTGCAGATTTCTATGAATTAAGCATGCTGTCTGAATTTCTGTGAGTTCATGTGTAGCCTAAATTTCCTATAATTTTTACTGCAGCTTCGTCGCAATTTATGGAAATTTCCTGTAAAATTTGGTATGCATTAGATGAGTAGATTGGGAGATATGCAATTTTAAGTGAAAATGTGCTGTTTTGGGCTAAATCGGAACTAAGTGAGTAACTGAATTAAGAACTAAGATTTAAGAAGTTATGTGGCTAGATTAAAAGATATATATCGATTAGGAAAGGATATAGAACCATAAACCACTTATACGCGATAATACGCGATCATGAAAACGATGAGTTCGTTGATTAGGAATCCTATTTGACATGTTTATGTGATTATGTGTTTATCCCGAATTAGGTCGATTATAAATGACATAAGCATGCATATGTGAAATGAATTGATTATACTTGAGTTAGAACTTGCTTATGTGAATTGCTTGTTTTGAAGAAGTTACGCATGAACGTACTAAGCATGAATTATATGAATTAAGTATATCTTATGTATAAGTAATAAGAAGATAAGAAACATAAAGAACTAAAGAAGGGAGAAAGGATTGTGTTATTGATCTAAGACCCCACGAATTAAAGAACCCTTTGAAGCTATGGCTATAGAAGTGTCTCGTTAACCTGAAGCCACGAATTGAATTGCTTCCAAGAATTATTAACGATATGCGTCCTTCGGGGAAGGGAGGCTGCCTCGAGGCCACGAATTGTTTTGGCTCCAAGAAATGGGTCTTTAGAGCAAAGCATAAATCTTATTTCCATTCGAAACTAAAAGACTTAAAAGAATTATGATATGAAGAAGCGAATGATCGTGCATATCGAACAAGAAAGAGCGAATCGATGATTTATGAAATGCATGATTGAACTCAAGAAGAAGAATAAGAAGAAGAACGAATCCTGTTTTCATGAGAAATGAATGCGATAAGAACTAAGATATGATTTACGTGATGAATGATTTGCTTGATGAATGATTCTATGACTTACTTGGGTAGAAAGACGAATGAAGCATGTTTGATTGACTTCATGAATAAGTGATGTCATTATGTTTCCGGGAAGTTAGTAAGTTTAGAATCTCGCATGTCTTAAGCATGTATGATTTGAATCGCATGTCATGAATGAGTTATGAACTTACGTGTGTTTGTTAATGAATTAATGTGCAAAGTGAAACCCGGGGTTGGGTTTGGATTAGTCACTCGGGCTAGTGAGCTCATGACATCACCAACATTTCAGTACGAAGTTAAGACCAGCAAGAGTTGCCTTTGGCTTTTGGAAATAGCAGACGAATAGGAGATGCCGGACTTACTCGCATGTTTTTCTGTCTTTTGTTTGTAAAGATGTTGTAAAGACTATTGTATCCGAACTTAAGTTTTACCTATGAATGTAAAATCCCTATGTGAATACTCCGAGCGTGTGGCTCGTTGAGTTGTGTTGTGTTTCTCCGAGCGGGTGGCTCGTTGAGTTTAAGATTGTTTTCGTGCAGGGTTAGGGCTTTAAGCCTATGGGTTTAGCCAGCTTACGGAGGAAACTCTGCCGAAATTTCCGAAAAACCTTTGAAAACCTAGAAATACGCTTCCGCCAATCCAAGAAAGGGTTATTAACCCCAAGTTGAGACCCTAAGCAGCCTTAGGGGTTCCTCTCGGGAACCCTAGCATGTAATACTCCTAGGGTGGGTCTAGGGGTGTTACAAAAATGGGTCTAGGGGTGTTACACTGGTGTGGGCTGTCCCTTTTGAGGAGGTAGGGTGCCTCCTTATCAAGTATATAGTAGTCACTGAATATCTTCAAATTAGGTACTAGGATGTCCCTTTTCCTTGATGTATAAGGCTCGGAAAACCATAATAAGGAAAGTCCTCTCATTCCTTTAAAAACTGCTCATTTAAAGTATAAGGAAAAGGTTTGATAAAGCGGACTATGTGAGGTGCAGTCCTCTTTAGTCCGAATTTCCCACTTAGCTTAGGCTACTTCTTTAGTAGTAGGTTGATAGCCTAGCCCAAAGGTGTAGTTTTTAGTGGGTTTAAGGGGTGCAAAGATAGGTTGGTATGCCCTTCGACCTCCAGCAAGACCTAGAAAGTACCCCTTCTTCCTAAGCATCGAATAGACGCTAGGGTTGCCATAAGGGTTGAAGTTAAGAGGTACTTTATTCCTGTCTAAAGCAGCAACAGTCTCGAATCCACATAGTTCCTCATCATTGGCATCGTGCTCGATCTCAACTACAGATTCCTTGGAGGTGATAGTAGCATAGAGATTATCCTCATTGGCATTTACCACTTGACCTTTGATGATCATTTTAACTTTCCGACACGAGTGTAGAGGGTACCGCTTGATGATCATGCAACTAGGAGTAAATTGAAGGTTGCTTGGGATGTCTAGGACTTGGAATTCGATATTCCTTTCTACTCGGCCCTATATTGATTAGCAAGGTCACTTTTTCTAAGACTGTTTTCTTAGAATTGTCATAAGCTTGAAGATGGACAGTCTATTTAGACAGTTGTTTCTCTCTAATTCCTAACCTTATGGTAGTTCTCTAAAGCGGACATTCACAACAAATTCATTATCTACCAAGGTTAAAGGAACAAACTCGTTGATACAAGTTATAGTTAAATAAAGGGCATTGTTATGTGCAACGCCTTCTTCCGGGAGATCCTTTTTATCAAAGTTAATGGTTCCATCCCCACTATTAACCAATCCTACTACTTCCTCTAACGTGATTTTAGGAGATACCTTGATCTTACTAGCCAAATTGAGATATCGACTTTTAACTTGTGAAGTCGTGTAAGGATTAGATCTTCTTCTATAGTATGTACAGGTTCTTTTGGGGCTTCTTAAGTCTGTTGTAGACCCAATGGTGCATTAGGTCGTCCGGATCTAGTAAGGAATTGGATCATTTGACCTTTAGTTTCTCCCCAAAAGTCATCTTCTTCTAAGGGTGGTGTGCCCCGAAGTTGTCGTCATTGTTGTCACCGTTACATCTTGTTTTGTAGACATCCTCTTCATCACTTATCCACAACCCATGAACTTCGGATCTAAAGGAGGCAAGCTAAGAAGTGGTTTGGACTCGTCAATATCTTGGATAAAGATAGACGGATCCCATTCACCCGGAGTTGGTTAAGTGAAAATAGCTAAGGTGCCGCTCAAAGGATTCTTGTTGTTACTTGGTTTCTGGGCAACCTTAGGTAAAGGGAGTTGGCCATTTCGAAACACGTTTTGGATTTTGTTCATGAATGTCCAACACTATTCAGTGTCGTGTGCTTGTGCACGATGGTACTTGTAAATTTTCTCGACTTTTAGTTTTTGGACTATTTCGCGGTTTCGATTTTTCTTTAATGGGTGGAAATTATATCTTTCCCTTAGCCAAGAAATGGTCAAAGGCTTGAGCATAAGTGGTGCCGGTAGACGTGTAGTCAATATATCTGTTGAGGGAATTGACATCTACACCCTCGTTAGTATTGCCTATATTAGAGGTTTTCTTATCTTTGGAGTGATAATTACCTCTATACCTAGTAGCGACTTTTGTGGTCACGGTGGACAACTGTTCTTCTATCAGTAAGCCAGCGTCTTTAAGGGTTGAGAAGTTCATCATTGGCGGGGACTTAAGATGTTAATTGTAATTAGGTCGAAGATTTTTCACGATGATCCCGACTTGGTCTTTCTCGGAGGGTTAGTCTACCATATGGGTAGCCTTTTGATAAGTGCATAGAATGCATTAGATTCTTAGGTGTTTTGATACTTTTCTTTGGGAAAAATTGGTTAATAAGAGTGTGTTTATGCTCCATTTTCGGTTTTACGCTTGTCTTTTAGTGTTTTGAGATGTTTTTGCCGATTCGATCACCAATGCTAAGTATTCCTAAGATTAGTGAGTGTTCCGAGCTTTAAGAAGACCAACACGGTCCATCTTTGCAGTCAAAACGGCCGTTCCCTCGATTTCTCAAAGTTTGTCCTTCCAAGCAACCAACACGGGCGTCCCGTTTCCACCGAAAGCAGCCCGTGTTGAAGGTGATCTCGCCCAGGAGCATTTACATCAAAAACGGTCAGCCCGTGTTGGACGACACAGCCCGCTTTCAGCGTCCCCGTCTAGTTTTGACGCGCCAGCATCCAACACGGTCAGCTCGTGTCGGAGGACGCGACCTGTGTTGGAGGTAAAATATGCCGAGACGATTCGGTTTTGACGGTTTCGGCTCTTGATTACTTCTTAATGGCTTATTTAAGTCGCTTTCGGCAATTCCAAGCATAAATCCAGATCCAGTAATCCTCCATAGTTTATCCTCCATATTCATCCATGTCCTATATCCATCCATACCTTTCATCCACATCTAACCAAAAACTTTGAAGATCGAAGAAGAAGATTGAAGCAGTTGTGGGGTTCCATTTGAAGTCGAGAGATTCAAGTGGAGCACTTCAAGCCTATCATCTACTTGTTCATTTCTTGCTGTTTGAGGTTTGATTTCAATGTATTGGATTTTAGTTAAGCTTTCAATAAACATGTGTGAGTAGTTTAGTTTTTCTAGGGATTTGTAATCCGAAACAATGAAGTTTGATTAGTTTTCCATGATTTGTGCTTGAATTTTGAATTTGATCAATAGAAGGTTGTGTTTATCATGTTCATGAGTGTTTTGAAGGCCTAGAATACTTATGTTTAGAGATTAATCTATCATGTATTGAAAGGTGAAATAGAATAATCCGACAACCAACCATTTTACCAAGTTTTTGAAATTTGAGAAAAGAATAGTAAATTAGGGGATCACTTTGATAATTTGAAATCTTTAACTTTGATTAACTTTAAAGGCATACGAAAGTTGTTTGATAAGTTAACTAGAGCAATTCTATTAAGCATCAAAAGAGCGGTAGAATTTTGTGATTATCGATCCTTAATTTATTTGAATGAATGATTGCGCAAATTACATTTAAATAATCAAACTCATTGTTAGGAAAGCAAATCCCTAGATGTTTTTACCTATTGATTTTAGACTAGATTAATTGTTAGCTTGTCATATAGTAACAAATTAAACCACTACTTAGGCTAATAATAAACAATATAGCATAGGGAAGTAGAGATCAAATCCACGAGGAAAGATATAATAATATACAAGCTTAAATCTAATTAAATTTACTACTATTTAAAACAAAACAGAAAATATAAACTAGTAAATTAATAGCTATAAATCACATAAAATTATGCCTAATAAATAAATAATTTATACAGAATATAAAAATTATAATAACCCATAAATATTTTTTATATATTTTTTAGAATAATTAAAACAGAAAACTAAAGCAGAAAATAAACCAATTCTAAAACAGAAAATTAAATAACTAAAATTCTGCACTAAATTATTTACGAAAATAAATTCTAAAATTACCTAGAATATTAACACTAATTTTCTAGACCTAATCAGACCCTAAAAATATAAAAATAAAATTTCAAACCGAATTTACGAAATTAATTAACTAAAAACCTGCAGTAATTAAATTCAAGAATTAAATCTGAAAAATTATCAAATTAATTCCAAAAATTATAAAATTTAATCACATCAAACTAGGACTCTATCTAAACCCTAAAAGAAGATAAAATACGAAAAATAATAAAAGAGACTATTTTTTAACTAATTTCTAACAAACTGACTAAAAGAATAATAAAACCGACAGAAAAATAATCTGAAAATTAAAATATATGAAGACTCAAAATAAAATTAAAATAAAATTACTAAAACTAACCTAAAATACAGATCTTTAGGGGGATAATGAAATTGATAATAAAAGACTATAAATTTTTAAATGAAAATTGACAAACTAAAGAAAATAACTAAAAAGTAAACAAATAATTATCAAAGATATCAAATTTATAAAAACACTTAGTATAATCTATATCCACCATCAGAATTATTATTTATCATTAACACACAAATTGATTTATCCATGAACTAAACTGTAGAAGACAACCACTAGCGAATCTTCCCCATTTTTCCTTAAATATTAGTTTACTTAGGCCTACCCCTAATATAAATCCTACTAATATTAATAACCCTAGCACGACCACTAGAATTTAATCAAATTAGAGCATTAAGTATTAGAAAAACATAATCTAGCACCTAATAACCAATCTACTAGTAAATTGATTTAAGAAGGATCTATGATAATTTCCTAATTAAAAGAGATGGATATGAGTCATCCATGATTAATTAGGGCGATACTTACGTCTAAAAGATCAAGCGATTACGTACTTAAACCTTTTTAAACTATCATATGAATTTATATAAAACTAATTAGTGTCCACTCTAATTAATTAGACATAAAATCATAAATATTAAAATCAAATTATCATAAAATCATGGATCAAATCAATAAGACAATAAAGATTAAAACTATGTTTCAAAATAAATAATTTAACATGGTTTCAAGTAGATTATACTAAGTATAAAAAAACTACTCAAACATAATGTAATTTGGGACACATAAACTAAATAAAAATGTCATTTTTAATATTAAACTAACAATAAAAATTCAATCTTTACTAGTAAAAAATTACAATATTAAATAATACTACCGATATTAATTTCTTCGACCACGGGACGACGACGTTGATGATGATGATTATGGGATGATTGTGAGATGAGGATATTATGATGATGTGGGTAAGTGAAAAACTAAGACTTTGGGAGCAATCTTGTGTGTCCTTCTCCCTTGGACGTTTGTAATATATATAGTGAGAATAGAGGAATACAATGTGTCAAAGACTCTACAATGAATTGTACATGAACACAAACAGCTAGAGAGTTGTAATGCTTTACAATTACTATCACTATCTCCTAAACGGATACAACTATCCTAATACTCCCCTCAAGTAGGGTTGTGAAGATCCGAAACACCCAACTTGCCAAGTAGGTAATGAAATTGTCGATCCCCGAGTGCTTTAGTAAAAATATCTGCAAGTTGTTCATGAGTTGAGATATGGTGAGTAGTGATCTCTCCTCTTAGCAGCCTTTCCCCGACGAAGTGACAGTCAATCTCGATATGTTTGGTACGTTCGTGAAAAATAGGATTTGCTGCGATGTGAAGTGCAGCTGATTGTCACAATACAACCGAGTGATAGGAATTTGAACCTTTAATGACTTTAACAAGTTTCGTATCCACACGGCCTCACTAGTAGCATTGGCCATAGCGCGATACTCAGCTTCAGCAGACGAGCGAGAAACGAGAGGTTGCTTTTTCGTCCTCCAAGATATAGGGGCTGACCCTAGAGTAACAAAATAACCTGAAACCGAACGTCTAGTCATAGGACAACTCGTCCAGTCCGAATCACGATAGACGCGAAGACAAAGATCATTAGATGTAGGTAAAAGAATCCCTTGACCGGGACAGGATTTGAGATAGCGAAGAAGATGAACAGCTGCATCCCAATGACCTTGCTTTGGATCTTGCATAAACCGACTAAGTATATGTACGGAATATGTGATTTTGGACGAGTGATAGTGAGATATATTAATCGTCCTATTAAACGCCGGTATCGATCGGGATCCGAAATTGGGTCTCCTGTATCCGATGCAAGTTTGTGTTGTTGCGCCATCGGAAAAGTGCTAGGTTTGCACCCAAGCATCCCTGTCTCCGTGAGTATGTCAAGTGTATATTTGCATTGACACAAAAACAGACCTGCAGATGATCGAGCAATTTCAATCCCTAAGAAGTACCTGAGTGGCCCCAAGTCTTTTAACTTGAAGTGGGTATGCAAATAGTCCTTAAAGGTGCTGCAGAGAGATGTGTCGTTTCCGATAAGGACCAAATCATCGACATATACTAGTAAGGCTAGAAACTTATCTCCTTTAGTATAGGTGAACAAGGAATGATCTAATGAAGATTGTTGGAATCCATAGTTGCGTAGTGCGGAAGCAAGTTTGAAGTACCATTGACGAGGTGCCTGTCGCAAACCATAAAGAGACTTTTTGAGTTTACACACTACATGAGGTTGTGAAGTGTGAAACCCTGGTGGAAGTCTCATGTAGATGTCCTCATCTAAATCCCCGTGAAGAAAAGCGTTGTGTACGTCCATCCGATGAAGAGTCCATCCTTTGGCCGCTGCTAAAGCAAGGAGGGTGCGTACTTGTAACCATTTTAGCTACGGGAGCAAAAGTCTCATGGTAATCTTCTCCTTCGATCCGGTGGTTTCCCAGGATGACAAGACGTGCTTTAAACCGTTCAATTGAGCCATCCGCATTGTATTTTATTTTGTAGACCCATTTACAGCCAAGGGCCTTTCTTTCAGGAGGGAGTGGGCCGAGTTCCCAAGTATTGTTGGCCTCAAGAGCAGAGATTTCAAGTGCCATCGCTTCACGCCATCGAGCGTCCTGAATAGCTTGGGAAAATGACGAGGCTCTTTACCGGTGGTAATAGCCGCTAGAAAAGCACGGTGAGTAGGGGAAAACGATCATAAGTAACGAAGTGGGATAAGGGATAAGGATTACCCGAAGAAGCATCATGGGGCGGTGTCGAGGCGGGGGTGTCGGAACGAATAGCATGGCAAACATAGTCGCGTAAATGTGGTGGTGGTCGGCGGTCACGTTGTGGCCGGGTTGAACCAATGTTGGATGGTAACTCCCCCTCACTAGAGACGTGGGCTGGATCAGTCTCTAGGGAAATACTACTAGGCCCATCATAAGCATTTGGGTTGTCCGAAATAGGAAGACATTACTGGAGGTCCATGATCGGCTGGGTGGCTGGTCAATGTGGAAAGTGACTCCGATTGGGCTTCTAGGTGAGAGGCGGATGAAGTGGGAGAAATAGGCCCATTAGTGGGAGAAATAGGCGCCTGAATGGTAGGTGTATGTGGGCGTGGGCTGCTGGAAGCCAAAGGAATTTCCTGGTCCGGATAATGTTGGACCACCTGGATCTAGTGGGTTAAGATGAGTTTGTGGGGCTGGATATGGGTTAGGGGCAAAAGGAAATTTTGTTTCATAAAAAACAACGTCTCGTGAAACGAGATATTTTCTTGTTTTCAAGATCATACACACACCACCCTTTTTGTCCATGAGGATACCCCAAAAAATGCACTTAGTAGCCCGAGCATCGAATTTATCCCGATTGCGGTCGTGATTGTGTGTATAACATAAACACCCAAAGACTCGCAAGTGGTCGTAGGAAGGACTTTGACCAAACAAGACTTCATAGGGACTCTTAAAATTATGCAATTTTGTGGGTGTGTAATTGATCAAGTATGCAGCGGTGAGTACACATTCTCCCCAAAACCGAATAGGCAAGGATGCTTGAAATCTTAAAGCCCTAGCAACATTCAATAAGTGGCGATTTTTCCGTTCTACTCGACCATTCTGTTGAGGTGTGTCTACACAAGAGGTTTCATGAAGCATGCCACTATCAAGTAGAAATTTTTGCAAGTTTCCTTTAAACTCGGTTCCATTATCACTACGTATTCTCTTAACACATGCCCCAAATTGGGTTTTCACCATAGCACAAAATTGCATGATGCGTTCATACGTTTCCCTTTTGTCTCTAATCAAGTAAACCCAAGTAGCCCGACTATAATCATCTATTATGCATAAAAAATAGTGACAACCGGAAAAAGATGGTGTATGATATTTTCCCCACAAGTCGCAATGGATCAAGTCAAAAGGTTTACTTGCACGAGAGTGGCTTATAGGAAAACTATGTCTAGTTTGTTTGGCCCTATGGCATACATCGCAACAATGCGAAACTTCCTTATTTAATTTGAATGCACAAATAGAGGAAAGTGAGGCTAAACTACCGAAAGATGGATGTCCCAAGCATTGATGCCATCGTACGGAGTCGTCCTTCTTCAGTGCCACGTGTGCCAAACCACCACGCATATTCTTAAAGAAGTATACCCCATTACCTGGATCACCCACTCCAATCGGCGTCCTCGAGGTAAGGTCCCGTATAATACAAAAATTTGGCCCGTAAGAAACAATACAATTTTCGTCAATAGCCAGTTTTCGAGTTGAAATAAGATTGCATTTAAAACTTGGTATGTAAAGAACGTCCTTCAAAAAATATCGGGACCAAGTTTTACTACTCCGGCCTTTTCGACTTGCACTTCCCTACCATCGGGTTGACCAATAATTATTGATGGCGATAATGTGTGTATATTGCTGAGGACTTCAAGATTAGAAGTCATGTGATGGGAAGCCCCGGTGTCCAAAACCCATCTAGTTAGAAATTGAGAATTTGTCTTACCACTCAACGTTTCCCTTTTTTCTTGCCTCTGTCTTTCTTTAAATAAGGAGTACAACTGTTCAACTCGTGAGGAACTAAAGCCAAGCAAACCCGATTTCTCCTCCTTGTCCACGCACGCCTTCTACTCTTCCTCCATTGCTTTCCATCTCTTTGCTATGGTTTCCACCTTCTCTCGTAGCCGGGTATCCGACGCCACTAAGCACCAGATCCGGGTTTGCTAGGGCTACGCGGCCGTTCGCTCCCCCTGTCTGCGTGTTTCCTACACTCGTTTTTCCGGCGTTCCAGTTTCGATTTGTCCCGAATTGTGTCTCCCGGTCCTTTTATTTCCCAATTGGGCGGGTATCCGACGAGTTCGAAGCACTGGTGGCGTTCGTGGCCAAGCTTCGACAGTGGGTGCATTTGGGGCGATTTACGGTGGTTGTTTTGTTGATTTGCGAGACCTTGAATGCTACTCCGTCCGTTGTCTGTTCTTGCCGGCCCCGTGAACTACTGTTGTCGTTCTTCTCTCGACAATGGCCGCATAGGCTTTGTTCAGGCTGGGCAATGGTTCGGTGTTGAGGATCGCCGATCTAACGGTATTGAACTTCGTCGAATTCAGCCCCATAAGAAATTTATGAGCTTTTTCTTCCTCAAATATTCTGGTGATTTCCTTTGCAGCTCCACATTTGCAAGTGCAACAAGTGCATCTAGGTGTAGCTTGGTAAGTTCCTAATTCGTCCCACAACGATTTAAGTTTGGTGAAATACTCGATCACCGAGAGATCTCCTTGTTCTACAAGAGTTATTTCTTGCTTGAGTTGGTGAATCCGAATAGAATTGCCCCGAGAATAGCGTTCCTCTAGGTCTGTCCACATAGCATGAGCGAGTATCTACATATGCGACAGATCCATGGAGACTCTTGTCAATTACATTGTAAAGCCAAGCAATTACCATTGCATTTGCTTTCTCCCAGGCATCGGCTTACGGGGCATTAGCTTCGGGTTTCATAATTGTTCCATTAACGAACCCGAACTTGTTTTTGGATTTCGGGGCATTAATGCAAATTCGAGACCAATTGCCGTAATTGTCTCCGTTGAGTACAATCGGGCTAATCACATACCCGGGATGATCAGCCGTACTTAGGAAGTAAGGAGATGCAAAGTCATTCACTCCTTGTTTGCTGTCTTTGTTATCTGCCATTATTAATGATTCTGAAAATTAGCGTTTCACAGCTCCGATACCATGAAAAACTAAGACTTTGGGAGCAATCTTGTGTGTCCTTCTCCCTTGGACGTTTGTAATATATATAGTGAGAATAGAGGAATACAATGTGTCAAAGACTCTACAATGAATTGTACATGAACACAAATAGCTAGAGAGTTGTAATGCTTTACAATTACTATCACTATCTCATAAACGGATACAACTATCCTAATAGTAAGAAAAGGTGAGCAAGGTGATTAAAGTGGAAGTGATTGATAATTAAATTGATAGAAGATTGTGGTGGGCAGTGAGATAATTTGTGATAGCGTGAAGTAGGAAAGCGGGCAGCGAAGGCAATGGGCAGCAAGGTGTCTCGGCGGCTGGTTGTGTGTGATTAGCGAGGAAGATGGGCAGCAACGTGAGAGGTAGCGAGAGCAATGAGAGGAGGTGATGATGTGCAGCGAGCAAGGGCTGCTTGTGAACAAGGAATGGGCAGCCAAGAGGTGATGAGCGGCCAGCCCTCATGAGGAGTCTCCGTAAGGCTTTTTAGCTATTAAATAAAGATTCAAGGATCTCCTTCGCCAATGCCCACAACATGGATTTGAGCCATGGGTCCCCATTCAAGCTTTCTACAATGGGGTCGATGATCACTTGAGAGCCACCATTCTTGCGGCGGCAGGAGGAAACATCATGAGCAAGTCCGTCGATGAGCTCCACACCTTAATTAAGCGAGATGGCGCTCAACAGTTTTCAATGGTCCTAGCCTTGTTCCAAGAGAACGGGAGGTAAGCTTGATGTTGATTAAGTTTATGTCCTTTCTGCTAAGATAGATGCTATAACTCAAAAAATGGACCGTCTAAATGTGAATGTTGCCCCTCCCCTTCCATGTGCTTCTTGCAATTCATATGAGCATGAGACCTTGTTTTGTCCTGTGGGTATGGCTAGTAATGGACGAACCGACCAAGCCAATTTTATTAGCAATCCGAACCCGAGGCTAAATTTTGACCCATTCTCTAATTTCTATAACCCGGGATCGAAGTATCACCCCAATTTTTCCTACCGGAACAACAATCCTATGGGTCCACAACAAGTGCCAAGACCACCCGCCCCTGGATTCCAAAGACTTACCCAACCCCAAGTGCCCCAAAAGTCTAACTTGGAGGTCATGATGGAAAGCATGCTTTTGGCTCAACAAAAGCAAGATGAGATTATCAAGCAATTGGCTTCTAAAGTTGAAATCTTAGCCACTCACGATAAGATGCTTGAAACTCAAATTGCTAGCCAAGTAAGCTCTTCCTCTAACCCTTCGGGTAAGCTTCCTAGCCAACCGATGCCTAACCCTAGGGACCAATGTAATGCCACAACTTTAAGGAGTGGGACACAATTGGCGGGGCCTAAGGGTGCTAGTAATGATCATGTGGTCATTGAGGTGCAATATGAAAATGTTGTTGAGAATGTTGAGGCCGATGAGAATGAGTTGTATGATGTTGTGAATGAGGAGGTGTCTTTACCCTCCAAAGAGTCTTTGGTTGATGTTATTGTGTAGAATGCGAGTGAGCCTTCCAATGACCAAACGAAAATTCCCCAAAGAATCTATACTCCACCTTTGCCTTTCCCACGAAGATTAGTAAAGTCGAAAAATGATAAACAATTTGGGAATTTTTAGAGGTCCTTAAGAAGCTCCACATTAATATTCCCTTCATCGGTGCCTTGTCTCAAATGCCTTCTTATGCTAAGTTCTTGAAAGAAATTTTTTCCAACAAACGAAAGTTAGAAGAGCATGAGACCGTAGCTTTGATTGAGCAAGTGTAGTGTCGTTCTCCAAAACAAGCTTCCCCTAAGCTTAAGGACCCCGGTAGTTTCACTATTCCATGTGAGGTGGGGAAGATTTCCTTAGACCGTGCTTTGTGTGATTTAGGCTCAAGTGTGAGCCTAATACCCCTCTCTTTGTCCCAAAAGCTTGGTATGGGTGAGCTGAAACCCACTACCATTTCCCTTCAATTGGCCGATCGTTCGGTCAAGTTCCCCATTGGAATATTAGAGGATGTCCCCATTAAGTTAGGAGGTTTCTTTGTACCTGTTGACTTTGTGATTTTAGAGATAGAGGAAGACCCCGTACCCCCATTATTTTTGGGAGGCCTTTTATGGCTACTGCTTGGGTGTTGCATTGATGTGAAAAATGGGAGAATGTCCTTTTGTATAGGAGATGAAAGAGCTGAGTTTAATTTGTTTGAAGCTACTAAATTCCCTTCCTTTTCCGATGATTGTTTTAGAGTGGATATCATTGATTCTAATTTAAGGGAAGATAGTACTAATTTGAGCTCTAATGATCCTCTTGAGTTTTTCTTATTGAATAATAGTACAACTAGGGATATTGATCCCGAAGTTGCCATTTATGCTCAATTCTTGGAGGCGTCTCCAAAAGTCCCACCACGACTAGCCACGGTGGAGAAGTTGATGAATGGAAGCAAAGGTGAGTTATCTATTGTTGGAAATAAAGCTCCAAAGGTTGAATTGAAACCTCTCCCTTCCTCCCTAAGGTATGAATTTCTTGGCCCAAATTCCTCTTATCCCGTGATTGTGAATGCAAATTTGAGTGCTTCGAAATTGAAGCTTTGTTGAGAGTCCTTAGATTGCATCGTAAGGCTATTGGCTATACCATAGATGACCTTAAGGGCATTCATCCTTCAGTTTGCATGCATAGGATTTTAATGGAGGATAACTATAAACCCACCATTGAACACCAAAGAAGGTTAAATCCTAACATGAAAGAGGTGGTAAAGAAAGAAGTTTTGAAATTGCTTGAGGCCGGTATCATTTATCCTATTTGTGATAGTGATTGGGTGAGCCTGGTTCATGTTGTGCCTAAGAAAGGGGGATGACTGTTGTAAGAAATGAGAACAATGAATTGATTCCCACTAGGATCGTTACGGGTTGTAGGATTTGCATTGATTATCGCAAGTTGAATACGCCACCGTAAAGACCATTTCCCTCTTCCCTTCATTGACCAAATGCTTGAAAGACTTGCAAAGAATTCATATTTTTGTTATCTTGATGGGTATTCCGGATTTTCCAAATCCGTATCCACCCTAGTGACCAAGAGAAAACCACCTTTATTTGTCCTTATGGAACGTTTGCTTATAGGAGAATGCCTTTCGGGTTGTGTAATGCACCCGCTACTTTTCAACGTTGCATGATGGCTATTTTCTCCGATTTTATTGAGGATATTATGGAGGTCTTTATGGATGATTTTTTTGTCTATGGTTCTACCTTTGATCAATGTTTGAAAAATCTTTCTTAAGTTGTTGTCTAGATGTGAGGATATGAATTTGGTCTTGAATTGGGAAAAGTGTCATTTTATGGTACAAGAGGGAGTTATCCTAGGTCATGTGGTTTCCAATAAAGGCATTGAAGTTGACAAAGCTAAGGTAGAGGTAATTGAGAAATTACCTCCACCTATGTCTGTTAAGGGTGTGAGGAATTTTCTTGGACATGTGGGTTTTTACCGACGGTTCATTAAAGATTTTTCACCAATTGCTTGTCAAAGATATGCCTTTTCTATTTGATGATGTGTGCTTGAGTGCTTTCAACGAGGTTAAGAGAAGCTTTGATTACGGCTTCTATTATGCAAGCCCGGATTAGAGCCTTCCATTTGAAGTAATTTGTGATGCAAGTGACTTTGCATTGGGGGCCGTTTTAGGGCAAAGGAAGTATGGCAAGCCCTATGCTATACATTATGCGAGCCGAACTCTGGATGAGGCTTAAGTTAACTATGCCACCACGGAGAAGGAATTTTTGGCGGTTGTGTTTGCCTTGGAGAAGTTCCGTTCTTACTTGATTAACTCCAAGGTGACAGTTTTTACTGATCATGTTGCCATCAAGCATCTTATGAGGAAATCGGATTCTAAGCCTCGCCTTATCCGATGGGTGCTTTTACTTCAAGTGTTCGATTTGGAGATCCGGGACAAGCCTGGATCGCAAAATGTGGTTGCCGATCATCTTTCTCGGTTGGAAGATTTGCCCAAGGAAGCTATCCCCATTGATGATTCGTTTTGGAAGAGTAACTCATGGCTGTTTCGCATACTTCCACTCCATGGTATGCTGACTTTGTGAATTATATTGTTTGTGGCGTGATGCCACCGGAGTCATCTTTCCAACAAAGGAAGCGGTTCTTGTTTGAGGTAAAAAGTTATGTGTGGGAAGATCCTCTCCTTTACAAGTTGTGTGCGAGATAGGGTATATCGAAGATGTATTCGGAAGATGAGGTTCAAAGTGTGCTCCATCACTTGTCATTCCACTACTTATGGTGGACATTTTGGCCCCGATAAAAACGCCTCCAAGGTCTTACAAGCTGGTTTCTACTGGCCAACCCTTGCCAAAGATGCACGGACTTTTGTGGTAGCTTGTGACCGATGCCAAAGGATAGGCACTATTTCCAAGAGGCATGAGATGCCCCAATCCGGGATTTTAGAGGTTGAGCTCTTTGATGTATGGGAATTGACTTCACGGGTCCTTTTCCTCCCTCTCACAAGAATCTCTACGTCCTAGTCAGCTGTTGATTACGTGTCAAAATGGGTGGAAGCTATTGCCTCTCCCACCAACGATTCCAAGGTTGTCATGAAGTTCCTCAAGAAGAATATTTTTGCTCGATTTGGCACTCCAAGGGCTTTATTAAGTGACAATGGGAGTCATTTTTGCAATCGACCACTTGAGGTTTTATTGAAGAAATATGGAGTATTTCATAAGGTAGCCACGCCTTATCATCCTCAAACAAGTGGTTAAGTTGAGTTGTCTAACCGGGAGTTGAAAAATATTCTTGAGAAGACGGTGGATCGATCCCGAAAAGATTGGTCTTTGATGCTTGATGATGCACTATGGGCATACCGCACTACTTACAAGACTCCCATTGGCACTACTCCCTTTCGGTTAGTGTATGGGAAGCCTTGTCATTTGCCCGTAGAGATGGAACATAAAGCTTTGCAGGCGATCCGGACCACGAATTTTGATGCCAAGGCGGTTGGTGAGAAGCGAGTTCTCCAATTGCAAGAACTTAAGGAGTTGCGATTGCAAGCTTATGAGAGTTCCTGAATTTACAAGGAGAGAACCAAGAGGTGGCATGATAAGCATATTACGCACAGGGGGTTTAAAGAAGGTGACATGGTCCTTTTGTTCAACTCAAGATTGAAGTTGTTTCAGGAAAACCGAAATCTTGATGGTCGAGCCGTTTCAAGTCACCAAGGTATTTCCTCATGGTGAGGTTGAGGTGTGGAGTGAGTCCACGGGTTCATTCAATGTCAATGGTCAACGACTTAAGCCTTACATTGTGGGCCATTCTAACGTGAAGACTATTTATTATGCTCTTACCGACCGGGTAAGCCATGAGGAATGAATTGTATATGGTCAAGCTAATGACTTAAAACAAGCGCTTCTTGGGAGGCAACCCAAGCCGTTTATTGTGTTGATTCAAAAAAAAAAAAAAAGCGAGGCAGCAACCAAAACGGGCTACCCGTTTCCACATAACCGAAGCTTGTTGGGTGCTATCTCTAACTTAGTAGCAGCGCACCTGTTTTCATTGAAAAAGGGCTGACTTTGGGCGTAAACTTCGAGGCGGCATCCGACACGGTGCTGCCCGTTTCGAGGAAGCGGCCCGTGTCGGATGTAATCTTTGTGCGAGCTTGTTTTTAGCCCAATTGTTTGTCTTTCTCCTCACTTTACCCTACCTCTTCTTCTTCTTGCTCTCTCTGCCCTTGCATCCTCCATAGCAATACCTCGAACTCCATTCTCTTCTTCCATCTCAAATCTCTTCTAAACTCCAAATTTCTCACCACATTCACACGATCTATTCTTTTTCTTCTTTAATTTTCTCTCCCTTTACGCGGGTTTGCGTCTCTCTCCACGCTCGTTCTCACCGGTGTCTCTACTACTCACCGGTCACCACCGTCTTCTATTCGCCGGTTTCTTGTTTTGTTTCCCTTTTCTTGCTTTTCTCTCCCTTTACGCGAAATTCTGCATCTTCTCTTCTTGCCGAACTCGCGCTGTAGCCTTTATCTGTTCACGCGGCGTCGTCCCCTCTCTTGCTCCAGTTCTTCTCGCTGGCGCCTTACTATTCACGGCGGCACTATAGTCGTCGCCGCCTTCCCAGTCCTCCTCTTCTCTCCACGCTTCTTCCTTCTTCCATAAAAATCACCTCCTTTCTTGCCCATTCTTCTCCGCCAAAATTCTACTTCTTAACTTGGTCTACGTTCTAAAATTTGCTCCAATGACGCCCAAAAGGCAAAAGTTCACTCAAGGGAGCCCTCCCGACCGAGCTCGGCAGCCCGGGCCGAGCAACTCGTCCACCACCCCGGAATGTCCGTATTTCGCGAAACAGAGGTAATCAAAACAACCCTCTTAACTTGCCTCATCCTGAACATATTGAACGCTACAATTCATTACTTAATCGTGAAATTGTTGCCACCCGTTATTATGATGAGATTAGTTTAGAAAGGTTGGGTTTGCTTGAGGATTTTCTTTGGATGGTTGAACGTTGCGGTTTGTTGAATTTTGTTAATATTCGATTAGGGACCTATAGAAGCTGACTTTGGAATTTCTAAGCACATTAGCTGTCGATATTGGGCGTGGTTCTCACGCCGAGCATGGCTTAGTTTCCTTTCGCTCGTTAGGGAGCTATCATGAATTGACTCTTAGTGAGTTTAATGCTTTATTTTCCCTCCCTCGTGACCTTGGACTTGGACACCGTGTAGTTCCTGATTGGTTCGGTTTGACACAATTTTGGCATTCTATTTCGATGAGTAGGACTATCATCCTAGTTCGACTAAGGCGACCGCTGTTAGGAACCCCTGTATTTGGTGTATCCACCGAGTTTTGGGTCATGAGTACTGTTTGGGAGGGACGACGAGTGGCAATAATATGCGTCTCTCTTAATTGTTTTGTTTATATGTGATGTGCACGGGAGATGTGTCCGAGTTCAATCCTGGGGCTTATTTAGCCCGTCAATTTGCCACTACTCCTACTAGTTCCCGGGGTAGGGTTGTTATTGGGGGTTTGGTTACTTGCCATTGTTGTAGCTTGAGGTTGGAATCCTGATGACCACCATGATGATAGGCTGCGTAGGTCCGAGTGTATTGATATTGAGGCTTTGCGGGCTATGGGTATATGTCAAATAATTTTTGGAGAGTTTCATTAGTTGTATCCTAATAACCGTATGTTGCGTCTTCCTTATCTTGAGCGCACATCCCTTAGGGATGCGGCCAACCTCGGATTCTTGCCCGGTGAGGATGAAGTCCCTTGCCCTCCGCCCCATACTGATGTGGGTGCCTCTACCTCTTCTCTTCCCCCGCCCCTGAGCATAATGCATGTAATGAGCCTAATGTCGATGCTTACGTGCATTCACTTCTCACTGCTATCCATCAAGAGCAGCTCTCCTTCGGGGAGTATGTGCATTCCGAGCACGCTACTTTTCGATCCGAGCAAGCCTCACTTAGGGATACCTCCACTCTGAACAAGCCTCCCTTCGAGATTATGTTCATTCGGAGTGTGCGAATATACAAAATGCTCAACTTGAACTTCGTGACATGCTTGTTAATCAAAATTATTATATGCATATGATGAGTGAATGTTTGACTGCTTGGCATGATTGGCATATTTCCTAGGGTAATCCCAATCCTCCTCCTCCTCCCCCTCCATTTGAGTGATGTTTTGTTCTTCCCCATCTCCTTTTTCCTAATTGTGCTTGCATTGTGGACAATGTTGTGTCCAAGCATGGGGGATCGTTCCTACTTAGGTTGTCATTGATGAATAATGTACAGTTGCATTTCATTTAGGTTAGAGCATGTTTTATTTGACATTTAGTATGAAATTTTGCATTTGATAAATAAAAAAATAAAAAAAACATTTAGGATTGCATTTAGAGCATCTAGGTAGCATCATATAGATTTTCATTAAAAAAAGAAAAAAAGAAAGAAAAGATGAACCTCCATTGATGATTCCTTTTAGGCAAAATACGTTTTCCAAGGAGAATGATTTCAATGAATAGCTCTAAGTGTAGTAATACTTAAACACCAGTTTTTGAACTTCAAGATTTTGGCCATATTTGATAAATGAAAGTTGATTGCCTTTGATTCTTTGACAATAGTGTGGGCAAGTGAAATTCTTTGAGCTAGTTGAGATTGTGGTAGAGACCGTGTGAGACTTTTGAGCCTTGAATAGACTAAACATTACAATTAGTCTCATGTTTTTCTTCATGTGTGATTCTCCTCCATGATTGCATCTCTAGAACTTGTTTGAATTCTCTTCAAAATCACATGCGTGCATGCTTTGTGACAACATGATTGAGGCATTCTTTGACTTTTGAGCTACATTAGCAAAATTGCCACCCTTTTTCATATCATTGACCCTTGATAGCCCTTTTGAGCCTAATTGCCTAATTCATTTGTTTTGAACCCTTCTAACTAGCCCTTGGCCAAACACATAATCTAATATCTAAGCCAAATCTAGGGAGCTTCTTACACATGTTGTTGGGTCATTAGAAGTGTTTGATGTGTTGGTGATAATTTGGATTCAATTGTTGAGATTAAGGGGTAATATGTATTTATTGAGCATGACATGATTTTCCCCTCTTGGTTGTAAAGGTGTATTTTGATGTTGTATGAGCTTTTTGATTTTGTTAGAAGTTCCTAATTCCAAGCATAGAAAAAAATCAAAAAAAGTTTTAAATCAAAAAAAAAAAGAAGAAAAAAAATCAATCAATAAAATGTTTGGCATTTCGGAATATTCAGTTTGATCTTTATTAGTAAAGCTCATTTTCTAAAGTACTTGTTGGAGTTAGAGGTTAAGTGTAATGAGTTGTATTGTGTGATTTGTTGGTTAGAGTGTAGGAGGCTCTTCGCTAATTGGCTTTTAGCTCCTCATTTTTCCCAAAATGTGCAAATATCCCTTTCTTACCCAATGCCTAAGCCCCGTTACAACCATATGAAGTTCTCTTGATTGACATGTTGTATGTTACACTTTAGTGGTGACGAATAGAGATTTCTACCAAGCATATGGTAGTTTGCATGATTGCTAGAGAGATTGAGTGAACCATGTATGAACCTAAACACATGAGCGGAGTGTTTTCACATTTCCAAAGTGAGGTTTTACCGACCTTTCTAGCTCCACTGTTCTACATGTGCCAACATAAATTGTTTAAGTGATGATTAGGGTGATTGATCTAATTTGTCTTATGGTCTTCAATGTGGTTTTCAAAAATTTTTCTTTCCATCTGATTGTCAAAAGATTTGGTGTGCTTATGGGGTGTTGTTGAATGGTTTTTCTTTGTGAAACTTATGGTTGCCTAGCTCTGAGGAGGTTGTGATTCTTTTGCTGGATTTCATCTTTTGCTTTTTGGCCTTACTTGAGGGCAAGTAAGGTTTAAGCATGGGGAATTTAATAAGTGCATAAAATGCATTAGATTCTTATGCGTTTTAATACTTTTCTTTGGGAAAAATTGGTTAATAGGAGTGTGTTTATGCTCCATTTTCGGTTTTACGCTTGTGTTTTGGTGTTTTGAGATGTTTCTGCAGATTTGATCACCAATGCTAAGTATTCACGACATTAGTGAGTGTTCCGAGCTTTAAGAAGACCAACAGAGTCCATCTTTGTAGTCAAAACAGCCGTTCCCTCGATTTCTCAAACTTTGTCCTTCTAGCAAACAACACGAGCGGCCCGTTTGGACCAAAACGGCCCGTGTTGAAGGTGAGCTTGCCCAGGAGCATTTACATCAAAAACAGTCAGCCCGTGTCGGACGACACGGCCCGTTTTCAGCGTCCCCGTCTAGTTTTGACGCGCTAGCATCCAACATGGTCAGCCCGTGTCGGAGGACACGACCCATGTTGGAGGTAAAATATGCCGAGACGATTCGGTTTTGACGGTTTCGGCTTTTGATTGCTTCTTAATGGCTTATTTAAGCTACTTTTCGGCAATCTGAATAAATCCGATCCGAGAATCCTCCATAGTTCATCCTCCATATTCATCCATCTCCTTTATCCATCCATACCTTTCATCCACACCTAACCAAAAACTTTGAAGATCGAAGAAGAAGATTGAAGCGAGTGGCGGGGTTCCGTTTGAAGTTGAGAGATTCAAGTGGAGCACTTCGAGCCTATCTTCTATTTGTTCATTTCTTACTTGTTTGATATTTGATTTCAATGTATTGGATTTTAGTTAAGCTTTCAATAAACATGTGTGAGTAGTTTAGTTTTTCTAGGGATTTGTAATCCGAAACAATGAAGCTTGATTATTTTTCCATGATTTGTGCTTGAATTCTGAATTTGATCAATAGAAGGTTGTGTTAATCGTGTTCATGAGTGTTTTGAAGGCCTAGAATACTTATGTTTAGAGATTAATCTATCATGTACTGAAAGGTGAAATAGAATAATCCGACAACCAACCATTCTACCAAGTTTTTGAAATTTGAGAAAAGAATAGTAAACTAGGGGATCACATTGATAATTTGAAATCTTTAACTTTGATTAACTTTGAAGGCATACGAAAGTGGTTTGATAGGTTCATTAGAGCAATTCTATAAAGCATCGAAAGAGCGGTAGAATTTTGTGATTATCGATGCTTGATTTATTTGAATGAATGATTGTGCAAATTATGTTTAAATAATCAAACTCATTGTTAGGAAAGCAAATCCCTAGATGTTTTTATTCATTGATTTAAGTCTAGATTAATTTTCTTAATTTTAATAATTAGAACTAGTTTAGAAAGAACCAACTTTAAAAATCGGATTTGCTTAGCAATTGAGTAGAGGGCTAGTTTAGTGCATTGCTAGATCGAGTCCTTGTGGGATCGACCTTGACTAGCTACAATTTATATACCGTGCGCTTGCGGCCTGTCACCTTTGCTCTCTATCTAGCGAGGAAGTTTGTGAAGCTCTCCTTCTCACCTTGTTTGATTAATTCCAAGTCTCTAAGAGTAAATGGCAAATCGAGTGTTGTAGGAGTATTGATTTAGGAACACCTTGCACGGATCGGTCCTGTTGGTAACCTTGCGTAGGTCAACCACGTTACACCACTTCATTACATCAGCATCAAAAGTCCATGGGAAGATAATGTGGTAAGTGTCTTCTGGAATGTTCTTAAGAGTAATTACTCCTTAGAAGTCGTAAACGTGATGATGAGGATTCTCGAACCTTTAAACTTGATATCGGGCATGGTAAACTTTGTAGGTTGGTTACCCCGAGGAATTGAAATGAATCCCTTGTGATCAAAATAATGATTACCGAACGTGGATGACTCCCTTAACATCTGTTCTATCCAATGTACACGCAGATTTGAGGTTTGGATTCATGCTTAGGGATTCGTGTTTGGGACTGTTTGGAGGAGACAATTCTCAAATGTTACACTTCTTCATCTCTCTTACTATCCTTAATAGCTTTTATAATATTCTTAAGATCCCTCGATATAAATACTATTTTTTTATCTTGATCATTCATCCTAGTTTCCATCCTGGCTAAGTTTTCATTGAGCAAGCCGAGAATAGGAGACTGTTCTAGATATCCGTCTATTGGAAGGGAATTCTTTCTAAGTACTTTCTTATAACGAGGAATAGACCGAAGCTGGTGTGGTGTGCACCGAAACGTGTCGCACATGTGTAGACTGCATAGTAAAACATAATACGAGAATGAGGAGAAGATTTCGCTGGACTCTTTGGTCGGGCGTTCTAATCATTTAGAGCTCGGATTCCCACGGTATTCAATTGTCGTAGACTTCCCTATTCTGTAGTCCAAAGGATGAGATTTAGGACCATGTGAAAGAAGAACACTTTTGGGAGGAAGGGACTTAAGCGCAAGACCTGAAGAGACTAAGAATGCTTTTATTTGGATGCACATAAGGAAGGCAATAAAAATTGAAGTGCATGTATTTGGATGCACATAAGGAATGCAATGTATTTGGATGCACATAAGGAATGCAATCAAAATCCTTGGTGCCTATTCCAAAAGGCTCACAAGTAAAGGATTAAATCTAAAAACACACCACTCATCCAAGCATGCAAATGAAGACAAGGGACCACCTAATAATAAAAAGATCTATGGTCAAAAGAGGTTAAGACTAGGTAGAATGCATGGTGACTCATAGTCCGAGGATTTGGTCTTCCATGTGGGGCATGACAAGAGAAAAGTCCAAAATCCTTGGTGCCTCTTGGTGAACCAATCGGTTTGAACCAAGAGCGCATGCTACGAGGGAAGAGGTATTGTTTTCGTTGGCAATCAAGCCTAATTGGGTCCACCTGCGATTTAATGAGAGCGTCTTACCAAAAGGGTTAAACGAGGGGTAAAATAAATTTTTCCTAGGGTCGAAAGCAGTAACACACTATGTTCAAATGTTGCTAAATGTGAGATGTTTAATGCAAGCACATCATTAAAACTCACTACTCAAATTTTCAAGTTTCACTCTCTTAATAAAAAACTTATCTCCATGGAGTCACCACTATAGAAACCACAGCTAGAAAACAGGACCGAGCTTCCTCACGTACCTTTGGCGTAAGGTTCTTTTGGAAATGGGTTTGAAAATGATTTTTAGGGTTTTGAAAGATGAATTTTAGAATGTGGGGATCAACCTTTTATTAAGATTGTCAAATTTTATTAAGTTGGATTAAAGATGAATCAAGTTGAATTGATTGGCGTTTTATTAATTATTTTATTTTGTCAATTATTTTCAGAATTCCCGAGATGTCAATTCTTGACTAAACAAGATAACAAAAGATTAAAGATTCACATCTGTCGTGACATTTTAGAGCCGATTGGTGTGAAAACACCAATTTGGACTGAAGCCACAACCACTGACCACCCATTGCTGGCCGCAGCTAGCACTCGGCGGTCGAGGGTGCCGCCACGAGTCATGGCGGAAGGAATCGATCGCACCCTTTGGCCTAGCAAGCGGATCTAGAAATCCTAATTCTTGTACCTGTAGTCGAGAAAAGCTGAGGTGCAATTTTTGAGTAAAAATAAAGCAAGAGAAGAAGTCGCTAGTTAGTTTTTAAGAGAGAAAAACTAACAAAAACAAAAGGTAAAATAAACGTATTCTTCCAATCTTAGTATGGAAAAATTAAGACCAAAAAAAGCTAAAATGACTCAATTGATCTTGGAACCGAGAATTGGATTTGGGGGCGAGGGTACAAAGCATAGGGATAAACACTTTCGCTTCACCGCTCCGAAGACAGCCATTACTAATTCGAGTAATGAATTTAAATAATGTGAAAAACAACAACTTGCTAAGCGAAATTAAAGAAACCAAACATAGCAAAGGAAAGCGATAAAGAAAGTGATAAAGAAAATCAAAACGGAAAAAAAAGAAAATTGAGAAAGTAAAAGAATTACATTGGGCGGGAAGGAATTAAAACGCGATACAACTTAGGTCCACAATACGGAAAGCGATAAATATAACATAAACTAAAGAAATAAATCGTTCGAAGGTCCAATCCTTGCCCTCGGGTTGCCCCACTTGCTAATTTGGATCTTCACACTCGGATGTCTTGATGCGAAGGTGGTGAATAAAAAAAAGGACTGCTTTTTGTGAGTTTTGTCAAGGTAAGTTTGTAGAGAATATGAAAAATCACTTGAATGAATGCCCAGAGATCAGATTAATTGAATATTCCTTAGCTCTTTGCAAAGATTCGGTGATGATGTATAGAAACGAGGAGTATTTGAGGATGCTTTTCAGCAGAGTAACATTTAGGAAAGGGTATTCTTAGCTCAATTCAGCGAGGGTAGCAATAAGGAAATAAGTTGTACTCGAGATGAAAGCCAAGGCTCTCTATTTATAGGGACAGACCTAGGTAACAAATGACCTACGGTGGCTCTCGGCCAGGGTAGCAATAAGGAAATAAGTTGTATCGAGATGAAAGCCAAGGCTCTCTATTTATAGGGACGGACCTAGGTAACAAATGACCTACGGTGGCTCTCGGCCAGCCATCCAAAGCTGAGTAGATAAAGTCGGGCCAATAAATCAGGAGATTGAACCGAATAGAAATCTGGTTGGGGCGCCGGCCACCTAGGCATGCCACAAAAGGAGTCTCCAGGCCAAAACGTCCCACTTCACTCAAGAAATGCGAGGTAGGGGCACTCGTAGTCTTGTGTGGACTGTTTTGGAGCTTAAATGTGCCACTTTGATGCTCGTGATCATGACATGCAATGTCTAACCCCTATCTTCGGTCTTCGACTCCATGCCCGATTGGACAAAACGTGAAATGCACAACTCCGAGCCTAGAATTTTCCAAGTATGCGGCACTCGGACTCCGTTGTCTCTAAGCCTAGGCCCGGGTTTGGACTGTCCGAAGGAAAAGGGATTTTTGGATCGATCCAAAGAAAAAGGCAATTTATGTGGTGTTGGGGGTTCTTTGTTGTTTATCGGCTTCCGTTGAACCAATTGGACTCGCAGGCAAATCCAAATCCTTAAATCGAACTTGGGGATTTCATTATCACACCGACGAGAATAAAAAACAGAATTAAATGAGATTAGGGACGACACTTTTAGGTGTAACAACCCGACCCTAAACCACATTGTTTATTTTATTAATTCATTAATTACAAGATTCATATTATTGAGCGCGTGCACTTCAATTCGATACTTTATATTTAAATTATTTTTATGCATGCGTTATGCGGCTAAGGCGACGAAGTGGCCCTAATAAAATTTCATAGTAAGGGTTATACATAATGCATATATTTAACAGAGAAAATTTTAAAATTTACAAGAGATGGTATATGATTACAAGGTCATTAATATTACACTTCAAGCGAACAATGATATTTATAAATTGTAAACATCATCAATAAAATTAAGTAAAATTAAAAAGTAACAAAAAATAATAATAAAAATAAATAAGTAAATACATAAAAATAAACACAAAAATAAAACAAAAAAATAATAACAAATAACTAGATTTTTCAAGAGAAAATCCGAATTGAATTATCTCGGAATTGAAAAAAAAAAAGAGTAAAAAATTGGGGATAAATGAAATCGGGAGAATTCATTCAGCAATTTCATTCCTCTACTCCTCCCGTCCCTCTGCCCTCCCATCCTTCCCTTCTTCTTCTTCCCCATGGGCGCCTTCTCCGGCCACCGAGTGCCAGCGACACCGGCGGGAGACCGGCACCGGCCGCCCCTCATCTCTCCCTGTCTCGCTTCCTCCCTCTCTCGCGCTCTCGCTGCCTCTCTCTTCCTCCCGCTAGGCGTTGCGGGACTCCCGCCCGCGGCCACCGGACGGCCAACCACCGAGACGCAGATGCCGCCAAGGCCCTCACCGGTACTCGCCAGCACCGCCGGGTCCTAGAGAAACCGTCACCACCTCATCTTCTTCTTGGTTCCCATCTCCGAGTTTTGAAGGTAATATCCCAAACCCTATATTACACGCTTGTTATCCGTCGGTGATTGTAGTTGTAAAATCGAATCATATGATCTAGAAACATAGTTGGGAAGTTAATTTGAGGATCGATTTGGAAAAATTCAGACTGGTATGGATGATTGAGGTGTGGCAGATGATGGAGTGATTGTGTATAAATGTAAATTCTTTTAGGAAATTATAATTTAGAGAATGAAATTAGGGATGTTTTGTCATATAATTGAGTAATTGGATGGATTCGATATTTTGAGGAATGACTATACTCGAGCAAACATAGGGCGGAGTATATGTATGAGCTGAACTAGCTAATGTGTAATTGCAAAGGTGTGAGGAAATAGTTCAAATGTTAAGCATGTCAAATTGTGATTGTGAATGTGAATTTTGTGTTGAGAATAATGTTCATGACCTTAAGTTGGTATATTTTTGAATTTTGAGCAATTTGGTTAATTGTGAAGCCTTTCTATGGAAAGGCATTGGTAAATTAAGTAATCACTTAGTTATGAGTTGAATTCGATGAAATGAGGAGCAAAGAAATTACGTTAGGAATGAGGATCGAAAGATAAGTTAAGCTTGGCAAATTAGTTAAATTAATGGTATCTAATAATGATAGTAATAATGATAATGATAATGATAACAACAATGTGAGTAACAATAATTCTAGGAGCATGTGTCACGTCCTTTTAATGAATGAAATGAAGATAAGTGAGTGATTATATATATATATATATATATATATATATATATATATATATATATATATATATATATATACATATATATATGTATTTATACGTATACATATACCTTTTCAATTCACGTCAACAAATGAACTGAATTACATTGATAACATTAGTTATTTGGTTAGCTTGATCAACTTCTTCAACTAATAGGCGTTGTTGTCCATATTCGAAACGTAATTAATGCGGTGAAGTTATGTAGGAAAAACGTAGTTTACCGAGTGCATAACGGATATAGAAGATGAAGTAAGTCGTCAATGCCTAGACAAATTCAAGTATTAAAACTCAAGAAAAGCAATATTAACAATGGAAATCTATTTGAAACGAAGCTGAGGCCACTTCGATTGCTTGGAAAGCTGGTAACTTAAATTTTTATAAAAAGGGAGAAACACAAACACTCTAAGTTCGAGTACGTTCATTGCTCGTACCTTTCGAAAACTCACATGTTTCATCAATCTCAACATTTCGCATATATATAACTAATAATGAATCATTTGCAAATCAAGTTTTGCCACCTAATCAAGTGGTCCCCACCCAATTATCAACTATCGGGGCTTATACCCATCAATTATCAATAATCGGGGCTTATGCCCAACCCGCGCGGCTTCAACTCGGGTTCTCGGTCGGCCGGGAGGTGTGCATCTTACTAAGATCGTATCAATTATCAAGGGGTTCCAGTTTCAGATAATAACCAGCAAGCAAGTTTTACTCATATTCTCTCCCCGATTTCAAACTAAAATGAATTGAAATGTGCGCGCTCAATCAATGTGTTTCAAAATTATTTAACTGTGTAGGAATGTTCGTGCTGAGTTTCGACTCATTCTTCGAATTATTTTTAGGAAAAGCATCCGTGAACGACCCTTCGCATAAGAAGCTTGACGGGAGCAAGACTTAGCTGGATATTCCATTATCATTGTTCTATCGTTGGGTTAGATGCTCATAGTGACTCTCATCCTCGCAAATTTTGGGTTTGACCTTGGGTTGTAATTAAATATTGCGTATTTCCTATCGTAGATCTGTTGTAATGGCCACTAACATCTATAAATATGTAGCGAACTGTACTTTGGGATTGGTTACTTAAGTAGTCGGAATGACACCTGCGACGTAGCTGTTAATGTTTCCCGATCGATCGAAGCATAACCAATAGACACTGTTTATTATGGTATCTTAATTCAGCCTTGTCCTTTTGTTAAGGGTGGCGGCAACGCCTTCGATCGTTAACTTCAGCTGCGACCTTAACTAATATTCTCGGATTAGGGAATTATTAAGTAATGGTAACTGGGGGCATTACGGTTGTGGTATCGGAGCCGGGTTTAGAGATCACTTGTGAGCAATAGGATTCTAAAGTGTCGTAATTTGGTGTTATGGACAATTATATGACTCGTTGATGTCGATTACGTTATTTATTAAAGATCTGTAAATCCCGACTTGGTTTAGACAATTTTCTTTGCTTTTTTAGATGAATCATGTAGGAGCTCCTTTGCATCCCTATGTTGTCTACATGCTACCAGGCACCCCTGTGGCTGCACACATATCTCATCTTTATGCTAGCATGCTAGAACATATGCAGGACCCTTTGTTAGAGTTTCACGACTCACTCGTGCGTGCGCGTCGGCTTCGTGGTCCCTGCTACCCGTAGCCCCATGGGATAAGTTTAGATTTCGATATCATGACTTTATGGTGACATGGGACCCTGGAGCCGACACTGCTAGGTTTCGAGATACAAGGGATTTGGGCCACTATTACCAATGAACTCCTGGTTAGGGAGAATTTGGAGCATAGGAGGGTTAATTACGGGACATTACAGCTTTTCTTTCCCATGTTGCACGTTCCACCACCTCCTCCTTCACCTGAACCAGCCCGGGGATCACCATCACCCCCACCGCACCTGGCCCCAGCGAGCCACCAGCTTTCCCTCTGCAGTGAAACTCCGAGGATAGCCTTGGGGTTGAACCCATGCATGACCCATTTGACGGTTCCGAGGATTCCGAAGGAGTTCATGTCGTTATAAACATACCGCAGTCGCCTGAGCTTGTCATATTGAGCTCGGACGAGGAGGAGGATGAGGCTGATATGGAGGAGGACCACGAGATTCAGGAGTATGAGAGTGGAGGAGAGGAGCAAGATGAAGTAAAGTTGATTTATATCGGTTTTGATTCGAAGCCGAGGAAGACCAGTGGAACCCGAGTATTACCCGCACGGGGTCATTAGTGTTGTGTGACTTGTTGTTTCGTTTTTGGAAACTTGTACATATAGGGTAGTTAGCCTAGGGTTGGTATAATTTTTGGATATGTTTGTATAAATGATGTGTGTACATATGGCAGGCCAACCAACCTAACTTAAATAGTGGTATCGCCTAATTTTGGGGTTTACCAGGCGACTTCGATTAGGGCTAACTATGATCTCTTTTGTATAGAAGGAGGGACAAGAAGGGGGAGAAGAGTACAAAACTTAATCTATGGTGGATGTTTGCGGGGTGAAACATAATATGTAATTTTGGTGCTATTTGTGTATGTAAGTGCAATGAGAATAGTTTTAATTAATTGTTGTGATGTTTTAAGTAGGTAACATTTTGTTTTGAAGGAAAAACATGTATATATATATACCTATATGTGGACATTATTAAGCAAACTTGCATTTATGTGATTCAGCATGTTTGAGGCGGAAAGTAACAACATCACTCGGAATATGGCGGCAGACGTGGGCAACGATCGAGGTATTGAAGAACCAGCGTTAGAAACTCCTCCCAACCCACAACAAAGCCATGGTGAGACCCAACCTGTGTCCTTAGGGGTTCCACTGACACTATTGACCCGGACTCATTGGAAAAACTTAGTAACGAGTTAATGAAAAGGATTCCCCCTACGCCTATCGAATCCACTTCTAAGCCCGACAAGTTAGCTAACAGAGTTGCTCGATGCAATCCTAAGACTTATGATGGGAAAATTGAACCAGTGGAGTTGGAAGAATGGATTAGAGAAATGGAAAAGATATTTGCGATCGTTGAGGTTCTCGAAGAAAAAAGGGTCAATATAGGGACTTATTACCTGACTGGTGAAGCGAGATATTTGGTGGAGCACAACGAAGAACAAATTTCAAGGTTGTGAGTTGACTTGGGAGAAATTTCTAGAAGAGCTGAGAGCAAAGTTATACCCAACCTTAGTTCGACGTCGAAAGAAAAAGAGTTTACGGAGTTGAGAATGAATAATAATATGATAGTGACGCGATGACGCGAGTCAATTCATTAAGCTATCCAGATTTGCCCCAGATTTTGTGGCTACTAAACGGATGAAGATGTTAAAATTTGAGGAAGGCTTGGCCCACTATATTCGACATCAACTTGCTGGTCAACCTATCAAAGATTACCAAGAACTGTATGAGAGAGCCGCCGAGGTTGAACGAGTTAAGAGTGAATTGAGGGCCTCAAACCACGGGAACCCGAAAAGGAAGGGGGACAATACAAGTGAGAGTATAGCTCAAAAGAAACCTCGCTACTGGCTTTAGCAAGAGTCGCACTGTAGCTACCCCGGAACCTTGTGGCAAGTGCGGCCGGACTAATCATATCACATCGAGTGTCGAGCCGGTACCAATAAATGTTTTTGGTGCGGTAGCCCCGAACATCTAGTAACCGCTTGCCCAAGAAGGCGGAAAGCTGTAGAAAAGGGAGCTGCGAAGCCCCGATGCCGCCACGTCAAGGACCTACGCCACCTCTAAAACCGGTGACCGTGGGGCGAGCTTACGTGATGAACAGGAAAGAGGCGGCAGCCTCGGGAACGGTAGTTTCGGTACACTCTTCTTAAACTCAAACCCTTTTTATGTTTTATTTGATTCGGGTGCTACCCATTCATTTATATATACCCAGTGCTGCCTCCGACTACACTTAGAAAATTATAAGACTTCAATTGAGTGTCACATTGGATTGCCAAACGGAAAGGTGGTAGAATGTCCGATTCTCTACCAACATGTGCCCCTAGTTATAGGCAAAGAGTTGTTTCCTGTAGACTTAATCCAATTTGACCTCTCGGAATTTGATGTGATTCTAGGTATGGATTGGTTGACAACTCATGAAGCGAAAATAGATTGTAAAGGTGGTAAAGTTATTTTAAAGCGGCAAAAGGGAAAGAAGTATGTTTTCTTGGTGAAAAAGATACAAAGAAGTATTCTGTAATTTCCGTTATGGAGGTTAACAAGCTATTAAGACTGGTTGTACGGGGTATCTATGTTATATTACCGAGGATAAGAAAGACAAGATAAACATAGAAGATACACCTATAGTATGTGAGTTTCCGGATGTATTTCCGAAGATCTACCTGGCCTACCTCCTCAAAGGGAGATTGATTTTGAAATTGAACTACTCCCGGAGCACAACCTATTTCTAAAGCACCATATAGAATGGCCCTAGCAGAACTTAAAGAGTTCAAGGCCCAACTTCATGAATTGCTACAAAAAGGATTCATTAGGCCGAGTGTGTCACCTTGGGGAGCTCCAGTCCTATTTGTGAAAAAGAAGGATGGAACTTTGAGACTATGTGTGGATTATAGGGAGTTAAACAAGATAACTGTCAAGAATAAATATCCCCTACCTAGAATTGATGATTTGTTTGACCAACTGCAAGGGGAGGGAGTATTTTCAAAAATAGACCTGAAATCGGGTACCACCAACCTAGAATTAAACAAGAAGATATCCCCAAAGCTGCCTTTAGAACCAGGTATGGGCATTATGAATATACGGTGATGCCCTTTGGACTTACCAATGCCCCTGCTGCATTCATGGATCTCATGAACAGAATTTTCAGGCCCTATTTGGATAAATTTGTAGTGGTATTTATTGATGACATACTCATATACTCAAAGGATAAGGGAGAACATGCTTAGCATCTCAGGATAGCATTACAAACTTTGAGAGAACACCAACTGTATGCCAAATTACAAAAATGTGAATTTTGGTTAGAAGAGGTGGCATTTTTAGGGCACATTGTGTCTAAAGAAGGGATTAAAGTCGATCCTCACAAAGTGAAGGCGGTAACCGAATGGCCTAGACCAACCAATGCTACGAAGTGAGAAGTTTTCTTGGGTTGGCGAGGATATTATAGGAGATCCGTACAGGATTTTTCAAAAATAGCTACACCATTGACCAATGTATTGAAGAAAACAACAAAATTTCTATGGTCGGATAAATGTGAAGAGGCCTTTCAGGAGTTAAAGAAAAGGTTAACCACAATCCCTATTCTTACCTTACCGATTGAAGGTAAAGAGTATACTGTCTACAGATGATGCCTCTAAAAATGGGTTAGGATGCGTGTTAATGCAAGATGACAAAGTCATAGCTTATGCATCCCGACAACTCAAACCATATGAAAAGAATTATCCAACCCATGACTTAGAATTGGTTGTTGTTGTATTTGCTCTAAAAATTTGGAGCCATTACCTATATGGGGCGACACTGTAAGATTTATACTGACCATCGAGTGTGAAGTACATTTTTACCCAAAAGGAAACCAATTTAAAGCAACGCCGCTGGTTAGAGTTGCTTAAGGATTATGTCTTACAAATACAATACCATCCAGGGAAAGCGAATGTCGTGGCTGATGCATTGAGCGGAAAGATACAACATAGTTCGAATGCGATAATAGTAACCCAACCTAGTGTATTATAGGACCTTCGAATATAAGTGTTGAGTTAGTCTCGGAAGGACACATAGATGGATTTACGGCGGCAATAGAGGTACAACCTACTACAATGAAGGAAATCCAAGTAGGCCAAAATGAGGATGTTGAGCTGGAAAGGATTAAACAAAATATTAAAAAGAGAAAAGCCCCGGGTTCGAAATACATGAAGATAGAACCCTAAGGTTTCGGAACCGATTATGTGTACCGAATAAAGAGGAGTTGAAAAGAAAGATTCTTGAGGAAGCCCATAACACACGATATTCAATACACCCGGGAGGAACAAAAATGTACAAGGACTTGAGGCAATATTTTTGGTGGAATAACATGAAAAGGACATCGCGAGAATATGTGGATAAGTGCTTAACGTGCCAATTGGTTAAGGCCAAACATCAACGCCCGTGGGCGAGTTGAGACCTTTAGAGATACCTACTTGGAAATGGGATTCGATCTCAATGGACTTTGTCATGGGGTTACCCCTTACGCTTCGAAGAAAAATGCTATTTGGGTTATTGTCGACCGAGCTTACTAAATCTGCGCATTTTATACCAATACATGACACCTGGAATGTAGAGAGATTGGCGTAGTTATATGTCAAGGAAGTGGTAAGATTACATGGAATACCTAAGGATATCATATCTGATAGGGACAAAAGGTTCCAAGCACGTTTTTAGTAAGCTTTACAGACGAGCTTTTGGAACTAAATTAAATTTCAGCGAGTTCGTACCACCCGAAACGAGATGGACGGACCGAAAGGGTGAATCAAATCTTAGAAGATATGTTGAGAGCATGTGTACTTGATTTTCGGGGAAGATGGGAAGATGATTTACCATTGGTGGAATTCTCCTACAATAATAGTTATCAGCCAACTATTAAAATGGCTCCATTTGAAGCATTATATGGACGAAAGTGCAAAACTCCATTATGTTGGAGCGAGTTAGATGAAGCATTGATTTTAGGTCCTGAATTGATCCAAGAAACAACCGAAAAGGTTAGGAAGATTCAGGAACACATCAAAGCAGACCCAAAGCCGACAAAAGAGCTATGCGAGATAAAAGAAGAAGGCCATTGGAATTTGAGGTAGGAGATAAAGTATTTCGAAAGTAGCCCCTGTGAAAGGAGTCGGATGGTTCAATGTTAAAGGAAAACTAAGTCCTAGATATATTGGACCGTACGAAATTACAGAGAAGTTAAGTCCGAGTGGCTTATAAGTTAACCTTACCAACAGAACTCGAACATATGCACGATGTCTTTCATGTTTCACAGCTTCGAGAGTATGTGCCCAACCCAAGCCATAATATTGTGACAGAACCCCTCGAAATTGCTGAAAACTTGATATATGAGGAGCAACCGAGTGCAAATATTGGATTATAGGGTCAAGAAACTCCGCAATAAAAACATTCCTTTGGTGAAAGTATCGTGGACTAACCACACATCCTCGGAAGCCATGTGGGAAACCGAGGAAGATATGAGAAATAAATACACTCACTTATTTTAAGGTAAGTCTACAAGCCCTATTGTCGAGTGCTCAAGTTTCGAGGACGAAACTTATTTTAAGGGGAAAGACTGTAACAACCCGACCCTAAACCACATTGTTTATTTTATTAATTCATTAATTACAAGATTCATATGATTGAGCGCGTGCACTTCGATTTGATACTTTATATTTAAATTATTTTTATACATGCGTTATGCAGCTAAGGCGACGAAGTGGCCCTAGTAAAAGTTCATAATAAGGTTTATACATTATGCATATGTTTAACGAGAGAAAATTTTAAATTTACAAGAGATGGTATATGATTGCAAGGTCATTAATATTACATTTCAAGCGAACAATGATATTTATAAATTGTAAACATCATCAATAAAATTAAGTAAAATTAAAAAGTAACAAAAAAAATAATAAAAATAAATAAGTAAATACATAAAAATAATAACAAAAATAAAACACAAAAATAATAACAAATAACCAGATTTTTCAAGAGAAAAATCCGAATTTAATTATCCGGAATTGAAAAAAAAAAAAGAGTAAAAATTTGGGGATAAATGAAATCGGGAGAATTAATTCAGCAATTTCATTCCTCTCGCTCCTCCCGTCCCTCTACCCTCCCGTCCTCCCCTGCTTCTTCTTCCCCGTGGCGCCTTCTCCGGCCACCGGTGCCGGCGGGAGACCGAGCACCGGCCGCCCCTCATCTCTCCTTGTCTCGCTTCCTCCCTCTCTTGTGCTCTCGCTGCCTCTCTCTTCCTCCCGCTAGGCGCTACGAGACTCCCTGCCCGGCCACCGGACGGCCAACCATCAGACGCGATCGCCGCCAAGGCCCTCACCGATACTCGCCAGCACCACCGGGTCCCAGAGAAACCGTCACCACGTCATCTTCTTCTTGGTTCCCATCTCTAAGTTTTGAAGGTAATATCCCAAACCCTATATTGCACGCTTGTTATCTTTCGGTGATTGTAGTTGTAAAATCGAATCATATGATCTAGAAACATAGTTATGAAGTGAATTTCAGGATCGATTTGGGAAAATTCATACTGGTATGGATGATTGAGGTGTGGCAGATGATGGAGTGATTGTGTATAAATGTAAATTCTTTCAGGAAATTATAATTTAGAGAATGAAATTAGGGATGTTTTGTCATATAATTGAGTAATTGGATGGATTACGATATTTTAAGGAATGACTATACTGAGCAAACATAGGGCGAGTATATGTATGAGCTGAACTAGCTAATGTGTAATTGCAAAGATGTGAGGAAATAGTTCAAATGTTAAGCATGTCAAATTGTGATTGCGAATGTGAATTTTGTGGTGAGAATAATGTTCATGACCTTAAGTTGGTATATTTTTGAATTTTGAGGGATTTGGTTAATTGTGAAGCCTTTCTATGGAAAGGCATTGGTAAAATCACTTAGTTATGAGTTGAATTCGATGAAATAAGGAGCAAAGAAATTACATTAGGAATGAGGATCGAAAGATAAGTTAAGCTTGGCAAATTAGTTAAATTAGTGGTATTTAATAATGATAGTAATAATGATAATGATAATGATAACAACAATGTGGGTAACAATAATTCTAGGAGCATGTTTCACGTCCTTTTAATGAATGAAATGAAGATAAGCGAGTGATTATATATATATATATATATATATATATATATATATATATATATATATATATATATATATATATATGTATGTATTTATACGTATACATATACCTTTTCAATTCACGTCAACAAATGAACTGAATTACATAGATAACATTAGTTATTTGGTTAGCTTGATCAACTTCTTCAACTAATAGCCGTTGTTGTCCACATTCGAAACGTAATTAATGTAGTGAAGTTATGTAGGAAAAATGTAGTTTACCCGAGTGCATAACGAGATATAGAAAATGAAGTAAGTCGTCAATACTTAGACAAATTCAAGTATTAAAACTCAAGAAAAGCATTATTAACAATGGAAATCTATTTGAAACGTAACCGAGGCCACTTCGATTGCTTGGAAAGCTGGTAACTTAAATTTTTAGAAAAAGGGAGAAAACAAACACTCTCGGTTCGAGTACGTTCATTGCTCGTACCTTTCAAAAACTCACATGTTTCATCAAATCTCAACATTTCTCATATATATAACTAATAATGAATCATTTACAAATCAAGTTTTGCCACCTAATCAAGTGGTCCCCGCCCAATTATCAATTATCGGGGCTTATGCCCAACCCGCGCGGCTTCAACTCGGGTTCTTGGTCGGCCCGGGAGGTGCACCTTACTAAGATCGTATCAATTATCAAGGGGTTCCAGTTTCGAGATAATAACCAGGCAAGCAAGTTTTACTCATATTCTCTCCCCGATTTCAAACTAAAATGAATTGAAATGCGCGCGCTCAATCAATGTGTTTCAAAATTATTTAACTGTGCGGGAATATTCGTACTAAGTTTCGACTCATTCTTCGAATTATTTTGATGTTTTTGTTTTTAGGAAAAGCATCTCCGAACGACCCTTCGCATAAGAAGCTCCGATGGGAGCAAGACTTAGTTGGATATTCCATTATCATTGTTCTCGTGCTGGGTTAGATGCTCATAGTGACTCTCATCCTCGCAAATTTTGGGTTTGACCTTGGGTTGTAATTAAATATTGCGTATTTCCTATCGCAGATCGTTGTAATGGCCACTAACATCTCGTAAATATGTAGCAGAACCGTACTTTGGGATTGGTTACTTAAATAGTCGGAATGACACCTGCGACGTAGCGAGTTAATGTTTCCCTGATTGATCGATGCATAACCAATAGACACTATTTATTATGGTATCTTAATTCAGCCTTGTCCTTTTGTTAAGGGCGGCGTAACGCCTTCGATCGTTAACTTCCGCTGCGACCTTACCTAATATTCTCGGATTAGGGAATTATTAAGTAATGGTAGCTGGGGCGTTACATTAGGTGTCTACATAGAGTAATGTAAAACTTAATAAAATTAAATACAATACTACTGCAAATAACGGGACGAACGGGACTACCTACCAGGACCACCACTGCTGGCTGACCAACGGATTTAAGGCTGACCAACATTTAACCTACTTCTAAATGCATAGACAATAGTTAAAATACAGCAGACAATTATGGCTTGCAAATTATGTAGACTATTTTCGTTTGGGTCTTATAGTAATTCTAGTGACATAATTAATAGTTAAGACATTAGAACAGAACCTTTATTTAAGGCCCCATCACCTAATGAATATCATAATTGGATTATAACTAAGGTCAAGCTTGAGACAATTTACAAAATAGGTACATTTGATTTTTCCACTACTTATTCAGTCAAAACTCATGAAGAAATTATTAGTTTATAAAATGGTCTACAAATAATTGCATTAACCAAACAGGATTCTATTAATAATAATTTAAGGGCAAATTATAGATTTATGCACATAGGTCTTGTTCAAGTTATTGTTAAACCTTTTCTTCAAAAAGGAATTAATGCCCCTATTTATATGACTCTCGAGAGACAAATGATTAAAGAAATATAAGTCCTCTGTATTAGTTATGATCCATACTAACATTTGTAATGGTCAAGTTGTTTTCAATTGCTATCCACATTTTCCCGTTGATCTTACCTATCCAATGACAATTAAATCATTAAAACTAGATGTTCACGTGCAAGGTGACGAATTTTATGATTTTAAAAACTTTGCTCTTATGTGTATAGTTTATATTAGATTTTTATTTTAGATTAATGTCTAAAAATCTTAATACAAAATATTTAAATCCTGTTCCCTCTAATTCAAAAGAAACTTTTTACTAGAAATAGTTGATGATAAACCTACTATTTTTACCCCAAGACTTTTTAAATGGGAAGAAATTATAATCGCAGATAAGCTGGAACTAGAAAATACTCAACCTCCTACACAATTAGAAGATAAAGATATCGATCAAATTATAGAAGAACCCGATGGTAGGTATAACGCCCTAACTCGTAATCACCGATTTTAGACTAAACAAGCCGCTAGCGATAATTAGCGCAGCGGAAAGGAAGGTCGGGGAGTTGTTACTGAAGGTTTCGTCTTGGAGTGTCTTAGTCACCTTAGGGGGTTAATAGGGGTGACGAGGAAATTTTAACAAACCTAGAAACTTTAAGCTTGAAAAGAATAAACAAGATAATCTAAGTCTAGATTGGACTCGGAAAAGTGTAAACTTATAGATACGTGGAAACCCTCCCGGGCCAAAAAACCACGGACGGTGCTAGTCCAAGCACCAAGTCAAATCCAATATTTTGAATCCACAAAATACAATGGACCGACTCATCCGAATTGTTCCCTTAGAGAATTCCTTCCGGAGTTTTCCTAGACTCGAAATTCCCTTATCCGATCTAGTACTTCCTAACCGAGGTAACCTTTATAGCTAGGGACAACCACGCTAAGTTAACCCTTACCGCTCAGTCAAGGGACCTTACTTAGAAAGTAATAAGAGCATGTAACTGATTACAACACTTTACAACTCAAAAAGTATGAATGACAAGTTGGGAGTTGTAAATTGAAGATTGAATATGAAAATAATGACTTTTGCTTAAGTAATGTGTTTCAACAATAGTTTCAACAATCTTCAAGTCTTGTGTGGTGGCTTCTATTTATAGATGACAAAGCGGATTAGCCGTTGTGACTAATTTACGAACGAGATGTCCTTCCTGGCCGTTGTAACGGCTCTTCGAGTTGCTCATAAAAGATCCGTTGGGATGTAAACGTTGTGCAACAACTCTTGGCTCCTAAAGTTGCTGTAGTCAGCTGATGATGTCCGAAAAGTAAGGTGGAAACCACCGTTGAGCTTAGCATTGAAGTTTTCCAGTTTTAGAAACAAACAACCACGACACGGCGTCTCGGCCTTGTTCGAAGTAGAAAAGCGTTATCTGTCGGTGATTGCCGACTTTCCAGGTTAGTTTTGTAATTCAAAAATGAGATAACCTAGTTTGGATAACTTACAAAAGTAAACCACTTTGGTTCTCAAAGTATAAAATACTTTGGTCTAAGATTAGGCACGAGATAATAATTTAATTAGGGCAATTAACCGCATAATTATCTTAGGCCTAGAAGAGTTGAATTTTTTGGGTCTAATATTCATTATACTCAAATTCCATCGAAGTTAGCCCTAAGAGAGATCAACTTATAAGAGTGAAAACATCGAGTATAAGGACTTGATGCTGGACAAATAATTCTCAAACATACACACTCGACTTAAAAGGTTGAATTCACATTGTAATTCACTTTGCTTTGAAATACAAAGTCGAACTCGGATAAAAAGTGTTAGAGAGATTATTTGAACATGCGATAGATTTGAGTGATGTCTAAGTGACTCGAAACATCAATGTGAGAAGATAAGCAAGCGTGTGTTTTACGAGTCGGTTAGAAACGAATGAAAACTTATATAGGAGTTTCTATAACACTCGGAGTGACTTGTAATCAAAACTTAGGAGGGATGAGGTTTGTACCTAAGTATTTATGTAGTACTCGGAATAATCTAGGTTACGAGTCCGAGTCTTCAATCTACCTATTTTTTATGAAAGGCATTGCACACTTAGATAGAAACTTTGTTAGTAAAACAAACATGAGTTTTCATTCTTACTCGAGTGAACATATCCGAATAAGAAGTAGTGAGTGAAGTGATTCGTACTTAGAACATTTCGAGATATTATCACTTCTTAGAACATTTCGCATATAACTCATTTATATCGGAGCGAAAGAAAGAACATAATGTGAATAGATATATCGAGCAAAAATATAGATAAGAGATCGAACTCACAAAGAGTGAAGTCGGAAAGAATTGTTCTCTAACAAGGAAAATTCATTCATATATTTACAAAACAAAAAAAAAAAAGAAAAGAGGGTGAGAGAACACCCCTAAACAAGACAATAACAAATTTTCTATTGTTCTCCCCCTTGCCTTTCCGTAAAAAATAAAAAATAAAAAAAACAAGGAAGAACATATCAAGTCGATACAGTTGATGTCCGGAAAAAAATAGAACAAAACAAAAGAAAAGAAATCGGGATGGGGGTGCTTGGGGGTGGTGTGTGTGCTGAGGTGGACGAGCGTGCGGTGCCCTGCGTTGGTATGCTTGGGAAGACGTAGAAGACCAGGGCGGCAGCAGCACTGGGATCTCCGTAGCAGGCTCGGCTCCGAAGGTTTGCTCTTGGAGAGTCTTAGTCACCCTAGAAGGGGGTGAATAGGGTGATGAGGAAATTGAAAACAATAGATGGAGGATTAAAGTTTAAAATAAACTTTGAATCTATGTGAGTCTAGATTGCACTCGAAACGTGTGAACTCGGAATCATGTGGAAACCCTCCTGGAGCGAGAAAACCACGGCCAGTGCTAATCCAAGCACCAAGTCAAATCCGCTATTTTGAATCCACAAAATACAATAGATCGACTCAACCGAATTGCTCCCTTAGATCTTTACAAAGTTTTCCTAAACTTAGAAGTTCCCTTATCCGATCTAGTACTTCCTAACCGAGATAACCTTTACAGCTAGGGACAAGCGAGCTAAATTAACCCTTACAGCTCGAGTCAAGGGACCTTACTCGAAAGTAAGAAAGAAAGTTTTGTGGCTGATTACAAGACTTTACAACTCGGAAAAGTGCTAAGTACGAGACTTGGAGTTGTAAGATGAAGATTGAGTGAGTGTTATATAGAGATATATGATTTGAGCAATAATTTCAGCAGTCTTCAAGGCTTGTGAAGTGGCTTCTATTTATAGATGACCAAAACAGATTAGCCGTTGTGACTATCTTCGAATAGAAGTCCTCTCGTGACCGTTGTAATGGTTCTTCCGAGCCACTTAGAAAAGATCCGTTCGGATGTGAACGTTGTGCAACGGCTCTTGAGTCCTTAGAATGTGCCAATCCACAGGTGGTGTACGGAAAGTAAGGTGGAAACCACCGTTGAGCTTAGCATTGAATATTTCCAATTTGGAAATAAACAACCACGACACGATGTCCGGGCCTTGGTCGAAGTACAAAAAGCCTTGTCTATTGGCGATTTGACATTTTGAAGCCGGTTACTTTTGTAATTCAAAAGTAGGATAACCTCGTTTAGATAACCTACAAAAGTAAACCAATTTTGGTTCTCAAAGTATAAAATACTTTGGTCCAAGATTAGAGACAGATAATAATTTAATTAAGATAATTAAGTGCATAATTATCCGAGTCCTTGAAGAGTGGAAATTTACGAGTCTAATATTCATTATATTGAAATTACATCCGGGTCATTTTGAAAAAGATCAAGTTAGACAAGGAATATCGAGTATGAGTACTTGATCAAGACAAAAATAGTTCAAACAAACCATGCTTGCTTAGAGAGTTGAATTAACGTTTTAATTCACTTGAACTAAGAATATGAAGTCGGACCTGAGTTTGAAAGTGTTAGTGAGATTGTTTGAACAGGCGATAAGTTTGAGTGTTGTCCGAGTGACTCGGAACCATTAGTGTGAATTGAAGACCAAAAGTATGCTTTACGAGTTAGTCGAAATGAATGAAAACATATGCAATAGTATCCGTAATACTCGAAAAGTTTCTATACCACTCGAACAGTTTCTAGAGTACTCAAAATGACTTGTAATCAAAACTTAGAATAGATGAAATTTGTACTTGATTCTTTGGTAGTACTCGGAATGATATACATGCAAAGTCTAAGTCTTCAAGCTCCGAGTGGCTGACCTAGAACAAAGTCATCCAGAGGCTCATCCTCTTGGAAAACCACGGAGGGGGTGCGGCTTCTCCTTTGACTCGTGATGGACTCTCCAACGTCCACAGGGTCTTCGGCCCACTCAGGCTCGCTGTCTAAGCTAATAAGTTACTGGTTGAGGAATGACGAGCACCTTATCCCTCGGCTTCCTCCTTCTTCCTCCTTCTCTTCCTCCTTCTCTTCCTCCTTCTCCTCGGAATGAGTTGCTTTAGCCACAACTTCCTCTTCTTTTTCTGCCTCTCCGGAGGGAGACTTGGTAGGGCTCGAGGACTCCTCGGATGTATCCGAGCTGGTTGGAGTCCTGAGCAGCCTTGGTGCGCCTTTCTCGGAGGAGCCGAAGTTGCTCCTATTGCTCCTTGACCAGGTTCTTCATCTCGAGGAGCGAGATCTTGGTGCTCCCGGATCCGAGATTGGATCGTCTTCTAGTTTATAACCATGGATCGAAGGACGTTTTTGTAAGAGCGGAGAGTGTCCCGAAATTCTACGATTACGAGAGGAGAGCTTGTCTATCGTGGCTGTAGACAAGGCGGTAGTGGCTTGGGTAGGAAGACTCGAGATGAATGCACCACCGGGTGGAGGAGGGAGAGATAGGTGAGTCTCGAGTCCGAGTCTCGGGAGGGGGTGAAAGGGGCCTTAGTTCTAACCCATGCACCCGGACACCGGGCTTGGTTTCCTGGTACCCGTATCCAAGAAGTTCTTTCCTGCCAACAACAATGGCAGCCTTAGACACTTGCATTTGGGTCCGAAGGGAGGGAACCTTAAACTTCTTGAAAACTATAGTTAAAAGGGCTCCAAAGGGAAGAAGGGAGGTTTTCTTGGATTGAGCTGGCACAATGGCCATTTGCTCGATGATGGTCGGGAAGAGGTCTACATTGTAGCCCTGAAGGATATCAAACAAAGCTTTGAGAATCTTAGAGTTAGGATTCTCTTTGCTTGAATGATGAGAGAAGAACGTTCTCATCGAAGGAAATAAAGAAGTTTGGCCTCGGTCTTCATCCGAGTCACTAAAAATTCTTTCGTGACTTAGGGACTTCATTGGCATATTTTTCAAAGAACTCATCCGCAATCTCGTTGAAAGGGATAGGATTGCATTTGAGAAAGAGAGAAGAAACTTTAAAAAGACGATGGAGGAGGGAAAGGTTGATGCGCACAAGCGTAGTCGCAAACTCTGGAGGTGATGACTCCTCGGAGCGAGGATAGATTTAAATAGAACTCAGCAACGAGTTCCGGGTATATAAACTCACCGAACTAAAGGAAGTTGTAGACTCCAAGTGGTTTTGACATGATTCAACCACGAGAATGATGTGGTTGGAAAGAACTTATCATCCAACGTGAGGTGTTGGGTAACGAAGATCTTTTAGGGGTTAGAAGGACCCTCTTGGATTTGGTTGGTTCTAGGTTTCTTGGTTGCAGACCCTAGAAAATCTTGAGCTAAACCTCTTTTAGGCATGGCTGAAGATGTTGGAGTGAAAGAAAGTGAGCTCAAAAGAGAGAGAGAGAGAGAGAGAGAGAGAGAGAGAGAGACGAGAGAGAGAGAGAGAAAGAGAGAGTATTGAGAGCTTTGAGTGCAAGAGCGAGTAAGCGAGAGATTAGTTTAGCAGAGAGTAAAGTAGCGAAATGAAGATAAAGGGATGCTATTGATAGCGAAAAGGAATGTCCTTCAGTATTCGTTCGACCTAAACCTCCAATGGTCGCCTCAAACAGGTGTGACGTTTTTGCTCTCCAACAGTTAGAATTCCACTGACTTTCTCCCAACAGCTAGTTCACTCGATCAATACGCGCGGTAGAGAGAGAGAAAAGAGAAATTTTAAAAGACATTTCTGAAATTCTTCACTAATTTAGAGATCATTTCGAAGTTTGAAGTCCATTTTTCTCAAAAGCCGAGCTCGACTCAGTATGGTTTCTAAGTGACTTAGAAAGTGCAAACATATAATAACTCCTAGCTCGGTCTCACTAGGTCAACCGAACCAATAGCTATTAAGACAAACAAAGAAAACATATAACACATAATCATGCAAGACAATTTCACTTGAAAAACACATAATCATGCCTTAATCATTCCAAGCTCATTCCTAATAAAGCAAAACCGATCCTCCCTAAGTGGCTTAGTGAAAATATCAGCTAACCGAAATTTTGTAGGAATGAATTCAAGTCCAATATCACCTTTCTCAGAATGGTCTCTCAAAAAATGATACCTGACCTCAATATGCTTTGTCTTTGAGTGATGAACTAGATTCTTAGTGATGCTAATTACGCTCCGATTATTACACTTGATTGGAATTAATTTGAATAAAAGTCCAAGATCTTTCAAGTGTTGCTTGATCCATAGAATCCGAGCAAAGCAAGCTCCAGCTGTAATGTACTCAGCTTCAGCGAGTTGATAGAGCAACCGAGTTCTCCTTCTTTGAGTGACAAGATATAAGGGATTGACCCAAAACTGGCATGCTCTGATGTGCTCTTTCTATCAACCTTGTATCCAGCATAGTCGGCATCCGAGTATCAAGTGAGGGTCGGTTCGAGTTTCTTGAGAACCATAGACCTAAATTCCGAGTCCCTGTAAGATATCTAAAAATTCTCTTCACCGTAATGAGATATGATTCATTTGGATTAGCTTAGAATCTTGTACACAAACATGCACTAAACATAATGTCTGGCCGATTGGATGTGATATATAGCGAGAGATCCAATCATACCTCGATAGAGTTTCGATCTACTACTTTACCTTTTTCAGTCCGAGTCCGGTTTCATGCTTGGTACTTATTGGTATTGCTGTATGTTTTGCATCTTGAAGCTTGTACTTCTTCAGCAAATCCTTGGTATACTTAGATTAATGGACATAGATGTCGTCTTTATCTTGTCCGATTTGTAGACCAAGAAAGAAATTGAGCTCTCCCATCATGCTCATTTAAAATTCCTGTCTCATCAACTCGGAAAAATCTCGACAAAGATTTTCCACCACCAAAAATCATCAAATTTTCCACTTGTAAATTCAGTGGGAAAAATGAAATTTTCAGTGGGAAAATGATATTTCCCACTGTTTTCCCACTGAGACCGACAGTGAGTAAAAGTAAGGGGGTAATTGCAATTTCCCACTGTTTTCATTTTCGAGTGGGAAATTTTTCCACTATTTATCCACTTGTTTCCTTTCCCACGAAATTTTTCCACTTGGATATAATATGGTGGACAATTTCCCACTGAACTTATTACGAGTGGAAAAGTTCCCACTTGCATTGAATACAGTGGGAAATTTCCCACGGAAGATTTTCGATGGAAAATTTTCCACTGAAGAGTTTCGAGTGAAAATTTTTCCACTCGTGTTATATACGAGTGGGAAAATATCCACTGTAGATTCGAGTGTTAAAACAAGTGGAAAACTTTGCATAATTTAACCACACAACCTGCTTGATAGTAGCACCAAAAATTTGTATACAACCTGTCCAACGTTAACAATTCGATGGATTGCTCCATAATAGTAGTACATATCTACATATACAACAAAAATAACCGAAAACTAACAAACTTTATTGCCAAGCAATCAATAATGTTTAACATCCATGCATATACATCCATAGGTTTAACTACAAACACTTTTACCAAAATATACAACCATGCATATACTTCACTAATGTTAAAACCAAAAGTTGTGAAATACAACCAAAAGTTAGATAGTGACAACCTAACTAACATCATCATCATTTAAATGATCACCTTCACCATCATTATCAATATCATTTGATGACTCGAGCACCACCCTAGGTTCCGGAATGCTAGGATGGATGGTCTTCATAAGAGAGTACCATTTACGACCCAAAATTAGTCTATTAGTCATCCATTTATGATGTTCGGGAATTTCCATATCCTGTGCGATACAATTAAATAAATAATCTGTTAATATTTTCCCAAGAAAACAACTATGAATAATCATAACATTTATACAATTACTAGGTCATAAGTACCTATATTACTAAAAGGAAAACAAGATGGAAAAACCAGAAAATTAATAAGTTAACAATGAAAAAGTTGAGAACATAAGTAAATAAGATGCAAATTACCCGTGCTTGATTGATGACCCAACTTTACGGTATGTCAAACCCTGCAATGATTTGCATAACAACATAGAATGCAAAAGAATCAACTACATGTTAACTTAAAAAACATGTACAAGATTGTTCATTGAACCTTTTAATATAAGATGAAAATATAAAACTGTAAAAACATACACAGCCCAATATTGACCCTTTTATCCCAAGGCTCTTTCAAGGGTTGGTTTGACTTTCAAATTCTAACTTAAGGTGATAAAGCTAGTTTCCTAAAGGAGTTTAAAAAATTTCTAAAAATTTCGGCAGAGTTTCATTTGTAATATGGACTATTCCATAATCTTAAAGCCTTCAAATCCTGCATAAAAATCATAATATAACTCGACGAGCCACATGCTCGGAGTTTACAACTCAACGGCCACACGCCGGAGTCCAATCAATCATACATTACAATTTAAAACAATCTAAATGGTTCTTGGCATAAAGAAGGTGGGGGAGGGGGAGGGGAGGGGAAACCATGATCTCATTAGGTTGTCTATGAGAAGCCCTCGGTTTATCTTACCCATTCATAATTTTAGTTTTGATTCCCCTTTTGACAAGATTTATTTAAGAGAAATAAGAAATTATAAACTATAGCAATAAAGAGTGTAACTGTAAATTGTATCATAATCTTTATATATTTATGAGGCATACATTTTGAGCTGCAATTACCTAAATAAGGAAACTTGCACAAGATTACCCGGCCACCACATTTCTGCTGGCTCCACAATATAACATCGGTATATAATAGCCAATCCAAATCCCAACACCTACATTTCCAAAATCACATTAGTTACACCAAGTTCGGACTACCAAATAAAAAAAAATCCACAAAAAGTAAATGCATGTATATGAGCTATTACATGACCCCCCAAAAAAAGCATATATAAATGAAATTATTGGTCCCAGTATGCTAACATGGATATGTCTGATCATTAACATGTAAATGCTTGTATATGAGCTATTACATGACAACTAAAAACCAGTGAAATGCCATGGGAAAGAAGCAAAAGTTAGCATTCCCGAATTTCATGGCATAATCAAATTACTTCTAGTGGAAATTAAGCAAACAATGCATATAGTTGATTGTGGTGTTCACGTATCAGATTTTCTCATATTGCTTAGGTCTGTGAGGTCATTTTTTGTTTGCTATTGCTAAATATCTAAAAATTGGGTGGTGTAGGGACGATTCGATATATTATGCATGTCGAGCTCTTTCTTGCTCGTTGGTAATGACAGTTTTCGCAACCGTAGTGGTGGTATGAGCATTTCACTTGCCGATCCCGATGGTCGTGTCATTGGTGGGGAGTTGGCGGAATGCTAATCGCAGCCGATCCGGTTCAGTGAGTTTATGATCCCGATCCTTCGTTTGGCAATCGTTCTATTTAATATGAATATTAAAATAGTTATCTTTTAAGCCCTGTTATGAGTTCCATAACCTCTCCACCAATAGCAATTGCGTCGGTCAAATTCCGATCAATATGAGCTAGCATGCTAAAAGAATTCCTTTTAGAATAACTTTAAATTTTATATTTTTTTACATTATAGTTTTAAAATCTAAATGACATGAATTCCGATATGTCACATTCCATTGAAAAGAAATCCTCATTTGTAATCTATTATTAACTTAAGTTGTAACATTGTATTGATGCACGATAATAAGACTCCATAGTCTACTTGCTTAATAGAAGAAAATTTTTGAGTCTTTGCTAGTTCTAATCTATTGCTTATCTCTTTAGATGCGTAGGCGAACTTCTTATCTCTTGAGATACATAAGCAAACAATCGGTTCTTCAATGTAGTAGTCCTTTTCCCCCTTAACGAGTAAGCTTCGCTGGTGTTTTAGGTCATAGTTGGGAGTTTTATGTGGGCAACTTCAAAGACAAAGCGAGAATTGGAAAAGGGACGAGAAGGTGGTGCGGATTCGAGCTTTTTCAGCTGACGAGCACCATGGCGCCTACACCAAGTGGTAGGCAGAGCCAAAATTTGTCTCCGAGCACCTCAATGGGCGGATGGGCTAGCCCATAAGGAGTGGACATGAGGAACTCCCACATCGACATTGATCCGATGCGTGGGTAAATGGATCTATCTTCACAACATACATCTCTTTCTGTGTATAAATTTACTACTACTAATGTCTAATCTAACTAGCACTAGCTCACCCCGAAAGGAAGGAAAGGGGCTCATTTAGGCTTGATACTCCCCATACAATTCACCGAGTGGAAAATACACTTGGTTTGTGTCATTTTGACCAGGCATTCAAGTTCTCTGTTTATATTTATATCAAATTATGCTTTTTATTGTAAAAATACCCATGTTTGCATGTAGATACTTGAACAGGGTCGCACACAATTTGGAAATGGTAGGGTCTCATACTTGGAGACGAATGTCCGTCGGAGACTCTTGGATCGAGCCTCAAAAACATCTTGTAAATTAAACTAAATGAAAAAACAACTACAATGAAGAATTATTTGACAACAATAGAGGAACTCAAATGAAACAAAAAGAGGTGAAAGAATGTAGGAAATGTGATGAAATTGAACCTGGAATCGGAGGAAGAACGACCACCAGCCACTGTCCCTGTCGGGGGTGGAGCGAGCGTCGGACTCCGAGTCTTCCTCGGAGACACCCGGACAGTTGTCGATCGTCGGCCACCAGAGTGAAGGCGGCGAAGACTTCCGGAGACGGTGGTCGGGTTGCCGAGACTGTGGAACCCAAAACCCGGAATCGAAACACTTGTAAATTCCGCTAGCTTAAGTCTCCGAGTCTTCGAGAGCCGTCCGTCGTCGGCCACCTGGAGTGACGGCGGCGATGCGGTTCCCGGAGACAGCGGCGGGGTTGCGGAGAGGTCGGCGACTTGGATCCAGCCGTGAGTTAGGGTTCGAGCCTCAATTCCGCTAGCTTAAGTCTCCGAGTCTTCGAGAGAGCCATCGGTCGTCGGCCACCTGGAGTGACGGCGGCGATGCGGTTCCCGAAGACGGCGGCGATGCGGTTCCCGGAGAGGTCGGCGGCTTGGATCCAGCCGTGAGTTAGGGTTCGAGCTTAGGGGGTGCGAAGGCCGGAGCGTACGTGAGAGAGGGTGTGAGAGGAGAGAGAGAGTCCTTTGGCTTAGTTATTTCCCACCTACCACTATAATTTGGTTTAAATTTTTTTTTTAACACACTTTCACCAAAATTTTTATTTGGTGGGAATTGAAAAATTGAATTTACTAGTGAACCATTTTGGGGGTGAAAGAGCTGCCATTAAAATAAAAAAAGGGGGAAATTTAAATAAATAAATGTTAGTGGAAAATTAGTGAAAAATTAGTAGGAAATCAATTTTTTATAAAAATTAATATTGTGAAAATATTTGGTGGTGGAAAATCAGTGGAAATTTAGTGGGAAATTTTTCATCAAAAATATGACGGTGGTAAATCGAGTGAAAAAAATCAAGTAGTGGAAAAACAGTGAAAAATTTCCCACTTGTGATTTTTCAGTGGAAAATTACAATGGGAAATTTGATGATTTTTGGTAGTGTTCATTAGTAGCTCCAAAAATTATATCATCAACATAAATGTGAGCAATAAGAAAGTCTTTCCCCTTGATTTTTATGTAAAGAGTTTTGTCAATCTGACCTCTTTTGAAATCATTTTCAACAAAGAAACTGCTCGATCTTTTATACCAAGCTCCGGGAGCTAGTTTAAGACCATAAAGAGCCTTTTGCAATTTGAAAACATGATTTGGAAATTATGAGTTTTCAAATCTAGGGGTTGCTCAACATAGACTTCCTCTTGAATGAAACCATTCAGAAAAGCACATTTGACATCCATTTGATATAATTTAATATTCATGCTTGATGCAAATGCCACGAGGATTTTAATTGCTTCGATTCTAGCAATTGTTTGATCTTTAACATTCTCGGCTAGCTCCTGAGCTAGTTCGATCCGAGTCATGATGTTCGAGCTATCCGATTCTTAGCTGCTTTCTTTTGACTCTGTTTGAGCTCAACTTCGAGCAAGATCATCTACATCTCGACCGAGTTTCAAATCCGAGAAGGTTGACTCACTTGGTTTTCCCCAATCAATCTCATCAAACACAACGTGGATTCTTTCTTCCACTTTATTAGTCCTTTTATTGAATACATGATATGCTTTACTATGAGGTTAATAACCCGGAAAGATACCTTCATCTGACCGAGCATCAAACTAGGTCGGGTGATCCTTACCATTATTGTGAACATAGCACTTACATCCGCAGGGTTTGAAGTATGAGATGTTAGGTTTCTTTCCCTTGTAGAGCTCATATGGAGTGTACTTCAAGATGGGTCGGATGAGGCATCTGTCCGAGTGTAATTTGCTCGTGTTGATCGCCTCGGTCCGGAAATAGTAAGGTAGATCGTGTTCAATCATCATCGTCCTTCCTATTTCTTCAAGATTTCGGTTCTTTCTCTCCACTACCTCATTCTATTGAGGGGTTCTGGGTGCTTGAGAAGTTGTGAGAAATACCATTCTTATCGCAGAACTCTGCAAATTCCGAGTAATCGAACTCCCTTCCATGGTCAATTTGAATTCTTCGATCCGAGTCCGAGACTCAACTTGAATTTTCCAGCAAAGCTTGTTGAACTCTTTGAAAGCTTCATTTTTGTGATTAATAAAACAAACCCAGGTAAATCGTAAGTAGTCATCAACAATCACAAGTACATATAATTTACCTCCGAGACTCTTTACGGGGATCTCACCATATAATCCATATGCAACATTTCGAGCATTTTGGATGTGGAAATAGTTTTAAGAGATTTGAAGAATGGTCTTACCTATTTCCCTTTTGTGCATGCTTCACCGATTTTATTTTTCTTAAATGCACGATTAGGTAAACCTCTAACTAAACCATGAGATGCAAGCTTTTTTATAGTATGCATGCTAACATGACCTAGTCTACGATGCCATGTCCAAGAATCATCATGCATTGATGGTTTTAAACAAGATAAATTCTGACTTGGATCGAAAGAGGAATAGTGTGGGTATTACCCGATCTCTTACCCGAGAGCTTAATCTATTTGGTGGTTGAATTAGAAATGTAGAATTTGGTCCGAGTGAATCTTACCTCTTGACCCTTGTCACACAATTGAGAGATGTTGAGTAGATTGTACTTTAATCCCATGACAAGATAGACTGGGCTTACCAGGCTATCTCCTTTCCCAATCTTGCCTATTCCAACTATCTCGACTTTACTTGTCATCTCCAAAAGTGACTTTGCCTCCTTTGTAATTTTCCAACTCGAAAAGAGTCTTCAATCTCCTAACATATTGTGTGAGCATCCACTGTCTAAGTACCAATGACTTTTTGTCCTCTTCTTAGTTACTCGCAAGTCGAAACACACTAACCCTTCTAACTTCCTCTAACGAACCCAGTAACTCCCTTTACTATGGTCCTTTTCGAGGAAGAAGACTCTGAGAAACCCAAATTTGAATAACGTTAGGTTTGGTTTGATTCCGAGTCTTCTTTTAGAAAACTAAGTTTGTGTCTCTTTCTTTTGAAATTCATTTCTTTTCTAAACAAGTGGAGAAGGTTTTCTCCTGTAATATGATTTGGGCTCAGTCCTCCTTTCATTTTTATGAATAGGACCATGCTCAACCTTCCTAAACTTCACAATTCTGGAATCCTTCATAAAAAGATTTGAGTAGGAATTAGATTTCTCCTCTTCGTTAAAACCAAGCCCTTCTTTCCTAAAGGAGACACACCGAGAGCCTAAAAGCATGTCAAGGTTTTTCTAACCTTGAGTAAATTTTAAAACAAGCTCTTGAGACTCAATAAGCTTTCTTTTCAGATGCTCATTTTCTCTTACGAGTGACTCGAGACGCAGTCTCATTAGCTTCGAGTACTAGTCTTGAGTTCCTTTAAAGTAAGTCTCGGTTTTCGAATTCATTTTTCAAACCATTGCTCTCGAAGTGAGAGACTCAAGTTATTCTTTGAATTGAGAAGAATCAAAATTAGACTTTTCTTCCAAAGTATAAATATATTTAGCTAAATCAACTTTAGAGAACTTGAGAAAGTATTCAATTACCTCTTGAGGACTTGTCTCCTTAATGTCCGAATTGTCGAGAATCTAACTCGGATTCAGCTTACGAGTCTTTAGTGCCATCCGACACTTTGAGTCATCGGAATCTTCATCTTCTTCAGACGAGTCTTCATCACTCCATGTGGCCATCATAGCCTTCTTCTTCTTTCTATCCCTCTTTCTCCTTGGACAGTCCTTGACTATGTGATCTTTACTTGCCACATTCAAAACAGCTAGAGTTCTTTGTTAAAGATAACTTTGAAGGGGAGGAGTATTAACCTTTTCTGTCCTTCTTATCTTTCTTGTAGAACTCTTCCTTTGGCCTCTTCTCCCATTTCTTTTGCTTCGTCATTCTTTTGAAGCCTCACGCAATGAGTGCCATGGGGTCTTCATCCGAGTCCGAGGAACTCGGACTTTCTCCTCTACTTTTTAAGGCTTTCGGTGCAATGTTCTTTTTAGTGCCGACCTCAGCATCCTCTTCTTCCGAGATGGATTTCATGGGTAAGTAGCTTCCCAATCGGTTCATCCGGCTTAAGTTGAGAGAGGTTCCGAGCTTCCTCGATTGCTATCACCTTGGGACCCCATCTTCTCTTTGGCGGACTTCTTAGAATTTTTCTGCACATTTCTTCATGGGAAATCTTTCTACCCAGAGATTACAGATTGTTTGTAATCTCGGTAAAGCGTATAAACATCGGACCGATGTTTTCTTCGGCTCCATCTTGTATCGCTCATATTTGTAAAGATATTGACGTATCTTTGCCTGTTTCACTTGGCTTGTTCCTTCATATGTGTTGACAAGAGTGTCCCACACATCTTTAGCTGTGTCACAGGTTGACACTCTGCTGTATACTTCTAAGCCGATAGCACACATCAGAATGTTCATCGCTTTATAGTTCTTTCTCAACTTTTCGACTCCTCATTGGTGTACTCGAACTTCTCTTTACGCACAGCTCTTGTATCTTCCATCTTCATTAGAATGTAATTGCCTTCTTGGATGATGTTCCAAACATCTTCATCATTGTCCAGCAGAAAGTATTCCATTAGCTTATTCTAGTGCATGAAGTTTGATCCTTTGAACTTTGGTGGTCCGGTGGAAGATCTTCCTTCATCAAACTCTCCGATGTTACGAGCCATCCGATCTTTAGACCTTCTAATTGTTAAATCCTTTTTGAAAGGCTAAGCTCTAATACCAATTGAAGGCTTGCTCTTGGAGAGTCTTAGTCACCATAAAGGGGGTGAATAGGGTGATGAGGAAATTTTAACAAACTTAGATACTTTAAGCTTGAAAAGAATGAACAAGATAATCCGAGTCTAGATTGGACTCAAAAAGTGTAAACTCGGATATATGTGGAAACCCTTCGGGGCGAGAAAACCACGGACAGTGCTAGTCCAAGCACCAAGTCAAATCCACTATTTTGAATCCACAAAATATAACGGATCGACTCACCCGCAGCTGTTACGTTAGACAATTCCTTACGGTGTTTTGGTAGACTCAGAAATTCCCTTATCCGATCTAGTACTTCCTAACCGAGGTAACCTTTACGACTAGGGACAAGCTGAGCTGAGTTAACCTTATAGCTCAATCAAGGGACCTTACTTAAAAAGTATGAAGAGTATATAACTGATTACAAGACTTTATAACTCGGAAAGTATGAATTACAAGCTAGGAGTTCTAAATTTTTAAGATTGAATATGAAAACAACGAATTGTTCTTAAGTAATGTGTTTCAACAATAGGTCCAGCAATATTCAAGTCTTGTGAGGTGGATTCTATTTATAGATGACCAAGCATATTAGCCGTTGTGACTTATTTACGAACGAAGTCCTTCCTGGCCATTGTAATGGCTCTTCCGGGTCGCTCAAAAAGATCCGTTGGGATGTAAATGTTATGCAACGGCTCTTGGCTCCTAAAGGTGCTCCAGTCAGCTGGTGATGTTTGAAAAGTAAGGTGGAAACCACCGTTGAGCTTAGCGTTAAAGGTTTCAGCTTTAGAAACAAACAACCACGACATAGCGTCCGAGCCTTGTTCGAAGTAGAAAAGCCTTGTCTGCTGGTGATTGACGACTTGAAGTATGTTACTTTTGTAATTCAAAAATGAGATAACCTCGTTTGGATGACCTACAAAAGTAAACCACATTGGTTCTCAAAGTATAAAATACTTTGGTCCAAGATTAGTCCTAGATAATAATTTAATTAAGATAATTAAGTGCATAATTATCTTAGGCCTAGAAGAGTGAAATTCTCCGAGTCTAATATTCATTATACTCAAATTCCATCGTAGTCGGTCCTAAGAGAGATTAAGTTATAAGGGTGAAAACATCGGAGTATAAGGACTTGATCCGGACAAATAATTCTCAAACATACACACTCGACTTAAAAGGTTGAACTCACACTTGTAATTCACTTTGCTTTGAAATACGAAGTCGAACTTAGATAAAAAGTGTTAGAGAGATTATTTGAACATGCGATAGATCTAAGTGATATCCGAATGACTCGAAACATCAATGTGAGAAGATAAACAAGAGTGTGTTTTCCGAGTCGATCGAAACGAATGAAAACTTATATAAGAGTTTCTATAACACTCAAAGTGACTTGGAATCAAAACTTAGGAGGGATGAGGTTTGTACCTAAGTCTTTATGTAGTACTCGGAATGATCTAGATTCGAGTCCGAGTCTTCGATTACCACCACCCTTGTCCGTGTACGAGGTCGGGCTTAGGTCAATAAAGTTAAAATTTTAAATATAAGTTAGTAATAGGCAACAAATACAAGGCACCACTGAAACTGTAAATATTTACAACTGTAGTAACAACTCTTTGACTGATAGACAATGTTTCCTAAATTGTTAAAACCCAACCAAAGGTCCTACTGTGAGCCGCTACGTCCGAGTACTCACAGACTTGATACTTCAGAAAATTATCTAAAACAAAACAAGAAAATAATTTGGCAAAATGATTCGAAACTCAATACATTCATTATTATGTAGTAAAATATAAGTTAGAACTTTTTGGGTTAAGCACGTGCATTTCAATTCATTTTATAAATGAGGGAGAGAGAATAACTTAAAACGATTGTTAATTGATTATCCGTGTAGTTACCCTTGCGATCATCCAGTTTCCCTTCCATGTGTACACACCCAAACCCATCGGGAAGTCTAGTTGGTTGCGGCACGGTTACGGTGTGCCGACTTTGAATAATGGTGAAGTATTGATGGGTGGGTCCACTTTTATATGGGAAATAATGTTTGAAAATGATTCTTTGTTGGTTAATGGCGGCCATATCCGACCTTGATTTCCGAATGAAAACTTGAAAAGCATAACCGATAAACGTACCTGATTTGCTCGATGGTGGTCTTTGTTTTTTTTTTTTTAAGACTTGGTACAGGACCCGAACGAGCGTCGGCTTGCTGGCCTTAACTAAAGTTTTTACAAAATAAATCTTATGAATAATATTACATTTGTTTGTTAAGTTCATTTATAATAACTTTACTTATACCTTTAACTATGATCTTAGTATTATGAATAACATGATTTTAGGCTTATGTGATTACTTGCTCATGTTTTATTTCATTATTTCTAATTATGTAATAAGTTACTTTATCCATGAATATACATAATCATTTTATTATGAACTGTTATTGAGTCTAAACATACATTATAATACTACTAATTTTTACTTAGCATGCAAGTTAATTGATCACTTTAAGTTATAACTAAATCCACATTCAAACATGAATTCTTTTATAATGAACTAATTAACCTTTTTATTTCATTTTTATTTCTTAACAAAATTATTCCAAACTAAATCATGCATGTAGAATTTAAATTTTCTTTACTAACATAATTATATTTTCTGTTAATTTTAGATTTTATCTGCAAAAAGAAAATATTTAATTTTAATGTTAAAACTTAAATTATGACAATTTAGGGTTAAGGTTTACCTAGAAAAAGAGTGAAGGGAGGCCAAGGTTGTGGTGATTGATGGTGGGGACTGGTGGCGGTAGGGTGCCATCCAGCGCAGAGGCGGTGCTTGGCGGCAGGTGGTAGTGCTTGGGGGCAGGTGGCGGTGCTTGGCGGCAGTGGCGGTGGTTGGGTTTTAAGGAAGATGTGTTTTAGGGAATAAAGAGGATAGAGAAAGTGTGTGCTTTGGTGGTTGAGATGGGGTGATTGGTGGTTACGATCAGCGTTTACCGGTGGCGGTGGGTCCGGTGTTTGAAAATGGTGGCTTTGCACGGTGACCGGTGGGCGGCACATGGGCTGGAGATGGGTGGCCGACATGACTGGCCGGATATGATGGAGAGGGTATAAGCATGAGAGATGGTGGTGAAAAGTTGGTGATTAGGGTGGTTTTGGGATGTGTTTCCCAATGATAGAGTGGCCCGTGGGATGGTCTAAACATGGCGACGGGTACAATGCAAGGTGGTGAATGGTTCTGGCTGGCGATGGTCAGCTGAAGGGGCCGGTGAGCGGCTATGGAGGTGGTCGAAGTGGGGGAGATGGACAGGTGAGGGAGGAGAGAGAAAGTGAACTAGGTTAGTTTTTAGGGTGGATTTTTCTGATTTAATTCTTCTATTTATACTAATTCCCATCCTAATCTGCATGGCTTTGTTGTCCATCAATTTAATTTCTTCTTGGCATTTGGTAATGGTGCATGATAAGCATGGTGATTTGTCAATTTGATAAACATGCTTAGTGTCATTTTGGGTGTCAAGCTTTTATTTGATCCCAATAATTACCTTAGCCTAATTTATTTGATTATTTATTAGTTTTATTATCATTACCAGCATTGTTATTATTATTTATTTTTATTAGTTTTATTATTTTCATGATAATTATTTTTATTATTATTTTTATTATATTATTGCTAATATTATGGTTATTGTTATTGTTATTACTATTTATTTGGTATTTGATCTATTTTACATTAAATTAGGTTAGTTTTACTAACAAAGTTATTTCTTAAGATTGGTATTTGGATTATTGTTTAGTTATACGTAAGTTGTGCTAATTGTTATTAGATATGTATGTATATATATAAAGTCCGAACTTATATGAAAATATTTATGATTTACGTTAGGAACTTAAATATGGCTTATGTCAATATAAGTACTACATAATATGTTGAAATTATTTTGCGAAACATTTTTAAAATATCGGCCATCCGTCATCGTCGTTCGCATTTGGGTCCTGCAAAAATAATTTTGATACACATACGTATAATATGATATGAAAATATTTTGAAATTGAAATACTTGCGCTCATGATGAGTCAGTGTATTAGGTTAATATTGTTTTTTTAGGGTCGGGTTGTTACAGTAGGGTACTCATCATATTTAAATCTATGAGGGAAAAAATTTCTAGACCTAACTCTTCCAATTCTAGAAAATCCTTTTCAGATTATTCTTCTATTAGGACAGAAACTCTTAGCAATTTCCAAAGATACAAGTTTACAGCTCCCATTCCAGAGCTCGTTCAAAATTGCTCTTCTCCCACTTCTTACGAAATAGGAGGAGCAATTAATGTCATTACAAAATTAGGATTTGAAATAAATTGGTCTTTCTTGAAACTAAGATAATTATTCCCAGAAAAATATACATTATAGAAAATGGTTTCAACAATCGGATGAGAACTTTAAAGCCAAAATTAAAACAAAATGGATAGCCAATATGACTAGATTGTCGGCCAATATTCCCTTTTTATATGGTTTTCTACATTTTCCTCACATCTAGGACTTCAAAATATTTATTCAATTCCCAATATTAATGTCCAAACAACACTTCTAAAAGTCTGGCACCTTCGGAATGGTAGTAGTATTGTTGCTTGTTCATCCTCCCAAGTTTAAAGCAATTACACTCAAATTTAATGATGAAGAATTCATTGCATCACCTTACAAAAAGGTCGGGGGAGGGGTTGACATCTGCTACTACTGATGATCTTAAAAAGATCCATCAACATGCAAATTATACAAATGCAATTCTTAGTACAATAGTAGAGCAACTAACATTTGTGACAACAAAATTACATATAAAAAAATTTAAGTCTCTTGAAAGTTCTAACGAGTAACACAAAACCTTTTCATTACATAGACAATATTTCTAAAACTTTCTTTAAACTTGATAGTATTCCTAAGCAAAACGAAGACTCCCTTGTAAAAGTTGCTTCAAATTCTAATGTTAGTCTTCTTGATAGCATCTCTAAACAAATAAAAGAAATTGACATCATGCTAAAAGGAAAATCTATTAGCTATCTTAATAAGACTTGCCAACTACAAAGTAATGGGACTTCTTCATCTGAATCATATACAAATAATGATGAGCTTGTTCCAATTAAGACTTTCCAAAATACTTCTGAAGAAGATAATAAGCAGCCTTTAATAAACAAAAGTAAATCATGGAAGAATTCCAAAACTAAAAATTATTATTCTAAACCCACTCCTTTAGACATTCAATATGAAGCAAGAGGAGAATTTTCACCAGGACATTATGACAAAAATTCTACTTATGAATAGAATATAGATGAAAAATCCAAACATGAAACTCTATCCACATTACAAGAAATGGGGATGGTGGTGGTTGCCTACAAACCAAAAAAACATACCGCTAAAGATGTTGCTTCAGCACTTGCTCTAGGTTTTACAGGACAATTTGGCGGGACAACTTCATGAGTCATGAAGAAAAGACTTCAATCTTGAATCACATTACAAAAATCAAACAAGAAAATGGGATAGAAATAGATGAAGAGGATGGTTATGAACATTTAATTCATACTATTACTCTTCATTTCATTGACAACCCAAATGAAGGACAAACAGATCGCTAAATATGTCCTTATTAACCTAAGATGTCTTACTTTAAGTTAGTATAGATGGTATAAAGACCTCTTCCTTACCAATGTCTTTAAACGTGAAGACGGAACCCAAAATTTTTGGAAAGAAAGATTCATTGCTGGTCTTCCTTAACTCTTTGGATAACAAATCCTTACTAAATTAAGACAACATTTCAAGCACGAGATGGTATTCCTTTTAATCGTCTTACATTTGGAAAAATTTTTTAGAAGAACTAAAAGTGAAGGACTTGTAATTTGCAATGAATTCAATTTGCAAGCCAAATACGGATCGAGAAAGTGCCCAATCTCAATGAGAAATGGGAACCTTTTGTAAAACTTTTAGTATCACAAAAATTGAATCCCCATCTATAAATATCAAAAGAGTTGGAAAAGTCTTTAATAGAAAACAAAGAAAACCTTCTAAAACTTTTATTCCAAAATCCGATACTCCCAAAATAAATTTTTTAAAGAAAAAGAAGTTTAACCAAAAGAGAATTATTTGTTACAAATGTAGCAAAGTTGATCATAAAGATTTCCAATGTAAAACAGAGAAGAAAATTATTGAGCTTTTTGTCTGTCAAACCGGACTTACAAAAGAAGCTATTATCAATTTTAGCCCACAATTCTTCCTACTCTAATAATAAGGAAGACTATTACCTTAGCACAAAACATGAAGACTCGAGTTGTGAGTCTTCTCCAATCAAACAACTTAATGTTATTACTTGGTAAAAGTCAAAAATAATTCTTATTAGATTTAATAGGAAAATTTTATGACCCAAAAATAAAGAAAGAATATCTAGAAAAGTTAAAACAACTTATTCTCGATGAAGAACCAAAACCTTTTATACTCAACCATCAAACTCCGAATCTATCTAAGCTATATCAAAAATACCCAATTCCAAATCCATTCCAACAAATTATTACAAAAGATATTCAAGTTGAAGTTAATGAATTAAAGGTTCAAGTTAGAATCCTTAAGCAAGATACCTCTATACCTCACATCTTGGTAGAAGAAGTCCTAGAGGATCAATTCCTACAAACCTTATCTCAAGTTACCTTCAAATATGGTATTCTATAGTCAAATTAGTTGTTGGAGATTTCTCTATAAGTATAGTTACTTTTATTAACAAGTGGCGCAAATCAAAATTGCATCCGACGAGGAAATGTTCCAACAAAGAATTATGAAAGGACTAAAGAAAACCTCTACAATGCAAACGGAGAACCTTTAAACATTAGATATATATTAAATAAAGGAGACATCCAAAACAATTACTATTGTTTTAAAAATATATTTTTAATTGTTGACAATATTACCAATGATCTCATTCTTGGTACTCTATTTCTCACTCAAATTTATCCTTTTCATGTTAATGAATTAGGAGTGCACACTAATATTATGGGTAAATAAATTTCCTTTAAATTTTTATCATCTCGCTAAACAAAGAGATGTCTCTCTTTTACAAACGTCCTTTATTTTCGATAAATTAATAGTTTACAATATAAGAAAACTAAAATTACCCATTTATAAGAAGAGATTGCTTATCTCAAGATCGAAGAATAGTTGCAAAATCCTTCAATTCGAAAAAAATTGTTTATCTAGAATAAATTATAAAGAAACAAATATGTTCCGATGTTCCTAATGCTTTCTAGAAAAGAAAAAAGCACACAATTTCCTTACCTTATATAAAAGATTTTGATGAAAGAAATATTCCTAGAAAAGCTCGCCCAACTCAAACGAATTTAGAGCTTCTCGAGCACTATAAAAGTGAAAATTCAATCTCTTTTAGACAAACAACTCATTAGACCTTCAAAGTCTCCTTAGAGTTGTACTTGCATTGTATGTTAATAATGCTACGAAAAGGAACGTGGAGTTCCTACACTCATTACAAATTACAAGCCCCTCAATAAAGTTCTCTAATGGATTCAAGTATCTGATTCCTAATAAAATAGATTTACTAAGTAGATTATTTGACGCTAAAATATTTTCAACATTTGTTATGAAATCCAGTTTCGACAAATACAAATTGCAGAGGTTGATCGATACAAGACTGCATTTACTTGTTCCATTCGGACACTATGAATGGAATGTAATGCCCTTTGAATTAAAAAATGTTCCTTCTGAATTTGAAAATATTATGAACGACATTTTTTAACCCGTAAACCTCTTTTATTAGTGTTTACATTGATGATGTCCTTTTCTTTTCCAAAACCATTGATCAACATTTCAAACATTTACAAATATTCTTACATTTTACTAAGAAAAATGGATTAGCTGTTTTAACTTCAAAAATGATTTTATTTCATACAAAAACAAGATTTCTTGGACATGACATTTATTAAGGAACCATTAAACCTATCATGAGATCACTCACTTTTGCTAAAAAATTTTCGGATGAAATAAAAGATAAAAAAACAAATGCAAAGATTTTTAGGTTGTCTTAATTATGTTTCTGATTTTTTCCCAAATCTACGACATATATGTGCTCCTCTATTTAGAAGGCTTAGGAAGAAGCTCATTCCTCGGACAAAACAATATACCAAAATAGTAAGACAAATTCAGCATAGTGTTAAATCTTTACCTTGTCTTAGCATACCTCATCTAAATGCATATATGATAGTTGAAATAGGTGCATCCGATATATGATATGGTGGTATACTCAAGCAAAAAATGACAAGTCCCGACAAAAGAGTACAACTTGTACAATTTCATTCAAGAATATGGCTCGATCCTCAACATAACTATTCTACTATTAAAAAGGAAATTTATCAATTGTTCTTTGTGTTTTAAAGTTTCAAGATGATTTATTCTATAAAAAAATTCCTTTTAAGAATAGTTTGTACAGACTACTAAAGATGTTTTACAAAAGGATGAAAAAATTTGGTTTCTAAACAAATCTTCGTCGGATGGCAAGCAATTTTATCTTCTTTTGATTTTCAAATAAAATTTATTAAAGGAGAAAGCAATTTACTTCCAGATTTTCTTATTAGAGAGTTTTACAACGAAAGAATGACAAGACAAAAATTTTGCAGGAGTGACCATGTGTAAATAGAAGGACAAAGGAAAAGGTATACAAAAGGTCGAAGATTACTAGTTCTTTAATCTACCCTAGGCAAGAGCATCAAAACCCAACTAGCTTGAACCATCTTCTATTAATCCTTCTATTCAGACAAAAAGAAAAATTTTTCAAGTACAAAAGGGTCACAAAAATCCCGTTCAAAAGGTTTATCACAAAAGCAACGGGATCTTTTAGAAATTCTTAAAGATGAGCCTGAATATTGAAAAATTATTTACAAAAGCTTATGGCACAGGACAATTCAAACAGTGATGAAGATGCTGATTCTACGGCATCCTCTACACACCCTGATCCATTTGGAGGTCCTTGTTTGCAAGACCCCTTTGAGACTAAAAAAAAAAAAAAAAAGAACCCGTAGGTCACCCCTAACAAAAGTAAAGGGCATTTTCTAACCATTGTCGCTTTGTAGGTATGTTGAGCAAACCTTACTACGGTTCATCTACATATCCAGGATACTTACAAATCTTAGCCTACTTAAATTTATCCTACTTTATCCTATTGCATAGCCTTTTCAGAAGGTATGACAAAAAGAAGGAAGAAGACAATTTGGCTATCAAAAATTATAACATAAAGAAGAAACAAGAGCATGAGGTTTCGGAAGAAGAACGTGAAGCTATGACATAAAGATATCATGTCAAAAAAGAAAGAAGACAATTTGTCTTTTAAAGAATGATGTCCTTCTCTACCTCAAGATTCCATACATTTGCTATATAACGATGTTTTTCCATTAGGTGAAGGCATCAGCTTTTTCACGAGTGAAATTAGAGAGTACTTAAGTGTATTAATTCCTCTCGTATTTTGAAGACCAGTTTGATTTTGTTTAAGCAAGTTTTCTTATTTTTGTGACAAATATTGTAAGTATTCTATTTACAATTTTGTTATATTTTATAAAATTTGAAGTTAGTGTTATATTTTGAAGTTTATTTATATTCATCTTTTATTAGTCAGATTTTATTAAGTTTTACGTTACTCTAATGTTTATTATTCTAGGATCCTGCTAAGCTAGTATCGAGTCGATGTATGTAATGGAGCAGAGGTAGGTGGAGGAGATGTAGGGGAATAGAGGTAGAGGGAGCAGAGGCAATAAGAGGAAGAGTTGTGATTGTTTGGATTTTCCTTGGCCTGCCACAAGGTTTAGGCTCCTTATTTTTAGGTTGCCTTTTTCTCTTCCTTAATAATCTTCCAAATTTATCCGTTCGCTTCCCACAAGTATAGGAATTGTTTCCAAGATTAAAACATTTTGTACACCTGTGTACCAAAGTTAGGCAAAAAATATGAATATATCAGGTTGAGGGAAAAAGTCCTCTACATAGAAGGATAAGGTTATTGTGGGAAAAACCAGCAATAGGATGAAACACCTATGAAAGGGAAAATAACATTTTTTCTAAATTTTACCTGGTGTGCCAATCCCTTGTAGTTTATGCGAGAATTGGAAATCATGCTTGAGGATAAGGTTCTACCTCTCTTCTCTTGTGTTCTACTAGCTTGCTAGGCTTAACTTGATGGTGAGGGGGATCTAACTCTGGCAAGTTCCTCTCTTCCCACATAGAAGGATCAGCAATAGGATGAATGATGTGGTTATAGAGGTTGTTGTATGTTTCTATACTAAAATAGTCCTCCACATAATCATCTAATGAGTGTTTCATCCTTACAATACACCTTGTTGCATGCTTACAAGGGATTCCTGTATGCTGCCACCTTCTACAATCACAAAACTTATCATTCAACCTAACTGTGAATTTGGTTTGTCCCTCTTTTACATCAAATTCCCCATTTCCTGCATGAAGGATGCTTGAACAATTCCTAATATCCACCTCTATCTCTCTCAACTTCCTCTCAACAAAAGGCACTAGTTTACCTTCCTAACTTTGTGCCTTTTCATACCTCTTCACAAACCTATGACCAATTAACTTCCTAATTTCCTCAAGCATAGACAAGTAAGGCAATCCTCTATAGTTCATAATGGCATGATTAAAACTCTCAACAAAGTTATTAGTATTATCCTCACACTTCAAGTTCACATCAAACTTAAACCTAGCCCATAATTCTAATGGCTCATTATCTCTAAACCAATGGTATGCATTTAGATCTTGCTTCTTAATTTTTTCCATGGCCTTTAGATGCATAAAAGGGGCATAGGCATTTGCAGCAACGTAAATGCATGGAACCGAGCACTTATAGAAAGCAAGTAAATTTCTTAAAGTTATGTAAAAGTATGCAAATAAGGCAAATTGAAGACTAAAATGGACAGCAAATAAGGCATACATAATGCAAATATTGCGAATTGGAGAGTAAAATGGACAGCAAATAAGGCATGTATAATGAACTTAAAAAATAGGACATCAAGCACAGACAAACTAGACAACAATGTAAAAGTACGCATACATTATGCAAATATTGCAAACTGGATAGTAAATATCGTAAAATTAATGAACTTAAAAAATTAGACAACAAGCACAAATGTAGACACCTAAAAAGTGTCATCCCTTATCTCTTTATTCTCTATTTTATTCTGTTGGCCCGATGATGATAATCACCAATCCTCTTTGTGGATTTTGATCTCGGACCGTGATCGATTGGTGCGACATAAACCGGTAAACCACAAAAAAACCCCTAGCACCACATAAACAGACTTTTCGCCTTGGGTAGGTCCACAAATCCTATTTCTTTCGGACCATCCAACAACCGGGCCGAGCCTTTAGAGATTATGGAGTCCGATGTCTGTGTCCCGGGAAATTCCAAGTTCGGAGTACTACATTCTAGTTTTGTTCAAATCATACAAGGAGCTAAAGACCGGAAGACAGCATTAAAGCGTTGCATTTCATGATCGGGAGCATCAAAGTGTTGCATTTAAGATTTATAGGACAATCCACACGAGACTAGAAGCTTCCCCTCGAAACGACGTCGTCGTCGGCGCCTGCCTTCTAGAAGCATTAAGTGGAACATTGCGTTTTCGCTTGGAGAGTCCTTTGGAGACACACTAGGGCATGAAAACTAGGAGTGCCCGATTGGTTGGCGCCGCCAACTGGATCCTATTCGGTTTTATCTCTTTCTGTTTCGTTTCTATCTCTTAGGAATTGGCCCGATTTATTTTAGCTACTTGGACGATCGATTAGAGGCAAACCCTATGTCATTTGTGACCTAGGTCTTCTCCTATAAATACAGAGCCTTGGCTCTCATTCTAATATGGCTTCTTGCCTTAGCATCACGCTACACGAAGCTCACTAGAATACTCTACTCTAAATGTTACTCTACTAAAATTGATCTTGAACATTCATCTTCTCTACTTACTACCGTTGAATGCGTGCAAAGAGCTAAAGAATATTCAGTTATTCCGATCTCTACGCACTCATTCAACCGATCATTACCACTCCCTACACACATATCTCACAAAAACAAGCCCTTCTCTTTTGTTTGTCGCCGTTGCATCGAGAGATCCAATGTTGAGATCCGGATCAATAAGGTGGGACAACCGGAGGACAATCATTTAGCCTTCGAATGGTTTATTTATTTATGTGCTTTTTATTGCTTTCCGTATTGTGGTTTAAGAGATGTAATCACTTCTTTAAATTCCTCACCGACCAATGTAATTCTTTTAGATTTCTCGCTTTCTTTTCTTTTTCCGCTTTCTTTACTTTCCGCCTTTATCGTTTTCCTTTATTATGTTTGGTTGCTTTAATTTTGCTCAGCATGTCACTTACTTGCTTGTTTTACATTATTTGAATTCACTACTCAAACTAGTAATGGTTGTCTTCGGACGGGGAACGAAAGGGTTTATCCCTACGTTTCGTACCTCGCCCGCGAATCCGATTCTCGGTTCAAAGACTGATGGAGTCATTTTTAGCCTCTTTTAGTCTTAGTTTTCCCATACAATGATTGGAAGAGCAAAATTTTTATTTTGTTTTGTTAGTTTTTCTTTCCTAAAAATTGATCTGGCGACTCCCTTATTTTATGTTTTATTCTATTCAAATTTGCATCTCGTTGTTTTCCGGTTGCAAGAATAATAAGAATAGGTTCTAGATCCGCCAACCAGGGCACGAGGCTATGGGTGATCCCGTCAGCCCCTTCCTCTAGCCGGCGCCGGCCACCACCGGGTTTCACACCAATCTAGCCCTACAGCCTCACGGCTAGATCAAAACCCTAATTTTATTTATTCCTTTATTAGAAAATAAGAGCCCGAGAATTTTGAAAATATTTACTAAAACAAAATAACTAATACAACCGCTATTCAAACTTTGCCTAATCATATTTAATAAAACTCGAAAATCTTAATAAAAAGGTTCATCCCCACATTCCAAATCGACTTTCAAAACCATCTTTAAAAATAATCTTCAAAAAGAGACCCGACACAAGTGGGGAAGCTCTGCGAGCCCGGGCCACCATGCTTCCTACGAGTGGCAACTCCGCTGGGGATAAACTTTTTATTAAGAGGGTGAAGCTTGAAAATTTGAGTAGTGTGTTTTAATGATGTGCTTGTATTAGGCATCTCGCATTTAGCAACCTTTGAACTAGTTTAAATATTATTTTGGACCCTAGGAAAACTTTATTATACCCCCTGTTTACCCTTTCCGGAGAGAGACCCTGTACACACCTAAAAAGTGTCATCCTTTTCTCTGTTTTTGTTTGTTCGCCCGGTGATGATAATCCCGAGTGCTTGTTTGAGGATGTGGATCATGAGTTGTGTTTGATTGATGCGACGGAAGCCAATAAACCACAAAGAACCCCTAGCACCACATAAATAGCCTTTTGCCTTGGGTCAATCCAAAATCCCCTTTTCTTTCAAACGATCCAAAACCAGGCCAAGCCTTCGGAGACAACGGAGTCCAAGTGCCACGTGCACGGGAATTCCATGCTCGAATACTGCGTTTCACTTCAGCCCAACCAGGCAAGGAGCTGAAGACATCAAGATGACGTTCGACACTACATTTCATGATCACAAGCATCAAAGTGCTGCGTTTTGGCTCCAAGACAATCCACCCGAGACTACAAACATGCATCCGACATCAAAATTAGAACTCGCCAAAAATAGAAACCAACAAAAAATGGAAACCTGCCAAAAATGAAAACTTTTCATTTTTGAAAAGGTGCTATGGTCGGTGCTTGGCCCCCTAAAATGTTAAGTGGAACGTTGCGTTTTGCCTCGGAGACTCCCTTGGAAACACGCTAAGGCATAAAACCCCGGGCAACCTCTTGTGGCCGGTGCACGCCTTCTACAAACCAAAAATGAAATGTTGCGTTATGCCCCGAGACTCCCTTGGAGACACGCTAGGGAACAAAACCCTAGGTGTGTACCGATTGGCTAGGGCCCGCCTCACCCCATTTATTCGATTCTCGGCGCTTTATCCTTTACTTTATCCGGTCTTATCACTTTGATCCTGGCTCGGTTTATGTTTATCTGCTGCTGGACTGGCTGGCCGAGCCTAAACCTAGGTCATTGCTTGACCTAATCTCTCCTTATAAATATAGAGCCTTGGCTTTCAGTCCCACATGGCTTCCTACCTTAGCATCATGTTGCTACATTCCACCTAAATGGCTTATCCCTTACTCGTTATGTTATCGAAACAAGATTAAGAGTCGCTGAATAGTCTCATTAATTTTCCGATCTCTTAGTCTCTTTTCAGCCTATCCACATTCTACTCTCCAAACTCACCACATTTGATCCCTAAACTACATCGAGTCACACATCTATATACCTATCTCCACAAAAACTCACAAAAAGCCTCTTCAATTCACCACCGTCACATCAAGAGATCCGGATCCGAGATCCGGATCGGCGAGTGGGACAACCTAAGGGCACAGATCCAGTTTTGAAAACGGTTTACTTTATTTATATGTTTTATTTATCGCTTTCGTATTGTGGATTCGAGATGTATTGCATTTAATTCCTCCCCACCCGATGTAATCTTTTAATTTTCCGCTTTCTTTTCGCTTTGCCCTTTCTTTTCTTTTCGTTTCCACCTTTATCGCTTTCTTTAGTTCTGCCTTTATCGCTTTCTTTACCATGTTTTGGTTGCTTTAATTTCGCTTTGCATGTGGTTTGCTTGCTTTTGTACATTATTTAAATTCACTACTCGAACTAAAAATGGTCGTCTTCGAATGGGTAGAATGGAAGGGTTTATCCCTACGTTTCATACCCTCGCCGCTGAATCCGATTCTCGGTTCCAAGACTAATGGAGTCAATTTTTAGCCTCTTCTTTTGTTAGTTTTCCCATACTAAGATTGGAAGAGCAAATTTTTATTTTGTTTTCGTTAGTTTTTCTTTCCTAAAAATGTACTCGGCGATACTTCTTTCACTTTACTTCCTTTCAATTGCATCTCGGCCTTCTTTTTTACAGACAGGATAAAAATTTAGGCCTCCTGATCTGCCAACCGTGGCAGAGGCCGAGGCTGATATCTCAACCCCGGCCTCTAACTAGCACCAGCCTCTCCCGATGCAGGCCATTGCCCGCACCGTGAGATCAGCCGTGGTGGCTTCGGTCCACACCAATCTGGCCTTAAATTAATTCATTTTAAATTAGATTTAATAAAATTCGAAAATCTTAATAAAAGGTTCATCCCCACATTCAAAAGTCATTTCAAAATCCATCTTCAAAATCAATCTTTAAAAAAGAACCGACATTAGTGGGGAAGCTCGGCGGGCTCCGGCCGGCCATGGTTCCTATAGTGGCGACTCCACTGGGGATAAATTTTTTATTAAGAGGGCAAAACTTGAAAATTTAAGTAGTGAGTTTTAATGATGTGCTTGCATTAGGCATCATGCACTTAGCAGCCTTTGAACTATTTTAAATACTTGTTTTGGACCACTAGGAAAACTTTACTTGTACCCCTGTTTAACCCTTTCTAGAGAGAGGCTCCCACTTGTTTCATCGCGAGCCCAACAAGGCTTGATTTACCAAGGAAGCCTACCTCCTCTCGTATGGCACACACTCTTGGGCTAAACCTTTTTGTTCACCAAGAGGCACTAGAATTCCGGATCCATGTAACCCATGGGGGACCAAATTTCGGAGTACGTGTCACCATGTATCCAAATTCTTGAACTCTTTGACCATAGACCCTTTGACAATTAGGTCACGTTGCCTTCATTTGCATGCTTGTATGAGTATGTTTATTTTTTAGATTTAATCTTCTACTTGTGAGCCTTTAAGGATAGGTGAGGAGCGCTGAATAATCCTTGCATGGCTGCAAAATAAATTTTTGAGTAGGTCCAATTATGCGCATTTTAGCTTAAAGGTCCAAAATTACATTCGCCTTTTAGGTCGGTCCATTCATTCCATTTGCATTCCTTTTTGCATTTAGTCAAATTAAATTTCATCTCAATTAAGGTGTGTCCGCATTTTATTTTTGCGTTAGCCAAAATAAATTTCATCTCAATTAAGGTAAGTCCACATTTCATTTTTTGTTAGCCCAAATAAACCGCATCCGAAATAGGTGAGTCCATATTTGCATTTCTTTTTGCATTTTGCCCAAGTCAAAATCATCTCAAGATAGGTGAGTGTATATTTGCATTCATTTTGCATTAGCCCAATTTAAATTTCATCTTAGAATAGGTCAGTCCAATATTGCAGTTCATTTTGCATTAGCCAATTTAAATTTCATCCCAATAAGGATGAGTCCATTTCATTTTGCATTAACCCAATTCAAATTTCATCTCAACATAGGTGAGTCTATATTTGCATTCATTTTGCATTAGCCCAATTCAAATTCATCTCGAATTAGGAGAGTCTTTCATTTGCATTAGCCAAATAAAAATTCATCTCGGATTAGGAGAGTTTGCTTTGCATTTTCATTTATCATTTAGCCAAAACAAATTCATCTATGCATTTCGGTTATGCACTAGCCAAATTATAGAATCATCTCATATTAAGGCATTGCATCAATGCATACATTCCTTTCCATTTGTTTTGCATCCGTTTATGTGCATCCAAATAAAAGAACATATCATTTTTCTTTTCACCTAAGATCAGTCTTCCTCGGGTCAAGCACTTAAGCCCCATCTCCCTTAGAAGTTCCTCCACGAGCCAATCCCGAGCGTACTTTTTGGGATATAGGATAAGGAAATCCTATGCAAGTCGGGAATCCTAGCACAAAACGTCTAGGAAGTAAGAGATCTACTTCAACACCAGCACAAGTCAACACCGATAGGTCCCAAATTAGCACGTACCACACCAGTACATCCCTCTTTAGTTATGACACGGTGCGTCGTCCAAGGTCTAAACTCAATCCTCCTCCAAAAATGGCCAACCAGCCAAAGCAAACTCCCTTCTTACCCTTGTTCAAAGAGTCTCGTTGCTAAGCTAGAAGCTAGGCTTGATACCTAAGATAAGTTGATTGAGTTTATATCTCGAATACATTAGTTTCATTCGCGAAGAACTGGAGAGGAAATTAAGTCCAAAGGGAAAGGAAAAGAAGGAGAAGGAACTTACCCGGAACCTCAGCCCCAGACCTCAATCTGATCCAAGAATAAATCAAATAGAGAAGATGTTATAGGAATCCTCGATGTTTAATCGCTACTATCTAGCCCAAGGATTCACTTCAATCCCTAAAGGTAAGCTACCCCCTAAGTTTACCATGCCTAACATCAAGTTTCATTGAACAAAGAACCCTCACCATCACGTGATAAACTTTGTGGGGGTAATGACTTTGAAAAATTTACCGAAGGACACTTATCACATCATCTTCCCTGGACATTTAACACGGATGTCATGAAATGGTACAATGCTATTGACCCACGCAAGGTCACAAACCGGCAGGATCATTGTCGGGAGTTCCTACATCAATACTCTTACAATAGTGATATACCAGTCACAATTTAGAATCTAGAATTGATCAAGTATGGAGACGATGAAGGCTTCACTGACTTCCTTGCTCGTAGGAGGGCAACAACCGCCCACATGACTAATCGGCCATCTAAAAAGGATCGAGTCAGGATAATCATCAAGAACCTACAACCTGCCTATCATCGGCACCTGAAGTTCTTGCCTATCATGGACTTCAAAACACTCAGCGATGTTGGCATGCTTATAGAAGAAGAGCAGACATCCGACTAGAATACCATCCAATGAGCCCACTACTCATCAAAGATGCGAATAAAGCTTGTATTTCCCTTTTTCATATCTATGTCTATTTGCTTTGTCCATTTTCCTTATCCACTGTATTTCCTTTTCCTGTCTTATAGATAAAAAAACAAAACAAAACCAAATCAGCTATTCCTTTTTGAACTACGAAGGCTCGATTTCCGCTATTGCGGATACGTAGGAAGCCCACGAGGTCTTGCCCTAAGCCTTATCTTGATCCCAGTTTCCATTTTCAATTTCCCAAATCCCAAAAAAAACCACTTTGCCCTATCCAAAGGAACATAAACCCATTGGGAAAATGCATTGAATCATTAAGAAGCATGCCAGTCAAATTCAACATTAAACCGTTAGGAGCACGGTTCACCATCAGCAACAAGCACATCGTAGTTCGTGTGACCTATCCTTATTTAGGCTTTACTTTAGGGAATGGGGGCTAAAGTGCAGTTTTTTTTTTTTTTTTTTGTTTTTGTCTTTTTTAACTTTTTTGCATCATCTTGATAAAAGAATGCATTTATTCTTAGAATTGAGTCTTACATACATCTCCTTTGCATGAGTCAAACTTCTAGGCCTCATTGCTCGAGAAAACGGTACCTTCTTCCTCATAGCACGCATTCTTGGGCTAAACCTTTTGGCACTGAGAATCCTGGTTGGTATCCTTATCCGTGCAACCCATAGGAGACCAAATTCTCGGACTATGTGTCGCCATGTATCCAAACTCTTGAACTCTTTGGCCATAGAACTTTTTGGACTTTTAGTTGTCACGCAGACTTCATTTGCATGCTTGAATGAGTGTTTGTGTTTTAGATTTTATCTTTTGTTCGTGAGCCTTTAGGGATAGGTGAGGAGTGCTAACTAGACCCTTCATGGGTGAAAATAAAACACTTTAATGAATTTCCTAAAGTCAATCCGTTATGTGCATTTAGCCAAAAGTCAAAATTCCTTTCTCCTATTAGGGTTGGTCCATTGTTTGCACTTCCATGTCATTCCAAAAAAATTTCTTTTAGTAGTCTAAGTAGTCTTTATTTGTGAAAGGGTCTTATCGGGCGTCCCCTTCTCTTATTATTTAGTTTTTTTTCTCATTCTAACTTCACATTCGCATTAGCCAAATAAAATCGTCTCATATTAGGTGAGTCCATTTACAGTAGCCAAATAAAATCATCTCATATTAGGTGAGCTTAATAAAATCATCTCATATTAGGTGAGCTTAATAAAATCATCTCATATTAGGTGAGTTCATTTGCATTAGCCAAGTAAAATCGTCTCATATTAGGTGAGTCCATTTGCGTTAACCAAATAAAATCAACTCATATTAGATGAGTCTATTTGCATTAGCAAAATAAAAGCATTTCATAATAAGGTAAGTCGTTTTGCATTTAGAATTCATCTTCACGCTAGGTCAGTCCGTTCTTTTTCATTTGCATGTAGTCTAAAATCATCTCAAGTAAGGAAATGCACTATCATATGGAAAGCATTTTTCTTTGAGGATCATCCATCTAGTAGATTATCATCTCGATTAAGTCATGCATCATCCCATTCTTTATGTGCATCCATATAAAAATATCCCTAGTTTCTCCGGGTCTTGTGCTTAAACTCATTCAAGCATGCACATGGAGTATGGGTGACACCTAAAAGTCCAAAAGTTCTATGGTCAAAGAGTTCAAGAGTTTAGATACATGATGACATCTAGTCCGAGAATTTGGTCCCCCATGGGTTGAACGGATAAGGATACCAACTAGAATTCTCGGTGCCTCTTGGTAAACCAAAGGGTTTAACCCAAGAGTGTGTGTTACGAGGGAGGAGGTACCGTTTCCTTGGGCAATCAAGCCTAGTTAGGCCTGCCTAAAGGAACCAAGTGGGAGCCTCTCTCCGGAAAGGGTAAACAGGGGGTACAATAAAGTTTTCCTAGTGGTCCAAAATAATATTTAAACTGGTTCAAAGGTTGCTAAATGCGGATGCCTAATACAAGCACATAAGTAAACTCACTACTTCAATTTTCAAATTTCGCCCTCTTAATAACAATTTTATCCCTAGTGGAGTTTCCATTGTAAGAACCGCGGCTGGTCTGGGGCCCGCTAAGCTTCCCCACTATGTGTCGGGAGTCTCTTTTTAAGGATTGATTTTGAAGATGGTTTTAGAAAGTGGATTTTGGATTGTGGGGATGAACCTTTAATTAAGATTTTTGAAATTTATTAAATTTGATTTAAAGTGAATTAAGTGAAGTTGAATAAAGGTTTTATTAACGATTTTATTTTAGTAATTATTTTTAGAATTCTCTCGGATCTTATTTTCTAATTAAGGAATAAATAAAGCTAGGGTTTTGGAGTCAGCCTCACCTGCCGGCCACCCGAGCACAAGTGACAGCCTATGCCAAGCGAAGGCGGACGTCAACCAAAGGTAGGGGCTGATGGAGTTAGCCTCGGCCTCAACCCCGGTGGCCAGATCTAGAACCTCGGCTTACTATTCCTGCAACTAGAAAATACCGAGATGCAAATTTGTATAGAACAAAACATAAAGTAAGGGAGTCGCCAATTAGTTTTTGGGAAAGAAAAACTAATAAAAATAAAAATAAATATTTGCTCTCTCGATTTGAGTATGGGAAAACTAAGACTGAAAAAGGCTAACAATGACTCCTTCGGTCTTTGAACCGAGAATCGAATTCGGAGGCGAGGGTACAAAACATAGGGACAAACCCTTTCGTTCCGCCCGTCCAAAGACGGTCAATACTAGTTCGAGTAGTGAATTTAAAATGATGTAAAATAAATGAGCAAGCGGCATGTGAAGCGAAATTAAAAGCAACCAAAAATAATAAAGAAAACGATAAAGAAAACGGTAAAGAAAGTGATAAAGAAAGTGATAAAGAAAGCGATAAAGAAAAGAAAAGAGAGAAATAAAAGAATTACATCGGTCGGGGAGGAATTAAAACGACCGATTACATCTCTTAAACCACAATATGAAAAGCGATAAAAAGAATGAAAGTAAATAAACCATTCGAAGGCTAAAAATTGCCCTCCGGTTGTCCCACCTCGCTAATTTGGATCTTCGCACTTGGATCTCTCGATGTAACAGCGACAAGTAAAAGAAAAGGGTTTGTTTTTATGAGATATATGCGTAGGGTATGTAACGATCGGTTGAATAAATACCCGAGAGATCATAATAATTGAATATTCTTTAGCTCTTTGCACAGATTCAATAGTGAAAAGCGATAATTAGATGAATGCTTAAGATTCGTTTCGACGAGTGATGTTTAGATGAGAGTATTCTGGCTAACTTTCTGCAGCGTGATGCTAAGGCGAGAAATCGTATGGGAATGAGAGTCAAGTCTCTCTATTTATAGGAGAGGACCTAGGTCACAAATAACCTAGGTTTGCCTCCATTCATTCGTCCAAATAGCTGAAAATAAACCGGGCCAAATCCTAAGAGATAGAACTCGATCGAAAGGGATAAAATCGGAAGGCGAGCACTGGCCAACTAAGTGCCCTAGGGTTTCGTGCCCTAGTTGTGTGTCCAAGGACTCTCCAAGCCAAAACGCAACGTTCCACTTGATACTTCTAGAAGGCAGGTGCCAACCACGACGTCGTTCGAGGGGGACGCTTCTAGTCTCATGTGGACCGTCTTGTGAAGCTTAAACACAGCACTTTGACACTCCCGATCATGAAATGCAAGTTTTAACGCCATCTTCAAGTCTTCGGGTCCTTGTACTCTAGACAAAAAATAGAATGCAGTATTCTTGAACCTGAAATTTCCTGGCACATAGCATAGAACTTGACAATCTCTAAAGGCTCGTCCCGGTTCTTGGATGGTCCAAAAGAAGGAGGATTTGTTGACCGACCCAAGGCAAAAGGTTGTTTATTTGGTGCTTGGGGTTTTTGTGGTTTACTTGTTTATATTGCACCAATTGATCACAGTCCAAGAACCATATCCTCGAACAGGACTTGGTATTATCATCATCGGACCAACAAATAAAAAATACAGAAATAAAGAGATGAAAGATGACATTGTTTAGGTGTCCACAACGAGTCATCCTACGCACATCCGCACATTAGAAGTGTCTAATACTGACCATACCAATTTGTATCATGACATTTATCAATATTTGGATAAACAAGAGTATCCACTAGACTCCACATCTAGAGCCCAACGAGCCATCGGGATGTTGGTCGCCCGATTCTTCATCAATCGGGGGCAATTGTTCAAGAAAACTAATTATGGGATTAACTTACTTTGTGTTAATTAACATGAAGCAAAGTGCATCATGGAGGAGATTCATGGTGCGGAGTGTGGACCTCATATGAATGGTAAGATGTTGGTCCAAAAGGATCGGAGGCTTGGTGATTACTGGTGAACCATATTCGACTTGTCATGATTTTGTTAGAAGGTGCCATAAATGTCGGTATATGCAAATTTACAACACCAACCATTGTCATTTCTTACATCGTTAGCATCACCCTGGCCATTTTTGGTTTGGGGAATATATATTATTGGCAAGGTGACTCCTAAAGAAACATGTGGTCATGAATTTGTGTTAGTAGCAATCAACTACATCACTAAATGGGTAGAGGCGACTTCCTATGCAACTCTAACATATCAATCTATTTTCGACTGAATTACTTAGGTAAAACACTGAATTTTTGTCAATTCAATTATGCACTAACAAGTGTGCTAGCACAATAGATTATTTAGCCAAACTTCATATCAAAGAACGATCGAAGTTTCAGTGCCAAAATATACCAAGCTTCAAGCTCGATCAAGCCAAGCTTAGGATCTTGTTACTCGACTTCATAATGCATGCATCATGATCAAGTTCAGGTCCCATTTTGGAGTTTAGCTTTGATTGCAACCAATTCCAAATAACGCACAATATTTTACAAAAATCGAGGTAAGTATCCTTTAGTGTCTACTTTGACCGTTCGTCTTTTTAGACTTGGTCAAAATGGGGCTAACTCGTAGACACCTAAAAAGTGTCTTCCCTTATCTCTTTATTTACGTATTTTTATCCGATTCTATCTCTTAGGATTTGGACGGCTGATTAGCGGTAAACCCCGGGTCATTTGTGACCTAGGTCCTCTCTTATAAATAGACAGACCTTGTTTCTCATTCCGATACGGCTTCTTGCCTTAGCATCACGCTACGTAAAGCTAGCCAGGATACTCTCATGTAAACGTTACTTGTTCCAAAATTAATCTTGAACATTCATCTCCTCTACTTACTACCGTTTAATCGTGTAAAGAGCTAAAGAATATTCAATTATTCTGATCTTTGGGCACTCATTCAACTAATCATTACCACACCCTACACACATATCTCACAAAAACAAGCCCTTTTCTTTTGTTTGTCATCGTTGCATCGAGAGATCCGAGTGTGGAGATCTAGATCGACAAGGTAGGACAACCTTAGGGAAATCATTCAGCCTTCAAACTATTTATTTATGTACATGCTTTTATTGCTTTTCGTATTGCAATTGAAGAGATGTAATCGCTTCTTTAAATTCATCCTCGACCGATGTAATTCTTTTAGATTTCTTGCTTTCTTTTCCTTTTGCGCTTTCTTTACTTTCTGCCTTTATCGCTTTCTTTTATTATGTTTGGTTACTTTCATTTCGCTTAGCATGTCGCTTGCTTGCTTGTTTTACATTATTTGAATTCACTACTCGAACTAGTAATGGTCGTCTTCGGACGGGCGGAATGGAAGGGTTTATCCCTACATTTCGTACCCTCGCCCCTAAATCGATTCTCGGTTCAAAGACCGATGGAGTCATTTTTCGCCTCTTTTAGTCTTAGTTTTGCAATACTAAGATTAGAAGAGCAAAATTTTTATTTTGTTTTGTTAATTTTTCTTTCCTAAAAACTAACCGGCAACTCCCTTATTTATGTTTTGTTCTATTCTAATTTGCATCTCGGTGTTTTCTAGTTATAGGAATAATAAAAATAGGTTCCGAATTTGCCAACCAGGGCGAAGCTAAGGCTGATTTCGTCGGCCCGCCTCTGGCCGGCGCCGACCACCACTAGGTACAGCTGCCCCCTACACCAAGTGGTCGGCAGGCGAGGCTTTAATCCAGATTGATGTGTTTCACACCAATCTGGCCTTAAAGCCTCACGGCGAGATCAAAACCCTAATTTTATTTATTCCTTTATTAGACAATAAAATCCCAAGAATTCTAAAAATAATTACTAAAATAAAACAATTAATAAAATCGCCATTCAAACTTTGCCTAATCAGATTTAATAAAACTCGAAAATATTAATAAAAAGGTTCATCCCCACATTCCAAATTCGACTTTCAAAACCATCTTCAAAAATAATCTTCAAAAAGAGACTCGACACAAGTGGGAAGCTCGGCCAGCCTCGGCTGGCCGTGGTTCCTAAAACAACAGAACCGGACAAGTAATGTAAAAATATGCAAATAAGGAAAACTGGATAGTAAATATCTAAAAATTGGTACTTACCAGGAAAAAGTGAAGAGAAGTTCTTAAAGTAATGGATAATGCATATCATCCTTGAAGCAGTTGGCATGACTTTTTTCAATGCATTTACAAGACCCTAATACACCAACATATGTAAAATTAATGTACTTAAACGAATTATGAATAAATATAAAATGATATGATTTTTAAAAAAAATTGTAACTATGTAATGAATTTGAACTTACCTTGTGCCTGTCCGAGATGATTATATATCTAGACTAATCTTCGACCATCAAGTACCCTTATAAAGCCGCTCAAGAAGAAACTCCATTCTTCTTCATTCTCAATCTCAACCATTGCATATGTTAAGGCCATTGTTTCCATCTAAAGCCATTACGGTAAGGAGCATTCCCCTATGTACTCCTTTAATGTGAGTGGCATCTATCCCAAATAATAGAAAGAACAACACAAATGCTCATGTGTTTGAAATAGGATTCTTAGTAAGCCCTTGCTCCAACCAAGTGATGACACAAAAAGAACCTGGGTTTTTGCCTTGAACTTTTCAGCATATTGAGGCAAATACTTGTACCCCTCTTCATGCTTCCCTTCAACAGCTTGCTCTTAACAATCTTCTTGCCCTCCAATAAATGTAGTCCGGCACAAAAGTTGCATACTTCTGCATGATTATTGACTGCATTCCCTTAACATCCATTTTTGGAGAAGCAATGAAATAAGGAAAGTGTTTTTGAGCAACCCAAGGTGAGTTAGCCATCCTGTTTCTCTCGGGCCTCTCACACACATGCCTCATAGTGTGTGATTCACCTTCTAAGTAGTCTTGTCAAGAAGGACACTATAATGAATCCTCTAACTGCACCTTGGATCCTCACATCTCTGTGTGTACCTAGTCTCCTCATTTTCTCTTTCTTCATTGTGAATCCCTCTACAATGTAATACTCTCTCATAACTGCAAGTAAGTCCTCCTTAGAATTAAAAATATAACCTGCCATCAAACTTATCCTTCCATCCCTGTTCCTCTCCACAAACACCCTTACCCTATTATCTTAGCCATTTTCTTAACAACTAAGCTCCTATCTTCAACACTCGTGAATGATTTGGGCATCCACTTGTATCCACTTTTCATTTTCTAACTCCAAGTCTTCCTCCGAATCACTAGAAAATATCTCTTGATGTAGATATTCCTCCTCGAAATTGACTCATCCATATTGCCACTTAGGCTGAAATCCTCATCATCACTGTCATCGGAAGATAAACAATTATCCCCAAGGGTTACTGCAGCTTGATCCCCATCACCAACAATTTGAACCTCACTTTCATCACCACCATCCCGCTCATTCTTACCATCCCACTAAGATAGTTTTGACGGTGGCATCACATCAAAGTGATCTAAGTCTTCCAGTCCAAGCACATGGTAACAATCGGCAACATGCTTGTACTTAGTTTTGGAAGAGGTAGTTTTGGCTTGGGTTGACTTTGATCTGTGGTTTGTTTGCCTTAACAGTGGGCTGTACAGGGTTTGATCGAAGAGTAGATAAGGATCTTGTATGTGGTTTGGTTGGGCTAATAGGGGTTTTACAAAGACTCGCTGTATAATCTAGTAAAGGCCCTTGTCTATGGTCCGATGAAAGGGGAGCTTGTAGTGAAGTTTCAGTTTAGAGCTTTGGTGAGGTTATAGTTTTGGGCTTTGGTGAAGTGGATCTCACTAGAGAATTCGCCAAAGATCTTATAATTGGTCTCCTAGATATCAACTTAGCAGGTTGAGAACAAGGGATACAAATCGAGTGTTTGCCCATTTGTTTGCTTGACTGATCTGTTGGGTCCTCATCAAACACCCCAATTTCTTATTAGGTTATTGAAGGTTGGACTTTTCCTAAAGAAGCATTCAAATTTTCAACCTCTCTACTATAAGTTGGGCTTCACAAGGTTGCCTCAATTCAACCATGAAAATGGGAATAGATACCAAGTTTGGTTCAAAACCACAAGACTTCACTAATGTAGTCCACTCACTATCGGTGTTCACTGCCATTCTATGCTTAAATCTGTTTGGGCAACTCAAACCTAGCATATTAAGGGAACTCTACACCAGACCTCCCACACTCGTATCTAACATCGTTATATAACTTAATGTTATTATACTCATCCAAGATGACCCTAGGAACCTCTATGATTTTACCCTTAAAATAAACCTTCAAGGTTACAATTTCAGTCCCCTATTTTAACACAACATAGAAGGATTAAGAAAAAATAATCTTCAAAATGAACGGAAAACTCTACAAATCATCATCGGCTAAAACTTAAATCAAAGATTAATAAAAAATTAAACACGAGATAATCAAAGATTTAAAAAAAAAACCCTAAAAATCGTATCTTAACAAGTTCTCATGAAAAATACCAAAATTTGTGCAAAACTACAAATTTTCGCGGTGGATTTCTCCAATCGAAGACTATTTCACAAAATTATGGTACAAAACTTCATCTTTCAACAGAAACCCCCAAATTTCTAAGCCCTAAAATGAAATCAAAGCAAAAATTAATCAACTTCTACCACTTACCATTTTCGACCATCACCTCCTTTTCTTCTACCTTCACCTTCGTCTCCTTTTTTTCATCTATGGAGGACGATTCTTCATCCAAAAAGAGTCGTAGATCATCCAAAAAAGTTGCAGAATTGGGAGAGGGGGAGAGAGGGGGAGAAAGGGGGAGAGAGGGACTAAGAAGAGAGAGAGCGACGACAGGGGGTTAAGGCGTGTTACTAGAATTAATTCTCACTCTTCTCGCGATTACAAAGGGCTTTTTGGATTTTTAACAACTCCGTTCAAACTCAGGCCCGAAATTGGACCATGTATATAGTTGGCTCAATTATTTAAGACACCTTAAATTAGTTTTTGATAAATGTAGGTCCAAAAATAGATGGCCCAAAATTTAAGATATCTTTTTGGGTTGTGAAGTTAGATCCGAAGTAAAGATGGGAAACCGGAGAGAGAGAGAGAGAGAGAGACGGGGGTAAGGTTATATGTGTTAGTAGGGGTTTGTGCTGGAATGAAAGAGACTTGACCCCCAAAAATGTGGTTGGTTTTTACTACGGTTTAATTAAAGAACCGCAATAATAAAGAACGTCTATTTCTACGGTTCTTCTAATGAATCATAATAAAAGGTCGATAACCTGACATATTAATACTATTCAATTAAAAAAATGTATATAGGTAAATTTTATTTCCAAAAACTCTCACCACCTCATTTTTTAATATGGTTTTGTTTATAACTATTGTAAAAAACCCCTAATAAAAAGTCATTTCGTAGTAGTGGTTTGTAATATTTTTAAGATTTTTTATTATGGTCCAATGAAAGAACCATAAAAATATATATTCTCTATTACTATGATTTTTAAGTGAGCCATAATAAATAGTCGAGATATGACCTATTACTACGATTCAATTAAAAACCGTAATAATACGTGAATTTTATTTACAAAAATGTCACTCGCCTCATTTTTTTAGTACAAGTTTTCTTAACCGTTGTAAAAGGCGCATAATAAAAAATTATTTTTAGTGGAAGTTAATATTATATAAAGGAACCCCACCTTCATAAATCTCATCAATGACCCCCAACACACACACACACACACACACACAATCACTTTTATAGTAGTGGAAGTTGATATTGTATTGTAATGCCCCCAATCACCATTACTTAATAATCCCTTAATTCGAGAATATTACGTAAGGTCGCAGCGGAAGATAACAACCGAAGACATTACCGCCGTCCTAAAAATAGGACAAGGCTAAATAAGTGAAATAAAGTAAAAGACAATTTGCGCATCCAACTGTTATATTTCCATTGGTCCTGTTAGAGGTAATTGCTGATTACCCAATTAGCTAAGTCATCCCAAAATACAGTTCACTTGTTTAGTAACATAATATTTATACAACCTAGACTTTCGTCTATTCCACAAGATAATGTGCAATGTGTAATAATTCTCAATGTCATACCCAAACCACGGTTGAGGGTAAAATCACCGTGAGCATCTATACACCTTCGTAATCACAAGTGCAACGCGATCGGCTATGGTTTGCCTTCGTCGGACTTAGTGAGTGATTGATTGTTCACCAATGCTTTTCCAAAAACAAAAACAGTAAAATATTTCGAAAAATGAGTCGAAACTCAGTACGAACATTCCTGCACTGATCAAATTGCTTTGAAAACATTTTAATTGCGCACGCGCATTTCAATTCATTTTAGTTCGAAATCAGGCGGAGAGAATATGAGTAAAACTTGCTTGCTGGTTATTATCCGAAAGTGGAACCCCTTGATAATTGATACGATCTTTGAATAAGGTGCACACCTCCCGAGCCGACCGAGAACCCGAGTTGAATCCGCGCGGTGGAATTGAAGGGCCTAAGCCCCGATAATTAATAATTGATAATTGAGCGGGGACCACTTAATTAGGTGACAAAACTTGATTTGCAAATGATTCATTATTAGTTATTTCTATAAGGAATGTTGAGATTTGCTTGAAATATGTGAATTTTCGAAGGGTAAAGGCAATGAACGTACTCGAACTAAGAATATTTGTTTCTCCCCTTATAGAAATTGAAATTACCAGCTAGTCGGCAATAGAAGTGGTCTCAATCATTGTTTCAAATAGATTTCGTTGTTAATAATGCTTCTCTTGAGTTTCAATAACCGAATTCGTACAAGTGTTTGCAATTCATTTCATGTTCTTTATTTATTATGTAATCGATAGAATTAAGATTTTTATTACTCAACTCTATTATATTACTTCCGTCTAAAATTTTGTCCACAACACATAATTTATGCAAGAGATTTGTTTAAGCTAATTATTGACGTTTTACACAATTTAATCTGTTACTCCGCTTAGATCGAAAAACTTTTACTTTGGATTTCTAATTATACCTTAGCTATTGTAATTTGTTTAACATACAAAATATGCTTTAATTACTATTACTATTATTATTATTATTATTATTATTATTATTATTATTATTATTATCAATATTTTTATTAACTATCCCCAATTCAATTAGCTTTGCCAAGCCTAACATCACTTCAAATCCTTGCCCCTAATTCACTTTTCACTTCATTACCTCCCATAAGTTAATTTGATTTGCTCAACAAAGTTCACATTACCAATTCAATTCACATATGCCATAATACACTACTTTAATTTAAGGATATACGCATTGTTTCCTCAGCAAAGTTCACATTCCCAATCACAATTAGGTGCACTAAATTGCTCAAATTGCTACATGCCTTCAAAACAACTTATTACACAACTTCAATCTCCCTACACAATTTTCTTCCTTTTGCTCAATTGTAGCCAATTCCAAAATGCAACGAAACCATTAAATTACTCAAGATTCACATCAATATATTCCCAATTAAATTCACTAAATCACAATTTCACAAGAGGAATCACAATTCATACACAATAGTTCCACCAAAATACCAAATCGCAATCATTCAACTAATTCAAAGTTTTCCCAATTCAAAATTTTCCCAATTCAATCTTTAAATTCACACTATAAACATCATTCTAAATCATATAATTCAATCTACAACTACAATTACTAAGTAAAGAATGAAGTGCGATAATTTAGGGGTTTAGGGCGTTTACCTTCAAACCTAAGGGATGGATACCAAGAGAGAGGAGCGAGTGGTGGCCCGAGGCCGGAAATCCGACGACCTCCTGGTGGCACCGGTGATAAGTTCTAGCGGTAAAGGGCATGGGAAGGTGGTTGGGCGAGTGGCACCGCGAGCGGGGGTCGAGGGCGGGCGCACCGCGGGAAAAGATGGAGCGCGAACCCGAGAAAGAGGAACGACGATGGCCTTCGGCCGGTGCTAGCGCCGGCTTCGGCCGGGGTTGGCGGTGTCCGGTCGCTGGAAACGACCCGACCAAAAGGAGTGGAGAGGCAGGGGAGAGGAAAGCAGAGCACAAGCGAGAGAGATACGAGCACGGGGAGGAAGGTTTGAGGGAAATTGAAATTGCTTGCCTTGAACCCAACCGTGAAGCCGATATATTTATTTTCATTATCTATTTTATCATCATTTTGTTTTTTTGGACAATTCCAGAAACCATTTCTGAATTTTTCTAAATAAAAATCAGCTTGTTTTATTTATTTATTTTTTCTTTTTTTTTTCTTTGTTTCCAGTTAAATCTAGAAAATTTTGATTTTTATTTGTTATTTATTTATTTTATTTATTTATTTGTTATTTTATTGTTATTTTATTTCATTTAATTAGTATTGCATATAAATTATACGATTCATTCTTAAATACAACAATTTGTTTAAAATATAATCTTCAATGGCCTTATAATTACGTACCTTCGCATTTATATGTATTATATATCAATACAATTTTTTTAAATTTTCTTTTAAACATATATATAAATTTACAATCATTATTATGAAATTTTATTGGAGGCCACTTCGTCGCCCTAGCTGCATAGCACACACATAAAAATAATTTAAATATAAATATCGAATTGAAGTGCGCGCACCCAATTATGTAAATTTTGTAATCAGTAAAATAAATAATGTGGTTTAGGGTCGGGTTGTTACAGTCTTCCCCCTTAAAATAAATTTCGTCCTTGAAACTTGCAAGTTTGAATATAAATTTAGATTGACCCGAAAACAAGCCGGTACTTTTTATTTTATTTTTTTTTCCTCATGTCTTCCTTAATTGGTTTTTGATGTTATATGATTAGCCTTAAAAGACTTTAACCAAAGGAATGCTTTTATTACCGGCTTTCTTAACCCTATAATCCGATATTTGAACTGAAAACTCGTCATATATTAAATTTTCAGTGATTTCTAGTAACTCTGTCACAATATTAGGGCTTGGAATGGGTATATACCTCATGAGCTGCTAAATATGAAAGACGTGATTCTTATGTTCGAGTAGAGGATACTGAATTGAACTTCTTTATAATCTCATGTAGCCCAATATATCTTAGGTTTGATTCCCTTAATATTGAATCTTTGACCTCTTTTACTGTGGACACTTTTAAAAATACTTTTATCTCGTATAACTCTTTTGTCAACTTTGAGTTGGCTTGAAATACTCTTAAATCTTCCTCACCCCTTTCGGTTATTTCTTGAATTAACTCAGGTCTATAATCAATGTTTTATCAAACTTACTCCAACATAACGGGGTTCTACATTTCCTTCAATACAATGCTTCAAATGGGGTTCTTTTAACGGTGACTCGATAAGCGTATTATAGGAGAATTCCACCAAAGATAAATCATCTTCCTATTTTCCTTAAAACTCGAATATAAATGCTCTCGGTGTATCTTCTCATTTTTGATTTACCTTTTTGGGTTGCTCGTTTAGTTCTGGATGATACAAACTACTAAAACTCAATTTATTTCCAAAATCTTGCCATAGAGTTTCCCAAAATTCACGTGAAACCTCTTGTCACTATCCGATATGATGCTCTTCGGTATTTCATGTAACCTAATAACTTCTTTAACATATCACTGTGTTAGTATCTCTACATTCTATGTGTCATGTATTGGTACAAAATGCATAGATTTAGTAAGTCGATCAACAATTGCCCACATCATATTTTCTTTGAAGCGGTTAAGGGGTAATCTCTGACAGAGTCTATTAAAATTGCACCTCTTTTCCGGATAGGAATTTCCAACGATCTCAACTTACCAACAGGACGTTGATGTCCCTTTTCATAGTATACTCTCAAGGTTCGGCTTTAACCACTTGACAAGTCAAGCCCTTATCTGCATATTCTATGATATCTTTATTCTACCAAAATATTGTTTCAGGTTTATATACATTTTGTTCCTCCTGGATATACCAAGTATCGTGTATTGTGTGTTTCCTTAAGAAGTTTCCTTTTCAATTCCTCTTTCTTCGATACACAAACCGATTACGCCTCATGTATTCCTTGAAACCAGGAGATTTTTTCCTTTTAATATTTTTCTTAATCCTTTCCATCCCGACATCATTGTTTTGGCCTAATTGAATTTCCTTCGAAATAATATATTATACCTCTATCGCTGTTAGGAACTCACTTATTTGTGCATGCGAGACTAACTCAATACTTATATTGTGGAAATATCGTATAACAACGAGCTAAGTTATCATTATTACATTCAAACTGTGTTTTGTCTCCGTACTCTACTCATTTGCCACTATATTTACTTTCACTAAGTGATATTATATTTGTAATTCATAATCCTTAAGTAATTCCACTAGCGGTGTTGCCTCAAATTGATCTTCTTTTGGGTAAAAATGTACTTCAAACTCTAATGGTCAATATAAATCTTACATGTTACCCCATACAAGTAATGTCTCCAAATATTTAAAACAAAAACAACAGCAGCCTACTCCTATTCATGAGTAGGATAAATCTTTTCACATGGTTTGAATTGTTGAGATGCATAAGCTATGACCTTGTCGTCTCGTATTAATACGCATCCTAACCCGTTTTTAAATGCCTCACTAAAGATGGTATACTTTTTACGTTCCATGAGTAAGGTAAGAATTTGGGTTGTGGATAGCCTTTTTTCAACTTCTAGAGTGTCTCTTCACATTTATCCGGCCACTCAAATTAGGTTGTATTCTTTAGCAAGATTATTAGAGGTGACGTTGTTTTTGAAAAATCATGTAGAAACCCTTTGTAGTACCCTGTTAACTCAAGGAAACTCTTCACTTCGTAACATTGGTTGGTCTGGGCCATTTAGTTCTGCCTTTTACCTTATATGGACGGCCCTTAATCTCTTCCTTAGAAACAACATACCATAAAAATGCCACTTCTTCCAGCCAAAATTCAGACTTTTATAACTTGACAAGCGATTGATGTTCTCTTAATATCCGTAGTGCTATCCTCGGATACTCAACATGTTCTCTCTTATCCTTAGAGTATGTAAGAATATCATCAATAAATACCACCACAAACTTATTCAAATAAATCTTGAAAATTTTATTCCTGAGGTCCATGAATGCAGCAGATGCATTGGTAAATCTAGAGAGCATTTTTATAAATTTGTAATGCCCATGTCCGATTCTAAACACAATTTTGAGAATATCCTCTTATTCAATTCTAAGTTGGTAAAACATACTAACTCCTTGTAATTGATCAAACCAACCATCAATTCAAAATAGATGATTCTTATTCTTGAGTGTTATCTTGTTTACCTTGCTATAAGTTGTAAAGAGTCTCAAGGTGCCATCCCTCTTGTTCGAACAAGACTGAAGCTCCCCAAGATAACACACTTGACTTAATAACTCCTTTTTGTATTAACTTATCAAGCTAACCTTTAGTTCTCTATAAGTTCGATCGAGGTAAACCTATAAGGCACTTTAGTAATAGGTTTTGCACCAGGAATTACTTCAAATTTTGAAATAAATCTCCCTTCGAAGAAGTAGGTCAAGTAAATTGTCAAGAATTACTTCGGAAATCCACACACCATAGGTATATCATCTATATCTGTTCTTTCTTTTACATCCTTAGTAACATAAATGCCCTTTATAACCCTATCTTAATAATTTGCTAGCCTTTATGACTGAGATTATAGGATACTCCTTTTTATCTTTTTCACCCCAAAACACACTTGTTTCACTCTCCGACCTTTTAAAATAAGCTTTCAACCTCTACATTCTATGTTCACCTCATGAATTGTCAATCAATCCATTCTTAACATTACCTCAAATTCTCACATATTAAATTGGATTAAATCTACGAAAAATAATTCCCCACATATAACCTTGGCACATGCTGATAAAGAATTAAGTCTTTTATCACTTTTTCATTTGGCAACTCGATTTGGTACTCTATTCGGCCTTATGATCATCTGAATTTAAGTGAAAGGCAACTAAGAGTAAATATAAATGAATGGGTGGCGCATGAATCCAATAAAACATCAAAAGACTTTGAGTTTAGTACCGAGTGTCAATCGTCATTCCTAAAGTTGTGGCTTCTTCCTTGTACATCACTTACACTTGTTCTACAGATCACGGGTTTGGAAGATGGTGTGGGTCTTTCACATAGTGTCATTAGGGCTTCACAACTCCTTCTTTACAATTTTCTGTCTTCTTGGGCAAGCGTTTACTAAATGGTTAGGGCTACCGCACCATATACATTTGTTACTACTCATTGGTGTGCTATGATTTGTTCAGCCATATTTCCTACGGGGTTCGAAGTATTCGATGAGTGACCCTTGTTTAAACTAGTAACATGTTTATTTTGAACTATACTCTCACTTATACTATTCCACTTCCTTTTTGAGTTTTCGGGATTCAAGGCCCTTAGTTCACTCTTTACTCATTACACTTCTGCTGCTCTCTTATTTAGTTTTTGATAATCTGTGATAGGTTGGTCAATGGTTAATGTCGAAGGTAATAAGCCAAGCCCTCCTTAAATCTTATCATTTTCATCCTATCGATAGCGACAAAGTCCGGGCAAATCTAAGTAGCTCCATAAAATTACTAGCGTACTCGCATCACTGTCATATTATTGTTCATTTTCAATTCCGGGGACTCTTTTTCTTTCGACGTCGAGCGAGATCGGGTAGAACTTCGCTCTAAGTTCTTCTATAAATTTCTCCCAAGTGAACCGACAACCTTGAAATTTGTTTTTCATTGAGCTCCACCAAATGTCTCGCTTCACCCTTTTTTTCTCTTTTTTTTCTTTTTTTTTCCTTTAGGTACCTTAACAACCGCAATTGTCTTTTTCTTTCTCTTAATACTTTCTTCTCATTCCACTCGTATTAATCTTTGCATCGCAAGTCTTATGATTACGACGAGTCACTCTGCCGGCTAACTTGTTAGACTTAGAAGTGGATTTAGTAGGTGTTAGAGGAATTCTTTTCATTAACTCTGTCACCAAGTTCCTTCAATAGTTTGGGTCCATGGTATCGGTGCAAATCTCTAAGGGTATGGGTTGGATTTCACTAAGGATTTGTTGCGAGTTGGGAGGAGTTTCCGATGCCTATTCGGCAAGTCCTCAATCATTGCCCAACTCTATAGTTACATTCGAAATTACGTCATTGCTTTCTAACCGAGACATGCTTGAGTCATATAAATATAAATTTTTCTAATTAATTTCTTTTCCCTCTCCTACGAAACAAATTGTTAACTTCTAATATAAAATATACTTAGTTAACTCCTACTTTCATTACGTTTATATAATAACAAACACCAAATTGTATGTTAGATTATCATTCGGCTCTGAAAATTCTTATCGGTTAAGTAATCCTTAATTAAAGGAACTCCCAAGGTTCATTCAGGTGTCGGTTTTGCTTTCGATTCCAACTTAAAGGTAATAAAGGAAATTTTATAAGAGAGTTTGATATTTTCTAAAAATTTCGGCAGAGTTCTCGCTTGTAATATGATCTATCCCCTAGGCTTGAAGCCTTAAAACCCCGCATAAAGACCACAATATCACTCAACGAGCCACACGCTCGAAGTACACAACTCAACGGCCACACGCCGAAGTCCAACCAATATACATTAAGGCTTAAAACAACCTAAATGATTCATAACACACCGAAACAACTATATGAACTTAATTACAAACTACGACACTTAAAAGCATATGGAATGTCCGTTAGCAACTTAAGTCATTACATACATCATTTATACTAGCATACCCAAAAGTATATATATTAACCCAACATTAATTACACTATATAAACAAGTCCCAAAACAACAACTTAAGGAAATAATAGCCACGTAATTTTCCTAAGGTTCAAATCATGACACCTTAGAACCCTATTGCTCACAAGTGATTTCTAAACCTGGCTCGATACCACAACCGTAACGCCTCCAATCACCATTACTTAATAATCCCTTAATTCAAGAATATTACGCAAGGTCGCAGCGGAAGATAACGACCGAAGACATTACCGTCAGTCCTAAAAATAGGACAAGGCTAAATAAGTGAAATAAAGTAAAAGACAATTTGCGTATCCAACTCGTTATATTTCCATTGGTCCTGTTAGAGGTAATTGCTGATTACCCAAGTAGTTAAGTCATCCCAAAATACAGTTCACTTGTTTAGTAACATAATATTTATACAACCTAGACTTTCATCTATTCCACAAAATAATGTGCAATGTGTAATAATTCTCAAGGTCATACCTAAACCACGGTTGAGAGTAAAATCACTCGTGAGCATCTATACACCTTCAGTAATCACAAGTGCAACGCGATTGGCTATGGTTTGCCTTCCTTAGACTTGGTGGGTGATTGATTGTTCACCAATGCTTTTCCTAAAACAAAAACAGTAAAATATTTCGAAAAATGAGTCGAAACTTAGTACGAACATTCCCGCACGAGTCAAATTGCTTTGAAAACATTTTAATTGAGCGCGCGCATTTCAATTCATTTTAGTTCGAAATCAGGTGGAGAGAATATGATTAAAACTTGCTTGCCGGTTATTATCCGAAAGTGGAACCCCTTGATAATTGATACGATCTTTGAATAAGGTGCACACCTCCCGGGCCGACCGAGAACCCGAGTTGAAGTCGCACGGGTGGAATTGAAGGGCCTAAGCCCCGATAATTGATAATTGATAATTGAGCGGGGACCACTTAATTAGGTGACAAAACTTGATTTGCAAATGATTCATTATTAGTTATTTCTATAAGAAATGTTGAGATTTGCTCGAAATATGTGAATTTTCGAAGGGTACAGGCAATGAACATACTCGAACCGAGAATATTTGTTTCTCCCCTTATAGAAATTGAAATTACCAGCTAGTCGGCAACGGAAGTGGCCTCAATCATCGTTTCAAATAGATTTCGTTGTTAATAACGCTTCTCTTGAGTTTCAATAACCGAATTCGTACAAGTGTTTGCAATTCATTTCATGTTCTTTATTTATTACGTAATCGATAGAATTAAGATTTGTTTAAGCTAATTATTGACGTTTTACACAATTTAATCTCTTACTCTGCTTAGATCGAAAGACTTTATTTTGGATTTCTAATTATACCTTAGCTATTGTAATTTGTTTAACATACAAAATATATGCTTTAATTACTATTACTACTACTATTATTATTATTATTATTATTATTATTATTATTATTATTATTATTATTATTATTATTATTATTATTATTATTATTATTATTATTATTATTATTAACTATCCCCAATTCGATTAGCTTTGCCAAGCCTAACATCACTTCGAATCCTTGCCCCTAACTCACTTTTCACTTCATTAACTCCCATAAGTTAATTCGATTTGCTCAACAAAGTTCACATTACCAATTCAATTCACATATGCCATAATACACTACTTTTATTTAAGGATATACGCATTGTTTCCTCAGCAAAGTTCACATTCCTAATCACAATTAGGTGCACTAAATTGCTCAAATTGCTACATGCCTTCAACACAACTTATTACCCAACTTCAATCTCCCTACACATTTTTCTTCCTTTTGCTCAATTGTAGCCAATTCCAAAAAGCAACGAAACCATTAAATTACTCAAGATTCACATCAATATATTCCCAATTCAATTCACTAAATCACCATTTCACAAGAGGAATCACAATTCATACACAATAATTCCACCAAAATACCAAATCGAAATCATTCAACTAATTCAAAGTTTTCCCAATTCAAAGTTTTCCCAATTCAATCTTTAAATTCACACTATAAACATGATTCTAAATCATATAATTCAATCTACAACTACAATTACTAAGTAAAGAATGAAGTGTGATAATTTAGGGGTTTAGGGTTTTTACCTTCAAACATAAGGGATGGATACCAAGAGAGAGGAGCGAGTGGTGGCCTAAGGCCGGAAATCCGGCGACCTCTCGGTGGCACCAGTGATAAGTTCTAGCGGTAAAGGGCATGGGAAGGTGGTTGGGCAGAGTGGCACCGCAGCGGGGGCCGAGGGCAGGCGCACCGCGGGAAGAGATGGAGTGCGAACGCAAGAGAGAGGAACCACGGTGGCCTTCAGCCGGTGCTAGGGCCGGTTTCGGCCGGGGTTGGCGGCGTCTAGTCGCCGGAAACGACCCGACCAAGAGGGGTGGAGAGGCAGGGGAGAGGAAAGCAGAGCACAAGCTAGAGAGATACAAAGTACGGGAGGAAGGTTTGAGGGAAATTGAAATTGCTTGCCTTGAACCCAACTGTGAAGCTAATATATTTATTTTCATTATCTATTTTATCATCAATTTTTTTTTTTTTGTTAGACAATTCCAGAAACCATTTCTGAATTTTTCTAAATAAAAATTAGCTTGTTTTATTTATTTATTTTTTTCTTCTTTTTTTTTCTTTATTTCCGGTTAAATCTAGAAATTTCTGATTTTTATTTGTTATTTATTTTTTTTTTTTATTTTATTGTTATTTTATTTTTATTTTATGTCATTTAATTAGTATTGCATATAAATTATACGATTCACTCTTAAATACAACAATTTTTTTAAAATATAATCTTCAATGGCCTTATAATTACGTACCTTCGCATTTATATGTATTATATATCAATACAATGTTTTTTGAATTTTCTTTTAAACATATGTATAAATTTACAATTGGAGGCCACTTCGTCGCCTTAGCCGCATAGCACACACATAAAAATAATTTAAATATAAATATCGAATTGAAGTGCGTGCATCCAATTATGTAAATTTTGTAATCAGTAAAATAAATAATGTGGTTTAAGGTCGGGTTGTTACATGTATAAACGAACTCACCTTCGGAGATCTCATCAATGAACCCTCTCCCGAACACACACACACTAATTTCTTTATTTTAAGTACATCCTAGCTTAAAGTTTGTTTGTTAAAACACTCAAACTAATATCTTTGATTTAAGTACATCATAACTTAAAGCTTGTTTGTTAAAAGAGAAAGTACAATTTTAGTCAATGAACATGAGATAGAGCATCTAACATGTCAAATTTAATTCCCAATTCAAGTTGTTTGTTAAAAGAGAAAGTACAATTTATATGCCCATTGGCCAAACATCTTATGTGTGGCGTTTGGTTAGATGTAATGTAATACGGTATAATGTAATCAATTATATAATATAATTAGGTATGCAATGTAATGAGACAATAATGACATTATTATCTTTAGTTATATAAAAAATGTAATGTAATCATAAAGGTAATGGATTATTTCAATAGCAAAAAATTGTAATTAAATTATTGTAGTGGAGATAAATGTTATCTAAATAAAAATTTGAGCTACATATTTAGATTTGAGCTTTTTAAATATTTTCTATCAAATAATCAAGTTCTATTTCTTTTGTGGAAAATATCACCTATATTCTTCTAATGGTTATAAATATCGTAATAGAGATAAATGTTTTCCACATTAAAACATTTTAAATTTGAAATCAAATTTGAGATTTTTTTAATCTTATGTAGCATATTTGTTAATTTTTAATTTTTATTTTAGAAAAGAAAAATCAACTGAATTATTTTTGGTGGCAATAAATATTTATCATAATGAAGATAAATTTTATCTAAATAACAAAATTTTAAAATCTAAATTTATATTTGAGTTTTTTTAATCCTTATATCATATAATTAAGTTTTAAATTTTTTTCATTGATAAAAAATACCAACTGAAATTATTTTTGATGATAAATATTTATTGAATTAAAGATAAATGTTAACAAGTAAAAAAATTTGATCTAAAGATTTTAATTCAAGCTTCTTTTATCTTTTTAATTGAATAGTTAAATTTTAAATCCAAAATATTGAAGTTAAAATTTTCTCTTAATGATCAACTGATCATATCAATATATTAAAATAATAGAAGAAATAAAATCAAGTTCCTTCTCAAATGGATGAATTTTTTGCTTTCCAAGAAGGAAGGAAAAAGGATATGGAATAAAGAGAGACGGAGAGAGGGAGAGAGAGAGAGAGACGAATTATTGCAAGTGTCTTAAAATTTGATCACAAGGATGAATGTAATCATGATTGTTTAGTAAATATTAAGGGCATGTTTGGTTGCATGTAATCAAAGCGGTAATGTAATCATATTGGTAATGGTGATTACATTACCATATTTGGTTACAATTTTGTAATGCAATCAAAATTGCATTATAATCATATTAACATCTCGCTTATGCAATTACAATTACTTATACATTTACTAAACAATCGAGCATTATATCCATCTTTGTGATCAAATTTTAATATACTTGCAATAATTTTCTCTCTGTCCCTCCCTCTCTCTCCACTCCATATCCTTTTTCTCTCTCCTCCTTGGTAAGCAAAAATTCATCAATTTGAGGAGTTTGATTTTCTTTCCTCTATTATCTTAATATATGAAATGATCGGTTGGTCATTAAGAGAAAAATTCAACTTTAATATTTTGGATTCAAAATTTAACTATTTAATTAAAAAGATAAAATAAGATTAAATTAAAATTTTTAGATCAAAATTTTTTACTTGTCAACATTTATCTTTAATTCAATAAATATTTATCATCAATAAAGCAATTTTAGTTGGTATTTTTATCAATGAAAAAACTCAAAACTTAATTATATGATAGAAGAGATTCAAAAATCTCAAATATAAATGTAGATTTTAAAATTTTATTATTTGGATAACATTTATCTTCACTATGACAAACATTTATCGTTACTAGAATAATCCATTTAGTCTTTTTTGGCACAAAAAAAATAAAATTAGGAAATATGATAGCAAAGATTTAAAAAATCTCAAATATGATTTCGAATTTAAAATATTTTCATGTGCATAACATTTATCTCTATTACGATATTTATTGCCATTAGAATATTAATATAGTTGATATTTGCCACAAAAGAAATAAAATTTGATTATTTGATAGAAAATATTTTTAAAAAATTTAAATCTAAATATGTATCTTAAATTTTTATGTAGATAACATTTATCTCTATTATTTAATTACTATTTTTTAGCATTGAAATAATCCATTACCTTTGTGATTAAATTACACTTTTTATATAACCAAACATGCTAATGTAATTGTTGTCCTATTATATTGCATAACTAATTACATTACATAGTTGATTATTACATTACATCCCTATTGTATTACATCCAACCAAACACCACATAAGTAATTGTAATTCCATAGGTAGAGAGGTTAATATGATTATAATGCAATTTTGATTGCATTACAAAATTGAACCAAATATGGTAATGTAATGACCATTGCCAATTTAATTATATTACTACTTTGATTACATCCAACCTAATATACCCTTAATTGAGGCGATTGAAATTATATATCAATTGAAGAACCATGATCAACAAAGCCTAAAAATTTTCATTCAATTGAATCAGTATTATAGATCTTGAAACAAATATAGGCAACTCAACCCAATAATCAACATAAAATAAAATAAAAAATCACATGTCTATAAATAAATTGAAAAAACATATCAAAAAACGAAAAATTAAGACGATCGATTCCTTGTCCCCGTTGCAATAGTGGCGTCGTTGTCTACCTTGCCACTGACCGACTGACATGGAGTGCATCTTGCCTCCTCCCTTCTCTCTTTTGAGCACTTGGGATTTGTGAGAGTTGCGGAAAATGAACAAATAATTGCAACTGTACTTGCGAGAGTTACGGGTTTTGAATCATCGAAGGAGCAAACATAGCCCGTAGAGGAGGTCTTCCTCGTCTCGCGCTGTGGATAGGTGTGGGATGCCTCCCTGCTTTCTCTCTCATCTCAGCATAATGTTAAGCATTCAAGACTAGCATGTTTGCTACAATCACTCGGGGTTGCACATAGCACCAGCCCATGTGTCCAAATAAATATTTTTAAAACCCCAAACATAGGATTTGATTCACCATTTTAATTCAACATCACAAGAGTACACGAGACACATGTGCAAAATTCAACAATTTTATATCTTATATAAACTCAATCGATATAATGTTTGGTTCACCTAGAATTTCTCACAAAGGAAAGAGAGGGAACAAATTAAGCAAAGAGGGGAGAGGGAACAAAGAAAATGACATCAATTTTCACACGGGAGAGAAGAAAAGGAGCGAAACAAGGGGATGCATAAATAGCTCCTCTATGTTGACTCCCATGGTGAGTAATTCAGGTTTGTCATTTATTTATATATGAACCAAGTAGGGGAGGGAGCCCATTGCAAGCGGGATTAAACTAAAACGCTAGCACAAGGCACAACATAAAAATTCTTATTTTAGAGAGTATGAGTGCTTGATTTTCATATTAATTAGTTGCTTGAAATTCGTAATTTTTTCCAGTTTATTAACTTTGTAGCTACAACAATCTATGAAAAATAGAATTTATCGTTAATAATTTAAGTAGATCACTTCACTTTTGTATGAAAACATGAAAAAGTTTGCAATTATACACGAAAGACTAGTTCACATTGTATTGTAGAAATGAATCAACAGTTGGCAAATGTTTCTAATCCCCTACCACTGTTCAATCTCCACTACATGTAAAGACTAATTTACCTCTGTGCTACAAGAAAAATTACTAATTTATCTACAATCTACTACACAATGAAAAAGGAAGAGTTGGAAAATAACTCTAAGGAGAGCCCGGGGGCCTATACACCATCCCTCTGGGCATAATTTTACTCTCCTGGATCTCCCAAAACAAAAAAAGACTTTCATATTTAATTGGATTTGTACGGTATGCCTATGATTGATGACTTAGATCTTCAGACTCCACAAAAGTGCCATGGAACCCATACGGTACTCGGGAGGGAAGTTTGACAGAAGCTTCAACTTCCAAATTCATGGCATTTATGATCAAAAATTCTGATTTCCCAGTCTCTTCGTCGTGAACGAATGTCATTATATATCCATCATCCTCCATCTTCGAGTTTGGGTCCCGCGGTAAAAGGTAAGGTTCACCACCATACGTTTCACTGCTGTAAAGAAATTTTTTACCTCCCCAGTAACTAAATCAACCTTAGCAAAACCGGACACCTTGGGCCAGGGCTCGGCGATAGCCAAGTACACAAACCGAGTTTTCCTTCCCAGTAAATTCCGGTTGACCATGCCTGCCTCAAGATTTACGTGCCGGTCCGGGTCACAGATAAGTGGCCGGCGGCAAGACTTTCCGGTTCGGAGATTGAGCCGGATTTCGCATAGTACACTTTGAAGGCTCTCGTCGCACTCGTTGAAAACGGAGTCGGGCGGTGTCATACACGACCCAATCACGACAACCTCATTGGTTTCTCTGTCCTCCCAAGCGTTCCAAAGGTGGAAGCAGAATGTGTCCGGACAATCCACCCAAACCATCTCACTTGCGTCTCTTGCCTCTTTCGGAAGAACTCCGAACCGGGAAGTTTTCGTTTTGTCGTAGACGACCGGGGAACCGCCGCGAACCATCTCATGGAGCCGGAACACAACCTGGTGGTCCGGCACGATTACAAAATTCTCAGTGATGGCGAAATCGTGCATCATTGTTGGCTCCTTTAGGGGATCTCCACATCAGGAGACTTCTCCCCGAAGATGAAAACTTGAAGTACTTCAAATACGGCTTCTTAACGACGTCGTAACTAAGAGCGAACATCTCTTTTGAAACCGGGTCGATTTTCGGGTGAGCAATCATGGCAGAATTAAGCTGGCCATCGAAATTGAACCGGCCAACAGTTTTCAAATCCCCTGCCGGCGTAACTTTCACGTGATAAGGAATGTCATCCTCGGACATAGCCAGTAATCTTCCATTGAAGTAGACCAATCCGGCATTAGCAACCCCCATGCCGTGGCCGCTATCCAATATTCCGAACTTCTCACGCGCATAAAACAGCATCAACCGCGCAATTCCAGTGTGCCCATGAAGCTCACCGATTGCCTTCGGAAAAATGGGCCGGCCTAAGTCTCTCTCCTGGGCCAAACGGTGAGTCTCGGTGAACCGGCATGCATAGCTGGCGGTCCCGTTATTGATGGTGACGGCGTGGACCATGCCGTCCCCGTCAAAGAAGTGGTGGCCGGCGGTGGGCTGGAAGAGGGGTTGGCCCCGTTGCGGAGGTAAACTCCATTGATGGAGGCTGGGATTTTCCCGGCAATCGGAAGGCCATGCTTGACCTGCTGCTCCGGAACTGGAGCAAAGTTTCCGGCGATCTGGACTCTTGGGTCGGCGGTCTTCGGGAGAGGGTGGGACCGCTCCCGGCTAACGAGGGCCCCTCGACCAAGTCCAAGGCAGAAGCGGCAGCCCGCTGAAAAAGATTCCAGTGAGGATAGGGAGGATAGAGACTTTGGTGTTCTGTTGTTTGTGGGGGAAGTTGAAGAAAGAGGGGGAGGATTGGAGGGCGGCGTGAATGTGGGTGGATTTTTTAATTGGTTTTTAGTTGAGATGGCGGTTGGGAAAGGTGTTTGAGAGAGAGAGAGGTGGGAAGCTGGGCAGCAGCGGCCCAGCAACTAGCATTAGTCACTGCAGTAGTGTTCATGATGCTCATGGTTTTTCTGTTGCTCCAGATTCTAACGACGAGTATGAGTGAGAGAAACTGATAATGGTGTTGTTTTCCTGTGCACAGAATTTGGTATTGAGTCAGAGAGAGAGAGAGAGAGAGAGAGGAACGAAGAGAATTTTGTTTTCGGAGAGAGAATGGGGAGTGGAGAGGGTATAAATAGAATCTGTGGAGAGGGAAAGTGTTCAATTAAGGTTTTTTTTTTTTCTTTTTTTCTGGGCAGGGGTTATGGGGAGGGGAGGTCCAGCAGAGACAGGAAAGAGAAGACCACGTGGTGTAATTGTGGGGAAGAAACCACATTTGGGAAATTGACGCATATATAGCAAACATTAAGCCCAGATCTGCCGGGGAATACCTCACCGTTGCCGGCTATGTACGTCAACCTCAGTAAGTATAGTAGTCTATCTGTTTTTTTTTTTTTTTTTGGGTTTTCTTTTATGAAAGTCTACCTGTATTTCACTTTAGATGTATTTGAATATCTGGCCACCGGGGAAAAAGAAAGGTTGTATGTGAGGCATGTATGTTTGAATATAAATGGGTCATGTGTAAGTTTTGATTATTTAAACTAAAGAATACGTCTGATCAAGTTTTCTTTTTTTTTTTAATAAACATCTTGTATAAATTGAATTTAATATTTATAAGTTATATAACAATATTGGTAGGTTAAAATATAGTTTTGAATTACTTCTAAAATATTATTTCTAATACACTTTGTTGTTTGGTTCGGATGTCATGGAATGGAATAAAATGAAACCTGTCATATAGGAAAAATGGAATGAGACTTGATTCATGAATTTAAGTGTTTGGTTCATACTAGGAATGGAATTAGAACCCAAATTTAAATCAAAAGCTATTTTTTAGTAAAATATGTTTCTCTAAACTAAAATTATATTTTTTTCTTGTGATGATTAATTCAACGAAGAATAGCTTTATGCCCTTTATATTTTACCTCTTTCTAAACGATTTATTGTTTCAAACCAACCAGACAATCCAGATTTTTATTGCAACTTGAACAAGAAAAATCTCCACCACTCAAACGAAGTATCTATCCTTTCATCACATTAGACATATTTTTCCGTTTCATCGCAAATTTATAAATTAAAATATATGCAGAGAAAAATCAAAACTTCCAAGTTGCAGTTATGGAGACCTGGTTTTTAATAATCGTCATAATTTGCTTAGAGCCTTTATTTCCTTTAGAACCAAAATCCAAACTCAAATTAGAACCTTCAACTCCAAATTCGACCTCATCATCACCTTACATGTGGCTTCAAACCCACTAAAATTCAAAGCAAAAATATTAAATCCACGTACCAAATGGGGGAACAATTCAAGCGGCTGAAAATGGAGGGGGATTGGGGTGAGATCAAAATAGAACCAAAATTTTGACAAAAGGAGATCAAAATTCAGGGCAAAAATAGGAAGAAGATGGTGAAAAAAATAGAAAAAAAAAATTCATGATTGAAAATGAAGGGGGCGATGGAGGTATGTAGAGCTCGAAAATGGGGAAGAGTTGGTGGACAATTCACTAGATCGAAAATAGGGAGGGGTGAATGATACAATAGATCAAAAATAAGGGGGTTTGCATGATTCATGTATGTGAAGATCGAAAACGAAGAACAAGAACGAAACTAGGGGTAAAGAGGAAAGCGAAGCTCGAATTTGGGGCATGCCTGGTTGGTTGTTATCTCTCTAACGCCAAATATGGTTGTCTCCGACGAGTTCATCGACCCCGTCGACAAGCAACGAGCTTTCTCTACTTCGTTCTCTCTTCATCATTTCTGTTTCAATAGTAGGATTAAGATTTTGATGAATATAGAATAAAAGAAGGGTTGAAAGAATTAATTATAATGTTTTTCTTTTTTAAAAAAAATTGATACCTTGAAGGAATGTAATTTGATACATCTTGTAAAATGAAGAGAATCAAAACCCTTAGATTTTGAGGGAACTTGATACCTCTAGAAATCAAGTCTCATTTCTTCAAAGTCTAATCAAACACTAAGTATGAGGACTTAAAACCTAAAGATATTGAGTTTCATTCCTTTATCCCCAACCAAACAGCTTTTAAAAAAATTAACTTAAACTTTGTTAGCTTATTAAAGTAATTTTAATTTGTAATGACAGAAAACTCTTAGAAATGTTTTGGATAGGGGGTAACATATGTGTAGAGAGTAATGTTACTCTCTTCAAAAAGAAATTGAAATATAACAAATAATCTTGTTTAGTAAGTAAAACAAAATAAAAAGGAATTCAAATAATATGACATGTTTTAAGTTAACATATGAACAAAATATTTGATGTATATTGACCAAATAAGTCGAACATAGAATTTAACTATCTAATTCAAATTAATTTTAATTTTAAATCTTGTTAGTTTCAGAGAGGTTAAAAGTTTAATACTAATACATATTAGATGTCTAATCAATAAAAACCTTATGCAAAGTGATTCTTTATTTTATATTAATATGTTATAGAAAATTATAATATGTAAAAAAGAAAAGTTCAACTAAGATTTTTTTTTCTTTTTTGAGTTGAAAGTAAGATTAATTTGGCAATTCAAGCAAATGTTTTTGTCTATTTAAACCACTTTAATATGTTACATGATAATATTGTGCGGGTAATTAATAAAACTAAGGTTATTTTTTTGGTGCAGACTATAAAACTAAGGTTATACCCTTGCTATGTAAGGTGTTAATTAATTTTATTTTTATAATTAATTATTTTTTATTTATATTATTTCTAATTAAGTTATAAAAATAATTAATAAATTAAAAGAATATAAATGAATATATTTTTATTTAAATAATTAATTTAAACATTTTTATTTTAACCATTTTAGTGACTTATTTTGATAACTTATTTTCATTATTTATATATTCAACTCATTATTTGTCTTTTCTTAGTTTTGTAGTATTAAACTTCAAAATTCTAATTTCTTTTGAAATAAACATATCTATAGGATAAAGATAATATTTTATCGAAATTCACAATATTACACGATTATTCACAAAATTAAAATAAATTAGTTTTAGAAATGTGCACATCCAACATAATAAATATCTTATATGTAATTTTATAAAAAATAATCAATCTTTTATTTAATTAAATGTATGAACCGTCTAAACATCTTATATAATTGTATTATATTATTGCAATTTCACATAAGCATCCTACATTACGTTAATATGTTAAAGAAAATATAATATGTACAAAAAAATTCAAATATGATTTCTCTTTTTTTTTTTGAGGTGAAACTAAGATTAATTTGGCAATTCAAGCAAAACTTTTTGTCCATTTTGCAATTAAGCATAAATACAGTAATTTTAAGCCACGTTAATATGTTATATGATAATGTAGCACGGCTAATTAATAAAATTTCCTGTTATTTCTTGTTGTGGACTTTTAGAATTCCTGTCTCTGATTCCCCCTGAATCCAACTTAAATCATCCACAGGGATGTTACCTGTTTTGATAAATTAAAAAATATTACCTTGAAAATTGTTATAAAAACATCAGGAAAATTGTTTTACAAAGATAATCCCAAGAAAGATTATCTTAAATAAATTGTCTTTTGCAACAAATTAAAAAGAAAAAGAGTTTTTGAACCGTTGTAATTTTATTTGTGTAGCATGAACAAACAGAATCTTCCTAAGATGATTAATTAAGTTACAATTGTATTGTAATTGTAAATCATTTGCTATGATAATCTGGTGCAGGTAGGATAAGATTTTTGGTCGATTTACTAGCCTCTGATGAAGATTGAAATGGCCTCTAACGCAGATTGTGGACAAAGTATTTAGTGTATACTAGGGATAGAATCAAAATATTTTTTTAACAGGGTTGGCTAATAAGATAGAGAATACTATTTATATAAGTCATAAAATAAATTATTATTTTATATCAAACATTAACTATAATCCATTTGCAAGAAGTACTGTGAACGAAATTTGTGTAAAAAATATATAAGAAATCATACCTTACCACTAATATAGAAGTTTCCCTTGAATAATTACCACATATAGAATAAAACTTGAAAAAAATTGTGCGAATTGAAATTTATACAGAAAGAGTAGTATTAAGGCAGAGAGAGAGAGAGAGCAAGATAAAAAAAATATTTAACAGTCTCACGTATATATATACCGGCAATCGGGTCATTCGGTTCGGGTTAGTGCGGTTCGGGTTAGTGCGATTCGGGTTAACTTCGGTCGATCTTGTTCGGGTCCGGTTCGGTTTCGGGTTCGGGTCAACTTTGGTTCGGGTCAACTTCGGGTCGATTTCGTTCGGTTTCGGTTCGGGTCAACTTCGGTTCGGTTTAACTTCGGGTCAATCTTATTCGGGTTCAATTCGAGTTAATTTCGGATCTAGTCGTAATCGGGTCACTTTTTGGATCAAAATCGATTCAGAATTGTACCACTATAGGCACAAAAGTCCATCCCGAGAGACCCAACAAAAAAATGTGGGTTGGGTCACTTTTATTCGGGTTAAATCGATTCGGATCTGATTCGGTTCGGGTCATTTTGGGTTCGGTTTGGTTTCGGTTTGGGTCATTTTGCATTCGGGTTGGTTTCGGTTTGAGTCATTTCGGGTCGGTTCATTTCGGTTTTCGGGTCAAAATCGGTTCCACTGTTTCGGATGTCGGTTCGGTTTGGGTTTCGGGTCGTTCGGGTTGACCCGTTCTGTTCGAGTCGGCTTTACCAGGTCTACGTATATATGTATTACACGCTTATACCTTGTACCATATATTTCTTCTTACTAATTTGTTATCTTCAATTTTTTTACGACAGATATCGGCAAAAAAAATCCAAAGGAGTTTGTACCATATTTTTCTCCTTCCCAATTTGTGAAATATTTCCATAAAAAATAATAATTTGTTACATCTTCAATTACTCTTTTATATCAAAAAGAAGCTTTAATTATTTTTTTAGGGTAGATATTAGCGATTTTTTTTCCACAACAATGGAGGAGACTACGGTTCCCCTGGTACCCCTTAATTTCGCCGCCGGCCTAGACTATGTTTTCTACATTTAAAATACTAAACAACTACATATGAGTGTGTAGTAAAACAATATTTGGAGTAATATTTAAATAGAATATAGCATTTTAGATAACATTTCCAAAAATCTAATGGTTAGGCCTCTTAAAAATAGATTTTGGGTATGTTCGAACTTACATATAAAACACACATAAATAGAAACATAAATAGAAACGAATATAAATGAACATAAAAGAGTATAAACGACATAATCGAACGAAATGAACCTAAAAGAACATAAACGAATAGAAATGAGTTGTTAAATAAGAAACAAACATAAACAAACATAAAAGAATATAAACAAATATAAATAATATAAACGAATATAAAATATAAATAGATTCTGTTTTTCATATAAAGTTGAACAAGCAATTCATTTTTTTTTAAATTGAAAAAAACCTTTTCATTAGTTTTGTACTTGGTAATTATCAATTGCTTCTATTCTTTTATGCCATTTCAAATTATTAAATGAACTCAACAACTAAATTTATTGTACATATTTTTTTAACTATTTGATTAAACAATTTTGTCAACAATTAAGTTAGAAATTATTTTACTACTTAAACAGATTGCCGACCGCTTAAATAGTTATCCACTACTCATTGTTATTTTTTAAATAAGACCTTAAAATATATAATTAATCTTTTGCGAGGGAGGGGGATAGTTTATACACAAAGATGGTTACCCAAACAATGGTTATGGAAAATAAATCAGGAAAGATTGCCCTGCAAAATGAGTCTCGAACAACCCAAATATGATTCTCTTACATAATTGCTTCGAATAAAGAGTTAAAAATGACTTCAAAATAAAGTAAGAAATCAAGAGTAAAAAACAGGCAATGCAAAGGGAGGAGAGCCCAAGAATAATCACCTTATGAAAAAAAATTGAATGTTCCAAATCCAAATCCATACTATACCCCAAAATCCTACCACTAGACAAGATATGCGGTAGATTTAATAGTAATTTTACCTCTGAATTTTCTAAATTACAAAATAACAGAGAGATTGATTTTGATTGCCTACTATCTTTAGACAACTAAAATGTGTTATTATCTATTTATTATTGTTTATTTATTTTGTTAACTCAATGAAAACTCAGTCTTATTTGCAAGTTTGATCGAGATTGGAATATAGTTGAGTAGTAGAAGTTAGATTAGCCCACAAAAAGCTAAATAGCGCCACAAAACAACCCAATTTGTTTTGCCTTGGGCAGGACCCAGTCCATATTCATTGATTTTATGACAGTCCAACCAGATTCGGGCTCCCAAGCTAGCCTTGAGCCGACGCCTGTCCCCAAGCTCGCTAGACGCAACACTTCCTTTTTTTAGTGTCCAAATGCAGCATGTTTTCTCGGACCTCAAATTAGATCATATGGAAACCAGCGCCGGCCATGGATTCCTCCGAACGATGTCGTTTTGGCTAGTTCGGTTTTCCGTTTTTCTTTATCTATTTCCGGAAATTTCTAGTGTGGTTCATCTTTTAGCCCACGGCTGAGGATTGATTTTAGAGTTTCCTAAACCCTAAAATTTTCTATTAATAGAGGGCTTCCCCCTCCCCTCATTTCACACACCAATTTCGGTTGGAAAACCCCTATTATGTTGAAATTCTCACTCCACATTTTCACTCACTCAAACTCTCATTTCCCTTTCTAAATACTACACAAAAAGCCCTATTTTCATCTCTTTTCTTCACTTTGTCCTACTCGTTATTCTGCACGAAATATGGTCAAGATCCTAGCCCAGCAGGTGCATCAACCTCGAGGGCGTTGTTTGACCATTCGAAGTTTTCCTTTTAGTCTTGCTTAATTTAAGTTTTTAATCGCTTTTACGTATTGTGGTTAAAAATGTAATTGTTTTATTTTTTTCACCCGCCCAATGTAATTTATTTATCACTTTCTTTTATTGCTTTTATTTACTATTTTCTTTATTACTTTATTTATAGTTTTTATATCATGTTTTGATTGCTTTCTCTTCTGCTTTTTGCTTGTTTTTTACTTGCTTTCCCAACGCAATTTAGACTAACCTATTTAATTATTAATAGAGGCCATGTTTTGATGGACGGAATAAGGAGCATGCTTCTTCATTTATTACTATCACTTTCAAACACCGGATCATTAGTTTAAGGCCACTCGAGTCCCTTTTTAAAACTTGTTTTGATTTTGAGTTTTGTTCCTTTCGGTTATCCTTTTGGTAATAAACTCCTAATTAAAAAAGTATCTCTTTTATTTTGTTAGTTTTTATTTGAAAACTGATTGGTGATTGCTTTTCTTAATTTTTTTTAAAAGTGTATCTCGACATTTTTTATAGAACGTGGTAAAGAAAATAGGACATAACCGACGCCCTAAATCATCCGATCGGGACTGCCTCAACAGTCAAGCCGGATGGCCGACGTCGGTCGGTGGTCTTGGAGGACCTGCCTGACCCCAAGCTACTGATCGGGCTCAGCTCCTGGCATAGGCAGTTCGGTTGCCTAACCCAGTTGAACTTTGTAGCAGTATTCTTATGTTTGATCTTTTATGTTCAAAAATTCATATCGGAAATTCTAAAATCACTTTCAAATATAAAATGATTTCCTAAAATTTATTGTCAACCCTTCTTAAAAAATATTTTTAAAAGCCTATTATTTCTTTAATAAGTACACATCGAGTGAAATCAACATTCATGAGGGGAACTCGATATGCTTACAAATGCAGGCCGTGGATACCACACTACCGCAGAAAGGAAGTAGAAGAAATTTGGAGACCCATTTGAATTTAATCCATTACAATACAAACTTATCTTTTTCAACTATCTAGATTATGGACATAATTTTTGAATGTTCATAGCCCTAAGTATACTTTTCATGACTGGGAAAACCTTTTCATAACATTAATGTGCTAAATCTCTTATTAGAAACGTGGAAAACATGGTACTACAACGACCAACCCAATAGGGATATGCAAGAAAATTAACTCTTTTTTGCCGAAAGAATTAAATTACTTTATTTTGCAAAAAAAAAATGTTCAACTTGGGTATATACATACCTACAGCCATCTAAACTTGGGATCCACCTTTTAGAAGGTTCCTCCTCTATTTAGATGTCATGAATATCTATACATTATTTGATCGAGTTGAACTTGTTTTTCACAGGTTTACGTGATATAATCGAGCTTTTACCATCATATAGATTTTGTTACTCGATACCTCATGATTTCAGATATACCGTCTGAAAATGTATGTATTTCAATCAATTCAAACCTGGTAATAACATATTGTTGTGATGTATATGAGCATCAAGAAATAATTAACCAAATTGATTAAACTAAAAAAATGATTCAATTTACTAAAGGTAAAAAAAATCAATGTAGATTTGGCTAAAGTTGAAAATTCGGTTAGCCACAAAATATTACTTATTTTGTTTTAAAAAGTGATTTGGTAATAACATTTTTTGGTTTACATTTTTCTTTTGCACACCCTCTTTGTATCTCTGAAGAGCTATTTTGAAGTTTAAACACATAATTAATTGATAATCGAATTGTAAGATTGGTATTATAAATTTTGTGGTGGCGGTAGTGACGGTGTATTATCTATGAAGCACCAATACTTTCTAGCTAGCATCATATGTCTTACCCTGAGACTCATGTCTAACTTCGACATATTTGGACACACTCAAATATTGAGATACACCAGTCAGCTATAGTAAACACAGTCATCTCTATGATTAATTTTAAGAGAAGTTTATCCATAAACAAAGAGAGAACTAATTTTAAGAGAAGTTTATCCATTCTCCAATTCATAACATATTTCTTCAAAACCACTAGGCTGGTGTTGGTATCATGTCGCGTCTCTATCTCATGTAATCTCCATTGCATGGCTTGTAATTTATCATTGCTTCTACAAAACTATGTCTTCATTGTATTGCTTGATCTGTATTTTGTCTCCGTCGACAGAGCCTATAGTTAATCATGCTTTCATGATGGGTGCTATTTTAGATTTTTGAACACTTCATTTTGGTATCGCATGTATTAGTTTGACTAAATCATGATATGTCTCTTTATACTAGTCCAGATTGTTAGAACAAAAACTGAGGTCAAAGGAACCAATAATAGAATCAGAACAGAGTGACAACATCAAAGATACTGTGAACAAGGTGCATGGACTGCCTCGGATAATTCAACTTCAGATATTGCATTAGTTGAAATCATAAGTGGAAAATTTTGACTTGTGTCATTCGATTTATGGTTTATTTTGTGATTCTTATTTATTCCCGATTACCATTGTTTCAACTGAGTTCTATTTGCAGACTTTGTGTCATTCAATTTGTAGTTTTGTTCTTACATGACATCAACTCTTCTCCGTAATCTAGAAACTTTATGTCATTCAAACTTTGTTCTTGATATCCGACTCGTCTTCATAATTTGGGAACTACCGACTTGTTGTACATGAGAGCTCATATATATCCCAAGTGTTTTGTACTTTTGTTTACCTATTGTACCATGCTTATTCTTAGCTCACATCTTGCATTTTGTTATTTGCTAACCGACCCGATATTTTAGCGAGTGTTATGGATATGAAAATTGCATTCTTAGCTGACAATGCCAAAGTTGTGTGTGAAGTTTTGAGTTCCGAGAGTCCGAATCACCCTAGAAGGAAAGTGAATAAGGTTTTAAGGAAATTTTGCGGAAATATTAAAACTTGATGCTCAAGTCGAACTCGAAACGATGAACCAAGTTTAGATTGGACTTAGAAAGAATGAGCACAAGAGATTTTACATGGAAACCCCTTGGGGCAGAAAACCTCAACCGGTATCGATCTATATACCAAGTCAAATCCACTATTTTGAATCTATAAAATATAATGACGGACTCTCGAATTGTTCCCTTAGATAATTCAATACAAGATTTTCCTAGGCACAAAAGATCCCTTATCTACCCTAATACTTCCTAATTAAGATATCTTTTACAACTAGATACAACTGAGTTGAGTTACCCTTTATAGCTCAATCAAGGGAAATTATACAAGAATTGAGTAAGTAAGAACGTAATCGATTATAAGACTTCTTATTTCAACTCACAAGTTGAGAAAACTAAGTACGGAGTTGAAAAGTTAGAAATATTGAGTATATGAGTTGACGAGTTGTTTTCCAACAAGCTTCTAAGTCTTGTAAAGTGACTTCTATTAGCCGTTGTGCCTTAGGCTTAATTGAAGAGAGTCACTAGTCATTGTAACAAATAGTTTGAGTCCCTCGAAAAAGAACCGGATAGTTGTTGTGTGTACACCCTCTATCACCATTACTTAATAATCCCTAGTTAGAGAGTATTACGTAAGGTCACAACGAAAAATAAGGATTGAAGTCATTCTCGCCGCCATAAATACGAGAACAAAGCTAAATAAGCAAAATAAAGTAAAATAAAAACATTATGTCGAGTCGGTTGCAATTTAGTGAGTCCCCGATAGAAGTAAAGACTTATGTCCCAAGTAGCTAAACCTTACATCATAATTAAACAAAAACCCAAATACAGTTCATTGACTTAGACACACACACACACACACACACACACACACACACACACACACACACACACACGATATATATATATATATATATATATATATATATATATATATATATATATATATATATATATATATATATATATATATATATACACCAAAGGACCTACGCAACAATTAATGTTTTCCGAAGTCAAACTCAAACGCCGAATGAGGAGAAAGTCAATGTGAGCGCCCAAACACCATGAAAATCAATAATACGACATATCTAGTTATGTTTTGCTTCGTTAGGCTTGCTAGGCAATGGACTATTCACTTATGTTTTCCCTAAAAACAAAAATAGTAAAATAAGTCGAAGAATGAGTCAAAACTCGAGTACAAACATTCCTGCATAGTCAAATCTTTTGAAGCATTTTAATTGAGCGCGCATATTTCAATTCATTTTAGTTCCAAATTAGAAAGGAGAGAATATGAGTCAAACTTTCTTGTGAGTTATAATATGTAAGTAGAACCCAAATATATAATTGATACGATCTTTGAGTAAGGTGTACACCTCCCGGTCGACAGAGAACTCGAAGCGTGCTGGTGGAATTGAAGGGCGTAAGCCCTAATAACCGATAATTGATGAGGCCACTTAATTAGGTGATAAAACTCAATTTGCAAATGATTCATTGTTTGATTATACATATTGCAAGAAATATTCAATTTGTTAGAACATGTGAATTTTCGAAAAGTACGAGTAATGAACGTGCACTGAATTTAAAACATTTTCCTTCTTTTATGAAATATTAATTTAGCGACTTGTCGGCGACGAAAGTGACCTCGTTGCTGTTTTAAATAAGTCTTTATTATTAGTAACGTTTTAATCAAATTTTGTTGTAGTATCATCGATAATTAAATTTACATAAATGCTTATAACTTCATAAAAATTGGTTAAGCTAGTTTCACCGATTTTTTACGTAATTTTATTTTGTTAATTTACTTAAATGTTTTGAAATTTTATTCATACTGTAATTAGACTTGGGTAGTGGGCAGCGCCCCATTGGGTGGCCAGCGCCGAGATTAAAAAAAGAGGCTCAAAGCCTAATTATTTGATAAGAGGGTCGGGTCTTAAAGGACCACCGAAAAGGCGAGCGGCCGAGTCGGTGTGGGTTAGTCGCGAGCCAATTCAATGACTCATAGCCGCGACGTGAACATTCTTCAATGCCTCGATTGTCTTCTCCCTCTCTACCTTCTCTTGCTCTGCTTCCTCGCTCTACGTCAATCTCGCGCTGCTCCCCGCCATCCCCCTCCCCGCTCTCTCTCTCTTTCGCTTCCGCTGTCCACCGAAACCCTAATTCCGATTTGAGTTTGAATTGTTGTGGCTCTTGTGATACAACAACAATTTCCTGCAAAAGGTATGTCTCCTATAGTCTCAATTTCCCTTTTTATGTTTCTTATCCACTCAAGTTTTGTTCTTGTTTGTGGCATTTCGTCGAACACCTTGTGAGCATGATGAAATCACCGATAATTTGAGCTTATCATCTCACTATAATGGCTTTTATACCATAACAAACCACCCCAGAATTCATTCTTTAAATTTTAGATATGAGACCTTTTGTATAAGGCTAGGAAATTATCATATCATTTTTCCCTTGTTCTTCAATTTTTAATATTTTATACGGCTCTGCACCATTTAGATGCATCAATAGATAGATAAACTTCCCTCATTTTTTGAAATTTGTTAAGGCGGAATAGGTGAAACTCTCTAATGTTCCTATTCATAAGAAATTGGAAGCCTTGAAAGGACCTTTAAGAAGGTGGAATAAAGAAGTGTTTGGGCACATAGAGGAAAGAATTAAAAGACTAGAGCTAGAGTCTGTTGGAATTAGACAAAAAAGTACTCAAAATGTAGAAGAGAACTATACTAGAAGAGAACGATACTTAATTCTTGTCAATAGGAACTTCGAGACAGAGCAATCTACTGTACTAGTTGTAGGTGCATTATTTTTGCATAATGCTCGGATGAGACTGAACCAAGCAAAGCTAATTATTTAACATATCAGCTTTTTTGCACTCGTTATCTTGTTATCTCGTTTAGGATTGATTGGTGTATTTGAGTTAGAGAGAAGCAGTGAGTTAGAGAGAGGAGCGGGGATTGCGAAAGCTCAAGGTTAGGTTTTCTCTCTTGCTCTCTCACTCTCTCGGGCCTAAAGCCGATCTTACTCGCTGGTGCATGTCTTTAGAGTTCGTGATGTTAAGAGTGGTTTGCATTGTAATATGTGTGGATTGTATTAGGGGCTGGTGTTACATTGTCACATGCTTAATTATGTGGTGCTTTACATTGTAATATGTGTGGATTGTATTTAGGGGCTGGTGTTCTCACTTAAGGTTACGTAGAGATCCTAGACCTCGGAATTTAGAACTCACCGATCTTGAAACTACGCAGAATGTGCCATTGTACCTTTCTCTTGCTTTAGGTGTTGTCTTCCTCTCAAGGTATAGTGAGTGTCTCGCATATATATGAAATACTGAATGAAGCCCATCTCTTGATCCTTTTACGTCGTCATAAGTACTTGTTATTCGGGGTGGGGAAATATTGTGAATCCTTAGGAGCTTTGAGTTTTCTTAGCAATATTTTCGGGGTTTCCATAATCTAGTAATGACTTGCCTTCCTCTGCCTGTTAGTGAATTTCCTTGATTTTTACCTTCCCCTTCATGTTACTTTTAGTAAGGGGGCCTATGTACACAAGTACGAGGAGGAAACCTATAAGGGATATGACAAACCTATAAGTTATAACTCACTGCAACTATAACTACTACTGCTTAGAGACTATAATTTTGGGCTTCATAATCTCACATAAAAGTATAAACTTCGAGTTTTCAGAAAGAAGATATACTAATATACTTCATATTGAGTTGTGTTCTGTTCTTGTGAAAGGCGCACATGATTCACTACACTAATATGTGCTCTGTTCTTTACCGGACTATCAAGGAGAGAATGAGCAACCTTTGCTTAGGATGCCACCAGCCTTAATGAGGGTTTGAAGTGATTTGTGCTTTCAAGAAGTAATGATCGAGTTTGGAATTTAGAATATTTTTGATTAATATGAAAGAGGACTGAATTTTTGCATTGAGATCTCTAACGACTCGGGATTTCTTTCTGCATTAAACTGTTAGTAATGAAATATTCATGTTCTTTCGTAGCTAGTCTATTACATAGATCATATATTTGAGAGAACCTATCTTGGTTACATCGAAAAGATTATTGGATTTTGAGTAGATTTGAGGATTATTGGATTTTGAGTAGATTTGTGGTCTAAGGTAAAAGTCACAACCACATGGTTTATATGGTCTACTTGGGATGCATAAGCTTGCCTAGGTAAAGGAGTTTGCCACAGGGCGGGTTAGGGTCGGTTGGCTTGTGACCTGGTCGACCAATTTATTTTTTCGACCCGACCCGACCCTTTATAATTATGAGTCGGCCTTAGCCTGGCCCAGCCCGGCCCGACCCTTTATAATTAAATTTGCATTAATGCTTATAATAAATTCATAAAAATTGGTTGCGCTAATTTCGTTGATTTTTTATGTAATTTTAATTTTTAATTTACTTAAATCTAAATATTTTTATTTTGAAATTTTATTCATACTGTAACTATTGCAACTTGTTTAACATATAAAAAAATGATTCTAACAAGTGTTATTATTATTAGGATTATTGGATTTTAATATCCCGAACTTTGGGCCATGTTGCTCATAATATCCCGAAATATTGATTGACCCAGTAGCATCCCCATATTTAACGCTAATATTTTTTAATATCCCCATCATATTTGAATTATTATTATTATTATTATTATTATTATTATTATTATTATTATTATTATTATTATTATTATTATTATTATTATTATCTTATTGACTACCATTAAACTCGATTAACCATATCAAACCTAAATATGTGTTTTTTAATTGAAATTATATTGCATGATTATGTTATATGCTTCCTTTCTTTGTCTTCATAACAATTAGTTCAATTGACCCAGTGATACTTGACCTATGAGTTATTATTTTATTGCGATTTCGAGTCACTTAGAAACTTTACGGAGTTAAACTCATTTTTGAGAAAATTGGACACCAAACTTCGAAATCATCTCTAGATTAGTGGAGAATTTTAGAAATTTCTTTTAAAATTTATCTTTTTCTCTCTCTCTCTCGCGCGTATCGATAAGAGAACTAGCCGTTGGGAGACAAGCTCCGGAATTCTAACCGTTACGGAGCGGAATAGTCACTCCGGTCCGAGGCGACCGTTGGAGAGTCGGGTCGAACGGATATTGAAGGACATTTCTTTCTCTATAAATATCATCTATTTTCCTTCATTTCACTACTTTACTCTCTATTCATTCACTCTCGCATACTAGCTCTCAAGCAAGTTCAGTATTTTCAAGAGCAAGACTTCACTCTTAAGCAAGTAAGCAAACCTTAAACTCTTAGTGTTCTCTCTCTCTCTCTCTCTCCCCCTTCTTCTAGCTAACTCATCATCTTCTCTCAAAGTTCACTCTCTTTTCTTCTCAAAAATCCAAAACCATGTTGAAAAGAGGTTCCGCCCCATATTTTCTTGGTTCTACAACCAAGAAACCTCGAACCAAAAGCCAAGAGGGTCCTTCTAACCCCTCTAAGATCCTTGTCACCCAACACCCGACGTTGGATGATAAATTCTTTCCAACCACAAAATTCTCATGGTTAAACCACATCAAAACAACAAGGGTATATAATTTCCTCTATTTCAGCGAGTTTATTTATCCGGAACTCGTAGCCGAGTTCTATTCCAACCTTTCTAGCTCGAGGGGATCCTCACCTCCAGAGTTCACGATGTGGTGGTTCGTATCAACATCTCTCTCCTCCACTGCTTATTCAAAGTTTCATCTCTCTTCCTCAACAAGCAACCCTATCCCCTTCAATAAGGTTGCTTGATGAATTCTTTGAGAAATATGCCAAAGAAATCCCCGAGTCACGCAAAAACTTTTATGTGACTCGGATGAAGTCTGAGCTCGAATCCTATGTTTCCTGCCGATGAGAACCTTCTTCTCTTAGCATTCCAAGCAAGGAGAATCCAAACTCAAAGATTCTCAAGGCCTTATTTGACATTCTCGAGGGCTACCATGTAGACCTCTTTCGTGTCATTATCGAGCGAGATGGCCTCTATGCCTGCTCGGACTAAGCAATCAACTCCTCTCCCTTTCGGAGCTCTCCTCACCTTCATCTTCAAACAATTCAAGGTCTCGCTTCCCTCGGATCCTAACGAGGTTTCGAGGCTGCCATAGTAGTTTGCGAGAAAGAGCTTCTCGACTATGGATATCAAGAAACCCAACCGGGTGTCCGCATCCACAGCTCGGAACTAAGGCAACCCTTTCCTCCGCCTCGGACTCAAGACTCCTTTCTCACTCCCTCCTCCACCTGGCGGTGCCTCCACCTCAGGTCTTCCTCCTCAAGCCACCTCGCCTTGTCTACCACACCGATAGACGAGACTCTCCTCTGTGTCCACCGAAATCAAGGACACCCTTCGCTCCTTCAAGACTGTCCTTCAATCTATGATCATCAACCAAAAGACGGCCCAATCTCAAATTTGAGAGTAGCGAGGATGTGCTCCTTGAGATGAAGGCCTTGGTTAAGGAGCAGTAGGAGTTGATTGAGCTCCTCGGAGAAAGGTGCTCCAAAGCGACTTAGGACCTAGAAAGCTCGGACACATCCGAAGAGTCCTCGAGCCCAGCCAAATGTCCATCTAGAGAGGCAATCGAAGAAGAAGAGGAGGCTACGGCTGAGCGGCTCCTTCGAGGAGAAGGAGGAAGGCGAGAAGGAAGCAGAAGAGAAGGGGGAAGAAGAAGGAGTAAGGGAAGAAGCCGAGGGACAAGGTGCTCCCGCCCTCAACCGGAACTAATCAACTCAAACAGCAGCTCGAGTGAGTCGGAAGACCCTGCCGACGCCGGTCGGCCAGCAGTTGTCAAACTAGAGGAAAAACCACCCTCCATCACATTTCAAGAGGATAAACCTTTGAATGATCTTATTCTGGGTCAGCCACTCGGAGCTGAGCCCATCCCGCAGATACCGGTGCTTCCACCGCCAAGATGTTCAACGTCTTCATGTTCATATCAGCGAAGGCGCACGACACGTTCATCCGCTTTGACTCGGACAACTCCTACTCCACCGTCTTTTTTTTCTCTCTTTTTGTTTTTCATTTTTTTGTCCAGACACAAATTGTATCCACTTGATACATTCGTCCCCATTTGTTGTTTTTGCTGAAAGGCAAGGGGAGAATATTTTGAAAAGTTGTGTTGTTTAGGGGAGTTTTCTCACCCTTTCCCGTGTATATATTTTCTATGCTTATGAATATATAAATGAAGTTTCGAATTCGTGAATATTGCTTTGCTTCTTTCTGAGTTTACATTTTTTAGTGTTTTGCTCCGATATATCAGCTCATCTATTAATTTTTGCTTTGATATAACTACTTAGAATTTTGTTTTTTCAAATGAGCTATCTCGCAACAACATTCTAAGTCCGAATCACTTCATTTATTTTTTTGCGATATTTTACTCTAAGCTCTATTACATTCTTTGCCAAATGAGTAAGAATGAAAACTCTTGATTATTCCACTAACAAAGTTTCTATCTAAGTATGGAATGCCTTCCATCAAAAAGGGGAGATTGAAGACTCGGACTCGAATTTATATAATTCCGAGTACTATCAAGGGCTCAGTACAAACCTCATCTCTCCTATGTTTTGATTACAAGTCATTCTAAGTGTTATAGAAACTATTGCATATGTTTTCATTCGATTATGACTGACTCGAAATCACATTCTTGTTCATCAACTTACACCGATGTTTCGAGTCACTCGGACTTATCGCATACTTAAACAATCTCTCTAACACTTTTAATCTACGTTCGACTTCATATTCTAAGTTAAAGTGAATTACAACGATAGTTCAACTTTCTAAGTTAGCATGTTTGTTTGAAATGTATTTGCCTAGATCAAGTACTTATACTCGATATTCTCTTTTACAACTTGATCTTTCCTAAGACTCGACTTTGATGGATTCCGAGTATAATGAATATTAGACTCGGAAAATTCCCCTACTCGGGTCTCGGATAATTATGCACTTAATTATGTTAATTAAATTATTATCTCGTGCCTAATCTTGGACCAAAGTATTTTATACTTTGAGAACCAAAATTTGTTTACTTTTGTAGGTTATCTAAACAAGGTTATCCTATTTTTGAATTACAAAATTAACCTAGGCTTCAAGTTGTCAATCACCGACGAGACAAGGCTTTTCTACTTCGAATAAGGCCCGGACGCTGTGTCGGGGTTGTTTGTTTCCAAAATTGGAAATCTTCAACGCTAAGCTTAATGGTGGTTTCCACCTACTTTTCGGACACCACCAGTGGATTGGGACATCCTAAGGAGTCAAGAGTTGTTGCACAACGTTCACATCTCAACGGATCTTTTATGAGCATGTCACAAGAACCGTTACAACGGTCACAAAGAACTTCTAATCAAAAGATAGTCACAACGGCTAATCTGCTTGGTTATCTATAAATAGAAGCCACTTCACAAGACTTGAAGATTGCTCGAACACGTTGCTGAAATTATATCACTCTGTATAATACTCATTCAATCTTCTTCTTACAACTCCAAGTCCGTACTTAACACTTTTCTGAATTATAAAGTCTTGTAATAAGTCACATATTCTTTTTTACTCTCTAAGTAAGGTCCCTTGACTGAGCTGTAAAGGTTAACTCAGCTCGGTTGTGCCTATCTCGTAAAGGTTACCTTAGTTAGGAAGTACTAGATCGGATAAGGGAACTTCGAGTTTAGGAAAACTCTGTAAGGAATTGCTTAAGGGAACAATTCTAGTTGAGTTAGTCTACTGTATTTTGAGGACTCAAAATAGTGGATTAGACTTGGTGCTTGGATTAGCACCGGCCGTGGTTTTCCGCCCAGGAGGAATTCCACGTAAATGCGAGTTCATATTTTTCCGAGTCCAATCTAGACTCGGATTGTCTTGATTATTCAGTTTAAACTTTAACCCTTCCATTTTGTTAAAATTTCCTCATCACCCTATCCCCCTCTTCTAGGGTGATCAAGACTCTTCAAGAGCAAACCTTCATTGTATATCTTCTACATTTATGTTTCTTACTCACTCATACATCACTCGGATCTAGCGCATGTTCAAATAATTTCTTTCACTCTTTTATTCCGAGTTCGATCTGCATATTTAAACACAAAGTGAATTATAATGTTAATTCCTTTTTATAAGTCAGTTTGTTTGTTTGAGAATTATTTATCCAGATCAAGTCTTTCTACTCTAATGATTCTACTCTTTCTAACTTGATCATTCTTAGGATTGACTTTGATGAAATTTGAGTATATTGAATATTAGACGTAGAAAATTCCACTCTTCTAGGCCTAAGATAATTATGCACTTAATTATCCTAATTTAATTATTATCTGTGCCTAATTTTGGACCAAAGTATTTTATACTTTGAGAACCAAAGTGGTTTACTTTTGTAGGTTATCGAAATGAGGCTATCTCATATTTGAAATACAAAAGTAGCCAGCTTCTAGTTGTTAATGACCAGCAGACAAGCTTTATCTACTTCGTACAAAGCTCGGACACCTTGTTAGGGTCGATTGTTTCCAAAACTGGAAAACTCCAACACTAAGCTCAACTGTGGTTTCTACCGTACTTTTTAGACATCAGCGAGTTGACTGGAGTACCTTTGGAGCCAAGAGCCATTGCACAACGTTCACATCCCAACGGATCTTTTACGAGTGAATTAAGAGAGCCGTTACAATGGTTAGTAAAGACTTCTGTTCACAACCAAGACACAACGGTCATTCCGCTTGGTCATCTATAAATATAAGCCACTTCACAAGACTTGAAGATTGCTGGAATTATTGGTGAAATACATTACTTAAGCAAAAGTCATCATTTTCATATTTAATCTTCTATTTACAACTCACGACTTGTAATTAATATTTTCCGAGTTGTAAAGTCATGTAATCAATTACATACTTCTCTTACTTTCCGAGTAAGGTCCCTTGATTGAGCTGTAAAGGTTAACTTAGCTCGGTTGTCCCTAACTCGTAAAGGTTACCTCGGTTAAGAAGTACTATATCGAGATAAGGGAACTTCGAGTCTAGGAAAACATTGTAAAGAATTGTCTAAGGGAGCAATTCGGTAGAGTCGATCCTTTGTATTTTGAAGATTCAAAATAATGGATTTGACTTGGTGCTTGGATTAGCACTATCTCGTGGTTTTCTTGCCCGGGAGGGCTTCCACGTATTTCTTAGTGCATACATTTCTAAGTCTAATCTAGACTCGGAATCGCTGTTTATCTTCCTCCAAGCAAAAAGTTTCTAAGTTTGTTTAAATTTCCTCATCACCCTATTCACCCCCTCTAGGGTGACTTAGACTCTCCAGGAGAAAACTTTAAATTGGTATAAGAGCCTAGCCTTTCAAGAAAGATCTAAAAATCCAAAGGTATAAAGATTAGATGGCTTAGAACATTGGAGAGTTTGATGAAGGAAGGTCTTCCACCGGACCACCAAAGTTTAAAGGATCAAACTTCGTGCACTCGGAAGAAACCGATGGAATGCTTTCTATTGGACAACGATGAAGATGTTTGGAACATCATCTAAGAAGGCAAAGGAACAAGATCTGTACCTAAAGAAAAGTTTAAGTACACCAACGAAGAGTTAGAAAAGTTTAGAAAGAACTTCAAAGCAATGAACATTCCGATGTGTGCTATCAGCTCGGAAGAATACAACAGAGTATCAACTCAGCGACACGACCAAAGATGTGTGGGACACTCTTGTCAACACATATGAGGGAACAAGCCAAGTGAAACTGGTGAAGATAAGTCAATATCTTCAAAAATATGAGCTGTTCAAGATGGATTCAAAAGAAAACATCACTCGGATGTTTATTCGCTTCACCGAGATTACAAACAATCTTAAATCTCTGGGTAGAAAGATTTCTCATGAAGAAATTTGCAGAAAGATTCCGAGAAGTCTACGAAAGAGAAGATGGGGTCCCAAGGTGACAGCCATCGAGGAAGCTCATAACCTCTCTCAACTAAAGCCGGACGAACCGATTAGGAAGCCGCTTACCCGTGAAATACACCCGGAAGAAGAGGATGCTGAGGTCGGCACTAAAAAGAATATTGTGCTCGAAGCCTCGGAAAGTAGACGGAAATGACACTCAATGCCCGAGGCTTTAAAAGAATGATGAAGCATAAGAAATGGGAAAAGAGGCCAAAGGAAGAGTTCTACAAGAAAGATAAGATGGACGGAAAAGGTAAATATTCTTCTCCTTCAAAGTTATCTTTAACTAAGAACTCGGCTCGTTTTGAATGTGGCGAAGAAAGATCACATAGTCAAAGACTGTCCGAAGAGAAAGAAGGACAAAAAGAAGAAGAAGGCTATGTTGACCACATGGAGTGATGACGACTTATCTCGAAGAAGAAGATGATTCCGACGACTCAAAGTGTCCGATGGCACTAACGGACTCGTAAGCTGAATCCGAGTCGGATGCCGACAACTCGGACATTAAGGCGACAAGTCATCGGGAGGTAATCGAATACTTTCTCAAGTTCTCCAAAGTTGATTTGGCTAAATATATTTATACTTTGGAAGAAAAGTCCAATTCTGATTCTTCTCACTTCAAAGAGCAACTTCGAGTCTCTTACTTTTGAGAACAATTGTTTGAAAAATGAATTGGAAAATCCGAGACTAACTCTAAGAGAACTCAAGACTAGTACTCAAGACAATGAGACCGAGTCCGAGTCACTCAAAAGAGAAAATGAGCATTTGAAAAGAAAGCTCAATGAATCTTAAGAGCTTGTTTTGAGATTTACTCAAGGTCGGAAAAACCTTGACATGCTTTTAGGCTCTTAACATGTCTCCTTCAGGAAAGAAGGACTTGGTTTTAACGAAGAAGAGGAATCTAATTCCTACTCAAATCTTTTCAAACAGGATTCCAAAACTATGAAGTTCGGGAAGGCTGAGCATGGTCCTATTTATAAGAATGAACAGAGGACTGAGCCTGGACAAGTTTACAGGAGAAAAACCTTCTCCACATGTTTATAAAAGAAAAGATTTTCAAAAGAAAGAAGAATCAGAATCGGACCAAACTCAAAGTCATTCAAATCTGGGTTCCCAAGAGTCTTCTTCCTCGGAAAAGGACCAGAGGAGTTACTGGGTTCGTTAGAGGAAGTGAAAAGGGTTAGTGTGTTTCGACTTGCGGGTAACTCAAAAAAGGACGAAAGGTCATTGGTACTTAGAGAGTGGATGCTAACACCATATGTCAGGAGATTCAAGACTCTTTTCCGAGTTAGAAGATTTTAAAGGAGGCAAAGTCACTTTTGGAGATGATAGTAAGGGCAAGATAGTTGGAATTGGCAAGATTGGGGAGGGAGACAACCTGGTCAGCCCAGTCTATCTTGTCAAGGGGCTAAAGTACAATTTGCTTAGCATCTCTCGGTTGTGTGACAAAGGTCAAGAGGTAAGATTCACTCGGACCAACCGCTATATTTCGATGCAATCGCCAAAGAGACTAAGCTCTAAAGAGGTCAGGTAATACCTATACTATTTTTCTTTCGACCCAAGTTAGAACTTATCTTGTTTAAAAGCATCATTGCATGATGATTCTTGGACATGGTATTGCAGACTAGGTAATGTTAGCATGCACACTATAAAAAAGCTTGCATCTCATTGTTTAGTCGAGGTTTACCTAATTGTGCATTTAAGAAAGATAAAATTTGTAAAGCATGCACAAAAAGAAACAAGTTAGATCATCCTTTAAAACTCTTAAAACTGTTTCCACATCCAAAGTGTTTGAATTGCTTCATATGGATTTATGTGGTGAAATCTCTGTGAAGAGCCTCGGAGGTAAATCATATGTACTTGTAATTGTTGATGATTATTCACGATTTACCCGGGTTTGTTTTCTCAAGAACAAAAATAAAGCTTTCAAAGAGTTCAAGCAAGCTCGTAAGAAAATTCAAATAGATTCTCGGACTTGGATCGAAGAATTCGAACTAACCATGGAAGGGTGTTCAACTACTCGGAATTTGCAGAGTTTTGCGACAAGAACAAGTATCTCTCACAACTTCTCAGCACCCGTAACTCCTTAATAGAACGGGTTAGTGGAGAGAAAGAACCGAACCCTTGAAGAGATAGGAAGGACGATGATGATTGAACATGATCTACCTTACTATTTCTAGGCTGAGGCAATGAACACAGACAAACTACACACTTAACGGATGCCTTAATGCACCCATCTTGAAGAAAACTCCTTACCAGCTTTACAAGGGAAAGAAGCAACATCTCATACTTCAAACCCTTTGGATGTAAGTGCTTGTTCACAATAATGGTAAGGATCAGCTGACCAAGTTTTATGCTAGGTCGGATGAAGGTATTTTTCTAGGTTACTCATCTCATAGTAAAGCTTATTGTGTCTTTAACAAAAGAACTAACAAAGTGGAAAAAAGGTATTCACGTTGTGTTTGATGAGATTGATCAGGGAAAAACAAGTGAATCAACCTTCTCAAATCTGAAACTCAGTCGAGATGAAGATGATGTTGCTTAAGCCGAGCTCGAAAGAGTTAGATGAAAGCAACTCGAATGAGGCAGCTCGTAACATCATGACTCGGATCGAACCAACTCAAGAGCCAACTTAGAATGCTCGAAGGACAAGCGAATGAGCAAACCGAGCAAGCTCAAACTACTGAAGATCAGCTAGTTCAACCAACAAACTTGGTGAACCAGAAAACAGGTAAAGCATTCAAATATACTTCGCGTCACCCACTCGAGAACATTCTGTCCGACATCAACAGAGTGTGGTAAAAACTCGTTCTTCTTTGCAAAATCTATGTGCATTCACCGCATTCATATCATTAATATAACCTAGAAATGAAGTAGAGGCCCTAAATGAACCTGAATGGATAGAGGCCATGCCGGAAGAGCTTAATTAATTTAAAAGAAACCAAGTCCGGACTTTGACCAAACGACTTTCTCGACCATCCAGATTATAGGAACCAAATGGGTTTTTAAAAACAAACAGGATGAGGATGGGTTGGTAATAAGAAATAAGGCTAGACTTGTGGCTCAAGATTACAATCAAAAAGAAGGGATTGATTGTGGGGAAACCTTTGCACCTGTTGCTAGGATTGAAGCAATTAGAATCCTATTGGCATTTGCATCATGCATGAACATTAAATTTTATCAAATGAATGTTAAATGTGCTTTTCTGAATGGTTTCATTCAAGAGGAAGTCTATGTTGAGAAACCCCATGGATTTGAAAACTTAGAATTTCTAAATCATGTTTTCCAATTGCAAAAGGCTCTATATGGTCTTAAACAAGCTCCCGGAGCTTGGTATGAAAGACTGAGCAGTTTCTTGTTGAAAATGATTTCAAAAGAGGTCAGATTGACAAAACTCTTTTCATAAAAACAAAGGGGAAAGATTTCCTTATAGCTCAGATTTATGTTGATGATATTATCTTTGGAGCTACTAATGAAACTTTATGCCAAGAGGTTCTCGAGTTGATGAGACAGGAATTCTAAATGAGCATGATGGGAGAGCTCAATTTCTTTCTTGGTCTACAAATCGGACAAGATAAAGATGGCATCTATGTCCATCAATCTAAGTATACCAAGGAGTTGTTGAAGAAGTACAAGCTTCAAGGTGTGAAACATACAACAACACCTATGAGTAGCAGCATGAAACTAGACTCGGACGAAAAAGGTAAAGCTATAGATCGAAACTCTATAGAGGTATGATTGGATCTCTGCTATATCTCATATCCAGATGAGGACAGACATTATGTTTTGTGTATGTCCGTGTGTAAGATTCCAAGCTAATCCAAAAGGATCACAACTTATCTGCGGTGAAGAGAATTTTCTAATATCTTGCAAGTAACTCGGAATCTTGGTCTATGATTTTCAAAAGACTCGGAACCGACCCTCACCGAATACTCGAGTGCCGACTATGCTGGTTACAAGGTTGACAGAAAGAGCACATCAGGAGCATGCTAATTTTAGGGTCAATCCCTCATATCTTGGCACTTAAAGAAGCGTAACTCGGTTGCTCTATCAACTGCTGAAGCTGAGTACATTGCGACTGGAGCATGTTGTGCTTAGATTATGTGGATCAAGCGACACTTGAAGGATCTTGAACTTTTATTCAAATATATCCCAATCAAGTGTGACATCGGAGTGCAATCAGCATCACTAAGAATCCAGTTTAGCGCTCAAAGACAAAGCATATTGAGGCCGGACATTTTTTGAGAGACCATTTTGAAAAAGGTGATATTGAACTTGAATTCATTCCTACAAAATTTCAGTTAGCTGATATTTTCACTAAGCCACTTAATAAGGATCGGTTTTGTTTTATTAGGAATGAGCTTGGAATGATTAATGTATGATTATGTGATTTTCTAAGTGAAATTACATTGCATGATTATGTATTATATGTTTTTCTTTGTCTTAATAAGAATTGGTTCAGTTGACCAAGTAAAATTGAGCTATGAGTTATTAGGTCTCCGAGTGTTCCGAGTCACTTAAAAACCATACTCGAGTCGGACTCGGCTTTTGAGCAAAATGGGCATCAAACTTCGAAATCATCTCTAGATAAATGGAGAATTTTAGAAATATTTTTTTAAAAAGGTCTTTCTTCTCTCTCTTTACCATGTGCATCGATCAGCGAACTAGTCATTGAAAGATAGTCGCTAGAATTCCGACCGTTGGAGAGCGTAAACGTCACACCTGTCCGAGGTGGCCGTTGGAGGTTCGGAGTCGGACTAAAGGTCGAAGGACATTTCTTTTTCTATAAATAGAACCTCCTTACCTTAATTTTGCTATTTTAATCACTACTTACTTACTCTCTAAGCATACTCGCTCTCACTCTCCGAACTCTCGGTGCTCTCATTCTCTCATTCTCTCTCTCTGTCTCGTTCACTCTCTTTTAAAACTCTTCAACTATGCCTAAAAGGGGTTCTCGCCCAAGATTTTCTGGGGTCCGCAACCAAGAAACCCCACACCAAACCACCTTAAGAGGGTACCTCTAACCCCTATAAAGTTTTTCGTCACCCAACACCCGACGTTGGATGACAAATTTTTCCTAACCACTTCGTTTTCATGGTCAGCAACACATCAAAACCACTCGGAGTATACAATTTTCTCGTGCTTCGGTGAGTTTATCTATCCTAAACTCGTTCCCGAGTTCTACTCAAACATGTCTTACTCTAAGGGAGTCATTACCTCACGAGTTCAAGACAATGTTGTACGCATCAACCCATCTCTCCTTCACGGACTTTTGAAAGTCTCTTCTCTTTTCTCGAACCGCAATCCCATCCCATTAAATGAGATTACAGATGAGTTCTTTGAGAAATATGCCAAGGAGGTCCCCGAGTCACACAAAAACTTCTCTCGTGACTCGGATGAGGACTGAGGCCAGATTACTCGTTTTCTACCGATAAGAACCTTCTTCTCTCATCACTCGAGCAAGGAGAATCCCAACTCCAAAATTCTCAAGGCTCTTTTTGACATTCTAGAGGGCTACGATGTAGAACTCTTCCCAGCCGATCCTTGAGCAAATGGCTTCGTGCAAGCTCAATCCAAAAAGTCCTTTCGTTTTGCCTTTGGAGCCCTTCTAACTGTTGTATTTAAACAGCTTTAAGGTTCCCCTCCCTCGGAACCACATGCGAGTGTCCGAGACTACCATAGTGGTAGGTAGGAAGGAGCTTCTAGGCTACGGATATTAGGAAATCAAGCCCGGTGTCCGGGTCCACCGGTCCGAGTTAAAGCCTTGTTCACCTCCTCCCACTCGGACTCGGATTCCTTTACCCCTCCCTCCTCCATCGGGTGGTCCATCCACCTCCGAACCACCTTCTCGCAAAGCAATCGCTACTTTGTCTACTGTTCCGATAGACAAACTCTCCTATGTGTCCGAAGAACTTCGGGCACCCTCCGCCCTCTCAAGATTGTCCTTCGTAGTCCGGTGATCAACTAGAAGACAACTCGGTCTCAAATCCGGGAGCACCAGGATCTGCTCATCGAGATGAAGGGACTCATCAAGGAGCAAGCACGAGCAGCTCCAGCTCCTCCAAGAACGCAGATCTAAGGCTGCCTAGGACCCGGAAAACTAAGACACTTCGAGGAGTCCTCCAGCCCGACCAAGTCCCCTCGGATCCGGTTGAAGAAGAAGAAGCCGCTGCTGAAGGAGCTTAGCTCGAGGAAGAGAAGGAGGAAGAAAGAAGAGAAGGAAGATGAGAAAGAGGAAGAAGAAAAGGAGAAAGAGGAAGCAGCTTAGATCGAAGGACAAGGTGCCATAGTCCCCGAACCGTAACTAATCATCTCGGATGATAGTCCGAGTGGGTCGAAGACGCTGCGGATGTTGGTCGATCCACAGTGGTCAAGTCGAAACACCTCTCTCCGCTGTCTTCCAGGAGTATGAGCCGGAGGATGATATGGCCATTGGTCGGACGGCCATACCAGTGCTACGCTCGACATCTCTGTGCTGCCGCCACCATGATCATCAATGTCGTCCCAAGCTTACCAACGCCATCACACCGCTCGCTCCTCTACCTCAGCACCACCAGCTCCCTTCTTAGTTTCTTTTCTTTATTTTCTTTATTTTTTTGTCCAACATCAAGTGTATCTCCTTGTTTTCTTCCCCTTTTTGATAAATTGCAAGGGGAGAAATATAGAAAATTGATGTTGTTGTGTTTAAGGGAGCTCACCCTCTTTTTTTTTTTTTATATATATATGAATTAATTTTCTTTTCCGAACGGACTTATTTACGAGTTGATTCTTTCTAAGTTCGATCTCTCATATAATTTTTTTCTGCTCCGATATAATCTCTTCATATCTCTATGATAATGTGTTATCCGCATAAAATGTTATAAGTAACGATAGTATCTATAATGCATTCTCTAAGTATGAAATATTTCGCAATCATCACTTATTGCTCCGATATATTCTCGCTTAGTAAGAATCAAAACTCATGTTTTACACTAACAAGTTTCTATCTAAGTATGGAATGCTTTTCATCAAAAAGGGGAGATTAAAGACTTAGATTCCAACTTTAAGACATTCCGAGTACTACATGAAGACTTAGGTATAAACCTCACCCCTCCTAAGTTTTGATTTCAAGTCATTCCGAGTGTAATAGAAACTCCTGTATAAGTTTTCATTTGTTTCGATCGACTCGTAAAACACATTCTTGTATATCTTTTGCATTGATGTTTCTTACTCACTCGGATAGCACTCGGATCTATCGCATGTTCAAATAATTTCTTTCACTCTTTTATATTGATTTTTGATTGCATATTTCAACGCAAAGTGAAATACATTATTAATTCCTTTTTATAAGTCAATTTGTTTGTTTGAGAATTAGTTGTCCGGATCAAGTTTTTATGCTCTGATGATTCTACTCTTTCTAACTTGATCATTCTTAGGATTGACTCGATAAAATTTGAGTATATTGAATATTAGACGCAGAAAATTCCACTCTTCTAGGCCTAAGATAATTATGCACTTAATTATCCTAATTTAATTATTATCTCGTGCCTAATTTGGACCAAAGTATTTTATATTTTGAGAACCAAAGTGGTTTACATTTGTAGGTTATTCAAATGAGGCTATCTCATTTTTGAAATACAAAAGTAGCCGGCTTCTAGTTGTCAATGACCAACAGACAAGCTTTATCTACTTCGAACAGGGCTTAGACACCGTGTTAGGGTTGTCTGTTTCCAAAACTGGAAAACTCCAACGCTAAGCTAAACTGTGGTTTCTACCTTACTTTTCGGACATCACCAGGTGACTGGAGTACCTTTTGGAGCCAAGAGCCATTGCACAACGTTCACATCCCAATGAATCTTTTCCGAGTGAATTAAGAGAGCCGTTACAACGGTCAAGTAAAGACTTCTGTTCACAACCAAGACACAAGCTGTTATTCTGCTTGGTCATCTATAAATATAAGCCACTTCACAAGACTTAAAGATTGCTGGAATTATTGGTGAAATACATTACTTAAGCAAAAGTCATTGTTTTCGTATTCAATCTTCTATTTACAACTCCCGACTTGTACTTAATATTTTTGAGTTGTAAAGTCTTGTAATTAATTATATACTTTTCTTACTTTCTGAGTAAGGTCCCTTGACTGAGTTGTAAGGGTTAACTCAGCTCGCTTGTCCTTAACTATAAAGGTTACCTCAATTAGGAAGTACTATATCGGATAAGGGAACTTCGAGTCTAGGAAACATTGTAAGGAATTGTCTAAGGGAGCAATAATAGTTGAGTAAGTCCTTTGTATTTTGAGGATTCAAAATAGTGGATTTGACTTGGTGCTTGGATTAGCACTGTCCCCGGTTTTCTTGCCCGGGAGGGTTTCCACATATTTCGAGTGTATACATTTATGAGTCCAATCTAGTCTCGTAATCGCTATCTATCTTCCTCCAAGCAAAAAGTTTCTAAGTTTGTTCAAATTTCCTCATCACCCCCTCTAGGGTGACTTAGACTCTCTAGGAGAAAACCTTCAACTTTCATAATTTTGTCGCTCACTTAGAGGTAAAATAAAAACAAATAAATTGGACCGCCTAGTTGGACCGTCCTAAAAATAATAACAGATCGCCTAATTGGGCAATCCCGCGAATAAATGAACCAAGGAAAACCATAATAAAAAGGGAAAACCGTGGTCCGACCATCCCACTTGTTGACCGGGTGGTGGCCGGCGCCGCTCTACCCAAGCCTCGATTAGGCTAAGCTCGACCTACTACCTAGGAGTATGCTAGGCGTAATACTTCTTCAATTGATCTAAATTGGTGTACTCGGAAAATCTCTTGTCAGTCCAAATTAGTTAACTTTAGCGCTCCGCAGGGTAAAATTTGATTAAGTATGAATGGGCCCTATTAGTTGGGCTTAAACTTCCTCGCAAGTTCTGAATTGGTTCTCTTATCTCTTTAAGGATCAAATCCCTAATTTGCAAGTTGCAAGGCTTAACCTTCTTATTAAATGCCCTGGATATACGAGCTTGGTATATTTGGACATTATGTAAGGTGTTGAGGCGCCTTTCATCCAACAATACTAACTCCTCATAATGTACTTTGGCCCACTCACCTTCCGGAATTTAGCTCTCAGTGATTACCCTTAACGAAGGAATGACAATCTTAACTGGAAGGACTGGTTCCATGCCATAGACTAAAGAATAAGGCGTTGCTCCCGTAGAGGCTCTAATAGAAGTTCTATAACCCCACAAAGCAAAAGATAATTTATCCGGCCAATCCTTATAAGTAATTGCCATTTTCTCCACTATCTTCGAATATTCTTATTAGCAGCCTCAACTCGCTCTGTTAGTCCGAGGGTGATACGGGGAAGATTTGTGATGCCTGGATTTTATACTTATCCAAAAAATCCGCTACTTTCTTCTTAAAACGGCTACCATGGTTATTTATTAACTCGTAGGGCACCCCATAACGACGGATAATGTTCTAGGTGATGAATTTGGCTACTGTTTTGATGTTAAAGTTGTATAGGAAGCTACCTCTACCCATTTGGTGAAGTAGCCAATTGCTACTAACACAAATTCGTGACCACCTATTCCTTTTGACCAAGGCACGGATAGGGTGGTTTGCTCGGGGAGAGACCGAATCACCCTAGAGGGGGTGAATAGGGTGGTGGAAGATTTTTCGGAAAATCAAACACTTTTGACCAAGGCACGAGATAGAGGCGGATTCCGAGTCCGTAATAGAGTCGGAAAATTATGTACTCGGAATCGCGAGTAAAGAGCAAAGAAGCGAGATAAAGTCGAAACTTTGAATCTGTTTGAGTCTAGAATGTACTCGAGAAAATGAAAACACAGAAAGTACATGGAAACCCTCCTAGGGCGAGAAAACCACGGACCGTGCTAATCCAAGCACGAAGTCAAATCCACTATTTTGAGTCCACAAAATACCATAGATCGACTAAACCTGAGTTGCTCCCTTATACAACTCTTTACAAGTTTTTCCTAGACTCGAAATTCCCTTATTTGATCTAGTACTTCCTAGCCGAGATCACCCTTACAGCTAGGGACGACCGAGCTGAGTTAATCCTTACGACTCGGTCAAGGGACCTTACTTAGAGAGTAAGAAAGAGAGTGTTTGTAACTAAGTACAAGACCTTACAACTCGGAATATAATGAATTACAGAGTGGGAGTTGTAAGTAGAAGATTGAGAATGAATACAATGACTTTTTGCTCAAGTAAATGTATTAACAATAGGTTCGGCAATCTTCAAGTCTTGAGAGTTGGCTTCTATTTATAGATGACCAGGCAGACATAGCTGTTAAGTCCATCTTCGACCGAGAGTCCTTTGTGATCGTTGTTAAGAACTTTCGAGTCACTCGAAAGTATCCGTTGAGATATGAACGTTGGACAATGGTTCTTGACTCCTTTGGAAGTTCCAAAACCACCGGCGGTGTCTTAAAAGAAAAGGTGGAAACCACCGTTTAGCTTGGTGTTGCAGATTTCCAATTTTGGAAACGAGATAGCTCGACGCAATCTTCGGGGCTAGGTCGGAGGTGGAAAAAGCCTTGTCTACTCGGTGATTTGACGTTTTGAAGCTAGGTTACTTTTGTAATTCAAAAAGTGTATCCTCGTTTGAATAACCTACAAAAGTAAATCAAATTGGTTCTCAAAGTATAAAATACTTTGGTCCAAGATTAGACACGAGATAATCATATAATTAAAATAATTAAGTGACTAATTATCCGAGTTAGAAAAGGAGTGGAATTTTCCGAGTCTAATATCCATGAAACTCGAAATTCTATCCGAGTTAGTCTAAGCGAGAATCAAGTTACATAAAGAATGTCGAGTGAAACAAACTTGATCTAGACTAAGTATGGTTCGGACTAGACACGCCGACTATAACGGAATAACACCCGTAATATGAAGTCGGACTCGAGTGCGGATGTGCAAGTACTAGTCATTTGAACATGCCATAATTCTAAGTGATGAGAGACTCGGATTTGGGTGTACGAGCAGTGAGTACGAGATATGCTTTCGAGTCTCACGTAAACAAGCAAGAATATTAAATGCTATATTACTTAGAGGAAATACTATATCACTCGGAAAAGTTTCTAAGGTACGAGAGAATGACTTGGAATCAAAACTCTATAAGCAAGAAGGTCTTATACCTGATTCCTTTGATAGAACTCAGAAATGTGCGGAGTAAAGTCCGAGTCTTCGGGAGTCACCTTGCCAATAATGTCTATTCCCTAAACTAAAAATGTCCAGGGTGAAGATAGCATAGTAAGAAATGACGGGGGTTGATGTTGTAGATTTGCATACACGTGACACTCATGACATCTTCTAACAAAGTTATGACAATTCGCCGCCATGGTTGACCAGTAATAACCAAGTCTCCGAACCTTCCGGACCAACATCCTACCGTTCATATGAGATCCACATTCCCCACCATGAATCTCCTCCGTGATGCACTTTGCTTCATGTTGATTGACACAAAGTAAGTTAATCCCGAGTTAGTTTTCTCAAACAAATGCCCCGGTTAATGAAGAATTGGGCAACCAACATCCCGATGGCTCGTTGGGTACTAGATGGGGAGTCCAAGGGATATTCTTTCTTATCCAAATACTGATAAATATCGTGATACAAACTGGTGTGGTCAGTATTAGACACTTCTAAGGTATAGACATGTGCGAGCCAACTCCATCGCTCAATGTGAACAAGCATTGAGTGAATGCCGATAGGGATACTAATCATGGATGCTAACTTAGCTAATGCATCAGCAAATTGATAATTATTCTTAGGAAGGTAAGTGAAAGAGATATTCTTGAAATGTTTAGATAATTCTGTCAAGTATGCTTGGTAGGGTGCCAAGGCTTCACTACGTACCTTCCACCTTTGCGAAATTTGGTTGATGATCAAACTAGAATCTCCGAAAACCCCGATATTCTTCACCTCGATTTCTTTTGCAGCCTCAATTCCTGTGATACAAGTCTCATACTCTGCAGCATTATTGGTGACCTCGAAGTCTAGTTTGACTGAAATAGGGGCATGTGCTCCCTCCAGGTGAGACTAAAAGAATCCTTACTCCAAAGCCCTTCGATTGGAATCGCCATCGAAGTACATTATCCAAATGTCCACCTCTACTTGTAAAATGTCTTCATCCGGAAAGTCAAAGTGTTCGGGTTGCGATTCAGGCACGAGTAAATCAGCTAAAAATTCTTACACTACCTTTCCTTTGATCATTTTTCGAGGGATGAACTCGAGTTTGAATTCGATAGCTTGACAGATCCATTGTGCTATCTTACTGCGATAGTCGGTTGCTCAAGTATGTACTTAATAGGATCCATAAGTTCTACCACATGTACCGTGTGGGCTAACATATAGTGTCCGAGCTTCTTGGTAGCCCGGACTAAAGCCAAAGATGTCTTCTCTAGTAGCATATATCTAGTCTCATAATCCAGGAACTTCGACTTATGAAGACTCACACTTTGCATAAGTAATATTCTGAGTGATTGTCAAGGAATCAGGTATAAACTCCACATCTTATAAGTTTTGACTATAAGTCATTCTAAGTGATATAGAATCTTTTACGAGTATTACGAAACTATTGCATTTGTTTTCATTTAATTCGACTGACTTAGAAAGCATACTATTACTCATCTTTTCACATCCGTAATTCGGGTCACTCGGACAACATACGAGACTTATCGCATGTTCAAAAATCACTCTAACACTCTTAAACTCATATCCGGCTTCATATTTTAAGTTCTAAGTAAATTATAGTAGTAATTCATCTTTCTCGATCAGCATGTTTCGTTTGAACTTTGTTAGTCTAGATCAAGTATTACTACTCGATATTCTTTATCTGACTTGATTTATTTCTAGACTAAATCAGATGGAATTTGAGTATAATGAATATTAGACTCGGAAAATTCCACTTTTCTAGGACTCGGATAATTATGCACTTAATTATCTTAATTAAATTATTATCTCGTGTCTAATCTTGGACCAAAGTATTTTATACTTTAAGAACCAAATTGATTTACTTTTGTAGGTTATTTTAATGAGGTTATCCTACTTTTGAATTACAAAAGTAACCTAGCTTCAAGATGTCAAATCACCAGCGAGACAAGGCTTTTTCTACTTCGACCAAGGCCTAGAAACTATGTCGGGGTTGTCTGTTTCCAAAACTGGAAATCTTCAATGCTAAGCACAACGATGGTTTCCACCCTATTTTTTAGACACCACCAGTGGATTGGGACATTCTAAGGCGTCAAGAACCGTTGCACAACGTTCACAACTCAACGAATATTTTCCGAGTGACTCGGAAGAACCGTTACAACGGTCACGAGAGGACTTTGAATCGGAAGATAGTCACAACGGCTAATCTGGTTGGTCATCTATAAATAGAAGTCAACTCTCAAGAATTGAAGATTGCTGGAACCATTATCAATATACATACTTAAGCGAAAGTCTTTGTATTCATATTCAATCTTTTACTTACAACTCTAACTCTATACTTAACATCTTTCGAGTTGTAAGGTCTTGTAATCGATCACGACTTTCATTCTTACTTTACGAGTAAGGTCCCTTGACTAAGCTGTAAGGGTTAACTCAGCTTAGTTGTCCCTAGTTGTAAAGGTTATCTCGGTTAGGAAGTACTAGATCGGATAAGGGAATTTCGAGTCTAGGAAAACCTTGTAAGGAATTGTCTAAGGGAGCAATTCTGGTTGAGTCCGTCCACTGTATTTTGTGGATTCATAATAGTGGATTTGACTTGGTGCTTGGATTAGCATTGGTCGTGGTTTTCTCGCCCCAGGAGGGTTTCCACCTAATTTACGAGTTATCACTTTTCCGAGTCCAATATAGACTCGGATTGCTTCAAAGTCGGCTTTTGACTTAATTCTTCTTTTAGTGTTTAAATTCCCTCATCACCCTATTCACCCTGTTCTAGGGTGACTAACTCTCTCCAAGAGTAAACCTTTAATTGGTATAAGAGCCTAGCCTTTTAGAAAGGATCTAACCATCCAAAGGATTAAAGATCAAATGGCTCGTAACAATGGAGAGTTCGATGAAGGAAGATCTTCCAAGAAACCACCAAAGTTTAAAGGATCAAATTTTGTACATTAGAAGAAGCTCATGGAATGCTTTCTACTTGATCACGATGAAGATGTATGGGACATCATACAAGAAGGCAACTACATTCCAATGAAGAGGGAAGAAACAAGACTCGTGCCTAAAGTAAAGGTCGAGTACATTATCGAAGAAGCAAAAAGTTCAAAAAGAACTTTAAGGCCATGAACATTCCGATGTGCACTATCAGCTCGGAGGAATACGATAGAGTATCAGCTTGTGACGCAGCCAAAGAAGTGTGGGACACTCTTGTCAACACATATGAAGGCATAAGCTAAGTTAGACAAGCGAAGATAAGCCAATATCTTCACAAGTATGAGCTGTTCAAGATGGAGCCAAAAGAAAACATCACTCAAATGTTCATCTACTTCACTGAGATTACTAACAATCTCAAATCTCGGGTCGAAAGATTTCCCATGAGGAAATGTGCGAAAGATATTAAGAAGCCTACCCAAGAGAAAATGGGGTCCAAAGGTGACAGCCATCGAGGAAGCTCGGAACCTCTCTCTATTAAAGCCATACGAACTCATTGGGAAGCTACTCACCTATGAGATCCATCTCGGAAGAAGAGGACACTAAGGTCGGCACCAAAAAGAATATTGCATCGAAGGCCTTAGAAAGTAGAGAAGAAAATCCGAGTTCATCATACTCGAAGAAGATCCCATGGCACTTATTGCCACATGCTTCAAAAGAATGATGAAGCACAAGATGGGACAAACGGTCAAGAGAAGAGTTCCACAAGAAAGACAAGAAGGATAGAAAAGGTAAACACTCTTCCCCTTCAAAATTATCTTTAACTAAGAACTCCGGTTGTTTTGAATGTGGCAGCAAGTATCATATAGTCAAAGACTATCCAAGAAGAAAAAAGGACAAAAAGAAGAAGAAGGTTATGATGGCCACATAGAGGGATGATGATTCATCCGAAGAAGATGAAGACTCGGATGACTTGAAGTGTCCGATGGCACTATCGGACTCGAAGCTTAATTTGAGTCGGATTCCGATCACTCGGACAATAAGGAAACTAATCGTCAGGAGGTAATTGAATATTTCCTCAAGTTTTCCAAAGTTGACTTAGCTAAATACATCTATACTTTGGAAGAAAAGTCCAATTCTGAATCTTCTCAGTTTAAAGAACAACTTGAGTCTATTACTTCTAAGAGCATTTCTTTGAAAAATGAATTAGAAAAGCTGAGACTTACTTTAAGAGAACTCAAGGCTGCTGCTCAATCCAATAAGACCGAGTCCGAGTTACTCGAAGAGAAAATGAGCATCTTAAGGAAAAGCTCAATGAGTCTCAAGAACTTGTTTTGATATTTACTCAAGGTCGAAGAACCTTGACATGCTCTTAGGGTATCAATGTGTCTCCTTCAGAAAAGAAGGACTCGGTTTTAACAAAGAGGAGGAATCCAATTCCTACTTGGAGCTTTTTAAAAGGATTCTAGAACTATGAAGTTCGGGAAGGCTGAGCATGGTCCCATTCACAAGAATGAATCGAGGACTAAGCCCGGACCAGCTTACAAAAGAAAAGATTTTCAAAAGAAAGAGACACAGACTCGGTTCTCTAAAAGAAAGACTCGAGAATCGGACCAAACCCAAAGTTATTCAAATCTGGGTCCCCAAAAGTCTTCTTCCTCATAAAAGGACCACAAGTAAAGGGAGTTACTTGGGTTCGTTAGAGGAAGTGAGAAAGGTTAGTTTGCTTCGACTTGTAGGTGGCTCGGAAAAGAACAAAAGGACACTAGTACCTGGACGGTGGTTGCTCACGCCATATGTTAGGAAATCCAAGACTCTTTTCGAGTTAGAAGACTACAAGGGAGGTCAAGTCACATTTGGAGATGACAGTAAGGGCAAGATAATTGGGATATGCAAGATTGGAAAATGAGACTATCTAGTCAGCCCTGTCTACCTGGTTAAGGGATTGAAGTACAATCTACTTAACATCTCTCAATCTGTGTTACAAAGGTCAAGAGGTAAGATTTACTCGGACCAACTGCTATATTTATGATGAAACTACCAAAGAGATTAAGCTCTCGGGTAAGAGATCGGGTAATACCTATACTATTCCTCTTTCGATCCAAGTCAGAATCTATCTTGTTTAAAAGCATCTTTACATGATGATTCTTGGACATGGCATCATAGACTAGGTCATGTTAGCATGCACACCATTAGAAAGCTTGCTTCTCATGGTTTAGTCAAAGGATCGCCTAAGTGTGCATTTAAGAAAGATAAAATCTGTGAAGTATGCACAAAAGGTAAACAAGTTATATCATCCTTTAAATCTCTAAAAACTATTTCCACATCCAAGGTGCTTGAAATGTTGCATATGGATTTATGTGGTGAAATCCCTATCAAGAGTCTCACAGGTAAATCATATGTGCTTGTGATTGTTGATGATTACTCACGATTTACTCGGGTATGTTTTCTCAAGTACAAAAATGAAGCTTTCAAAGAGTTCAGCAGGCTCTACAAGAAAATCCAAGTTCAATCTTAGACTCGGATCTAGAGAATTCGAACCGACCATGGAAGGGAGTTCGACTACTCGGAATTTGCAGAGTTTTGTGATAAGAATGGCATCTCCCACAACTTCTCAGCACCAAGAACTCCTCAACAAAATGGAGTAGTGGAGAGAAAGAACTGTACTCTTGAAGAAATAGGAAGGACAATGATGATTGAATATGATCTACCCTACTATTTCTGGGCTGAGGCGATCAACACAGACAAACTACACATTGAACAGATGCCTCATCGGACCCATCTTGAAGAAAACTTTTACGAGCTCAACAAAAGGAAGAAACCCAACATTTCATACTTCAAACCCTTTGGATGTAAGTGTTTTGTTAATAACAATGGTAAGGATCACCTGACCAAGTTTGATGCTCGGTCAGACGAAGGTATTTTTCTTGGTTATTCATCTCATAGTAAAGCATATCGCATTTTCAACAAAAGAACTAACAAAGTGGAAGAAAGCATCCACGTTGTTTTTAATGAGATTGAACAGGGAAAACCAAGTGAGTCAACATTCTCATGTCCGAAGCTCAGTAGAGATGATGATCTTAGTGAAGATGAGCTCGGAAAGAGTCAAAGCAAATTCACCGAGAACGAAGTTACTCGGAATAACCTGACTTAGAATGAAACGACTCAAGAGCCAGCTCGGAATGCTAAGGGTCAATGAGATGAACAAGCTCAATCGGAAGAGACTTCGAAAATCAACAAATTTAACCTACAAATCTGGTAAACCGGAGAACAGGTAGAGCATTCAAATATGCTTCAAGCCACCCACTTGAAAACATCTTGTCCGATATCAACAAGTGGGGTAAGAACTCGTTCCTCTCTACAAAACCTATGTGCATTCACTGCATTCATTTCATTAACTGAACCCAGAAATGCACTAGAGGCCCTAAATGAACCTGAATGGGTAGAGGCCATGCAAGAGGAACTCAATCATTTTGAAAGAAACCAAGTATGGACTCGACCAAATGACCCTCCGACCACCCAGATTATAGGAACCAAATGGGTTTTCAAGAACAAACTTGATGAAGGTGGGATGGTAGTTAGAAATAAGGCTACACTTATGGCTCAAGGTTACAATCAAGAAGAAGGAATTGATTGTGAGGAAACCTTTGCACCTGTTGCAGAATTAAAGCTATTAGAATCCTATTGGCATTTGCATCTAGCATGAGTATCAAATTGTATCAAATGGACTTCAAATGTGCTTTCCTGAATGGTTTCATTGAAGAGGAAGTCTATGTTGAGCAACCCCCTGGATTTGAGAACTCAAAATTTCCAAATCATGTTTTCAAGTTGCAAAATGCTCTTTATGGTCCGAAATAAGCTCCTAGAGCTTGGTATGAAAGACTCGAGCAATTTCTTGGTTGAAAATGATTTTAGAAAAGGTCAGATTGATTAGACTCTTTTTATAAAAACCAAGGGGAAAGATTTTCTTATTGCTCGGATCTATGTTGATGATATAATCTTTAGAGCTACTAATGAAGTTCTTTGTCGAGACTTTTCCGAGTTAATGAGATAAGAATTTCAAATGAGCATGATGGGAGAACTCAATTTCTTCCTTGGTCTACAAATCAAGCAAGACAAAGATGGCATCTACGTCCATCAATCAAAGTATACCAAGGAGCTGCTGAAGAAGTACAAACATCAAGATGCAAAACATACAGCGAACCCCTATGAGCGATAGCATAAAAATGGACTCGGACGAAAGAGGTAAAGCAGTAGATCGAAACTTTGTCGAGGTATGATTGGATCTCTGTTATATCTTACTTCCAGTAGACCAGAAATAATGTTTAGTGTATGTCTGTTTGCAAGATTTCAAGCTAATAAAAAGAATCACATCTCACTCGCGGTGAAGAGAATTTTCTAATGTCTTGCAGGGACTCAAAATCTAGGTCTATGGTACTCAAGAGACTCAGAACCGACTCTCACTGGCTACTCGGATGCTGACTATGCTTGGGTACAAAGTTGATAGAAAAAGGCACTTCAGGAGCATGCCGGTTTCAGGTTAATCCTTTATATCTTGGCACTCAAAGAAGCGGAACTCAGTAGCTCTATCAACTGCTGAAGCTGAATATATTGCAGCTACAGACATGTCTGTGCTCAGATTTTATGGATCAAGCAACACTTGAAAGATCTTGGACTTTCATTCAAATCAATTCCAATCAAGTGTGACAATCAAATTGCAATCAACATCACCAAGAATCCAGTTCAAGCACTCAAAGACAAAGCACATTGAGGTCGGTATCATTTTCTAAGAGACCATTCTGAGAAAGGTGATATTGAACTTGAATTCATTCCTACCAAACTTCAGTTAGCTGATATCTTTACTAACCACTTAGTGAGGATCGGTTTTGTTTCATTAGGAATGAACTTGGTATGATTAATGCATAATTATGTGTTTTTCCGAGTGAAATTACATTACATGATTATGTGCTAAATGATTCATTACGTTGCTTTCATAACAATTAGTTCAGTTGAGCCGGTGATACTGAGCTATGAGTTATTGTTTGCTTACATGTTTCGAGTCACTTAGAAACGTTATTGAGTTAGACTCGGATTTTGAGAAAAATGGATATCAAACTTTTGAAATCATCTCTAGATCGATGGAGAACTTCAGAAATTTCTCTTAAAATCTCTCTTTTTCTCTCTATCTCTCGCGTGTAACGATCGGAGAACTAGCCGTTGGGAGACAAGCTCTAGAATTCTAACCGTTGGAGAGCGAGAATAGTCACACCGATCCGAGGCGACCGTTGGAGAGCTGGGTTAAAACGAACAGTGAAGGAAAACTCTTCCTCTATAAATAGCATCCTTTTTCCTTCATTTCAATACTTACTCGCTACATACTCTCTCTCTCTCTCTCGTTACTACATCTCGAGCAAGCTCACTGCTTTCAAGGAACGAACCGACTCTCAAGCTAAGTGAAAGAAGTCTCAAGTAAGCACCAATTGCTCTAAAATCTCTTTCTGCTCTTTCATTTTCTTTCGTTCTCTACTCTCTACTCACTCTATCCCTTCGAGCCATCTCTCTCTTTCTCTCAAAGTTCGTCCTCTCTCTTTTCTCATCTAAACATGCCGAAAAGAGTCTCCCACTCCGGCTTTCTTGGTTCCGCAACCAAGAAACCTCGCACTAAAAGCCAAGAGGGTCCTTCCAACCCCTCTAAAATCCTTGTCACCCAACACCTAACGTTGGATGACAAATTCTTCCCAACCACAAAGTTTTCATGGTTGAATCACATCAAAACAATGGGGGTTTACAATTTCCTCTGTTTCGGCGAGGTCATCTACCCGTAACTCGTTTCGAGTTTTACTCCAACCTATCCAGCTCGAAGGTATACTAACCTCCCGAGTTTAAAATGTTGTTGTCCGAGTCAACGTCTCTCTTCTCCATCGTCTTTTCAAAGTTTCTTCTCTTTTCTTCAATAGCAACCCCATACCTTTCAACGAGGTTGCTGATGAATTCTTTGAGAAGTATGCCAAAGAATTTCCTGAGTCACGCAAAAACTTCTCTTTGACTCAACTAAAGTCGAAGCCCGACTTCGTGTTTTTGCTGATTAGAACCTTCTTCTCTCGAGCATTCTAGGAAAGAGAACCCTAACTCCAAGCATCTCAAAGCTCAGTATGATATTCTCGAGGGCTACGAAGTAGACCTCTTTCCAGCCCATAATCGAGCGGATGGCCGCTGTGCCAGCTCGGACTCGGACTCGAAGTCAACCCCACTTCCTTTTGGGGCTCTTCTCACATTCATCTTTAAACAATTCAAAGTTCTTCTTCCCTCGGATCCTAACGCGGTTTCGAGGCTACCATTGTTGTTGGCAAGAAAGAACTTCTTGGGTATGGATACTAGAAGACCCAACCGGATGTCCGGGTCCATAGCTCGAACCGAGGCCACCGTCTCCGTCTTCGCCTCGGACTCGGACACAACCTCTTCTTTCTCTACCTCGTCCACCGGCGGTGCCTCCACTTCAGGTGCCTCTCAAGTTATTTCTTCTACCTTGTCCACTCGCACTCATAGACAAGATTTCCTCGGTGTCCATAGAACTCAAGAACACCCTCCGGTCATTCAAGACTCTTCTCCAGTCTATGACCATCAACCAACAGATCGCTCAATCCCAAATCCGAGAGCAGCAAGATGTGCTTCTTGAGATGAAAGTACTTGTCAAGGAGTAGAAGGAGATGATAAAGCTCCTCCAAGAACGGCGCTCCAAGGCTGCGTAGGATCCTGGTCGACTCGGACACTTCGAGGAATCCTCGAGCCCAGCCAAATCCTCCTCCGGAGGAGAAGAAGAAGAAGAGAAAGAAGAGGAGCTCGCGGCCGAGGCAGCTCCATCCGACGAGAAGGAGGAAGGGGAGAAGGAAGAACCAAAAAGGAAGAAGCCGAAGGAGCAGAAGCGGCGGAAGGACAAGGTGCTCATGTCCTACAACCGGAACTAATCAACTCGGACGAGTAGTTTGAGTGGGTCGAAGACCCTGCCGACAAAAGTCGGCCAAGTAGCCCTCCAGCCCGAGCCAGCACCTCCTTTGGTCGAGTTCCAAGAGGATGAACCTTTGGATGGCCTGGTTCTAGGTCGACCATTCAGGGCTGAGCCCATCCTAGAGATTCCAGTGCTGCCACCGCCTCGACCTTCAACATCCTCACGCTCTTATCGGCGAAGGCGCACTGCTCGGTCCTCAACCTCGGCTCAAACTGCTCCCTCCCCTCCATCTTAGAAATTTTTTTCTGTTTTTAAAATTTTTCTTTTTGTCTAAACATACACATCTCGTATCTTCCTGCTACTTTTTTCCCTGTTTGTTTTTTTTTTTTTGCTTAAAGGCAAGGGGAGAAGAGTTAGAAAATTTATGTTGTCTTATTTAGGGGAGATTTTTCTCTCTCCTTTTTGTGTATATATCCTTTTGTGTGAATATTAATGAAGAGATTTCTGAGTTTTAAGTTATTTTTCCGAGTTCATCTTGCCCCTATATATCAACTCGGTTACATACTATTCTCTCTTGCTCGATCTATCAACTAAGTTACATTTTTCTATTTGCTCGATATACGCAATACTCTAAGTTTGCTTTACTTCATTTCTATGCGATATTTTAACTTTTAGCTCTAATGCAATCTAAATTCTACTTGCTCCGACATGTTTGTTGAGAAAGAATGAAAACTCGGGGTTTTTATCGCTAACAAAGTTTCTATTTGAGTAAAGAATGCCTTTCATCAAAAAGGGGAGATTGAAGACTCAAACTTTGCATGAGTAATATTCTCGAGTGACTCGTCAAGGAATTAGGTATAAACTCCATCTCTCATAAGTTGTGACTACAAGTCATTCTAAGTGATATAGAAACTTTTCCGAGTGGTATAGAATCTTTTCCGAGTGTTACGAAACTATTGCATTTCTTTTCATTTATTTCCGATCGACTCAAAAAGCATACTATTGCTCATCTTTTCACATCCGTAGTTCCGAGTCACTCGGACAACACACAGAACTTATTGCATGTTCAAACAATCATTCTAACACTCTTAAACTCAGGTCAAACTTTATATTTTAAGTTCCAAGTAAATTACAAGTGGTCATTCATCTTTCTTTGTCAGCATGTTTCATTTGAACTTTGTTAGTCTAAATCAAGTATTACTACTTTGATATTCTTTATCTAACTTAATTTATTTCTAGATCGACTCGGATGAAATTTGAGTATAATGAATATTAGACTCGGAAAATTCCACTTTTCCGGGACTCGGATAATTATGCACTTAATTATCTTAATTAAATTATTATCTCGTGTGTACTCTTGGACCAAAGTATTTTATACTTTGAGAACCAAATTGATTTACTTTTGTAGGTTATTTTAACGAGGTTATCCTACTTTTGAATTACAAAAGTAACCGGCTTCAAGATGTCAAATCACCAACGAGACAAGGCTTTTTCTACTTCGACCAAGGCCTAGAAACTATGTCGGGGTTGTCTGTTTCCAAAACTGGAAATCTTTAACGCTAAGCTCAATGGTGGTTTCCACCCTATTTTTAGACACCACCAGTGGATTGGGACATTCTAAAGCATCAAGAGCCATTGCACAACGTTCACAACTCAACGAATCTTTTCGAGTGACTCGGAAGAACCATTACAGTGGTCACGAGAGGACTTTGAATCGGAAGATAGTCACAACGGCTAATCTGCTTGGTCATCTATAAATAGAAGCCAACTCTTAAGACTTGAAGATTGCTGGAACCATTGTCAATACACATACTTAAGCAAAAGTCTTTGTATTCATATTCAATCTTCTACTTGCAACTCTAACTTTGTACTTAACATCTTTCTAAGTTGAAAGGTTTTGTAATCGATCACAACTTTCATTCTTACTTTCGAGTAAGGTCCCTTGACTAAGTCTGTAAGGGTTAACTCAGCTCAGTTGTCCCTAACTCGTAAAGGTTATCTTAGTTAGGAAGTACTAGATTAGATAAGGGAATTTCGAGTCTAGGAAAACCTTGTAAGGAATTGTCTAAGGGAGCAATTCTGGTTGAGTTTGTCCACTGTATTTTGTGGGTTCAAAATAGTGGATTTGACTTGGTGCTTAGATTAGCATTGACCGTGGTTTTCTTACCCAGGAGGCTTTCCACGTAATTTCGAGTTATCACTTTTCTAAGTCCAATATAGACTCAGATTGTTTCAAAGTCAATTTTTGACTTAATTCTTCTTTTATTGTTTAAATTCCTTCATCACTTGATTCACCCTCCTCTAGGGTGACTAACTCTCTCCAAGAGCAAACCTTCGACTTAGATAGTAGATCGCACGTTCTTCTTTCCCATCTCGTTAAGCTAGCATGGCTCCCATAGCGGTTTTCGTTGTGGTGAGGTATAGAAGTAAAGGTTTCCCGATTGGGGTGGAACTAACACTCGGAGGATTAGACAGGTATTCCTTAACCTTCTCGAATTCTTGTTGAAGCTCGGCATCCCAAATAGGCTCGGATCCTTTCTTTAGCTTCTTAAAAATGGGTTCACGGATCATAGTCAATTTTGACAAGAAATTAGTAATGTACTACAAACGTCCTAGGAAACCTTTTATTTCTTTCTCTCGTACTTGGTGGAGTGACCTCCTGAATGGCTTGATCTTGGATGGATCAACCTTGATTCCTCTAAGACCGACAACATAACCTAACAACTTACCGGAGGTTTTACTCCAAAGGCACACTTTGAGGATTAAGGCGCATGTTGTATTTCCCGAGTCTATGGAAGAATTTTCTCAAGTTGGGTAAGTGCCTCGCCTTATCTATAGATTTTATGATCATATCATCTACGTAAGCTTTAGCTTCTTTATGGATCATATCATACAGTTGGGTTGTTGTTGTCCTCTCGATACGTTGTACCAACATTTTTGAGCCCAAATGGTATCACCACATAATAATAAGTCCCTCATTAAGTGATGAAAGTCGTCTTCTCCATGTCTTCTTCAGCCATCTTCACTTGATTATATCCGGCATATCCATCCATGAATGAGAGTAAAACATGACCTTCTGTATTATCTACCGGAAGATTGATATGAGGCAATGAGAAATCATCCTTAGGACTGGCCTTGTTTAAATCCCCGAAGTTGACGCACATACGAATTCTACCATCTTTCTTCTGGACCGAATTATATTTGCTACCCAATGAGAATAGTGAACTACCTTAATGAACCCAACCTCCAACTGTTTCTGAACCTCTTCTTTAATCTTTAAGGCCCATTCTGGTTTCATCCTCCTCAACTTCTACTTAATTAGCTTAGCATCCTCATAAAGCGGAATTTTGTGTTATGCTATACTTGGATCTATACTCGACATGTCTTTGTAGGATAATGAAAAGATATCGATAAATTTTGCAAGGAGTGAAGTGAATTGCTTCTACTTTTCCAGGTTCAAAGTTTTCCCAATATTCACTTCTTGGGGTTGATCAACCGACCCTAGATTAATCGTTATTGTTTCCTCTATTATTTGTGAGCGATTTCATGATCTTCCATAACTTTTATTAATTCTTTAGAGATTTCTTGTTCATCATTCGAAGCAAAACAATTAAAAGCAAGAGGAGGCAAGGAGTAAGTGGAAAGGTTCACTTTATTGAAAGAAGTAACGAGTACATCGGACTCGAAACAAAATTGGAAATGACTCGAATTAGGAAAAGAATTAGAAACAACGAAGGACAAGTACAAGCCCTAGCACTAGACTTAGAAAGAGGATACGCTCCTAGGCTAATAGCAAACTCTTGGCCCTCCTCAACATCAATCCAAGTAACATGCTTGGACCTTTCTATATCAACGTCGCCGATGAACCTGAACGAATCAAATTGTGGGTGCAACATAGCTCGCGATAGTACCGAGATTGAGTTCCCCTCTAGATTACCCTCTTGACCAAACGGAAGATCGAAAAGATTGTTTCCGGCAAGATTGGTCCGATCTAATGGGGATTGTCCCTCTTTAAGGAGGTATGGTGCCTCCTTTTTCTAGAATATGGCAATCATCGAAGATCTCTAAACCAAGTACTAGGATTCCCTTCGCTTGATGTAATAGGGCTCAATAAAACCATAATAAGGAAAGTTGTCTCCTTCTCTTAGAAACTGCCCATTCGGAGTATAAGGAAAGGGCTTAATAGAATGGACTGTGTGTGTTGTAGTCCTCTTCACTTGGATTTCCCACTTGGCTTGAGTTATTTCCTTAATAATAGGTTGATAGCCTAGTCCAAGGTTGTCATTATTAGTGGGCTCAAAGGGTGAAAAATAGGGTGGTATGTCCTTCGGCCTGTAGCAAGGCCTGGAAAATATCCTTTCTTCCTAAGCATCGATTGGATACTAGGGTTGCCATAAGGGTTAAAGTTAAAAGGTGCTTCATCCCTTTCCAAGGCAGCAACGGTTTCAAATGCGTAAAGTTCTTCATCATTAGCATCGTGCTCGATCTCCACTACGGACGCTTTGGAAGTGATAGTTGTACAAAGATTATCTCCATTGACAGTTATGACTTGACCTTTAATGATCATCTTGACCTTCCGATGCAGTGTAAAGGGCATTGCTTGATGATCATGCAACCAAGGGCGACCTACAAGCAAGTTGAAAGTAGGTGGGATATCTAGGACTTGGAACTCAATAGTCTTCTCCACTGGCCCTATATTGATTGGCAAGGTCATCGTTCCCGAGACTGTTCTTCTAGAATTATCATAAGCTCGAAGATGAACAGCTGCTTAGAGGGTTGTTGCTCCCTAATTCCTAACCTTTTAGCAGCTTCTCTAGGGACATATGTTTATTGCTGATCCATTGTCTACCAATGTTAAGGGAACAAACTTGTTGATGCAAGCTATAGTTAACTACAGGGCATTGTTGTGTGCAACGCCTTCTTTAAGGAGATCCTTCTAATCAAAAGTAATGGTTCCATCCCCACCGTTGACTAATCCTACTACTTCCTCTAGCGTGGTGTCAGGAGAAACTTCAATCTTGCTGAGTGCATCGATTAAAGCTTACCTATGTTTCTTGGAAGCAGATATCAATTGTCGATTGAAATGTCGGCTTTTAATTTTTGAAGTTGCTTAAGCATTGGGTCTTCTTCCTTTGTAGCTTCAGGCTCTTTTGGGGCTTCCTAAGTCTCGTTGTGGACCCAAGGGTGCATTGTCCATCTTGATCTAGTAAGAAACCGAATCGCAGGGCTTTTAGTGTCTACCTGTTGAGGGCATTGACATCTGCACCCCTAGTAGCATTGCTAGCATTGGAGGTTTTCTTATCTTTGGAATAATAATTACCTTTATATCTAGTCGCAACTTTTGTGGTCGCGGTAGACAACTCTTCTTCTATCAGCAAGCCAACATCTCTAAAGGTTGAAAAGTGCATCATGGGTAGAAATTTAAGGTTTTGATTATAATTGGGCTGAAGGTCTTTACAATGATTCAAACTTGATCCTTCTCGGAGGGTCGGTCAACCATATGGGATGCCTTTGCTCTCCATCCGGTAAGAAAATCCATGAAGCTCTCCTTCTCGCCTTACTTGATTACTTCCAAGTCTCTAAGAGTGACCAGTGAGATCGGTGTTACAGGAGTATTGATGGAGGAACTCCTTGCACAAATCTGTCCAATTGGCAACCTTGTGTGGGTCAACCGCATTATACCACTTCATTACATCGAGTATCAAATGTCCAGGGGAAGATGATGTGGTAAGTGTCTTAAGAAATGTTCTTAAGAGTCATTATTTCTAAGAAGTCGCATACATGATGATGGGGATTCTCGGAACCTTTGAACTTAATATCGGGCATGATAATTTAGGAGGTAGTTTACCCTTAGGGATCGAAGTGAATCCCTTATGATCGAAGTAATGATTATCGAACATGGATGATTCCCTCAACATTCGTTCTATCTAGTCTATACGGGAATCGGACCGAGATTTGGATTCAAGCTTAGGGAATTTAGGCTTGGGACTCGTATAGAGGAGATAAGATAGGTGGAGGTGGTAGAATCAAATTTGTTTCCCTTTTCAAATGCTCAAGCATCTTCGGCTTATTCTCTCTTTAAACGTTCAGCTTCCTCATCTCTCTTACTAGCCTCGATAGCCCTGATGATTTCCTTAAGATCCCTCGATATAGACGATATCTTCTCTTCTTGATCATTCAACCTAGTTTCCACCTTAGCTATATTCTCATTAAGTAGTTTGAGGTTAAGATATTGCTCTACGTTAGGATCCATTGGAAGGGAACTCTTTTTAGGTACTTGTCTTAGAACAAGGAGTAGATTGTGATGGTGTAGTATGCACCGAAGCTTGTCCCATTGATGTAGACCGCGGAGTAGAAAGAAAAGACGATGTGCCGGATTCCTTGGTGAGACGTTCTCATCTTTTAGAGCTCGGATTTTGACGATACTCGGTTGCTTGTAGACTTCCCTATTCTGCAGTCCTAAAGGATGAGGTTTAGGACCATGAGAGAGAAGATCACTTTTAGGAGGAAGGGACTCAAGCGCAAGACCGAAGAGACTAAAGATGCTTTTTATTTGGATGCACATAAAGAATGCGATGATGATATGATGAATGACTTGATTGCATTATCCTTAGAGAAGAGATGTTTCCTACATGATAAAGCATTTCCTTATCCGAGATGATTTTTGAACTAAATGCAAAATGAAAAGGACAGACTCACCTATCCTAATATGAACTGATTTGACTTGGCTAATGCAAATGGATTCACCTAATATAAGATGATTCTGTTTGGCTAATGCAAATAGACTCACCTAATATGAGATGATTTTGTTTGGCTAATGCAAATGGAAAATGAGAATGTAAAAGAATGAAAAAAAACTAAACAATAAGAGAAAGGGACTTTCGGTAAGACCTTTTTCCAAGTAGCAACTACTTAAGCTATTAAAAGGGAAAATTTTTGGAATGACACAGTAAAGTGCGGACAATGGACCAACCCTAATAGGAAAAAAACATTTTGACTTTTGGCTAAATGCACATAACGGACCGACTCTAGGAAAATTCATTAGAGTATTTTATTTTCACCCATGCAAGGGTTTAACTAGTACTCCTCACCTATTCCTAAATGCTCACAAACAGAAGATTAAATCTAAAACATACACACTTATTTAAGCATGCACATGAAGTATGCAGGGCTCCTAAAAGTCCAAAAGTTATATGGCCCAAGAGTTCAAGAGTTTGGATACATGGTGACACGTAGTCTAAGAATTTGGTCCCTCATGGGTTGCACGGATAAGGATGCCAACCAGAATTCCGGTGCCTCTTGGTGAACCAATTAGCCGAAGAGTGCGTGCTACGAGGGATGAGGTACCGTTTTCTTGGGCAACCAAGCCTAGTTGGGCCCGCCTAAAGGAACCAAGTGGGAGCCTCTCTCTAGAAAGGGTAAGCAGTGGGTACAATAAAGTTTTCTTAGTGTCCAAAACAATATTTAAACTAGTTCAAAGGTTGTTAAATGTAGGATGTCTAATGCAAGTACATCATTAAAACACATTACTCAAATTTTCAAGTTTCGTCCTCTTAATAAAAAATTTATCCCCAAGTGGAGTTGCCACTATTGGAAGCATGGACTGGCAGGGCCTCGCTGAGCTTCCCCACTTGTGTCGGGTCTCTTTTTAAAGATTGATTTTGAAGATGGTTTTAGAAAGTCGATTTTAGAATGTGGGGATGAACCTTTTATTAGGCAAAGTTTGAATGGCGATTTTATTAATTTTTTTATTTTATAAATTATTTTCAGAATTCTTGGGATCTTGTTTTCTAATTAAGGAATAAATAACATTAGGGTTTTGGTTCGCCAGTAAGGCCTTAAGGCTAGATTGGTGTAAAAACACCAATCCGAACCAAGCCTCATCTGGTTGATCCTGTGGTGTTGGCCGTGGCCTACACCAGGGCGGCCGGTACCGGCCTGAGGCCATGGTTGGTGGAACCAGCCTCGGTCTCGCCCAGTGGGCAAATCCAAAACCTAATCGCTCACTGTTCTCGCAACCGGAAAACACCGACATGCAAATTTGAGTAGAATAAAGCATAAAACAAAGGAGTTGCCCGTCTGTTTTTAGGAAAGAAAAACTAACAAAAATAAAATTTGCTCTTCCAATCTTAGTATGAGAAAACTAACACTAAAAGAGGCTAAATTGACTCCATTGGTCTTTGAACCAAGAATCGAATTCGGGGCGAGGGTAACGTAGGGAAAACCCATCCGTTCGCCCGTCCGAAGAAGACCATTACTAGTTTAAGTAGTGTATCAAAATAATTCCGAGAAAACAAGCATACAACAACATGCTAAGCGAAATTAAAGTAACCAAAATGTAACAAGGAAAACAATAAAGAAAAATAATAAAGAAAGCGATAAAGAAAAGCGAGAAATAGAAAAATTACATTGGTCGGGAAGGAATTTAAAGCAATTACATCACTTAAACCACAATATGGAAAATAATAAAAACAGAAATAAATAGAATCATTTGAAGGCTGAAAAATAGTCCTCAGGTTGTCCCACCTTGCTGATGTTGAGCTCCACATTGGATCTCTCGATGCAACGACGACAATCAAAAGAAAAGAGCTTGTTTTGTGAATTATGTATAGGGTGTAGTAATGATCATTTGAATGAGTGCCTAAAGATCGAATTATCGAATATTCTTTAGCTCTTTGCGTGGATTCAACGGTAGCTTAGTAAAAGATGGGTGTTTTATGGAAATTTAAACAGAGCAACGTTTAGATGAGAGTGTTCCGATTAGCTTTTAGTAGCGTAATGCTAAGGCAGGAAGTCGTATAAAAATGAGAGCCAAGGCTCTCTATTTATTGGAGAGGACCTAAGTCACAAATGACCTAGGGTTTGCCTCCATCCAGCTCGTCCAAACAACCGAAAGTAAACTGGGTGAAATCCTAAGAGATAGAACCGGATCAAAAAGAGATAAAACTAGATAGAATAGGATAAGAGAGAGGAGGCCGGCACCGGCCAACCGGGTGCCCTAGGGTTTCGTGCCCTAGTTGTGTCTCCAAAAGACTCTCCAAGCCAAAACGCAGCGGTCCACTTAATGCTTCTAGAAGGAGGCATCGACCACAATATCGTTTTGAGGGGAGAAGCTTCTAGCCTCGTCTGGGCTATCTTGTGAAGCTTAAAAGCATCACTTTGATGCTCCCGATCATGAAATACAATGCTTTAATGCCGTCTTTAGGTCTTCAGCTCCTTGTCTAATTGGACGAAAGTAGAGTGCAGTATTCTGAACTTGAATTTTCTCAGCACACATCATAGGACTCCATAATCTCTTAAAGGCTCGGTTGGGTTCTTGAATGGTCCAAAAGAAAAAGGATTTGTGGACCGACCCAAGGCAAAAGGTTATTTATTTGGTGTTGGGGGTTCTTTGTGGTTTATTGGCTTATGTTGCACCAATCGATCACATTCCGAGATTCAAATCCACAAACAGGACTCGGGATTATCATCATCCGGCCAATAAAACAAAATACAAAAATAAAGAGATAAGAGATGACACTTTTTAGGTGTATACATATAAATGCTTATATTTTCATAAAAATTGGTTGAGCTAGTTTAATTGATTTTTATGTAATTTTGATTATTAATATACTTAAATCAAAATATTTATATTTTGAAACTTTTTTCATACTTTAACTATTGTAACTTGTTTAACCTATAAAAATATGATTTTAACAAGTGTTATCATTATTATTATTATTATTATTATTATTATTATTATTATTATTATTATTATTATTATTATTATTATTATTATTATTATTATCTTATTCACTACCATTAAAATCAGTTAAGCATATCAAAGCTAAATATTGTTTTCAATTGTTGTCATTAAGTCATTTTTCATCCGATTATCTATCCACCAATTAATTAATTTACTCAAACTCCACATATCTCACAATACACTAATTCAAATTTATATACATCTTTTCCTCAACAAAATTCATATCCATAGATATAATTAGGTACCACTAAATTTGCTCAATTTATAACGAAACACCCCAAACTTACTTCACTAAATCAAGATTTAACCACATTAATTACAATCATACACTCCAACATACAATCCTTCCAGCATGAATACCAAACCACATCCATTCATACCAATTCAAAATTCACAATCAACCTTTAAATTCAAAATTCACAATGAACCTTATTAACTAAAATCAACAAGTAAGAAATGAAAGCAAATGAAAATTTGGCTTTAGGGTTTCACCTTAAAAACCCTAAAGATGGAAGCAAGAGGGAGTGGTGGCTCAGGGCTGTTGCCAGCAATTTCCTAGTAGCCCTGCGCTAGCTTCTGGCGGTGGGAGACTCCAGCTGTTGGCTGGCAGGGGTAGCAGCACAGGGGACAGTGCAAGGCATGGGATGAGAGAGATAGAAGAAGTGAGGAGTTTGTGTTGTGATTACCAAGCTGAGTTTTTTTTTTCTTGCTTTTGCTCCCTGATTATTCTAGAAGCCCCATCTGATTTTTTTCCTAAAAATATCCAGCAACTTATCCTCCTATAACCAAGCCCATTTACATCTTATGGATTTCACAAATATTACGCCTTTTTACTTGGCCATTATTTCATGCTTAAAAATACATACTAATAATCTTAAATTTTACATTTATCTTCTCTACTAAATAATTTTCCTTTTCTATTCCATTCATCTTTACCATCTCTTTAAATTTAAAATTACTTAATTCTATTTGAATAATGTTGTATATAAGTCTGTATGATCTATTTTAAATAAAACGGTTCACTTGAAATATAATTCATCACCTTCTAAACATATATCTTTACATTTATGTTTGTCATATATACCTATATATTTCCTAATTTTTATTATAAGTACACGATTAAATTTACTCGTTATTATTATCATGAGATTTTAGTTGGAGGTCATTTTGCCGACTTAGGCGCGTAATACATAAAGATAAATTTAAACATCGAATTTAAATGCGCGCGCTCAATTGTATAATTTGTAATTAGCCAAATAAGTAATGGAAGTTAGGGTCCGATTGTTACATTGTGGATTGGTCATTGGCTCGGAAGGTGATTCAACCCACTTTTTGTGATCGAAATCTAGGGTGAAAATAACCGTTAGAATCAAAGTTGATGTTTACTCGGAAATATTGACAAACAACTCGACACGCTGTCCGAGCCTCGTATAATTCAATCTGCTTGCTGCCCTTTAACGGTAAGAAACCAGTTGTTTTTGCTTTTTAAATTGAGATAAACAAACTTTTTCAACCTCGAAAAACAGACCAAAGTGGTACTGAAAGTATAGAAATACTTTGATTCGAAATTAGTTAAGGATATTAATTAATTCAAATAATGGAACATAGAATATCATTAATTTAATCAAATGGAATCTTCAAGTCTAATATTCAATATATTTCAATTCTATTTGTGTATATCTTTGCATGATAAAAGAGTTAGAGAAATATGTAGATGCAATTCATTATTTGCCAATTCAAAATAATTTCGGTTAAAATAAATGTGGCTTAAATTAGAATTAACACTATAATTCTGATTTGATCTTTAGAACAAGTGAGTTAAATTAATAAGTTAATCATGAAATTATTTAGGCAAGATATCCGTCTCAATCTATTTGAGTGGGTCGAAACTCAAAACTAAGTATTCACTTATGGAGAGCTTTATGAGTGGGTTCGACAGAGATGAAAACTCGAAGATAATGTTTCTAAGGTGTGAGAATGACTAAAATTCGAAATTATTAAGAGAGATAAGTTCATACCCGAGTCTTTAGTGTGTCACTAATTTGCTAGTCTTTGAACAACTTTTTCTCAATTTTCCTTGTTTGTAAATAAGCTACTTGCTTAAGCTTTGGGGGGAGTGGGTGTTTAGTCCAAAATTATGATATTTTAAATACCTCTTGCTAACTTATTTTATTTGTAATAATTATTAAATAAAAAATTTTAATTTATTTTATTTTATTTTTATAAAAAATATGAAAAAACTGAAAAGTAGAAGAAAAGCGAAAAATTGATGAATTATTTGATTATTTGGAGCTGGGCCAGACGGGAACCCATTGTTTCCCTCCATCGCTTTGCTGTCCTCGGCCCATCCTTCTCGGCCCACGTCCATTTCCCCTTTAAAATCTTCCCCGTCCGCCGAAGCCCTAACTCCCCTCCAATTCTCACGCTGTTCCCTCTCTCTTTCCTCACGCTAGCCAACTCCCGCTCTCCATCTTCTTCTCCACCTATACTCTCTCTTTATCCATTCCCATCTTCCTCTTCTACTGCCTCTCGGTCTCTCACCCAAACCGTAACCATCTTCTTCGGTCTCGTTCACCTAACGGGAACCGCAATCCTTCACGCCTCTCCTTCTTCGGGCTTCCTCATGACCGAAACTCACTTCATTCAAACCTGCTTCATCCATCTTCACGTAGAAATCGTTTCCCCTCCAACTCTACCTTTCTTCGGGGTTTGCTGCTGCAAGAAGACCTCAAACCGGACTCGAATTCTATCCACAACTGAGAGCAAAGGAGGGCACGAGCAAGCACGAGAAGCATACGAGACCGAGAGACCTGAAGAGAAGAAAGAGCGAGGACAGAGAGCTATAAAAGAGGGCAGCGAGACAGAGCAAAGGAGCAGACCGGACGGCGGTGGCGAAGGTGTGACGGACCGGAGCCACGCCAAGGTCTAATTTTACCGTTTCTTTCTTCAATTTTTAGCTCTTAGTTCTTCAAATTTCTAGTGTTAGTTTTTGATTTTTAGATTTAGTTTTCAGATTTTCAGTTGCAAGTTTCGAATTTTAGTTTTAAAATTTCGCTGAATTTGGGTTTGAATTTTGGATTCTTTAGTTGCTTTGAGTTGCTTGGCCGAAATCTGGGCATTCGATTATTTGAAGATGAACTGTGAATTTGTGGGATTGCTGGACATTCGAATTTTCTGGTATAATCTTCTAAATTTGCACTTTAATTTCCTAACTTTGCTTTTCTAATCTTGTGGATATTTGCCGTGAGCTATTGAATTCTGTTTGTTAAATTATTCGAACTTAGTTATTGATGTTTAGTATTGAATTTCTGTTAGAATGAGTATTGAATGCTAGTTAGTTATTTTCTGATTGTTAGTAACCTGGTTATTAAATTTCATATTCATGTTATTTTAAATTAGGTTAATAGTTAAATTTCAAATTTAGGTTAATAGGTTGATTTTCAGTTTTTGAGGCTCGTTCCGCAATCTGATCTCAATTTAGTTCCATCCATGTGTTTCGACAAATCCCCACTCCCTAAAATTACTCCAACAAAGTGGCCCCGTTGTTGGGCCGACGTTAATTGAAATTAGGTTACAAATTGAGTTTATGAATTTTTGTTCGAGTCTTAGTTTAACTTTTAGTTTCTGTTTTAGATTCATATCTTGGCTTAGTGTCTTTTTTTGTTATTTATTTCTAATTCTGATTCTTTGTTTTCGTTTGGTTTAATTAGTTAGTAAGTTTAGTTTTATTTAGAATCAGTTTTTGTTATTTTTTTATGTAGTTTTAGTTTTAGTTCTGATTTTGTTTTAGTGTTCGCTGTTTATGTCTTAGTTTAAATTTGTTTTAATTTTTGTTTTTGCTTTAGTTTTATTTTTGAAAAAACACAAAAAATTAGAAAAACAAAAAGATTAAAAATATAATTGTGGGGTTGTTAGTGCATGAACTGTTGAGTTAGAAAATCTAAAGAAGAGAGAATGACTAAATCGAATCACATGAGAGAACCTTGAGCGATCATTTTTATCCTATAAGGAGCTTTTAACTCTTCATATTTTAATTTGCCTAAGTTGGGATCCGATGTTACGCTTTTGATTGAATTAAAATATATTTAATTGTTCCCAAAATTTTATGGTTTTAAAGATACATATATATTTTTAATACAATTTGATGGAATGATTTTTATGACGTATTTTCCTAATATCTCCGATAATGAAATAAGAATGAGATTAATTCATTTTGCTTTAAAAGATGATGATAAAAGATGAATGTATAACTTAACTACTAACTATATTTCTTGTTGGGATGATTTTGTTAAAGTGTTTTTGAGAAAATATTTACCAAATAGCAAAGTCAGTAAATCTAAGGAATGAAATTACTCAATTTATTTGTTAGATAAAAAACCATTTTGGAATTACTTTGAAAGTTTTAAGAATTTGTTGGTCCAATGTTCCCACCATGATTTAGAAGAGTGGTGTCTCGTGCCAAATTGTTTACGAAGGACTTGACCAATATATTGGACCATGCTAGAGTCCATGTGTTAGGGTGGTTTTCTTTCTAAAAGTCTTACGAGTTGCTTGGGAGTTTTTAGAGAACTTGGCAAAAAAAAAAAAAAATATGCAATGGGAAACTACTAGAAATGAGAATCAAAATTCTAGGATTAGTGGTGTAAAAAGGGGCATTCATTTTGTTTTTCATGTGAGTTACCTTGAGTCTAAAGTTGTTGCACTTGAAAATATGACGGGGGTGTGTTCAACCCTAATCTTTCTAAACTTTTTAGGTTTCATGTTCTCATTGTTAAAGCTTAAATCACATTTCTAATACCGAGTCATTTACTTGGTCACGAGGCTAAGAACAAGCGCAAGTGAATGCTTCATTTCAAAGAAGTTTGATCCTTACTCTCGTACTTTTAATGAAGGGTTGAAACATCACCCTAATTTTTCTTGTAGTAGTAGACCCGATATTGTAGGTCACGAGCATACTCCAACTCACTTTGTTTCATTACGTATCCCACGAGAGACCAGTTTATCCAGTTATGCTTAATGCATCTAGACCACCACCTCCCATTCCTCATATCCATCCAATGTCTTCCCGGTTACACCGATGATGATAAGAGAGTCAATAACCTAGATAAAATAATGAAAACTATAAGCTGAGCAGTTGATGTAACCGACCCAACTTGCTATATCTAACTCTAGAGAGAAAGAGAATTTTCCTAGTCAATCGAAGTGAACTTGAAGAGGATTGACCCTTCTTTTCTTGGGGAGCCATATGTGAACGATAATGTGAGTGATCAAGGATTATATCCTCATATTTTGGTTCAAAATTCATCTCACCACTCTTCTCCTCGAGAGATTGGTTTATCCATTACTTCTAAGGACACTACCGATGGTGTTCTTCCGAAACTCTCTCTGTTCCTTTTTCGAAATAGAGGAAATTAAGGAGAAAGATACTATTGACACGATGAGAACCTTCACCTCCTATGGATTCTTCTTCCTTTACTTGTTTAACGAGTTCATGAGCTTGAAATGCATGTTACTTATGAGAATGAACATGATAAAAAGATTTCATTAGTAGAAAAGTGTGAGACCCGAAATTCTAAGTAGGTTAATTAAATTAAGTAATCGACGCGTAAATTATTTTATTTAGTACGAGTTCTTAGTCTTACGCTCTTTTATAAAATTAGCAGATTATATTACTTCCTCCCGATTTCCTTCTCGGACCGTGTAATTAAAACTCGAGGCAACTTGTGATTTATTATTTCGACTTTTACCTTGAGATTATCCAAGAAAAAAAAAAAGAAAAAAAAGGGGAGAGATAATGAAGGAGGATTATGGGATAAACCAAGAAGAGATCGGAGGAAAGATTGGATGTGTTGGCACCTTCTAAGATAGCCACAACAAAAAGGAAAAAAAAGAGAGAAAATTAAGGGGAAAAGAAAGGAAAAGGCTCGGGAGGAAAAGCGAAGGGAGCCCGAGCAAGGGAAAGAAAGAGGAGCGGAACGTAAGCGGGGAAAGTGAGAGAAGGAAGATCGGGCGAGGGCGAGCGGAGCGAGGGAAAGAGGAGAGAGCGCGTGTACGAGAACCGGAGAAGAAAGGCCGGAGGCCGGCGAGTTGAATGGTGAACGTGGGGAAAGCAGCGAGGGGCACAAAGGGGAGGCGAATTCGAGACCTCAAGAGGCGAAGCGAATGCGAGGGCCGAGAGGGTAGTCCGTGAGCACGGGAACCGCGGCCGGCGACGACGTCGGGCGCGGAGGAAGGCGGCGGAACCGGGCTGGCGATAGCAAAGGAAGAGGAAGGAAAGGAGGAAACCGACCTAAGTAAATCGAAACTCAACGACCTTCATCCCTTATTCGAGGTGTGTAGTCTTATACTCTAAACTATTAGTAATTTCGAAACTCAAATGGATTTATCGTGAATATTAAATGTTTGTTGTGAATATTGAATTAGCTGTGAATTTTGAGCATTTGTACCGCAGTAACGGACTCACTAGTTGTTTAAGATGGAATTAAGAACTTAGAATGGATTTAAGGAATTGTTGGAGTTGAATCGAGACATGAGAGGATTTACTCGGGTTAAATAGTAGGGTTGAATTGGGAACTTTGAAGAAATTTAGTAGTTACTTAAGGTTGAATTGGGAACCTAGTGATTCCGATGAAGTCGATTGCATAGGTCAAATGAGTAGTATTGAAGTTTCGATTATCCATTGAGGATGAAGGAGTTGTGACTTGGATACGAATTATGAGTTAATTAAACCTTAGAGATTTCTTGAATTCGAAGTATAAAGAGGAGTGTGAATTCATATTGATTGACGCTACGGTTGAGGCATGGGAATGAGAAGTGGGGGATTGTCGGGTTAATTGAGTTCAAAACATATCTAATCCTCGAGGTTGAACTAAACGTGGAGATTAGCGAAGCTAGCGGAATTTGAGTGGTGAAAGGTGATTAAGAGTTATATAATTGAGGATGGGCGAGCAAGAGTTGAATAATAAGGTAGAGACATAAAACGAGGAGTTGAGGTAAAGATGGCAATCTGTGAGAAGTTGGCGCGGTGGAGTTAAATTGGGATTACTTGTGGTTATTGTGGCTCATAAAAGTATTAGTTGCTAAACCCATTCGGTTTGAAAGTGAATTAAGTTAAGAGGAATGGACTTTGAAATATAGAGGAGGAATGGGAAATTAGAATATCAAGGGAATATGCATCCATGTAGATTGATTTGTGGCATTGAAAACAAAATACGGCGAGAACTACTTATATGGGGATAGGAGACTCATGCTTGAGTAGAATATGGATGAATACGAGTAGATGTGAGATACTTGCGTGAATACTTCAATAAATGTGCTAGCTTGGAATGTTAAGTCCCAATATAGAGATGCTTGACACGTGAAGTGATTTAATTCTAAGTAACGCTCGAAAGTTAGTTTTGAAAAGAGTTCAAATGTTTGCGGAAAACAATGCTTGAGTGTGATTCTTGATAACTGCTTTTCAAACTTGAAATGTGTTCCAAAGAAGTGAAACTAATTGAAAAGGTGAATTTAGAGGGGTGGCACGTGGTGCTATGCCTTCTACGATATTAAACCGATTTGAGATTGTGGTTCAAAACTAAGTTTGATAAGTGATTGTGATCAATTCGGTTTTGAATGGATTTTGGGCTAAGGATTTGTTTAGACCGGAGGAAGGAGGTGGTCGTGCGTATCGGGCCACGAGGTCCTTGCATATCAGGATGCCAATCAACCAAAGTGGTTGATTCTTTCCTGACGAGGAAAGCAGAGCCTTCCGGGTATTTGACTAGAGATAGGTTCCGGAACTCGAGTCAGGGGTCGCGCCCGAGAACCGTCCGGTGCTAGTTCAATCGTCTAAAGCCCCGAAAGGATTTTCGGTGTATTCTTGAAAGTATTTGAAAGAAAGTGCGGATGGTTCCACCTTGTTTAAAGTGATTCCGTTCCTAAAATGATTACAAATCATGCTTTCAAATGATTGAAGTGTTATGAGCTTTATGTTGCGAATGATTTCAAGAGATTTAATTGAAAAGTATATAGATTTGTGTTATGTTGTCACGCTTTCGCCGATTTCATTATTATGAGTAGTATGTGTAAAGAATTTCCATTTTAAGAGTGTAAGAGTTTCGGTGAGCCCGTGCTTTATTGCTCACCCCCACAAACTTTCCCCTTTTCTCCCTCTCGATTGGAGGTACCCCTTGATATGTTTGGTTGGAATGCTTGACTTTGATGGTGATCGTGAGTTGAAGTTAGTTCATGTATTTTCCTGTTTAGCATCCTGTATAAATTCGGTTACTTACGTAAATAGGCAATAATGTATAGTAAGTTGGATGTATGCACGTAAATCCGAACTAGTAGTTTTGACAAGCTAGGAATTTCCTTTCACTGGCGGTTTTGTTCTTAAGCGGTTGTAATTTAGTCTTTAGCTTAGTTTGTACCTTAAATTGTAACTTAGTATGGAATTTAAGTTTTATGGTTGTGAATATACCGCCGTATGGTCGTTGAGTTGTGTACTCCGAGCGTGTGGCTTATTGAGTTTTATTGTGACTTTCATGCGAGGTTTTCGGGCTTTTAGATTATGGGTTTGACCATATTTCAAACGAGAACTCTGCCAAAATTTTTGGAAAACTTCTAACCCTTGTGGAGAATTTCATTCCTTACCTTTAAGTAGAATTAAGACAGACTAAGTCAATATCCGAGTAAGCCTTGAGAGTTCCTTTGAGGAACTCGGCGGTGTAATACTCATAGGGTGGATTTTGGGGTGTTACAAAAGGATGTTTGTTTTGAGCACATTGACCATTATAATTTCTTAGTTCATTACGGCTCCTTTTCTATTGACCCCCTCAAACTAACCATGAACTTGAACCCTCTTAGTGCATGTTTTGTGAGCATAAGACTTACGTACCTAATAATGTTGGTTCACAATTTGACAAGTTAAAACATGCTCTTAATGGTGTTGCATTGATATTATGGATATATTCTTGGCACCAACTCCTAAGTTTTTGTTATCCGTATTTGGCTTAAAGTTCTTCTTACATATTTGATAAATTGCTATGTGCTTTGGTGTGATGCTAGGTCTCAAATTGACTACGTTTATTTTGGGTATATTTTGGCCTTTGATACTACTTATAAGTCAAACAAATATAATAACTATTTACCATTTTTGTTAGGGTAAATCATCATTTGCAAACTATCCCATTTGGATGTGTTGTGCTTCTTGATGAAACCAAGGATTCCTACTTTTGGGCATTGAATCAATTGGTGAAAGTAATGGATGGAAGGAAGCCTACAACAATTATGAGTGACAGAGATCTTATGATGGTGTATGCAATAAGTCAAGTTATGCCAAATGCATGTCCTCACATATGTTTGTGGCAATTAATGAAAAATGTGGTATGCATGCTCATAAAGGATTTGCAAATGGTTTAATGAAATGTGTTGATAAATATAGAAGACCAGATGATTTTGAAAAAGGTTGGTAAGAGTTATTTGATCAATACAAAATTGATATGAAAAAACATAAATAGGTTGTTGATATGTATGAATTAAAGGAAAAGTGGGTTGAAGTTTATCTTCAAGGCCATTTCTTTGCTAGGATGAGAAGTATACAACGGTGTGAATCCATGAATAGGGTAGTGAATACATTTGTAAACAAGAAGATGAAGTTATATGAATGTGTTAAGAGTTATGAAAGGAGGGTAGTTGAAATTGGATACCAACAGTTTCAATTTGATTTTACCTCAAAATTCGAGCATTCTAGAAATTCACCCTCCCCTTTTGCTATCAAAGCGGATGCTTGCCTAACTATATATGAAAAGATCATACAATACATTTTATCGGGAACTATTATATGAGTCATCACATGTAGTAAAAGAGTAAGAAGATACGGATGGATGTAAATTTTATAGGTATGTATCTTCATAGTAACATTCAAGATTTTTCATAATAAACTAGTGGAGTTAATCGTTCATCTCAAATGCGAGGTTAGAAGATTCGATAACAAATACTCTAGTTACATTGTGGTATATGTATCTTCCAATGACAATATGCATTGTTCTTCGGATAAAGCTGGAGTCTGTGTGTTTTCTATGTCGGAATATGATTGCAATAATGAAAGATGATCACTTTAATCAAATCCCAAGTGGTCAGTACTATGAAGAGATAGTTGATATATGCAAGGTCAAATATCAATGTGAACTTGCCTCAACTAGTTTTCGATTAACACACTACCAATTTAAGATATACTTATCTTATGTCCCTTTTATTCCTTTATGTCTCATGGCATCTAAGAATGATGTTTACAACTGTAGACACCTAAAAAGTATCGTCTCTTATCTCTTTATTGTTACGTTTTATTTTGTTGGCTCGATGATGATAATTCAGAGTCGTATTTGTGGATTTGGATCTCGGTCTGTGATCGATTGGTGCAATATAAGCCGATAAACCACAAAGAACCCCAACACCAAATAAATAGCCTTTTTCCTTGGGTCGCCCCACAAATTCTCTTTTCGTTCGGACTGTTCGAGAACCGGGCCGAGCCTTTAGAGATTGTAAAGTCCGATGCGATGTACCGGGAAATTCGAGTCGAGAGCTCGCATTCTACTTTCATCCGAGTATAAGGAGTCGAAGACACGAAGACGACTTTAAAGCGTTGCATGTCATGATCCGAGCATCAAAGTGCTTTGTGTTTTAAGCTTCACAAGATAGCCCACATGAGGCTAGAAGCTTTTACCCTCGGAATGACGTCCTGGCCGGCGCACGCCTTCTAGAAGCATGGTGGAACGCTGCGTTTTGGCTCGAAGAGTCCTTGGAGACATAACTAGGGCATGAAACCCTAGGAGGGCACGGTTGGCCGATGCCCACCTTCCCCATTTTATCCAGGTTCTATCCTGTTTTATTTCTTTACGATCCGATTTTATCTCCGAGGATTTGGCCTGGTTTTATTTCGAGTTATTTGGACCGGCTGGATGGAGGCAAACCCTAGGTCATTTGTGACCTAGGTCCTCTCCCATAAATAGAGACGTATGGCTCTCATTCTCATACTGATTCAGGCCTTAATATTACGCTGCTGAAAGCTAACTAGAGCACTCTCACCTAAACGTTAGTCTGCTGAAATTTCCATAAAGACACATCTTTTTACTAAGCTACCGTTGAATATGTGCAAAGAGCTAAAGAACATTCGATTATTCGATCTCCGGGTACTCATTCAAGTGATCATTACTACACCCCATACACCATTCACAAAACTAGCCCTTTTTTTGGATTGTCATCATTGCATCAAGAGATCCAGGTGTGGAAATCCGGATCGGGAAGGTGGGACAACCCGAGGGCCATAATTCAACCTTCGAACGGTTATATTCATTTCTATTTTTATTGCTTTACGTATTGTGGTTCAAGAGATATAATCGCTTTAAATTCCTCCCGACCAGGTGTAATTTTTCTATTTCTCGCTTTTCTTTATTGCTTTCTTTACTTTTGCTTTTATCGTTTTTCTTTATTGTTTTCCTTGTTATGTTTTGGTTTCTTTGATTTCATTTAGCATGTCGATGTATGCTTGTTTTCTCACATCATTCTAATACACTACTTGAACTAGTATTGGTCGTCTTCGGATGGGTGAAACGAAAAGGTTTTCCCTATGTAACATTAGGTTTGGGATCCGCCAATTGGGCAAAGGCCGAGGCTGGTTCCACCGACCACGGCCTCTAGTCGATACTTGGCCACCCCTAGGTGCAAGCCATCTGCCTGCGCAGTGGGGTCAACCAGATGGGCTTCGATCTAGATTGGTGTTTTTACACCAATTTAGCCCTTAAGCCTCACGGCGAGGATCAAAAATCTAATTTTTCTTTTTCCTTAATTAGAAAATAAGATCCCGAGAATTCTAAAAATAATTCCTAAAATAAAATAATTAATAAAATCGCCATTCAAACTTTGACTAATAAAATTCAAAAATCTTAATAAAGGTTCATCCCCACTTTTTAAAATGCCTATTCGAAACCCTAAATCATTTTCCATGTCTTTTTAAAATTCAAACCCTAACGCCAAAGGGGAAAATCATGGGGAAACTCGGTCTCGGGTCGCCGCCTAGGGCTGTGATTCTTACGGTGGCGACTCCACTTGGGGATAAATTTTTTATTAAGAGGGCGAAACTTAAAAATTTGAGTAGTGTGTTCTAACGATGTACTTGCATTAGACATTCCGCATTTAACAACCTTTGAACTAGTTTAAATATTATTTTGGACCTTAGGAAAACTTAATTGTACCCACTTGTTTACCCTTTCTAGAGAGAGGCTCCCACTTGGTTCCTTTAGGCGGGCCTAACTAGGCTTGATTGCCCGAGGAAATGGTACCTCCTCCCTCGTATCACACACTCTTGGGCTAATCCCTTTGGTTCACAAAGAGGCACCGAAATTCTGGTTGGTATCCATATCCGTGCAACCCATGGGAGACCAAATTCTCGGACTACGTGTCACCATGTATCCAAAATCTTGAACTCTTGGGCCATAGAACTTTTGGACTTTTAGGAGCCCCTCGGACTTCGTGTACATGATTGAATTTTAGATTTAATCTTACGTTTGTGAGCCTTTAGGAATAGGCGAGGAGTGCTTGATTAGACCCTTGCATGGGTGAAAATAAAACAATTTAATAAACTTCCTAGAGTCGATCCGTTATATGCATTTAGCCAAAAGTCAAAATGCCTTTTTCCTATTAGGGTTGCTCCATTGTTTGCACTTCCGTGTCATCCCAAAATTATCCTCTTAGTAGCCTAAGCGGTTGTCTTGTTAAGTCTTATCGGAAGTTCCCTTTTCTTATTGTCTAGTCCTCTTAGTTCTTTTTACATTTTCACATTTCATTTGCATTAGCCAAATAAAATCATCTCATATAAGGTGAGTCCATTTGCATTAGCCAAACAAAATCATCTCATATAAGGTGAGTCCATTTGCATTAGACAAATAAAATCATCTCATATTAAGTGAGTCCATTTGCATTAGCTAAATAAAATCATCTCATATTAGGTGAGTCCATTTGCATTAGCTAAGTAAAATCATTTCATATTAAGGTGAGTTTGTCCTTTTCATTTTGCATTTAGCCTGAAAATCATCTCGGATAAGGAAATGCATTATCATATAGGAAGCATCTTTTCTCTAAGGATCATGTCTATTAAGTCATTCATCGGATCATCATTGCATCCTTTATGTACATCCAAATAAAAAGCATCCTTAGTCTTTTCGAGTCTTGCACTTGATTCCCTTCCTCCTAAAAGTGATCTTCTCTCACATAGTCCTAAACCTCATCCTTTGAGTTGCGAGAATAGGGAAGTCTAGGGCAACTTAGTATCGTCGGAATCCGAGCTCTAAAAGATTAGAATGTTTTACCAAAGAGTCGACACATCGTCATTTCTTTCTACTCCGCGGTCTACATCGGCGCTACAAGTTTTGGTGCATACTACACCATCATAATCTACTCCTTGTTCTAAGACAGTACCTAAAAGCGGTTCCCTTCCAATGGACCCCAATCTAGAGCAATACCTTAACCTCGATCGACTTAATGAGAATATAGCTAAGGTGGAAACCGAGGTTGAGTGATCAAGAAGAACAGATATCGTCTATATCAAGAGATATTAAGGAAATCATAAAGGTTATCCAGGCTAGTAAGAGAGATGAGGAAGTTGAATGTTTGAAAAGGCAAGAGGCCGAAGAAGGCTGAACGTGTGAAAAGGGAAATGGCTTTGGTTATACCACCTCCACCTATCCAGTCACCCCCATGTAGTCCCAAACATGAGTCTCCTAAGCTCGAATCCAAATCTCGATCCGACTCCAGTATAGATCGGATAGAACGGATGTTGAGGGTGTCATCCATGTTCAACAATCATTATTTTGATCATAAGGGATTCATTTCAATCCCTAAGGGTAAACTACCTCCTAAGTTTACTATACTTGATATTAAGTTCAAAGGTTCAGAAAATCCCCATCATCATGTACACAACATCTTAGGAGCAATGACTCTTAAGAACATTCATGAAGACACTTACCACATCATCTTCCCTGGACATTTAATACTGATGTAATGAAGTGGTATAATGCGGTTGACCCACGTAAGGTTGCCAATTGGACAAAGTTTTGTAAGGAATTCCTCCATCAATACTCCTATAACACTAATCTACTGTCACTCTTAGATTCTTGGAATTAATCAAGCAAGGTGAGAAGGGGAGCTTCACGATTTCCTTACCACGTGGGGAACAAAGGCAACCTATATGGTTGATCGACCGTCGAGAAGGATCAAGTTCAAATCATCGTAAAGAACCTTTAGCCCAATTATAATCGGCACCTTAAATTTCTACCCATGATTAACTTTTCAACCCTTCGAGATACTTGGTTTCGTTGATAGAAGAAGAGCTGTCCACCGCGACCACAAAAGTCGCGACCGGATAAGGTAATTATCATTCTAAAGATAAGAAAATCCCTAATGTTGGCAATGCTACTAGAGATGCGAGATGTCAATGCCTTCAACAGTATATCGACTATACTCCTATTGATACTACTTACACTAAAGCCCTTGACCGTCTCTTGGAAAAAGGGAAGATAGAATTGCCACCTATTAGAGTAGAATCGAAACGACGAAACAATCCAAAAATTGGGACGTGGGAAAATTTTACAAAAACCATCGTGCACGAGGACACGAGAATAGTGTTGTACATTCAAGAACAAACTAGAAAGCATGTTTCGAAATGGCCAACTACCCTTGCCTAAGGCTGCCCAGAAGCCAAGCAACAACAAAAACCCCTTTAGTGGCACCTTAGCTATCTTCACTGAACCCACACCAGGTCGGTGGGATCCTTCGTTTTCATTCGAGATATTAACTAGTCAAAACCACTTCTTAACCTACCTCCATTAGATCCGAAGTCCAAGGGTCGTGGGTAGGTGATAAAGAAGATGTCAACGAAACAAAAAGTGACAGTGACAACGATAGTGATGACTTTTGGGGCACACCACCGTTAGAAGAAGAAGACTTTTGGGGAGACATTAAAAGCCCTACTGTTAAGTTTGTTACTAGATCGGGACGGCATAACGCGCCCTTGGGTCCACAACAGACTCGGGAAGCCTCAAAAGAGCACTGAAGCTACAAAGAAAGAAGACCCGATCCTTAAGCAACTCTAGAAATGAAAGGTCGACATTTCAATCGGCATTTGATATCCGCTTCCTAGAAACATAGGCAAGCCTTGATCGATGCATTCAACAAGATCGAAGTTTTCCTAATACCACGCCGAGGAAGTAATAGGATTGGTCCATAGTGGGGACGAAACCATACCTTTGATCAAAAGGATCTCCCAAAAGAAGGCGTTGCACACAATAATTCCCTTTATTTAACTATAACTTGAATCAACAAGTTTGTTCCCCTAACCTTGGTAGACAATGGATTAGCGAGTAAACTTATTTCCTTGGAGAACTGTTAAGAGGTTAGAAATAAGGGAGCAACAACTCTCTAAGCGGACTATTCATCTTTGAACTTATGACAATTCTAGAAGAATAGGCTTGGGAACAATGACCTTGCCAATGAACACGAGGGCCGGTCGAGAGGAATATTGAGTTCCAAGTCCTAGATATCCCGACTACTTTCGGTTTGTTTCTAAGACGCCCTTGGTTGCACGATCATCGAGCGAGTGCCCTCTACACTTGCATCGGAAGGTCAAGATGATCATTAAAGGTCAGGTCATAACTATAAACGGGGATAATCTTTGTGCTTATTATCACTTCCAAAGAGTCAGTAGTGGAGATCGAGCACGATGCCAATGATGAAGAACTTTACGGATTTGAAACCGTCGCTACCTTAGAAAGGGATGAAGCACCTTTTACCTTTAATCCTTATGGCCACCCTAGTATCCAATCGATGCTTAGGAAGAAGGGATATTTTCCGAGTCTTGCTACGAGTGAAGGGCATACCACCCTATTTTTTCCACCCCTTGAGCCCACTAATAATAACAATTTTAGAATAGGCTATCAACCCACCCCTAAGGAAATAGCTCGAAGCCAAGTAGGAAATCCAAGTGAAAAGGATTGCACCACACATAGTCCAGTTCTATTAAGCCCTTTCCTTATACTCTAAATGGACAATTTCTATAAGAAGGAGAATTTTTCTTATTATGGTTGTCTTGAGCCCTACTACATCGAGGAAAAAGGCATCCTAGTACACGATCTTGAGGTTTTCAATGACTACTTTATTTTGGAGAAAACGGCACCTTACCTCCTTAAAGAGGAACGGTCCACATCGAGCTGGACCAATCTCACCGGAAATAATATTTTTGACCTCCTATTCGGACAAGAGGGTAATCTAGAAGGAAACTTAGCCTCGATGCTTGTCACAAGCTATGTCGCACCCACGATTCGATCCGTCTAGGGTCATCACCGATGTTGATATTGAAGGGTCCAAGCATGTTACTTTAATTGGCGCTAAGGAGGGCCGGGAATTTGCTATCGGCCTAGGAGCGCATCCTCTTTCGAGTCTAGTGTTAGGGCTTGTACTTACGCTTCGTTGTCTCCAGGTTCTTTTCCTAATTCTGTTATTTCTAATTACGTTTCCGAGTCCGATGTACTTGTTGCTTCATTCGATAAAGTGAACCTTTACGCTTACTCTTTGCCTCCTCTCGCTCTTAATTGTATTGCCTCTAATGATGAACAAGAAATCCCTAAAGAACTAATAAAAGCAATGGAAGATCATGAAAATCGCTCACCAATAATAGAAGAAACAATAACAATTAATGCGGGTCAATTTATCAACCTCGATAAGTTAAGATTGGGAAAACCTTAGATCCGGAAGAGCGAAGCAATTTACTTTGCTCCTTACGGAATTTATAGATGTCTTTACATGGTCTTATAAAGATATGTCGGGTACGAGATCCGAGTATAGCAAAACACAAAATTCCACTTTATGAGGATGCTAAGCCGATAAAGTAGGAGTTGAGGAGGATGAAGCCGGAATGGGCCTTGAAGATTAACGAAGAGGTTCGGAAATAGTTAGAGGTCGGGTTTATTAAGATAGTTCACTATCCTCGATGGGTAGCAAATATAGTTCGAGTCCCGAAGAAAGATGGCGGGGTTTGTATGTGCGTTGACTTTAGGGATTTAAACAAGGCCGAGTCCTAAAGATGACTTCCCGTTGCCTCATATCGATCTTCTAGTATATAATACTGACGGGTCATGCTCTACTCTCACTCTCATTCTTAGATGGTTATGCCGGATATAATCGGGTGAAGATGGTGAAGAAGACATGGAGAAGACAACCTTCATCACTCAATGGGGGACAATGTATCATAGGACAACAATGACACTACTTGCATGATATGATACATAAAGAAGCCGAAGTATACGTAGATGATATGATCATAAAATCCAAAGACAAGGCATGGCATTTACCTAGCTTCGAGAAAATTCTTCCATAGACTCAAGAAGTATAACATGCATCTTAATCCTCAAAAGTGTGCCTTTGGGGTAACCTTTGGAAAACGGTTAGGCTATGTTGTCGAGTCTTCGAGGAATTGAAGTTGATCCATCAAAGATCAAGACCATTTAGGAGATTTCTCCACCAAGTACGGAGAAGGAGATAAGAGGTTTCCTAGGATGTTTACGAGTACATTAGTCGTTTTATATCAAAATTGACTATGGTATGTGAACCCATTTTCAAGAAGTTAAAGAAAGGCATCTAAGCCCATTTGGGATATCGAGTGCCAACAAGCATTCGAGAAGGTTAAGGAATACCTGCTAATCCTCAAGTGTTAGTTCTACCCCAACTAGGGAAACCTTTACTTCTATATCTCACCATAATGGAAACCGCTATGGGAGCCATGCTAGCTCAATAAGAAGGGAAAGAAGAACGTGCGATCTACTATCTAAGTAAGAAGTTCTTGGATTTTGAGACTAGATATACACAATTAGAGAAGACATATTTGGCTTTAGTTTGGGCTACTAAGAAGCTTAGATAGTACATGTTAGCCCACATGGTACATGTGGTAGCACCTATGAATCCTATTAAGTACATACTTGAGCAACCAAGCTGTCATCGGTAAAATAGCACGATGGATCGTCCATACGTCGAGAATTCTTAACTTATCTTCCCACGCCTAAATCGTGACCCGAGCACCTTGACTTTCAAGATGAAGACATTTTATAAGTAGAGGTGGACGTTTGGACAATATACTTCGATGGCGTTTCCAATCGGAAGGGCTTTGGAGTAAGGATTCTTTTGGTCTCGCAGGAGGGAGCACTCCCATTTTGGTCAAACTAGACTTCGAGGTAACCCATAATCTCTGCAGAGTACGAGGCTTGTATTACGGGACTTGAGGCTATAACGGAGATTGGGGTCAAGAATATTAGGTTTTTCGGAGATTCCGAGTCACGGCGTCGGCCACAAGAGGTTGCCTACGGTTTCGTGCCCTAGCGTACTTCCAAGGGAGTCTCCGAGGCAAAACGCGAGCATTCCACTTAATATTTTGGGGTGGCGGGCGTCGAACATAACACCTTTCAAAAATTGAAAGTTTTCATTTTCGGTAGATTTCCATTTTAGCGGAGTTTCATTTTTGGCGGGTTTCATTTTTGGTTCAAGATGCGTGCTCCTAGTCTCGGGTGGACTGTTTTAGAGCCAAAACGCAACACTTTGATGCTTGTGATCATGAAATGTAACTTTTAACATCGTCTTGAGGTTTTCACCTCCTTGCTCGGTTGGACTCAAGTGAAACATAGTTTCGAACTTGGAATTTTCGAGTCGCGACACTTGGACTCTGTTGTTTACGGAGGCTTGGCTCGATTTTGGATTGTTCGAAAGAAAAGAGCATTTTGGATAGACCCAAGGCAAAAGGCTATTTATGTGGTGTTGGGGTTCTTTGTGGTTTACTTGTCTTTCGTCGCACCAATCGAACACGGTCTAAGATCCAAATCCTCGAACGAGGATTCGGGATTTCATCATTGGGCCAACAAATAAAAAACAGGGAAATGGACAACACTTTTTTAGTGTCTACGGTTAGCCCTCACTTTAATCGAGTTTGAAAGACGAAGGTGAAAGTAGACACTAAAGGGTACTTACTTGGTATTGGCGTTGTTATGGAATCGATTGGGTTGATGTGTACGAAATTAAGTACTGTTGACTTGAAGTTTAATAAGGGGACTGGACTTGATTAGCGGAGTCCGAAGTCCGGGTTGTTGATTCCTGAACTTGGCTGCTTAGAGATATGAAGTTCGGATTGGTGTGCCTAAACTTGACCATGCACCGAGTCCGAAGCTTGGCGAGGGAGCTTGAACATAACTTGGGTAGTAAAGTCCGAAGTCCAGCTAGGGTGCTCGAACTTCATTGCTTCTTGGATCCGAAGTTCGGCTAGGTGTTCCTAAACTTGACCTTTCTTGGTCTAAAGCTTGGCTTAAAATTTTTCAGCGCTAATAGTTTTGTTAACTAATAATCGAATAAAAATGGTTTCAAGTGTTACTCGAAGATAATTTGTAATCGAGTTATGTTAATGTGGTTTCTTGACTTGGTCATGGAGTGGTCTGAAGTCTTGGTGTGGTGTTTGAACATTTATCGCTATTGGGCACGAAGTTCGACTAAGTTGCATATGAACCTTGATCGTTGTTGGTCCTGAGACTTGACTAAGCTATGTACGAACCTTGATCATTGTTGGGCCTAAAGCTCGACCGAGTTGTGTCCAAACCTTGACTAGCTGCTTGGGCCTAAGATTCAACTTCTATCCACTTTTGTCGGAATAGGGATGACTGCTTATCTTTATGTAGAAATTCTTGCCTAGACTTGGTCGTTGAATGATCTAAAGTTTGCTTGCTCGAAAGTGTGATGCTCCATGATTTGATGTGCCTCATTCGAAATTTAAGCTTTTAGTTTGTGTGCTAATAGCTCCTTTATAAGGTAGAAAATTTGTGTTTTCCCAGAGTATTCTTGGAGTTGTTGTGGTTGTATGACCCTTTCGATCTTGAGCCCCCACGTTCTTCTTGGGTGCTTGTGTCTAGCTCTTCTCGAATGTCGGAGAGTTGATGAGCTTCGATGGATTTGATGGTAAGGAAGATCCTCTTTGAAGGTGACGGTGCCGGTGACCTTCCTAATGTTGATCGATACTTGATGCTACTTAATTGAATAATTCCTTCTAGGGTGCTTTGTTATTAATTTTTATCTTTTTAGGAGTTTGACTCATGCAAAGGAGATAATGCAAGACTTTATTATAGGAACAAATACATTCTTTTATTAAGATGATGAAAAAAAAAGACAAAGACAAAAACTAGACTTTAACCCCGAGTCCCTAAAGTAGAGCCTAAGGAAAAATAAGTCTGGTTGAGCTGGCGATGTATTACTGCTGACGGATCTTGAACTTGAGGGTTTGGTGTTGAATCGGATTGACATGCTTGATGATTCGAGTGCCTTTTCTCGATAGGTTTCTGCTCCTTTGGATAGGGCAAGTGGCTTTGATTCGGGAAATTGGAAATTGGGATCAAAATCGGGTTTGGGGACGGATCTCGTGGGCTTTCTACATATCCACAATAACGAAATCGAGGCCTTCGTAGTTTAAAAGGAAGTAATTTGGGTTTGAGTTTTTGGAGGAGGATTGCATTTAGACCTTGGGCGGCGCAATGGTGTCAATAGTAAGGGTGTGGGACGTCTTGGTGTGGTACGTACTAATGTAGGACATATCGGTGTTGACGGTTTCGAGTGTTAAAGTAGACTTCTTACTTCCTAGATGCTTTGTGCTAGGGTTCCCAGACATGCGAGAGGATTTCCTTATCCTGTATCCCAAAAGAGTACACTCGGGATTGGCTCTGGAAAAAACTAGGGAGATGGGGCTTAAGTGCTTGACCGAGGAAGACCGATCCTAAGGGAAGAGAAATGATATACTCTTTTATTTGGATGTACATAAAAGGATGCAAAATAAGTGGAATGAAATGTATGCAACGATGTGCATGACTTAATCTAGGATGATTCTATGATTTGGTTAGTGTAGAACGAAACGCATAGACGATTAGTCCTAATGGAAGATGAATTTGTTTTGGCTAAATGAGAAATGAAAATGCAAAGCGGATTCACCTAATTTGAGATGAATTTTTATTTGGCTAATGCAAATGAAAGACTCTCCTAATTAGAGATGAATTTAATTTTGGCTAATGCGAAAATGAAATGAATGGACTCACCTTAATTGGGATGATTTTGAGTTTGGTTAAATGCAAAAAGAAATGCAAATATGGACTCACGTTAATTGAGATTAAGTTTAAATTGGGCTAATGCAAATGAATGCAAGATTGGACTCACCTACTTTGAGATGATTTTGACTTTGGCTAAATACAAAAAGAAATGCAAATATGGATTCACCTATTTTGAGATGATTTTTGAATTAGCTAATGCAAAATGAAATGCAAGATTAGACTCACCTATTACGAGATGAAATTTTAATTGGACTCATGCAAAATGAATGGACTCACCCTAATTGGGATACAATTTAAATTGGGCTAATGCAAAATGAAATGTAAGATTGGATTCACCTATTATGAGATGAAATTTGAATTGGGCTAGTGCAAAATGAATGGACTCACCCTAATTGGGATAAAATTTATTTTTGCTAATACAAAAATGAAATGCGGACTCACCTTAATGGAGATGAAATTTATTTTGGCTAAAACAAAAAATGAAATGCGGACTAACCTTAATTGAGATGATTTGGACTTTTGGCTAAATGCAAATGAAAATGCAAAATAGACCAACCTTAAAAGGATAGAAAAATATTTGGACTTTTTAGCTAAAATGCACATAATTGGACCGACTCAAAATTTTATTTTATTTTTTATTTTTGCACCCATGCAAGAATTATTCAGCGCTCCCGACCTATCCCTAAAGGTTCACAAGAAGAAGATTAAATCTAAAACACACACACTCATTCAAGCATGCAAATGAAGGAGGGGACGACGTAATAGTCCAAAAGTTCTATGGCCAAAGAGTTCAAGAGTTTGGATACACGGTGATATGTAGTTCAAGAATTTGGTCCCCATGGGGTGCATGGATAAGGATACCTAGCAGAATTCTCGGTGCCTCTCTGTGAACCAAAAGGTTTAGCCTAAGAGTGTGTGCTACGATGGAGGAGGTACCATTTCCTCGGCTAATGAGGCCTAGTAGGGCCCGCCTAAAGGAACTAGTGGGAGCCTCTCTTGAAAAAGGGTAAGCGGGGGTACAATAAAGTTTTCCAAGTGGTCCCAAACAATATTTAAACTAGTTCAAAGGTTGCTAAATGCGGGATGTCTAATGCAAACACATCATTAAAACACACTACTCAAATTTTTAAGTTTCGCCCTCTTAATAAATGATTTATCGTTGAATTTTCGGAACCAACATTATTCCATTCATATGAGGTCAACATTCTCCACCATGAACGTCGGCCATTACATGCTCGCTTCATGTTTATTGACACAACATAAGCTAATTCCTTTGTTGGTTTTCTTATGCAATTGTCCTTTATTTGTGAAAAATATGCGGCTAACATACGGACTGACTTGTTAGGCTTTAGGTGGAGTCCGATGGGTATTCTTAGCTTTCTAAGTATTGGTAAATGTTATGATATCAACTAGTTTGGTCGATACTAGACACCTCTAATGCTTATATGTCTGCGAGCGAGACTCCTCAGTTCTATATTAATAGGTATTGAATAAATGCCACTAGGGATATTGATCATGGATGGCAATTTGGCCAAGGCATTTGTAAACCGATTGTCATCCCTAGGAAGGTAGGTGTATGATATGTTGTCGAAGTGTTTTGCTAATTCCATCAAATGCGCTTGGTAGAATGCCAAGGATTCACTATGCGACTTCCATTTTTGTGAAATTTGATTGTTGATCGGATTTGAGTCGCCATAGTCCTTGACGTTCTTAGCTCTTATCTCTATAGCGACTTGTAGTTCGGTAATGCACACCTCGTATTCTGCGGCATTGATGGTGACTTCGAAATCCAATTTGATTGAAATGGGTGTATGTCCTCCTTTTGGCTAGACTAAAAGGATTCCTACTCCAAATCCCTTATGATTGGAAGCGCCATCAAAATACATCGTCTATACATCGACTTCTACTTGTAAGATGCCCTCGTCCGGAAAATCGAAGTGCTCCGGTTGTGCTTCGACCGTCGGTAGATCATCTAGGAATTCCGATACTACCCTCCCCTTAATTGCCTTTTGTGGCACATATTTAAGTTCAAATTTTGATAACATAGCTGTTCATCTACCTATCTTACTTGTTGATAGCTGGTTTCTCCAAAATATACTTGATCGGATCCATCGACGCTACGACTTATAGTTCGGTAAGCTTCTTGGTGGTCCGGACTAAAGCCCATGAGGTCTTATCTAAGGGAGTATATCAGGTCTCATAATCTATGAATTTATTGCTTAAATAATACATCTTGTGTTCCTTTTTCCTTATCTTGTTGAGCTAACATGACTACTTGTTGTATTCTCTGCTGCGGTGAGGTAAATGAGCAATGGTTTTCGAGTTATGGCGGAATTAGAACTAGTGGATTGGCCAATTACTCCTTAACCTTTTTGAATGTTGTTTGGCACTCCTCATCCCAAATTAGCCTAACTCCCTTTTTAGCTTCAAGATGGGTTTGCAAACCATAGTTATTTTATGAAACGACTAATATACTACGGGTATCCTAGAAAACCCTGTATTTCCTTCTCTATCTTCGGCGATGACATTTCTTAGAGGATTTAATCTTAGATGGATTAACTCGATTCCTCTAAGACTGGCCACATAGCCTAACGAGTATGCCTAAGGTTACTCCAACGGAACACTTATGTGGATTAAGGTGCATGTTGTATTTCCGTAGTGTTTCGATCTTAAGGTTAGATAGTTGCCCTACCCTATCCTTGTAATTGATGATCATGTCGTCGACGTGGACTTCGACCTCTTTGTGTATCATGTCTTGCAGCAATGTTATGGTTGTTCTACGATACGTGGCTCCAACATTCTTGAGTCCAAAAGGCATCACAACATCGAAATGTGTCTCCCATTAAGTGATGAAGGTCATTTTTCCGTGTCTTCCTCGGCCACCTTCACTTGGTTATATCCGAGCATAACCATCCATGAATGAGAGTAAGGCATGACCGGTCGGGTAGTCAACTAAAATGTCTATATGAGGTAGTGGATAGTCGTCCTTAGGGCTTACCTTATTCGGATCCACTGAAGTCAACGCGCATCCTAACCCTCCATCTTTCTTCAGGACTACCACTATATTTGCTACCCAATGAGGGTAGTGAACTACTTTAATAAATTCCGCTTTTATACGCTTCTAAACCTCTTGTTTGATCTTCAATGCCTACTCAAGTTTCATCCTCGTAAGCTTTTACTTAACTAGCTTAGCATCTTCGTTGAGTGAAATTTTATGTTCCGCTATGCTTAGATCTATTCTCGGCATGTCTTTGTAGGACCTGGAAAAAACATCTATAAACTCTGTAAAGAGCGAAGTAAATTGCTTTCGCTCTTACGGATTCAAAGTTTTCCAAATTTTAACTTCCTAGAGTTAATCTGTTGACCCTAAGTTAATAGTAATGTTTTATCTATAATTGGTGAACAATTTTCATGATCACTACTACAAAAGCTGTTAAATAGCGATGGAAAGTGACGGAAACAACGACGAAGCCGACAAAAGCGGCAATTGTCTCGAGACAGCGATGGATTTAGCGACGGAAATTAGGATCCGTCGCTAACTTGGAATTAGCGACGGAAATATCTGTCGCTATTCCAGTCAGCGATGTTATTAGCGACGGAATGTTCAGTCGCTAATTGGTCGCCGGTGTTTCCGGAATTTCGAGATCGAGGAAAAACAAAAGAAAAAAATTTTAATTTTATTATTTTAGTCGTTCAGTCGTTGATTAAAATCCGGATCCGGCCTTTCGGCCGAGATGGGATTAACAGCGAAGAGAGAGAGAAGTCCGAGCGAGTTGCGGCGGAGTGTCGAGCCCCCTCGAGGTTCACCCGCCGCCACCGCTAGATCGCACGTCGTCGCCTTATCGCCCGTCGCCGCCGTCTCGGCCGCCCCTCCTTCTGTCCGCCGTGTGAGGAACCCGAAGCCCAAAGAGGAGTGAGTTCTCCTTGCTTGCTCCCGCCTGCTCTGCTTTGCTGAAGGACGCCGCCGTCGCCACCGCCTTCTGCCGCCGGCCGATCGTCGTGACGCCGCCGCCCGTGCCGCCGCCTAGTGCAAGGTATTGTTTTGTTGATTTTTACTTGATTTAGGGTTTTTAATAATTTTACTTTAAATTGATGAATTTATATAATTTATTGCAAATTAATGTTGTTTGTAAATGAATTTGAAAAGAAAAATGTGCAATTTTGTTATTTATGTATAAATGTTGTGTTGTTTAAAGTATCCGAGGTTATATTCGTTGGAAATTATTGCTAAAAGTGAAGTAAATATTATTTTTATGTGTTGGTTAGAGTATGTGAGGTTAGATTTGTTGGAAATTAATATTGAAGTTGAAGTAAATGTTATTTATGTATAAAATTTGTGTTGTTTAAAGTATATGGGGTTAGATTTGTTGGAAATTATTATTGAAGTTGATGTAAATGTTATTTGTGATTTATAAATGTGCAATTGTTTGTGGTTTATTTATAAATTTATTTAACATTTGACAAATTGTTAATAAATAGTGGTTAGTTGTGTGAAATTAGGAATGAAATGTTTGTTGTAAATTTTGAAATAATTGTATACATGTTCTAATTGTGTGTGCGTTATTTTATACTAATTAGGTAGAAATAATGTAATCAATTATATTAGTGTGAGTATATTTATGCTAATTAGGTATGATTAGTTTAATTATGACATAAATACTTACGAGTAAAATATAGAAATTTATGAAATTTATGTATAAGAAAAGTATATATGCATAATGGTTATATATATTATGTTCATTATAGATGAAATGTAATCATAACATCTTCATATATTGATTACAATAACTAATAATTCAATAAATTGTCAAATGTCAATCGGAATATATATGGACGGGCCTACGTATCGTAGATGGATTTATCGTAGGTTATTACCTGGTAAAGTTGGGTATAGACAAGAGTTTTTAGACGGGGTTGAGGAGTTTGATGCACATGCTAGAAGTCAATCAGAATTTATACATAATCAACAATATAGGTGTCCATGTCGCAAATGCAAAAATCGAAAGTATAAGGATCCCGATGAAGTTAAGTTACACCTTTATCAATATGATTTTCTTCCAAACTATTGGTATTGGACTAGTCATGGAGAAATAGATCCTCATTTACATGAGGATAGTGGTATGACTTCTAACATATTCAACGACAAAAGTGGCTCCAATCATATGAACTACGACGATGTAGCATCAAATATCGACCAGTATGAATGACATGGTCACGAGATGCCATGATCTCAAATCAAGGCTCTACAAGTGAGCCTCCAAATACCCATGCCCAAATTTTCTTTAATATGGTTGAGGCTGCCTAACTACCTTTGTGGGTAGGAAATGAAACTCACACTGAGTTGTGCGCCATCTGTTAGAATGTTGAGCATTAAGTCCGACTACAACATGCCTCAAAGCTGCTTTAATGAAATTGCTCAAGTTATGAATGAGATTTGTCCGCTTGATAACGAGTTCCTCATGACATTCACCATGCATAGAAGGTGATTAAAAATCTAGCGATGGATGTTCAAAAATTGATTGTTGTCAAAAAGGTTGCATGTTGTTCTACAAAGAGGACATTAATCTTGATTCACCATGCAAGTTTTGTGGTCATGCGAGATGGAAGCCTCAAAGGGAAAGACAAGGAAAAAGTCAAAGAACTCTGTTTGCAAGGATGCATTACTTGCCATTAATACCAAGACTTCAACGCTTGTTTGCTTCAAAAACCACAGCGAGCACATGAGATGGCATTATGAGAATGTAAGAGAGGATGGTGTCCTATGTCATCCTTCGGATGGTGAAGCATGGAAACATTTTGATAGAGTTCACCCCGAATTTGCTACTGAGCCTAGAAATATTGGACTTGGTTTGTGCGCGGATGGGTTTAATCCATTCAGCCAACCTTCGAGGTCTTATTCAATCTGGCTAGTCTTTGTTACGCCCTATAATCTACCACCGAGTTATGCATGACAACGCCTTATATGTTCTTGACATGCATCATACACGAGGCCAACAAATCTGAAAAATAAAATTGATGTGTATTTGCGGCCTCTTATTGACGAGTTGAAAACACTATGGGAAGATGGTGTGGAAACATATGATATTTCAAAAGGTGAGAACTTTCTAATGAAGGTCTGCATTGATGTGGACCATTAATGATTTCCGGCCTATGGTATGTTGTTTGGATGGAGTACTCATGGTGCCATGTCATGCACTGATATGTATGAATAAAAAAAAAGCATTAAAACTTAGAAATGGGTGAAAATTTTCATGGTTTGATTTCCATCGGCGGTTTTGCCACGAAGCCACGCGTTACGAAGGAATAGCACATCATTTACAAAAGGAAAAATTGTACATTCGGGTCCTCCTCGTCGATATACGGGGAAGAAATAAAACAATGGGTTGAGAACTTGCCCAAAGTAACGGAAGATCAAGAAATTAACATTTCGGTGTTCAAAAAGGATTATAATTGGACAAAACAAAGGATATTTTAGGAGCTTCCATATTGAAAAGATAAATTGCTTCGCCACAACCTAGATGTGATGCACATTGAAAAGAACTTTTTGAGAATATAATTAACATCTGTTATGGATATTCCTAGGAAAACAAAGGATGATATCAAGGCAAGAATGGATTTGGAAGAGTTGTGTGATCGTGTGGAGTTGAATTTAAAGCATGGAGTAAATGGTAAAATTCTGAAACAGAAGGCAAAATATGTGTTGACGTTGGAGCGAGAAGAGGGCAATATGTGAATGGGCAAGAGAGTTGAAAATGCAAGATGATTACTTGTTCTAACATTTCATACCTTGTAGACCCAAATCCTACTAAGTTTCATAGCATGAAAAGTCATGATTGTCATGTTTTCATGGAGAGTCTTCTTCCAATAGCATTTAATGCACTCCCGGAAGAGGTTTTAGCGCCTCTCATTGAAATTAGTGAGTTTTCAAGAACCTTTGCTCATCCGTTTTACGGGATGCGGAGTTAGAGCAAATGCATCAAAATATTGCAATAACACTTTGTAAATTGGAAACAATATTTCCTCCTAGGTTCTTCAATGTGATGGAACACTTGCCTGTTCACTTGGCGGAGGAAGAAAAATTGGGTGGTCCGAGTACAATATCGGTGGATGTATCCATTAGAGAGGTTCTTTGGCCGATTGAAGAGATCCATAGGAAACAAATCGAAGCTCGAAGGGAGTATCGCTGAAAAATATGCACGATTTAAAGAAACACATTTTGCATCTTACTATTTCGGCTCTAATGTGCCTTGCATGCGCAATAGAAGTCGATGAAATGAAGGGAGTGAAGTTCCATACCACAATCCTACTCTTTCGATATTCATACTAGAAGGTGCTCCAATTGGGATGTTCACTTCGCGTTTCCTTGATGATAAGGAAAAGACGGCTGCACATGTCCATGTTTCTTCGAACTGTTCGAAGTTAAACCTTACCTTGAGTGAGTTTATCTTATCCTATACAACACTCATTTCAATGAATTTTTTCGCAACGATGATGTCATATTAATAAACAATTTAAACTCGATCTCTTAAAAGACCAAAAACAAGCTATGTATGCTGATGTTAGTGATCTTGTAATTGATGCAATGGTGGAAAGTGAGTTCGAAGATTGGTTTAAAGGAGCCGTGAGTAGCATATATTAAGACTTAATGCTCATGCCTCAAATTTATTAGTATTCTATTTTCAATTTTAATAAACTAAACCAATACTATGTTATTGACACAGATTCATTGTTATCGAGTATATCATGATGAAAATCATGTTTACTTGATGCAATTAGCTCAAGGTCCTTTAAGGAGAGTGAAAATATGGACAGCATACACTTTGGAATGTTATTTCATATCGAGGCTCGAAATGTAGGGAGGATGACCTTTAATTGTGGTGTTTGTGTGAAAGGAACTGATGGAGGACATGTTGAAAATAATTACTACGGCATCTTGCAAGAAATAGTTGAAGTTGAATATGTTGGTGAACTAATAAAAAAGTGTGTGTTGTTTAAATGCGATTGGTTTGACCCTAGTCGTCCTCGGGGAACTCGGGGCCATAAATTTAGTTTGTATGTTGAAGTGCATCATACAAGGCATTATTGTAAGTACGATCCTTTCATATTTGCTAGTACTACAACCCGGTGTATTATATGTCATATCCACAAGGGGTCCCTAGAGAAAAGCTGAATTGGTTAGTCGTAGTGGCAGCAAAACCAAGGGCTAGAGTTGATGACTAATATACTATTCCTCTTAAATTTCAAGAGGATAGTATCGGTACGATCGATCCTATAATGGAAACTTTGTCGGACACTTTGGTTGATAATTCAATATCGGCAGAAGAATTAGTTGATGATGTTATTTTAAACCAAGCAGATGGGATTGAGGATGTTAGTGAACAAGAGGATGGTGAAGAAGATGAGTAAGGTGAATGGGATGATGATAACATCACCGATGAGGAAGACAAACATCTCATATTCAATGATACCGAAGAGGATAGTGGTGAAGACGATGATGATACTTGATGATGAGGATGATGGCTAGTTGAACATATTCTTTTTTTGGTTTGTTTTATATTGAATAACTTTTATTTATGTTGTAATTAAATGAATTCTTGTTAATGTAATGAAGGTTAAACAATTGAAGCGTAATGTCTTAATAGAAGAATATTTATATCTAACGCTTACATGTTTATATGTTTACTAATGTTTATATTTTGTGTTATATTGAATCACTTTAATCGTTGGATGTTTACTAATAATGTTTTTATGTTGTTTATGTTAGGAAATATGGAGAGAGGTAGAGGCAGGTCGAAAAGATCAGCTACTCGAGGACTGGCTAGAAACGTCATTACCGATGGTGAAGGTAATGATGTAAGCACTTCTACCCCTTCTCACAACCCTCCTAACCTTCGAGTCTCCTATAGGTGGAACACTATCTCCACACTCCCCTTACAACCAAACTCCAATGGGTGGGTCATTCATTCCTAACCCTCCTTATTTCCAACCTCCCAACATCCCACACATGCAAAGCCCAATGGGTGGGTCTTTCATCCCAAACCCTCCATATTCTCAACACCCTCATATGTACTCAAACCCGCCCAATACGTACGCATATAACCAATATGGCACGACCAACATACCACGCATCCACGTTGGTGCCGAACAAAGGCCACCACAAAGGCCTACAAATGATGGGCCAACCGATGCGAGGCAACGAGCATGCTAGCCTTGAATCAAGCGAGTGCTAGCGGTCGGGAAAAGATTCGGATCGAGCCGGATGGTGAAGGGTAAGTGTGACAATAAGTAATAAAATAAAGTAAGCTTAATAGTAGAATAGTAGAACTAACTGTTTTCTATGTGTCTTGATTAGGTTCTTCCCCATTGATAAAGTTTTGGGCACGATTTCCCACATATTCCAAAGCAAGTATGAAAGAGCATGGCCTACATGGGGTAATGTTCCTCGATCACAATGTGATTTGTGGTTTTCGAGTTCAAGGTAATGAAAAATCTTTACTTTTCGAATTTACGATAACATAATGACTTTTTGTGCATGTTTGAGCATTATATTATAATTTCATTACTTATAAACTACTTTTTCATTTATAAAGAAATTTTTCACTTAGTCACCAACCGATGAAGTCCAAATAAGAAGAAATTTTGAGAACAAAGAAAGTGATCGATTGAAGGACTTCATGTCTGAAGGCAAGGAAAAATAAGAAGAAGCGGAAATGGTTGGGTGACAACTACTGGCGAGAGTTGTTGGAATATTGGGAAGCTGCCGACTACAAGAAGTTACTGCGAGCGAGGCTCGGAAAAACCGCCATGCTCGATCAAGGTGGACTTGGTTCATCTCTCCATACTTATGGCTCAATGCCTATGATGGAGCACAAGCGGCGATTGGTACATACCCCTTATTACTTATTACGCATGCAGCTATTAACATGTTCATATTAGTAAATTAAATCTATACTAACACCGGTTTCTATTTAGATGAAGGAGCTTAAAGGAGTTCAGCCTCTACCAAGCCAACTATTTTCACGAACTCACAAAACAAAAAAGGACGAATGGGTCGACCAAAAATCCAAGGCCATTGTGAGTAGCCTTATATATGCAATTTTCATATTTTTCAATATATGGTTTTCTTTGACAACCTGTGATAGTTACATGCCTCAAATATTTATACATTATTCAGGAAAAGTTTCAAAAATAGTGGGAAGAGTTGCAAAACACTCAACCCACTCAACCCACTCAACCTTCTACTGATGACCCCAACTCTTATAAGGATCATGTCTCCACCCCATCACAACATGAGTTGTGGGTCAAAGCCAATGCGAATAGGAAAGGTCGCATTTATGGACTTGGATCCGAGGCTAAAAACTTAAAACCAACCATGTCCTTCAAATCACCGAAAGCATCTACTCCGGATGACTCAGCAGATTTGAGAGCAACGAGTGCATAATTTAACATCCGAGTTACATCAATGGATTGAGCATGCTCGTGTGCTTGGGTTGGAAAATAGGCGAGCTTAAAGAAAAGGTGGACAGATTACTGCTGAGCTAATAGCATGCTTCATCGAATTCATGAAATCTCAGCAAGCATATGGATCTCATCGTCGACCGAGTACAACCACAAGAGGAAGAGGAAGAGGATGACGATGAGGAAGAGTGAGGACCCTGGATTGATTCATTGTGAGCTTTTGTTATTGGTGAACATTTTGCAAACTTTTAATATGTGTTTATGGTTTCTTCGAACTTTTGTATGATTGTTTTTGTGATCTTGTGAATTGGTTTTAAATATGTTTAGATTGTTCATGATTTTGAACATGTATGTTGGATTTGTATATCTAACTTGGATGAGTACTTTGTGGCCGGCATATGTAAATGCCAAATGTAAATGTCACATATGTGAATGTTGGATTTGTATATCCATTCACAATTTTTCGTATTAGGAGTAACGAATTATTTGAAAAATGTATTTTCTAATTCCGCCAATATAGCGACTGAACAGCTGACGGATCACCGCGAATCACCGACGGAATTTAGCAACGGAAAAATCACTTTTCCGTCACTAATCGATGACGGAAAACTAATTCCGTCGCTGATTTTCATCAGCCTACTGAAGCAGTTTCCATCGCACGTCCGTCGCTAATTAACAACGGATTCGGTGAATTCTATCGCTAAAATTTAGCGACTCGGCTTTTAGCGACGGAATATTTCCATCGTTGTTTCATATTTTTCCGTCGCTAATTGTGCTGTTTTCTAGTAGTGGATCTTCCTTAGCTTTTATTAGTTACGTAGGTGTAGACACCAACAAAGTGTCGTCCTTTTCCCTATTTTTTATTTGTTGGCTCGATGATGAAATCCCGAGTCCTTTTTGAGGATTTGGATCTTGGATCGTGCTCGATTCATGCTACGGAAGCCGATAAACCGGAAAGAACCCCCAGCACCACATAAAAGCCTTTTGCCTTGGGTCAATCCAAAAACGCCTTTGCTTTCGGACGATTCAAAACCTGGCCAAGCCTCCGGAGACAACAGAGTTTAGTGTCGCGATCGGAAAATTCCAAGTTCGGAATATTGCGTTTCACTTAAGTCCAACTAGACAAGGAGTTGAAAACCTCAAGACGACGGTATATGCTACATTTCATGATCACAAGCATCAAAGTGCCGCGTTTTGGCTCTAAGGGACGAGTCCACCCGAGACTAGGAGCACGCATCCCGCACCAAAAATGAAACCTGCCAAAAATGAAAACTTTGTATTTTTGGAAAGGTGTTATGGCCGACTCCTGCCACCCCAAAATATTAAGTGGAATGTTATATTTTTCCCCGAAGACTCCCTTGGAAGCACGCTAGGGCACATGAACCGTAGGCAACCTCTTGTGGCCAGCATCGTGAACTCGGGTTTTATCCCTTCTTTATCCCGGTACTATCCGGTTCAATCTTCACAATATCCTGCCCGATTTTTCTGCTACTTTGGGACGGCTGGTTGAGCTAACCCTAGGTTATTCCTTGACCTAATCTCTCCCTATAAATAGAGAGCCTTGGCTCTCATTTTGACTCTGACTTCTTGCCTTAGCACCACGTCTGCTGAAACTCGCCTAACGACTACTAGATACTCTCATCTGTATTCTGATTTCTTGGCCCCTTTTAGCCTATTCCTTCCCTACTTCCATCATACTTCCTACATTCGATCCCTACACTCCATCACTCACCTACCTACACCAAATACACACAAAAGCCTTCCTCGATTCACCACCGTCGCATCAAGAGATCCAAATTTGAGATCCAGATTCGAGATCCGGATCGCAAGCGGGACAACCTAAAGGCACGAGATCCGGTTTTCACAACGATTTATTTTATTTTATGCTTTCTTTATTACTTTTCGTATTATGGACAAACGATGTATCGCTTTTAATTCCTTCTAGCCCGATGTAATCTTTTAGATTTCTCATTTTATTTTCCTTCGCTTTCGCTTTTCGTTTCTACTTTTACTTGCTTTCTTTATTTCTGCATTTATCACTTTCATAATTATGTTTTGGTTGTTTTAATTCTTTATCGCATGTTGTTGTTTGCTTGCTTTTGTATACATCTAGACAAGGCCGGAGCAAGCCTTTTCATGCCCTTAGCATGGCTTGGCAAGCACTTGGCATGCCATGACATGTCCGTGGCATGCCTTGACAAGTACTTGGCATGCAAGGACATGTTCGCGGCATGCCTTGACAAGCACTTGGCATGCCATGGTAAGGTCGTGGCATACCTTGACAAGTGCATGGCATGCCTTGGTAAGGCCGTAGCATGCGTTGACAAGCACTTGACACACGTTGACAAGCACCTTGACACACGTTGACAAGCACCTTGACACACGTTGACAAGCACTTGGCATGCCTTGGAAAGGCCGTGGCATGCCTTAGCAAGCAATAGGCACGCCTTAGCAAGCAATAGGCACGCCTTAGCAATGCCATAGCATGCATTGACAAGCGCTTGACACACGTTGACAAGCACCTTGACACACATTGACAAGGTTGTGGCATACATTGACAAGCACTTGGCAAGCCTTCGAAAGGCCTTGGCAAGCACTACGCATGCCTTAGCAAGGCCATAGAAAGCATTGACAAGCACTTGACACACATAGACAAGCACCTTGACACACGTTGACAAGGTCGTGGCATATATTGACAAGCACTTGGCGTCCCTCGGAAAGGCCATGGCATGCCTTGGCAAGGACTAGGCATGCCTTAGCAAGTTCATAGCATGCATTGACAAGCACTTGACACACGTTGACAAGAACTTAACACATGTTGACAAGCACCTTGACACATTTTGATAAGGTCGTCGCATAGATTGACAAGAACTTGGCGTGCCTTGGAAAGGTCGTGACATGCCATGGCAAGCACTAGGCATGCCTTAGCAAGGCCATAGCATGCATTGACAAGCACTTGACACCCGTTGACAAGCACTTGACACACGTTTACAAGCACTTTGACACATGTTGACAAGGTCCTGGCATACATTGACAAGCACTTGTGTGCTTTGGAAAGTCCGTGGCATGCCTTAGCAAGGCCATAGCATGCATTGACTAGCACTTGACACACGTTGACAAGGTCATGGCATACGTTGACAAGCACTTCGTGTGCCTTGGAAAGACCATGGCATGCCTTAGCAATGCCATAGCACGCATTGACAAGCACTTGACATACGTTGACAAGCACTTGACACACGTTGACAAGCACCTTGACACACGTTGACAAGGTCGTGGCATACATTGACAAGCACTTGGTATTCCTTAGAAAGGTCATGGCATGCATTAGCAAGCACTAGGCATGCCTTAGCAATGCCATAGCATGCAATGATAAGAACTTGACACACGTTGACAAGCACTTGACACACGTTGACGAGCACCTTGACACACGTTGACAAGGTCGTGGCATACATTGATAAGCACTTAGCGTGCCTTGGAAAGGCTGTTGCATGCCTTGGCAAGCGCTAGGCACAAAGGCATGCCTTAGTAAGGCCATAACATGCATTAACAAGCACTTGACATACATTGACAAGAACCTTGACACACGTTGACAAGGTCGTGGCATACATTGACAAGCACTTAGCATGTGTTGACAAGGGTTTGGCATGGCTTGATAATTTCTTAGCATGCCTTGACAACACCATGGCATGCCTGGACAAGCACTTGGCTTGCCTTAACAGCACAATGACATGCCTAGATAAGCACTTGGCACATGTTGACAAGGGCTTGGCATGCCTTGACTATGTCTTATGCAGTCCGTGGCATCCTTGACAGCCTATGAAACCTCATTTTTCAATTTGGTGTTGATTTTAGGGTTTATGTAAGAGGGAGGGGATGAATCGAAGTGACACAGGGCTGAATCTCGGTGGATCATGGTAGCAAGGCTATTTTGCCACTTACGATACCCCGTCGCGTATTTAAGTTGTCTACAAAGGATTCAACCGGTTGCTCGATAGGAATTGTACTTCAAGGCGGCCCTCACGGTGCATCGGTCACACTAGGTCAGCCTACGACACGTGCCCTTGGGGGCCGAGGCCCCTACTGCAGGTCGGCAATCGAAGAGCCGACATCGAAGGATCAAAAAGCAACGTCGCTATGAACGCTTGGGCGACAAGCCAATTATCCCTATGGTAATTCTGAAAATTATTACCCTCTCGCATCCTACAAATTAACCTTCTCCATGATCCTTTACTACATGGATGAGCAATATTGATATTCATGATCGGACAAACAATATGGGATCCAGTGCAAGTCGATCTTATATTTCATTATAAGAAACTCATGTGAACTTGAGTTCTCCATGTCTCGAACTTTTGAGTCCCATCAACGTAGATGAAGATCATCTAATTAAAGCGAATAACGAAGTGACAAATGTTGTTTGACAATGACAAAAGAATTGTGAGAGATCAATGAATAACAAGCCTTAGATTGGGATTAATCACACTACTATGCCTAAAATTAACATCGAATACCGCTTGAGATTTGCCTACGCTAGCAGTTTGGAAGGGGAGACGCCAATTAAGCCTATCTTCGCCTACTTTCGAAGGTCAAAAACTAATCTTGCACAATCTAATCGCCTATTTTCATGGGATTAAAAAGAACAAAATCACAAAGAATGCATCTCACAACCCCGATTAAAACCTTAATTATTTTCATATCAAAGTTCTAATCGTTCACAACGTCATTCTAGGTGAGTTTTCATCTTTTAATGTTCACAAAACCTGAATAAAAGTATATGAGTCCTCTTTCGAGGCAATCAACGAAAAAGTGATGAGCGAAGTGAATTCTAACCTAACAAGCATAGAGCAATTCAATTGGTACTCAATCCATGATTATTAAGGCATAATAGGGATCAATCCCAACTTAAGTAGAGAAATTAGCCCCTCAACATGATACTAAACAATTGACAAGATTCAATGAATATAAACATGAAGACTATAGAGAAATCACAAAGAGCAAACATAAAGAGAGAGAATTAAGAATTACCGAATACAAATCCGAATGTTTGAATTCAAATTAATCTTCAAAACTGCAAAATCTTAAACTTTAATCTAAAGGGATTTAACTGCTGGAAACTACTTAGAAACCCTAAAAGCTGATGGAGAAAAGAACTGGAAAAAAAAAAAACTAAAATCGCTTATAAAGTCGTCGAAATAGTGTCACACGGCCGTGCAGGATTTTTGCACGGCCGTACAACTTCTATACGGTAGGCCGTGCGAGAATTCTTGGACTTTCTGCCTCTTCCGCATGGTAGGCTGTGCACGACTTCAACTTTCCTAACTTCTCACACGGTCGTGCAAGGTGTGGACGGGTGGCCGTGCGGCCTTCCTTGACTTCGAGCCCTTCGCCTAATGATCCGCACGATTGTGCGGCTTTGCACGATTGGCCGTGCAACTTCACTTGATGAGTTCTAGGCTTCTTTCTTGCCCCCTTTAGGCTCAAACCTGCCTCTTCATCGTTTTTCATCAAATTTGCCTTGAATCTCTCTAATTTAAGCCCAAAAACCTGTAATAGAGATTTATGAGCTTAGGGGACGATAAAGAGAAAATGCGCAAAATCTAACCCAAAAGTAATAAATATCATTGCAATCATCACGAAATTGGGTTAAATAATGCCTCAAAAACCGATAAAAACGGGTTTAACATTTATGTAAACCTCTAATACCAACCACCTTCCTTTTTAACAACACTTGCATAACCTGGCCATCATCATTAACGTGACCCTTAAAGAAAAGGGCGGTCATGAATTTGTGCTAGTGGCATTTAACTACTTCACCAAGTTGGTGGAAGCAGCATCCTATGCAACAATAACATCGAAACATATAGTCGAATTCATAACCTATAATATCATCTCGTCAATATGGGGTACCACATGAGTTATTAAGTGACCATGGTAGTCACTTCGGAAAGATGTAGTAGATTTACTTGGACAAGTATAAGATCAAGCATCATAAGTCTTCTACTTGTCGTCCTCACACCAATGGAGTAGTTGAGGTTGCTAACAAGTACATCATAAAAGGTAGTGTAGAAAATGGCCATCGCCTACAAGGACTAGCCTGATAAACCGCCTTTCGCTTTATGGGGCTATCAAACCTCTATTAGAACCTTGACATGAGCAACCCCTTACTCTCTGGTGTATGGCATGGAAATAGTCCTTTTAATAGAAATTATCATCCCCTCTTTGCGAATCATAGTAGAAAGTAAGATTTCGGAAGCCGAATGGGCCAAAGTGCATTATGAGGAGTTAGGCTTACTTGATGAAAGGCATTTGCATGCTTGACATAATTTCCAAATATTCCAAGCACGTATATCAAGGGCATTAAACAAAAAGTCAAGCCTCGAGCACTTATCGTAGACATTGAAAATGTGTCGTCCCTTATCCCTTTTATTTTCGTTATTTACTTTGTTAGCCCGATGATGAAATTCCAGTCCTGTTTGCGAACTTGGATCACGGACATAGTTTGATTGGCGTGGCGGAAGTTAGTAAACCACAAAAAACCCATTACCACCACAAAACTAGCCTTTTTGCTTGGGTCGGCCCACAAACCCTTTTTCTTTTGGCCTCACGAAGTTACATTGATCTGGTGCTCCGTTTTCAACTTCATTTTGCCAAAATGTTGCATTTTGTTCACTATTCGAAGATGTTATCTGGTTTATCCCTTTATCCACGCTAACAAATCCGGGCCCAGTTCAGTTGCTTGGATGGTTGTTTGCATTCTTTTAGTTCATTTTTCTAACCTAGCTTTTCTCCTATAAATTAAGGGCGTAAACCCTCATTTTGATAATAGCCAATGCCTAAGCTAATAGCTACTGAATGCTACATCCGTATTATGATCTCTTCGCTAATTTTAGCTAACCACCATTACACCCTAGAACGATCTTGCAATTTTATTCCATTTTCTAATCCTCTACTTTCCACACTACTTACCTTCACAAATTCCACAAAATAACCTACTTCAATCTTGTTTGTTCATCGTCACGTGCTTTTTCCAGATTTAGTTCATGAACCAAGTCGGTATGTGGGACGAACCGAGGGCACTCAATTTACCTTCAATCCCACTTATGGTTTATTTATTTAAGCTTTTTATCGCTTTTCGTATTGTGGATCAAAATGTAATTGCTTTTAATTCCTCCCTGCCTGCTATAACTTTTAATTTTTCGCTTTTCTTTATTGCTTTCATTCTATGCTTTCTTATCTCCTATTTATCTCTTTCCTAGCATGCCCTAAATGATATAATTTTCCGTATTTTACATGTTGTGTGCTTCATTGAAAACACATTATTTAAACTCACAATTCGATTTAGTGAAGGTCGTCTGTTCACAGGTAGAGTGGAGGGCTTATCCCTACATTTCGTATCATTACCCCGAACCCTGGATTTTGGGTTCTAGACCGATAGAATAACTTTTTAAACCTTTTCCGAGTTTAGTTTCCCATACTAAGATTAGAAGAGTTTTTATTTTTTATTTTTGTTAGTTTTGATCTTCTAAAACCGACTAGCGACTCCCTTTTTCCTATTTAATTTCTCTTAATTGCATCTCAAAGCATTTCTAATTAAAAGTGGACAAAATTGATATGCTTTTTGACAGTCACGGGTATGGACCGAGACCGACTCCTCGATCTCGATCTATGACCGGTGTCGGTGAATTAAAATTTGTTTATTTTCTTAAATTATTACACCTTTTTGGCCCATAAGCGCTGCGGTAGAATGTGAATTAAATTTTGTTTATTTTCTTAAATTATAAAATGATATCCAGAGACTCTCTAAAATTAATTTCTAAAATAAAAGGATTAATAAAATCACCAATCACCACTTTGCTCAAACTATTTCAAAATCATATTCTAAGAAATAATCTTAATAAGAGGCTCGCCCCTCTTTTCCAAATCCATTTTTAAAAAATCAACTTTCAAAAATAATCTTCAAAAACCAAACAGAATTGACATTTGTGGGGAAACTCACTGCCGTTGGTTCCCTTATTGGGGCATGGATCGTGGTTCCTATAGTGGTGACTCCATTGAGGATGTATCGCTTATTAAGAGGGTGAGACTTAAAATTTAAGTTGTGAGTTTTATTAATGTGTTTGACATTAGGCATGTAACATTTAGGCAGACTGAGACATGGGTTCTTTTAATTTTGACCATAGGTTGTACCTTGAAGAATAATTTTTTGGAGAGGTCAAACTACTAACCTAGTGAGCCCACTTAGGTTTGATTATTGGGAAGGTGGTTACTCTCCACTCATAGCATGCTTTTCTTGGTTTTTTACCGAGAGGTACCGAGAATTCATGTTATTTCCTTTCGTGCACCCCATGGAGGACTAAATTCTCGTACTATGAGACACCATATAACCGACCTAGATTTATCCCTCTTGTTTACCATAGAACTTTGGAAGTCTAGGTTGTGCCCCTTCTTCATTTTCATGCTTGAATGAATGTGGTTATTTTTAGTATTTAACCTTTTTCTTGTGAGTCTTTAGCAGTTTAGTTAGGTTCACTAAATAATCCTTACATGGGTGCAAAAATAAATTAAAAAATAATGAACCTTCTTGAGTCGGTCCATTTTTGCATTTAGCCAAAATTAAAATTCATCTCAAAATATATGAATCTTTTCTTTGCCTTAGCCCAATTTAAAATTCATCTCAAATAGGTGAACCTTTTATTTACATTTAGTAAAAAATAAAATTTATCTCAAATAGGTGATTGCATTTTGCATTAGCCTAATTTAAAATTCATCTCAAATAGGTGAGTCCATTTTTGCATTTAGCTAATTCTAAATTCAACCCTAATTAGGAGAATATTTTATTTGCATTTACCCAAAATAAGATCCATCTCAAATAGGTGAGTCTTTTTTGTGCACTAGTCAAATTAAATTCATCTCAAATTGGGTGAGTTCATTTTTCATATTAGCCAAATTAAAAATCATATCAATTAAGGTGACTCCATTCATATTTCATTTACTCATTAGCCAAAGTTAAATTCACCTCAAATTAGGTGAGTTCATTTTTTACATTAGCCAAATTAAAATTCATCTCAAATAGGTGAGTCTTTTGTTTGTATTAGCGAAATTAAATTCATCTCAAATTAGGAGAGTCTTTATTTGCACTTAGCCAAATTAAAATTCATTTCAACCTAAGGGATTCCATTTGCATCATTGCATTTTATTTTGGTCCAATTTGCATTCTTTATGTGCATCCAAATAAAGAGCATATTGTTTTCATTTCTCTTAGGATCATTCGTTCCTCGTGTCAAACACTTAAGCCCCATCTACCCTAAAATTTTTCACAAGCTAATCCTTAGCACTTACACTTTTGGGATATAGGATAGGGAATCCAACTCAAATCAGGAATCTTAGCATGAAGAGGCTAGTAAATAAGAAGTCTATTTCAATACTGGTACGGTCGACACCGATATGTCCCACACCGAGTACGTCCCGCACCTTTACTAGTAACAATAGTGCGGTGTCCATGGTTAAAGCACAACCTTCCTCCAAAAATGACCAACAAGCCATAACAAACCCCCATCATAACCTTGTTCAAGGAGTCTCGCTGCAAAAATAGAAGCTAAAGTTGAGGCATATGATAAAAGATTGAGTCAATGGCAGAAACCATTGACCTCATACTCAAAGAACTCGAGAAGAATTCAAAGTTCAAAGGGAACAAAAATAAGAAAAACCTGACCTCAAACAAAGCCTCGGTCCGATCCACGAGTCGATCGGATAGAGAAGTTGTTGCGAGAATCATCAATGTGCAATGACTACTATCCGGCCTAGCAATTCACTTCAATCCCTAAAGGGAAATTGTCCCTTGTAGGAACCACGTCCTCCACCCCAAACTAGGGCTGGATCGAGCTTCCCCACGAATGCTTGGCATAGGTTTTATTAAATTGACAGCGAAAAGGGGGTGAAAATGATTTTTAGGGTTTTGAAAACTAATTTTTGGAAGTGGTGATTGATCTTTTATTTAGAGTTTCGAATTTTATTAAGTTAAAGATGAATTAAATCAAATTGATTAGCGGTTTTATTAATTATTTTAAGAAGTCTCGGGATGTTATTTCTTAATCGAACAAAATAAAGAAACTAGGGTTTCAATTCGCCATGAGGCTTTAGGGCCAAGCCGGTGTGAAAACACCGGTTTGGACCGAAGCCATGACCACTAACCACTCGGTGGTGCCCAAAGCCAGCACTTGGCGGTCGGAGGCTCCTGCCATAGGCCACGGCTTAAGGAATCAGCCTCGCCCTACAGCCTGGTGGGTAGTTTCAAAAGTCCTAAATGGAGTCGAAAAAATCGAGATGCAATTTTGAATAGAAATAAAGCAAAAAAGGAGTCGCGTACTCGGTTTTAGGAAAGAAAAACTAAGAAAAACTAAATAAATAAAATTTGCTCTTCTAATCTAATTATGGGAAAACTAAGATTGAAAGAGGCTAAAAAGTGACTCCATCGTTCTAGAACCGAGAATCGGATTTGGGGCGAGAGTATGAAACGTAGGGATAAGCACTACGTTACGCCCATCCGAAAATGACCATTACTAGTTTGAGTAGTGAATTAAAATAATGTACTAAACACAAGCAAACTACATGCTAAATGAAATCAAAACAACCAAAACATGAATGAATGTGATAAAAAGCAAATAAAGGAAAGCGGTAAAGAAAAAGAAAAGAAAAACAAGAAAGAAAAGAAAGCGAGAAATATTAAAGATTACATTGGGTTGGGAGGAAATAAAAGCAATACAATTCTTCTCCACAATATGGAAAAGTGGTAAAAAGCATAAAATAAATAACCGTTTGAAGGTCGAATCGGTGCCCTTAGGTTGTCCCACATGTTGATCTCGGATCCGGTGATGTGACGGTGGTAAATCAAGGAAATGAGCTTTTTGTGAATTTTAAGTGTAGGTAAGAAGATCGATGATGGAGTATTCTAGTTCGGATGTGGTAAGGATGAGTAATAGAGTGGAAATAAGCTGAAAAGGTACCACGAGAGCAAAATAGAGAAGAGAGTATTCAATAGCCCTTAATCAAATTTTAGCAGCGTAATGTTAAGGAGATAAGTCTGTATGAACAGCTTTTGGCAACAAGACACATAGGCTCAAGCCGTCTCCGGTTAAGATTCGGCAGCGTAGTGCTAAGGAAAAAAGTTGTGCTGAAATGAGGGCTAAGACTCTCTATTTATAAGGAGAGGTCTAGGTTAGAATGACCTAGTGTTTGGCGAGCCCGGCCACGACGTGCTTCTGTCGGATTCCCTTGATCTTCCTTGCCTTTTTGACTCTTGTCTTGTATGATTGGCTTGGCTTGACCGAATGGTTCTATAAAAGGGATGTTTATTGTGTTCATTTTGCACACACTTCACTTACTTCTCTCTTGGATTCTTGCCTTGCTCTTGTGCATTCTTGCTTTGCTCTTATTGAAAACTAGTTGGTTTCCAAAATCTTCTCTTAACCGAATGGTTCTATAAAAGGGATGTTTATTGTGTTCATTTTGCACACACTTCACTTACTTCTCTCTTGGATTCTTGCCTTGCTCTTGTGCATTCTTGCTTTGCTCTTATTGAAAACTAGTTGGTTTCCAAAATCTTCTCTTAAAAAATGTACAGGAAGAAGGCTCATCCTAACAGGAGGACAAGGGGTGAGAAGTTAGTCTAAGATAACTTCCTAGAACAAGGAATGGCGCGCTCACAATGAATAGAACACAAATGACCTCTTGTTGGTGGCTGATAATCGTGTCTCTTTACTTGCCATTACTCCTTCGAGTAAGCGAGTTATTTTAAACTTCTACTTTTGCTCATTTAGAGTAGCTTCTTCTATTAAAAATCTTGTTGGATTTTTGCCTTACTGTAAGGGCTCAATTTGGAGTAGTGACGCCATAACCAAATTCATGGAGACATGTAGAAAGATGAATTGTCCTCTTGAAGATGTCATGGACAATGCTCGGGTTTGGTTCTCTCTTCTTTTCTTTAAACTATCTTTGTGACAAAAGAGAGCGGGATCCCATTAGGGCTATTAGTGAGTGCTTTTGGGATACCACTAATACTTTCCACCTTCCCTTCGAGGAAATGACTATCACTCCTTTTGACTTTGTTGTTTTATCCGGTTTGGGTTTCTCGGGAGCCTCTAGCCGATGACCGAAATTTGTATAAAGACCATGGTTACCTTTATCATCTCTTTGGTCCCGTGGCTAGTAGGTTTCCTTGGGAAATCTTCTTTAAATATACCATGCTTTTCGAGGCTTTTGAGGATGCGACGTTTTGGGCCCTCTCCTCAACAACAAGTTCGGATCGTGCTTGCTCCCTTATTGAGCACAATAATCTTTTTGGCCAAGCCTCTAATGTTCATGTTCACTATTTGGTGAACTTATCAAGCCTCAATAAAATAAAGGAGCTTAACTGGGGTGCTCCCATGTACACTTGCCTCATAAGTAGCCTCCGTGCGGTGTTCGACACACTAAACCCGAGATAGACTTGGCCAACTACCTTCCATTATGTGACTTGTGGAAGATCATCGAGGTAACTCCTCACTTACTTTCAATGTACTTTCATCTTGTGTGGATAAAAATGTTACTTGGTTTGCAAAATATAGCCATGGATGTACGAACACTTCCGGCACCTTTCATCGGGCTCAATGAACCATCTAACATTTCCGGCCTCCTGTCGTGGGCTAGAATCTATCTTCAACGGACCAAGATCCATGATATAGACTTCTTGAGATCCGCCCTCAACTGGGTGACTTCGGTATGTCACTTTTAAGCTCAAAAATGTGTGTAGAAAATTTTTTCTTCATTGTCTAGCTAGCTGCCACTACCCACAGCTCTGTAGTGGGCTTGTGGGCCTGGCCGTGGTCGGCTCCAGCCTTGGCCGCACATCGTCTATGTCCATTTTCTTGTTATTTTCACTTTTTCTTCCTTGTTTCCTTATGAATCTTGCATGTGCAGGCCAACTTTCATCCTTGGGCCTAACTCCAACTCTCTCCATATGTAATTATTGCACGAGGGCCGAGTGAAAGGAGGATCTTATTTGAGGGTCCTTTTAGGTTCTATTGGTATCTTAATGAGAGAGTCACACCACAAATCCGTGACAACACCTGGCCTCCATTTGTTCCTCTTGATGTACCACCAACCATCTTCTATCTTCGCTCTCTCTCCCAACATGAGCAAGTTGAAGCGACCACCGACTATCCTTATACCCAATTCTATACGTCATGTGTACATCATGTGGGGCGTATTATGATTTGACTGGTGAGTTTCTACTTCTTCCTCTCTTTTATATAGTTGAATTTCTTGTATGGAAATTAACTTCATCATTTGTTGCTTACTCCGGAGGATATCCATATTCCATGTCTTGGTGGATGTTACTCAACCCGAGGAATCTCCTCGTTATGTAACGATTCTTAAAATCCCCAGGAAGAATGTGTTGGGCATCCTTTCCCTAGAAACTGGCGAGGGGTAAGAGTTTCATGCTCTTTACTTTTAGTTGCATGTTAAAAGTGTTTTGCTAATACCATTAAATATGTATAGTATAACCGGAAGAAATCTCGAACGATGTCCTCCAGGCTCTAATATGCTCTTAGGGGATTCAAGACTTCCTTACTCGGGAGGACTTTCCTAACCTTCCGGGTGAGTCTTTAGTTAGTGAAATGCTAACTTTATTGAGCTTTTAGTAGGTGTGCTAATTGCTCCATTTTTGTAGAGGCATTGATCTAAAGCGTTTTCATTGGGAGGCCTCCTTGGTGACCGAGGGTACAAGCACATGAATCTAGCCAACAAGCATCCTCCGGTGGTACATCTAAATCAGGTACTTCACGATGTTCTTCAAGGCGTGCACATTATCGGAGTACCTCTAAATCGAGGCCTAGCACCTCCGGGCCTAGTTCATCCGGAGCGAGGCCTACCTTTGCTGAAGAGAGTCCGGATATCATACCTCTTCAAGCCTTTGATTGTCACGTGAAACCCACTTCACTTCCACTGGGATTCTTATAGTGGACCTTCTCATGGAGCATCTCAATCTTGGGACCATGGAGGTTGCTCTTCTCAAGGTGGTGAGATGCCCGATTTTCTACGTCCGTCTTGGAGGACTTCGGGAAGTATATCTTTGATGACGCTTCCCATGGGGATGATTATTGAATCCCTTGTAGGGTGCTTTTGTAGTTTAATATTTATTATTTTGTAAGATTGTGACTCTTATGCAATGAGATTGGATGCAAAGACTCGATTCTAAAAATGCATTCTTTTCTTAAATATGATGCAAAATGCTTAGGAAAAATTACAAAGACAAATCGAAAAGAAAATTTTGCACTAGCCCCCATTCCCCCTAGAAGAAAATAATAAAAATAAAAAGGAATTCTTAGGTGCATGCTCCAAAAATAAATATGGCTTGTGCAAAGCTGGGTCGGGCAGAAATAAATAATGGCCCAAAGAGTGCTCAGAGCCAAACGTAATATGGCAAACCGGTCGGTCTAAGGTCGTGGCCAACGCCTGCGACCCAAGAAGACCCGAGCGCTGGTAAATGTTGGTGGTTGCGATGCAGTAGGACTTTTGTGTCTAGAAAACTGCTGTAAATTGGACCCGTGTCGAAGGTTGAAAATTGTGCCTTTTGCATATCCTTCTACAAATTAAAGAAAATTCCCAGTGCCTTTAACTTCCTTCTTAAAAAATGAATTTCATGAGCTATTTATCTCATTGGATGCATGAGATAACAAATATAGAGAGGCTAGGATTGTCACAATATGGGGTGAATACTTTATTCAATATTCGCCAAGTGAAAGTCTATTAGACTTTCCTAAGGGCTCTCGTGGCCTACTAGGATCCTCATCACCACGTCTTCAGGTTTGGGGATAAGGAATTGTGTCCCATGCCCGAAGAGTTTGATGCTATACTCGGGCATCCAACGGCGTGCGAAACCTATCATGCCCAAATCTTCCGAAAATGTGCGCGAGATATACAAATCTCTATTGAAACCGAGTAATAGGAATCTAAGGTGGATTCTTATTGGAAATCAAGTGCATCCGATTTACCTAATGAAACACTATCGACATATGTATGCATTCTATAAGGCTATCATTATCCCAAAACGATGAGCGATTCACCTTCTTGATAGGTGGTTTCCTGCCGATAGGAAACCACAAGGATATAGCACCTAGCAGCGTTGCTAAGCTTAGTTGAGCAGGTTGGAGAATTATTGTTCCCCGACGCCGCTGATAGTTGCTAAAACTATAATAGGCTTAGACCGAGTTGAGGCCAATTCCAAGGAAGATTTCGTAGGGAGCCCCCTGTTTTTGCAAGTAAGCAAATAACGGCTGAGGAGACCAAACGGTGTAGGCCGGCTGGCGGTTATCCGGCGTCGCCCAGGTTGTAGCGCCTCCGGTTCACGCCAAAGTCTCTAATTTTTGCTCCTTTCGCTATTTTTCGCATTTTTTATTTTTAATTTTGCTCTTTTTAGGCCTTAAAGAAAGGTTGAATTTTGATCGCGCAGGACACTTATTATCTTTATTATGTGATGTGTTGATTTATTTAATAGAGCATTTAAAACTTATTCGAGCTCCTGCAGATGTGGACACATATCTAGCGATACACTTCGCCAGCGAAAATGGGTGGAGGTAGTAGTTGATCACCCAGCTTCCTGGAGGGAAGAATACCTTAGGAATCATAGTAATGACATAGTATGGTACATTGTACACCGGAAAATGTTCCAATTTAGGACACATACTAGACAACATCCTTTTGTACGCCTGTTGGGCATGAAATCCAACACCTATTACTTCCTTGACCGTGTATTGCGACAAATGGGAAGAGAATAGGTGCTTCCCCTACTAGACTATATATGGCCTACTACCTTCAAACTATTTGAAAGATTTGGCAACTCTAGGTGAACGAAATAGTGGCCTCGACTCATCGGATGAATCTCCCAAGGCTACTCGAAACCTATAGGCAAGCCAAATTCTACCGTATCTGCGTATTATCTAGAATGGATAATGGACGTGGATCCCCAACTAAAGGTTTGCTCGTTAAGAGTCTAAGTCACCCTAGAGGGGGTGAATACGGTGATGAAGAAAATTAAATAATTTTTACAACAATACGGACCAACAACAAATTATGAGTCTAGATTAGACTCGGAAAGGCAATAACACGTATATACATGGAAACCCTCTTGGGGCAGAAAACCACGGACAGTGCTAATCCAAGCACCAAGTCAAATCCACTATTTTGAATCCACAAAATATTGAGGAATGACTCAACCAGAATTTCTCTCTTCAACAATTCCTTACAATATTTTCCTAGACTTAGAAGTTCCCTAATCTGATCTAGTACTTCTTGATTGAGGTAACCTTTATAATAAGGGACAGCTGAGCTGAGTTAACCCTTACAGCTCAGTCAAGGGACTTACTAAGAAAGTAAGAGAAGTATGTAACCGATTACAAGACTTTTTTACAACTCGGAGAAAATTAAATATAGACATTGAATTGTAAATAGAAGATTGAGTAAGAATATGAACAATATTTAGTTCAATCAGTAAGTTTGGCAATATGTTATGCAACAATCTTTTAGTCTTGTGAAATGGCTTCTATTTATAGCCAACTAGGCAGAGTGACCGTTGAGTCTTGATTATAGACAGAAATCTTCACTAGCCATTGTAATGACTCTTCCGAGTCACTCGAAAAGATCCATTGGGATATGAACGTTGTGCAACGGCTCTTGGCTCCAAAAGATGGTCCACTCACTTGAAGGCAACCGAAAGTCTGTGGTGGAAACAACCGTTAGACCTAGAGTTGGAGTTTTGCGGTTTTAGAAATAAATAACCTTGACACGGTGTATCAACCATGTCTAGAAGTTGTTAAAACTTATCTCGCTGGTGTTTAACGGCTAGAAACCTAGGTTGCTTTTGTAATTCAAAAAATATGTTAGGCTCGGTTGAATAACCTACAAAAGCAAAGCACATTGGGTCTCAAAGTATAAAATACTTTGGTCCAAGATTAGGCACAGATAATAATTAAATCGGAGTAATTAAGTGCTTAATTATCTTTGGCTTAAAGGAATGGAATTTTCTAAGTCTAATATTCAATATACTCAAATTCCATCTTGAGTCAATCTTGAAATGATAGAGTTAGAAGAATAGAATATCGAGTATAACAACTTGATCGGGTCAAATAATTCTCAAGAAGATAACCTGACATAGAATAAAGAATTAACACTCGTAATTCTCTTTACGTTGAAATACAAAGTCAGTGCTTAGAGAAAATGTGTTGGAGAAATTATTTGAACATGCGATAGTTCTGAGTGATGTCCGAGTGAGTCGAAACATTTGTGTAGAAGATATGCAATAAGACGCTTTTTCGATCGATCGTAACGTAATGAAAACTTAGATAGGAGTTTCTATAATACTTAGAATGACTTAGAATCAAAACCTAAGAGAGATAGAGATTTATACCCGAGTCTTCAATCTCCCCTTTTAAAGAAAGGCATTCCACACTTAAGATAGAAACTTATTAGTGCAAGTACATAAGTTTTCATTGCTAATGATTAAAGCAGAAAGTAATGTTCTCTTATGTATTAGAGAAAAAGAATATTCTATAAAGAATCGGAGCAGAGAGTGACTTGAAATACCGAAAGTGCAGTTCAAATCATAGCATTACTTAAAGCATATGTGCGGATAATGGAGTATTAGAGCAAAAAGAAATGAAATCAGAGCAGGTATGTTTAACGAGTTAAGTATTAGAGCATAGTGAAGTGTCGAGTATAACACACAAAAAAATATGTAACTCGAAACATATATGCTCGGAATGGTAAACATCGGTATTAGAGTATAGAAAAAAATATCGAGCATTAATGTAATTCAGAACCATGTATACTCGTAAAGAAAAAAAAAATCATTGCTTGCAGAAAGGAGGGAAGCTCCCCTAAACATAACATCAAGTTTTCTATATTTTCTCCCCTAGCATTTCATAAAAAAAGGGAAGAAAATAGTAAACCAGATACAACCGATGTTGGACAAAAAAATATAAATGGAAACAAGGAAAGGAAATGAACTAAGACGGGAGGGCTTGTTATCCGGACGAGGAGGGACAAGCATTGCGCCTGCGCATCTAAGCTTGGGAGGAGGTGGATCAGCGAGGCGGTTGTAGCACTAGGATGTCGTGAAGTTGCTCCGTCCCGGTTCTACGAACCAAAGGGACATCTTCCTCAGGCTTGTCTTCCTCGAAGACAACAACGAGGTTGTGGTTCTCGGACGGCTGCTTTGGATCGACCAACGTCCCCGGCTTCTTCTAACCCACTCGGAGCATGATCTAAGGATATCGGCTCCGGTTCGGAGTTCCAGTGCACCTTGGCCTTAGGTTGAGCGGTCTCTTCTTTTTCCTTTTCTTTTTCCTTTTCTTCTCCTTTCTCCTCTTCTTTCTCCTCTTTAGCGAGAGCCGCTTCTTCTGCTGCTTCCTTAGCTGTCTCTTCCGCCTCGGTAGAGGTAGACTTAGCTGGGCTCGATGATAGAAGGGAAGAGATCTACTTCGTAGCCCTCCAAAATATCATATGGAACTTTGAGAATCATAGAATTTGAATTCTCCTTGCTCGAATGATGAGAGAAGAAGGTTCTCTTCAAGATAAAACAAAGTAATCTTACCTCGGTCCTCATTTGAGTCACCGAGAAATTCTTTCTCGACTTAGGAACTTGGCATATTTCTCGAAGAAATCATCAGCAATCTCCATAAAAGGTACGGGATTGGAGTTCGAGAAAGGAGAAGAGACTTTGAAAAGTCTCAGTGCACAAGAGAAACGTTGATACGAACAACTTTATCTCGAATCCTTGAGGTGATGATTCCCTTAGAGTCGGACATGTTTGCTTAGAACTCAGCGATGAGTTATGGGTAGATGAAATCCCTAAAGCAAAATAATTGTAAACTCCAGTCTTTTGGATACAGGGCAACCATGAAAAAGAAGTGGTTGTAAAGAATTTGTCATCCAACATGAGGTGTTAGGTGACGAAGATTTTAGAGGGGTTGGAGGTACCCTCTTGAGCATTTTTGGTTCGGGGCTTTTTGGTAGTAGGCCCCAATTCTTGACCCGATCCTATTTTTGGCATGGTGACCGATGAGAAACAGAGAGAATACGAAGAGAAAGACACAGGGAGAGAGAGAGAGAGAGAGAGAGAAGAGAGAGTAGCTTCAAATTCGGAAAGAGAATACGAGTGGGCAGAGATGCTTGGGCGTAAAGAGCAAGTAGGAGGCAAGCAAAGTAATGAAAAGAAGGACCTTCAACCTTTGTTCTTACCCTGAATAATAAACGGTACTCTCAAACTGGTGTGACGTTACGCTCCGCAACGACTAGTATTCCAAGCAGCTTTCTTCCAATGGTTAATTTTCTTTGATTGAAACACTTGGCGAGAGAGAGAAGAAAGAGTTTTCGAAAAGATTTCTGAAATTCTCCATTTATCTAGAGATGATTCCAAAAATTTGATGTCCATTTTGCTCAACAAGACTCAGTATGATTTCGAGTGATTAAGAACACCGAGAAAGCTAATAACTCACAGCTCAGTCTCACTTTGTCAACCGATTAATTCATTATTAAAACGCACAACACATAATTATGTAAACATAATTCATGCAGTAGAACACATAATCATGCATTAATCATGTCAAGCTCATTCCTAATAAAGGAAAAATGATCCTCACTAAGTGGCTTATTGAAAATATCAGCTATGTGAAATTTCGTAGGAATGAATTAAAGTTCAATATAACCTTTCTCATAGTGGTCTCTCGGAAAATGATACCTGACCTCAATATGCTTTGTCTTTGAGTGCTGAACTCGAATTCTTGGCAATGCTGATTGCACTCGATTATCACACTTGATTGGGATAGATGTAAATGATAGCCCTAGATCCTTCAATTGTTGCTTGATCCACATAATCTCAGACACAGCAAGCTCTAGCTACGATGTACTTAGCCTCGGCAGTTGATAGAGCGACTGAATTCTATTTCTTTGAATGCCAGGAGATGAGTGATTTACCAAAAAATTAGCATGCTCCTGATGTGCTCTTTCTATCAACTTTGTATCTAGCATAATCAGCATCTCGGTATCCAGTGAGAGTCGGTTTTGAGTCTTTTAAAAACCATAGACCAAGATTCCGAGTCCCTGCAAGATAAATGAAAATTCTCTTCACCATAGTAAGATGTGATTCTTTTGGATTAACTTGAAATCTTGCACAAAGGTAGACACTGAACATGATATCTGGTCTACTAGATGTAAGATAAAGTAGAGATTTGATCATGCCTCTATAGAGTTTCGATCTACGACTTTACCTTTCTCATCCGAGTCCAATTTCAAAATGCTACTCATAGGTGTTGCTGCATGCTTCACATCTTGTAGTTTATACTTCTTCAAAAACTCCTTGGTATACTTGGATTTCTTGACATAGATGCCATCTTTGTCTTATTTGATATGTACACAAAGAAAGAAGTTGAGGTTTCCCATCCTCGCTCATTTGAAACTCCTGTCTCACCAACTCAAAAACTTTTGACATAGAGTTTCATTAGTAGCTCCAAAAATGATATCATCAACATAAATATAAGCAATAAGAAAATCTTTCTCCTTGGTTTTTATGAAAAGAGTTTTGTCAATATGGCCTCTTTGAAATCATTTTCGACCAACAAACTGCTGAGTCTTTCATATCAAGCTCGATAGCTTGTTTAAGACCATATAAAGCCTTTTGCAACTTGAAAACATGATTTGGAAATTCCGAGTTTTCAAATCTAGGGGATTGCTCAACATAGACTTCTTCTTGAATGAAACCATTTAGATAAGCACATTTGATATCCATCCGATAAAGCTTGATATTCATGCTAGATGCAAATGTTAACAAGATTCCGATTGCCTCAATCCTAGCAACAGGTGTAAAGGTTTCCGCACAATCAATCCCTTTTTCTTGATTGTAACCACTGAGCAACAAGTCTAGCTTTATTTTTTATTACCAACCATTCCTCATCCAGTTTTTCTTGGAAACCCATTTGCTTTCTATGACTGGGTCGTTAGAACGTCGTTTGGTCGAGTCTAGGCTTAGTTTCTTTCAAATTGGTTAAGCTCTTCTTGCATGGCCTCTACCCATTAAGGTTTATTTAGGGCCTTTAGTGCATTTTTGGGTTCGAGTTAATGATATGAATGCAGAAAATGCACACAGATTATGCAAAGAAGATCGAGTCCTTACCCCACTATTGATGTCGAGAGTATGTTCTCGGGTGGGTGACTGGATGCATATTTGAAAGCTTTACCTGTCCTTTGATTTACCAAGTTTGTTGGTTGAATAGTATGATCTTCGAGTTGGTAATCTAATCTTCGGTTGGTTGATCTTGCTAAGTCTCTGCATTTACTCGGTTCTTCATCGGTATGAGCTGACTCTTGAACTTGTTCAGCTCGAGTCATAACATTCCGAGTTGCCTCAGCAATTCCGTTTTCATTCTTTCCGAGCTCGGCTTCAGTAAGGTCATCTTCATCTCTGTTAAGTCCGAGATCCGAGTATGTGGATTCGCTTATCCTTCCAAGATCAATCACATCAAAGAAAACGTTGATACTTTCTTATGCTTTTTAGTATTCTTGTTAAACACGCGATAAGCTTTGCTATGAGATGAATAACCCGAAATACACATGCATCCGACATACCATCAAACTTAGTCAAATGATACCAATTGAAGGTTTGCTCTTGAGAGTCTAAGTCACCCTAGAGGGCGGTGAATAGGGTGATAAGAAAATTTTAACAAACTTAGAAACTTTAAGTTTGAAAAGGATAAACAATAGAATCCGAGTCTAGATTTGAAAGTATACACTCAAAAATACGTGGAAACTCTCTTGGGGTAGAAAACCACAGACAATGCTAGTCCAAGCACCAAGACAAATCCACTATTTTGAATCCTCAAAATACAACGGATCGACTCAACCGAATTGCTCCCTTACACAATTCCTTACAGTGTTTTCCTAGACTCGAAGTTCCCTTATCCGATCTAATACTTCCTAACCTAGATAACCTTTACAGCTAGGGACAACTGAGCTAAGTTAACCCTTACAGCTCGGTGAAGGGACCTTGCTCAAAAAGTAAGAGAAGTATGTGATCGATTACAAGACTTTACAACTCGGAAAAATATTAAGTATAGACTTGGAGTTGTAAGAAGAAGATTGAATGAGTAATGTACTAAGAGATATAGTTTCAGCAATGGATTCAGCAATCTTCAAGTCTTGTGAAGTGGCTTCAATTTATAGATGACCAAGTAGAGTGACCGTTGTGTGTTGGTTCCGCACGTAAGTCTTTACTGGTCGTTGTAATGGCCCTTCCGAGTTGTTTAGAAAAGATCCATTGAGATGTGAATGTTGTGCAATGGCTCTTGGCTCCTAAAGTGCTCCAGTCAACTGGTGATGTATGAAAAGCAAGGTGGAAACCACCGTTTAGCTTAGCGTAGTAGTTTTCCAGTTTTGGAGACAGATAACCCCGACACGGTGTCTAAGCCCTATCCGAAGTAGATAAAATTTGTCTACTGGTGATTGACAACTTGAAGCTGAGATAACCTCATTTGGATAACCTACAAAAGTAAACCACTTTGGTTCTCCAACTATAAAATACTTTGGTCCAAGATTAGACACAAATAACAATTTAATTAAGACAATTAAGTGCATAATTATCTTAGGCCTAGAAGAGTGGATTTTTCTAAGTCTAATATTCAATATACTCAAATTCTATCGAGTTAGTCCTAAGAAAGATCAAGTTAAAAAGAGTAAAATCATTAGAGTATAAAGACTTGATCTGGACAAATATTTCTCAAACAAACAAATTGACTTAGAAAGAGGAATTAGCACTATAATTCACTTTGCATTGAAATGTGAAGTCGAACTCAGAATAAAATCATTAGAGAAATTATTTAAACATGTGATAGATTTGAGTGCTATTTGAGTGAGTCGGAAACACCAATGTAGAAGATATACAAGAATGTGTTTTCCGAGTCGATCGAAACGAATGAAAACTTATACAGGAGTTTCTATAACACTCGGAATGACTTGTAATCAAAAGTTAGAAGGGATGAGGTTTGTACCGAGTCTTCATGAAGTACTCATAATGGTTTAGATTTAGGGTATGAGTCTTCACACCTTACCATTGTTGTGCACAAAGCACTTACATCCAAATGGTTTGAAGTAGGAGATGTTGGGGTTTTTTTTTTCCTTATATAGCTCGTAGGGATTTTTATTCAAGATGGGTCCGATGAGGTATTTGTTGAGTATGTAATTTGATGTTTGACTTCCTCCGCCCGAAATAGTAAGGTCGATTATTTTAATCATCATAGTCCTTCCTATTTCTTTAAGAGTTCTATTCTTTCTATCTACTACTCCATTTTGCGAAGGAGTTCTTGGTGAAGAGATGTTGTGAGAGATGTCATTCTTGTCACTAAAGTCTACAAGTTTTGAGTAGTCGAACTCCTTTCCATGGTCAGTTTGAATCCTCCCGATCCGAGTCCGAGACTCCACTTGAATTTCCTACGAGCTTAGTGAACTTTTGAAAGCTTCATTCTTGTTCTTAAGAAAACATACCCGGGTAAATCGTGAGAAATCATCAACAACAACAAGTACATAAGATTTACCTCCAAGGTTTTTTACATGAATTTCACCATACAAATCCATATGAACCAACTCAAGCACTTTGGTTATATATACAGTTTTAAGTGATTTGAAAGATGACCTGACTTGCTTGCCTTTTGTGCATGCCTCACGGATTTTATCTTTCTTAAATGCACGGTTAGGTAATCCCCTAACCAATCCATAAGATGCAAGTTTCTTGATAGTATGCATGCTGATATGACCTAATCTATGATGCCAAGTCCATGAATCATCATTCATAGATGCGTTTAGACAAGATAAATTCCGAGAATCCGAGATATGAATAGTGTAGGTGTTACTCGACCTCGGACTTTGTCTCGTTGGTGATTGCATCGAAATGTAGCAGTTGGTCTCTTTGATGATTGCATCGAAATGTAGCGAGTTGATCCGAGTGAACATTAACTCTTGTCCTTTGTCACATAACCGACAAATGTTAAGGACATTGTACTTGAGTGCTTTGACAAGGTAGACTGGGCTGACTGTGTTGTTTCCTTCACCAATCTTGCCAATCCCTACTATCTTGCCTCTGTTGTTGTCTCTAAATGTGACCTTCCCTCCCTTTAGGTTTTCCAACTCGGAGAAGAGTCTTTAATCTCCTAACATGTGGCGTGAGCAACCACCGTCTAAGTACCAATGACTTTTCTTCTTCTTCCGAGTCATCTCCAAGACGAAACAAACTAACCCTTCTCACTTCCTCTTATAAACCCAATGAATCGCTTTACTGTGGTATTTCTTTGAGGAAGAGCACTCTTGGGAACCCAAATTTGAATAATTTTGGATCTAGTTTGATTTTGAGTCTTCCTTCTCGAAACCGAGTCCGTGTCTCCTTTTTTGAAAATCTTTTCTTTTGTAAACACATAGAGAATGCTTTTTCCTATAGACTGATTTGGACTTAGTCCTCTTTTCATTAGTATAAATAGGATCACGATAAGCTTTCCTAAACTTTACAGTTCTCGAATCAGTTTTGAAAAGATTAGAATAGGAATTTGATTCATCTTCTTCATTATAACCAAGTGCCTCTTTCCTAAATGAGACACACCGAGAGCCAAGTAAGAGATCAAGGTTTTTCTGACCTTAAGTGAATTTTAAAAGAAGCTCTTGAGACTCATTCAGCTTGCTTTTCGGTTGCTCATTATCTATTCCGAGTGACTTAGAATCAGTCTCATTTTCTTAAGCATTGGCCTTAAGTACCTCCATATTTTGTCTCGAGGTTTTCTAACTCATTTTTCAAAACATTGCTCTCAGTAGTAAGAGCTCAAGTTTTTCTTTGAACTGTGAAGAGTTAGAATTGGACTTTTCTTCCAAGGTATAAATATATCTTGCTAAATCAACTTTGGAGAATTTGAGAAAATATTCAATTACCTCATCAATATTTGAGCTCTTATTGTGTGACTTAGATTCAACTTCCGAGTCCGTAAGTGCCATAAGATACTTTGAGTCATCGGAATCATCTTCTTCGGATGAATCGTCATCACTCCAGGTAGCCATCATAGCCTTCTTCTTTCTGTCTTTTTTCTCTTGGGACAAGCTTTGACTATGTGCTCCTTGTTACCACATTCAAAGCAACCAGAGTTCTTAGATAAAGATAACTTTGAAGGAGATGAATATTTACCTTTTCTGTCCTTCTTGTCTTTCTTTTAGAACTCATCATTTGGCCGCATTTTCCACTTCTTGTATTTCATCATTTTCTTGAAGCTGCTGGCTATGAATGCCATAGGATCCTCTTCGATTCCGAGGAGCTCAAACTTTAACGTCCACTTTTTGAGGCCTTCAACGTAATGTTCCTTTTGTTGTTGACCTGGACATCCTCTTCTTCGAGATGAATCTCGTAGATAAGTAACTTCCCAATATGCTCGTTTGGTTGTAGTTGAGAGAGGCTCCGAGCTTCTTTAATGGCTGTCACCTTGGGACCCCATCTCTTCTTTGGTAGACTTCTCAGAATCTTTCTGGACATTTTTTCGTGAGAGATCTTTCTACCCAGAGATTTGAGATTTTTGTAATCTCTATGAAGCGCACATACATCTAAGTGATGTTTTCTTCCGGCTCCATCTTAAACAGCTCATATTTGTGAAGATATTGGCTTATCTTTGCCTGTTTCACTTGGCTTGTTCCTTCATAGGTGTTGACAAGAGTGTCCCATACCTCTTTAGCTGTGTCATAGGTTGAGACCCTATTGTATTCTTCTCGTGCTAATGACACACATCGAGTGTGTTCATAGCTTTGACGTTCTTTCCGAACTTATTAGTCTCTTCAATGGTGAACTCAGATTTGACTTGAGCCACATTAGTTCCATTCCACATCTTCATTGCAATGTAGTTGCTCGCTTGGATAATGTTTCAAACATCTTCGTCATTGTGCATTAGGAAACACTCCATCACAAGCTGAGACCCTTTGAACTTTGGTGGTCTTATGGATGATCTTCCTTCATCGAACTCTCTATTATTCCGAGCCATCCGATCTTTATACCTTTGGATGGTGAGATCCTCTTGAAAGGCTAGGCTCGATACCAATTGAAGGTTTGCTCATGGAGAGTCTAACTCACCCTAGAGGGGGTGAATGCGGTGATGAAGAAAATTAAAAAAATTTGCAACAATACGGACCAACAACGGATTCTCAGTCTAGATTAGACTAAAAAGGAAATAACACGAGATATACATGGAAACCCTCCCGGGGCGAGAAAACCACTGGACAGTGCTAATCCAAGCACCAAGTCAAATCCACTATTTTGAATCCACAAAATACAAAGGACTCACTTAACCAGAATTGCTCCCTTAAACAAGTCCTTACAATGTTTTCCTAGACTTAGAAGTTCCCTTATCCGATCTAGTACTTCCTGATTAAGGTAACCTTTACAATCAAGGATAACCGAGTAGAGTTAACCCTTACAGCTCGGTCAAGAGACTTACTAAGAAAGTAAGAGAAGTATGTAACTCGATTATAAGACTTTCTTTACAACTAAGAGAATATTAAATATAGAGTTGGAGTTCTAAATAGAAGATTGAGTAAGAATATGAATAGTAATTAGTTTAACAAGTAAGGTTAGCAATATGTTTAGCAGCAATCTTCTAGTATTGTGAAGTGGCTTCTATTTATAACCAACCAAGTCAAGTGACCGTTGAGTCCCGATTCTGGACGGAATTCTTCACTAGTCGTTGTAATGGCTCTTCCGAGTCACTCAAAAAGATCCGTTGGGATATAAACGTTGTGCAACAACTCTTGGCTCCAAAAAATGGTCCAATCACTCGGAGGTGACTAAAAGTTGTGGTGGAAACAACTGTTAGGCCTAGAGATGGAGTTTTCCAGTTTTGGAAATAAACAACCCGAAAACAACTTGCCAGCTGGTGTTTAACGGCTAGAAATCGGTTGCTTTTGTAATTCAAAAATATGTTAGCCTCGGTTGAATAACCTACAAAAGCAAGCATTGGTTCTCAAAGTATAAAATACTTTAGTCCAAGATTAGGCACAGATAATAATTAAATCGGAGTAATTAAGTGCTTAATTATCTTTGGCCTAAAGGAATTGAATTTTCCGAGTCTAATGTTCAAGATAGTCAAATTCCATCTTGAGTTAATCCTGAAATAATCGAGTTAGAAGAATAGAATATCAAAGTATAACAACTTGATCTGGTCTAATAATTCTCAAGGAGATAACCTGACTTAGAATAAAGAATTAACATCGTAATTCTCTTTGCATTGAAATACAAAGTCGAGTGCTTAGAGAAAATGTATTGGAGAAATTATTTGAACATGCGATGGTTCCGAGTGATGTCCGAGTGAGTCGAAACATCCGTGTAGAAGATATGTAATAAGGCATATTCTAAGTTAGCCAAAACATAATGAAAACTTAGATAGGAGTTTTATAATACTTAGAATGACTTCAAATCAAAACATAAGAGAAATAGAGATTTATACATGAGTCTTCACCAACGTCACAAGACACCGAGAGCATGAGAGATAGATCCCTAAGAAGCTGTCTCTGCTGCTGCACCACTCCAAATTCACGAAGCAAACCCTCGAATAGGCTGAACGTGCATACGTAAGAGAATATGAAGCCAAGGAAACGAAGAGAAGAGAGCTTATAGAATTAAGGAGTCGAAGAAGCGTAGCCAAGATGACTGAGCCCCATCTAGTGACCCAAAAGGAAAGAAAGTGAAGATAAACTAGGGCTCGAGTGCTTTAGATAAAATTTTGTTTTTAAGAAGGAACAAAAGAAGACAGGAGGATTAGTTTTGCCTCTTTAGAACGATTTATTTTTCACAAGTAGTGTACTTGTATTGTTTCCCTTTTATTAGCTATGTACTTAGGTAAGCGGTAGACTTACCTTTTATTAAATAAAAGTAAGTTTTACGATATACTTTAAATATTTTATTTTATCACTCACCTAGAGGTATAAATAAATAGGACCGCCTAAATAGACTACAAGTTAAAAATTAATTTACATAATTAAAAAATTAATTACACAAGTGGACCACCTAATTGGATCTGTCTAAAAAATAAATAAAGAGACCATCTCGTTGGAAAGTCAAAATAAATATTTACAGAGATAAAACTAAAGGGGATTATTTCGGCCCGGGTAACCCACCATTGTCCGGGTGGTGGCCAGTCCCTTCCATGGCGTGGCCTAGTTGGGCTAAGCTTGGCCCATTGTTTAGGATCATGCTAAACGTAATATTTGTTAAGTTGATCCAAATTTGTATACTATAAGATCTCTTCACCATCTCAATCAGTTAATTTCACTCGCTTCGCCCGATAATATCTAACTAAGCACAAATGGGCCTTGCCAAGTAGGCCTAAATGTTCCTCGCAGATCTTGGATCGATGCTCTAATCTCTTTTAGGACCAAGTCTCCAACCTGCAGATTTTGAGGCTTCACTCTCTTGTTAAATGCCCTTGATATACATGCCTGGTATATTTGGACATTATGTAAGGCATTGAGGCGCCTTTCATCCAGCAATACTAACTCTTCATAGTGTGTCTTAGCCCATTCTCGCTTCTAGAATCGACTTTCAGCGACGATTCTCAACGAGGGAATGGAAATATCTATTGGAAGGATTACTTCCATGCCATGCACTAGGGAGTAAAGGATTGCTCCCGTATAGGTTCTAATGGAGGTTCGATAGCCCCATAAAGTGAAGGGCAACTTATCGGACCAATCCTTATAGTTGACGAGTCATCTTCCTCACTATTTCACGAATGTTCTTGCTGAAGGCCTCGACCGATGCGTTGGTCCGAGGATATATGGAGAAGACTTATGGTGCTTGGTCTTATATTTATCTAACAAGTCTGCTACTTCTTTCTTAACTACCATGGTCAATAACTAACTTTGTGGGGTACCCTATAATGACAAATGATGTTCCGGGTAATGAACTTGGCTACCGCTTTGACGTCAAGGTTGCACAAGAGGTCGCTTCTACCAACTTGGTGAAGTAGTCAATTGCTACTAACCCAAATTCATGACTGCCCGTCCCTTGAGGGGTACTTTGCCAATAATGTCAATTCCCCAAACCGAGAATGGCTAGGGTGATGCTAGTGTTGCGAGAAATGATGGTGGTTGGTGTCTGTAAATTTGTATGCACCGACACTTATGGCATTTCTTAACAAACTCATGACAGTTTGCTGCCATGGTTGACCGATGAGTATCCAAGTCTCTAAATCTGCTGAACCAATATTTTTCCATTCATATGGGGTCCACATTCTCCACCATAAATCTCATTCATGATGTGCTTTGCTTCATGTTAGTTGACATAAAGTTAGCTAATCCCTGTGTTAGTTTTCTTGTACGGTTGCCCTTGATTAATGAAAAATTAAGCATCCAACATCCCGATAGCTCATTGGGCTCTAGGTTTGGAGTCCAATAGATACTCTTGTTTATCTAGATATTGATAGATGTCATGATACCAACTGGTTTGTTCGGTATTAGACACTTCTAGTGCGTAAACGTGCATAGGCTGACTCCATCGCTCTATGTTGACTGGCATTAAATGAATGTCGTTAGGGATATTAATCATGGATGCTAATTTGGCTAACACTTCCGCAAACTGGTTGTCATCCCTAGGAAGCTAGGTGATACACACTTTATACTCCGCGGCATTGTTGGTGACCTTGAAATCCAACTTGATCGAAATGGGAGTATGTGTCGCCTCTGGTGAAACTAGAAGAATCCTCACTTTAAAGCCCTTTTGATTGGAAATGCCATTGAAGTACATTTTCCAAATGTTTACCTCTACTTGTAAAACATTTTCGTGCTGGAAAGTTGAGGTGTTCGGGTTGTGATTCAATTATAGGTAAATCAATTAGGAATTCCGACACTACCCTTCCTTTGATCACTTTTTGAGGGACATACTTGAGTTCAAATTTTGACAGACATGACAGTCCATCTTGCTATCTTGTTGGTGATGGTTAGTTGCTCAAGTATATACTTAATGGGATCCATAGATGCCGACACATGTACCGTGTTGGTCAACATGTAGTGTCCGAGCTTCTTGGTAGCTCGGACTAATTCCAATGATGTCTTGTCTACTTGGGTTATATCTAGTCTCATAATCTAAGAATTTCTTGCTTAGATAATATATCACATGCTCTTCTTTCCCGTCTCGTTGAGCTGGCTTGGCTCCTATAGCTGTTTCGTGGTGGTGAGGTACAAAAGTAAAGGTTTCTCTGGTTGGGGCGGAACTAACACTCTGGAGGGTTAGCTAGATATTCCTTAACCTTCTCGAATGCTTGTTGGCACTCGGCATCCCTATTGGGCTCGGATCCTTTCTTCAACTTATTTTGTAGGGTCACCAGTTGCCACGTGGAATCTATCCAATCAAGCCACGCCCTCGCAACCGCGAGTAGTAAATCCTCTCCCTCTGCGAATCATCATCCACATCATCACACCCGTTTTCCTCCCGAAACACATTCTTTTTTACCTTTGTTTATTGCTTTTCTTTATTGATTTTTAGCATGCTTTGATTGTTTAATTTTTGTATTTTGCATGTTAGTTGCTTGATTTATTTAATGTGATTTTAACTAATAATTTGGATTAGTTTGACGAATGGAGTCCCTCTTAAACCTTTTTTGATTATGATTTTTTATGATGAATTTGGAAAAGTATTTCTTTTAGTTTTGTTAGTTTTTATCTCTTGAACCTGATTGGCGACTCCCTTTATACTAAAAGTTGCCTTTTGGCATTTCCGGTAAAATAAAAATTAGAAAAAATGGATCATTTTGGCAACCTAAATCATCCGATAAGGACAAATTTCTTAGTCCCGACCGAGTTGAAAAGATCTAATCACTCGGTCAAGGCAGCGAGATACCGGCTCTAGATGGTAATTGGGCTTAGCTCCCGGCCCGAGCAACTGCCTAGTCCAATAGATTTGTGGTAGAATGATTTATTTTTATTTTGTAATTCTTTTGCTTAAGAAATAACATTTTGAAACTTCATAAAAATCAATTTTGAAAATTAAATAATGAAAAAAATAGCTAATCAAATTTACATCTAAATTTATTTCAAAATCTAATTCTAAAACTCAACTTAATAAGAGACTCACCACCTTATAAATAAAAAGAGTCTATGCTTCCATGGGGAAACACGGTTCTCTATCCCTACAGGGACGGTTCAAAATGACCTTTTACTATAGTTGGAAGGCTAATCGCGAGGAGAGCAAAATGTTGTAGGTGAAATCATGATAAGGATTTAAGTTAAAGAGGGTGAGGATAGAGATAGAGATGAAGTGGAGACAGTGGGAGAGAGAGGCCTATAAAATGAACATGACCTTTTACAATGGTTCCTAGACAAAACCATAGTAAAAAGGACATGTGTGACCTATTACTACGGTTTTTATAGTTCGTTTCATCTCGTCTAACACTCTCCTCTCTCTCCTTTATGTCTCCTCCATGCTTTGGTTTTCTAGGCAAGTTCCATAGGAAGTTCTACTTCAAATTCCATTAACCATCTACTAAATTACATAAATTTTGGCATCCCTAACCTTAGATCCTTAAACACTAAATTCCACCAAAATCAAAAATCAAATTCCATTAACCCACTACTACCAATTAATCAAGGGTTGTGTTACCCACATAGTTAAACTAACGAGTATCAAGGAGAAAGAATGAAACCCATTGACAAGCAAAAATCCATATCTACTTTCGAAATTGAAAGCTCGATCAACAACAAAAAGACATCAAAATCCTTCACTTGCTGAACTCCACATCAAGATCCTTCACTTGTTCATATATTTGATGTCCTGTTAATGGAGTTGGAGCAGAATCCATCTCAGTTTTACCATTGAAAGCCTTCTTTTTCTTAAAATATTGATGGGAAAAGGGAAGTAACTTTCGGTGTTCGAGATAGGCCGTCTTTTTCTCGTGCTCGAATTGATAGGAGCAAGTACCCTTTGCACAAATGGGGCATGCCTTGTGTCCTTTGATGGTGTATCCAGACAAGTTTCCATACACGCAGAAGTGATTGATTGTGGTGAAGATCATAGCTCGCAATGTAAATTGCTCTTGACAAGTATACACCGTAAACCGATAGATCATCATCCCGAATAAGCTTGAAATCTTAAACAAGAGGCGCCAAGTAAACATCTACATCATTTGCCGACTATTTAGGCCTACAAATGAGCATTGACAACATGATGTACTTGCGCTTCATACACAACGACGATCGTAGGTTGTAGATAACCAAAAGAACGGGCCAACACCTGTGCTTGCTGCTTAGGTCACCGTGGGGGTTTATTCCGTCCGTACAAAGACCCGGACGTACATTCCGTGCTTCCCTACCGAATTCCGGGAACAGTGAATCGATCTTCTTCTATTGAGGAGAATCGATAGGGTGACGCATCTTGTCATCACGGACTCTTCCGTCGGCATGACACGTTAAATTATTCGCATCAATTGAACTTGAAAATAGGCACTTAAACCTCGGTATTATCGGTAAGTACCACAACACCTTTGTGGGAGATCCCTCAACACTACCTCCATCGATGTTTTTTATTTTGTATCGTGGTACACCACACTCGGGGCATTTGTGTCTATGTGCATGTTCTTTTCTCGTATAATATGCAATCGTTGAGGCAGGCATGTTTCTTTTTATACCCCATGCCCATAGGACACAACATCTTCTTCGCCTCATATGTACGGTTGGTAAGGACATTACCTTCCGGGAGTATATCTTTCAAGCACACCCACCAAGTCCGTGAAACTTTTTCACTCCAGCCGTTAGCCGTTTTCAACTTCATCAACCTCAACACAGCCTAATAAACGGGTATATTTATCACACCCGGGTAAAGAGGGTTCTCCGAATCGACTAACAATTGGTCTAATACGTGTGTTTGATCGACTAAATTACATTATACTCCACGAACTAGATCTTCCGGTCGATCTTTTAATTCCATACTACTACTAGCTTCATTTTCATCATACGCTTCATCTTCCTCTCGGACGGGTATATTTACTGGACTCTTCTTCCCCATGCCATACCCACACCTTATAAGTTGTGTTAAACCCATGCTGATATATGTGACCTTTTACAACCTTAAGGAGGAATCTTGAAGAGTTGAAACATCTTAAACACGGACAGAATATGGACTATTCTCCAAATTTGGCGGAATGTTTGACGACAATCTATATAAAGTTGTTAACACCATCACGATATTCTACACTTCTCCTATCGCTATAAACCCACGCTCGATCCATACCTTACCCATTAACAACAGAAGAAATTCACCACATATAGTTCGAGAAATATGTACTTATTACGCACAAATAATATGACATGAGCCTAAGATCCTTGTATAGGGATAGATGGTCCTAAACCCATTCAAGAAAAATATGACCCTAAACCGTGTAGTAAAATCTTATCATATATTTGACAAAATTCCTACAAGCATTTCCCCTTAGTTCTTTAAGTACAACATATCAAAAGGAAATGGCTAATGTGTATATCCTTACTTAATTGTATGGTAACGAAGTAAAGATACACACATCAAACCCATCATCATCATAATTGCACCCGAAGAACGAGAGAGAAAATGAGCACCGTGATATTTTGTCAAATTTATAATGAGATTATAATAGCTACACAACCTATTATCATATTATTCTCAAACTGTCCAACACAGACAATTCAAAAACCTATACATACCAAGCTAATATCTTAAATGCTATATGCACATTTATACATGTACCGCGACCTAGGATAACTTGTTATGTACGGATGTTTGAACGAGTTCTCTAAGCTTATGAAATGCGTACGATAAGTTAATGAAGCGTGCCATTAATCAAATTATATGAAAAACAATAAAGCCTTATATCCAAATTATCTTTCTATTTCTCTAAAATCCTAAACAAATTTGGATGCACTCTTTCAATTTATCATCATTAACTGTCATTTTATTTCCCTATAAATTAAATCCTAAAATCTTAAACCCATTTCTCAAAATCTCTAACATCTCACAAATTTCAAAATTAATAAACTAAATAAATGTTACCCACATTGTCAACATTCACACATTCTCAATATTCAACATTTTTCAACATAGATTCAACATTTCAATAATCTCAAACATTTACTCACATTCTCAACATTCACATCATTGCCCCAAATACATTCACCAATTAACTATATTAAATCTTATAAATAACTTAATGCGAGAAAATAAGAAAGGATAAAGATTCATAACATAATAACGACGGCGACAATGAACAATAAAACCAATGGCGACAATGAAGGAGGAAAACAACGCCGACAATGCTGACACACACAACCAATACTAAAACAGCTACAAGAAAGAGGAGAGATGATGAGTGAGCGAAAATGAAAATTAAACAGACGAGAGGAACAATGGCGCTGATTACTTATCGGTGACTCCGAGCAAATCCAGATCTAAGTGTTTCACGAAAGTGAACGGTGGAGAACAACAGATAGTAGCTTCTTTCAATAAGGCCGAGAGTAGATAGCAAATAAAATGGGCGTGGAAATAGCAGGTACGTTCTCGGGTTTTTTGATCTAATCGGAATGTCATCGGATGGCGGTTCTTTCACGTAAGCTGTCGTCATATGTTGCATAGGACAACGGTTCAAAGAAATCAACTGTCAGTCCAAAAATACCCAACACATATGACGATGATTCTAATGTAAGAACCATCGTCATATGTGCTTCGAATGTCGGTCATTGACAAAAATGCCACTCGGTCCAGGTTTCAAGACGGTTTGTCCTTTTAACCGTCGTTAAAGATCCGTCGTTAAAAGTGGTATCTCGTAGTAATGATATTAATGTTTGAGATATTAAAGTTTAGGATATTAATATTCCTTTACAACCTTCTTGGGAGTTTGGAGCTAGTTCCTCACACATGGTGGAAGATAAGTGAGCTTTAATGTCTTTTGCGAAGTTATGGGTAACTATTTCTTTTGGAGATGTTGATGCAAACTTCAATGATAGCAATTATTCAATAACCTTTTTAATAGGGTGCTTTTGTTATTAATTATGTTTTTTGTACTATGAATTGGACTTATGCAAAGAGATAAATGACAAACTCAATCTAAAATGCTTTCTTTATTTACATGATACGAAAAAAATTCAAAGACACAAAGTGCAAAAACTTGCACTAGCCCCCATTCCTCCCAAAAGAACATAATGAAAAAAAAATGAAATTGATAAGTAATAACATTATCCTAAGTAACAGGACTGATAATCTAAACATAAATTGGGTTGATAAACTAAGATAACCCATCATAAAAAATGTTGTGCTTGAGCATAAGATGTAAACCGGGAGCCTGGATCGATGTAGGTTGGTGGGCCGGGCCTAGTTGCTCGCTGAAGGTAACAACGTCAATGAACAAGTCAAAGCAACGTCAGGAGCTCATAAATAGGGACCTTGGTGATCCCAATGAAAACACAACCGAGGAAACTAGCAGAAGTTCCCTAAACAAGTGAACATTCCTAAAAATTCCTACATCCAACAAAATCATGTATTTCATGGTAGAATTGATGCGATGGATGAACAAGTTAGGGGAGGTCAAGAGGGTTGGTTTTTCGTGTATAGACCGAACACTTTCTTTAGCATCTGGCAGATAAAGATTCATTGGACCCTTCCGAGGATTGCGGTATCTTACCGAGAGCCCACAATGCACATCTAAATTCGGGAGTATGGAACTCTGTCCCTCCTTGAGGAGTTTGATGTTTTACTCGTACTGTACCCTCGGAACTAGGCTAGTTGTTCCCACATCTTCTAACAACATTGCAGGAACCTACAGGTAGCTATTAGGCCTAAACAAGAGAGATCTAAAGTTGATCTTAATCAGGAATATCGTCTACTATGCCAACCTCTTTCTACACTTTCGTCCCATGTATGGGCCGGAGCCGACCAAAAACTTACCTAGTGTGGGCTTGGCTTGACTATCCGCCTGATTTTCCTAGTGGCTTGCTAAACATAATATTTTTTCAAGTGATCCAGTTTTGTATACTCGAAGCGGTTCTTCTCTATCAAAATCCTTCAATTTAACTCGCTCCTCCGACCAAAATTTGGTTGAGGATATATGGTCATTGCCATTTGGGCCTAAATTTTCTTATTGGATCTTGGATATGTGTTTTAATTTCCTTAAGGATAATATCAACTACTTTCAAGTGACGGGGTATGACCTTTTTATTGAATGCCCTTTATATAGGTGCTTGGTATATTTGGACATTATGTAAAGCACATAGACATCATTCATCTAATATGACTAATTCTTCATAACGTGCTCTCACCTAATCTACCTCCGGAATTTGATTTTCAGCTATGATTCTTGATGAGGGGATAACAATCTCTACTGGAAGGATTGCTTGTATGCCATAAACTAGGGAGTAAGGTGTTGCTCCCGTAGATGTCCTAATTGAAGTCCGATAACCCCGTAAGGCGAATGGTAGTTTATCGGGCTCGCCTTTATAGCCGATTGCCATCGTTGCTATGATCTTGCTGATATTCTTATTCGCTGCCTCAACTGTGTTGTTAGTTTGAGGACGATAGGGTGAAGATTTATGATGTTGAATCTTGTACTTCTCCAATAAGTCCTCTACTTCCTTCTTAAAGTGACTGTCATGGTCACTTATCGGCTCATGCGATATCCCATAACACGGATAATATTACGAGTAAAAAACATAGCCACGTGCTTTAATGTAATGGTAGCTTCGACCCACTTATTGAAGTAGTCAATTGCTACTCGTACAAATTTGTTACCTCGCATTCCCTTAGGATTCACTTTACTCGATGATGTCTACTCGCCAAGATGAGAATAGCCAGGGTAATGCAAGTGTGGTTAGGAAAGAAGGTGGCTTGTTCCGTAAAGTTGCATATATTTGACACTTATGGTACCTTTTGACAAAATCATGGCAATATATTGTCGTAGTTTAATAATACCCTAATCTCTTAATTTTATGAACCAACATTCATCCATTCATGTGAGGCCCACATTCTCCACCATGAACGTCGGACATTATATGCTTTGCTTCATGTTAGTTGACGCAAAGTAAGCTAACACCTATGTCTATTTTCTTGTATAGCTACCCTTTGTTTAGAAAATATAGGGTAATTAGCATGCGCATGGCTCACTAGGCTTTAGGAACGGATGTCCAGAGTGCGTATTCGTTGTTTTTCAAATATCGGTAAATGTCAAAGTACCAACTGGTTTAGTTGATACTAAACACTTCCAGGGTGTAGACATGCGTAGGTTAACTTCTCCATTCTACATTGATAGGCATTGAGTGAATTCCACCGAGAATATTGACTATGGATGCTAGTTTGGATAAAGCATCTCGCAAATTGATTATCATCCCGAGGAAGGTAAGTGTATGAAATGTTGTTGAAATGTTTCGCTAATACCATTTGGTGCGCATGGTAAGGTGTCAAGGCTTCACTTTATTCCTCGCCATTTTTGTGAGATCCGATTGATGATTAGACTCGAGTCTCCATAAACTCCGATGTTCCGGGCTCCTATTTCTATTGCAGCTTGTTAACCTATAATGCACGCTTTATACTCTGCGAGCATTATTGGTGACCACGAAGTCCGACTTAATCGAAAAAGGAGTATGTGCTCCTTTTGGCGAGATTAAAAGAATACCTACCCTAAAGCCCTTCTAATTGGAAGTGCAACCAAAGCACATAGTCCACATGTCTATCTCTACTTATAATATTTCTTTGTTTGTGAAGCCGAATTACTTTAGTTGCGCTTCAACGAAATCAGACAAACTCTCCCTTAAATGCCTTTTGTAGGGCATATTTCAGTTTAAATTCGGATAATATTACCGTCCATCGAGCTAGCTTAATTTCTTGTTTACGTAGTACACGAGATGTTCTTCTTTCTCATGCCATTGAGCTAGCATGGCTCCCATTGCAGTCTTTGTTGTGGTGAAATATAAAAGCAATGGTTTTCCGGGTAGTCTGGAGACGCAGAGAGCTTGTGCGTGAATTTTTGATTTTGAGAGAGAGAGTAAGCGAAAAGTAAAGTAACGAAATGAAGTAGAATCGTCGCTATTTATAGGAAAATAATCGTCCTTCGATATTTGTTCCGACTCGGCTCTTTCAAGCATTCACCTCGGACCGGTGTGACGGTTCTATCCTTCAACGGTTAGAATTCCAGCGGTTGCCTTCTAACGGCTAGTTGTCCGATAACAGCGCTAGAGAGAGAAAAAGATTTTGAAAATAAATTCTGAAATTCTCCACTTATCTAGAGATGATTTCAGAGGATTGATGTCAATTTTTCTGAACGTCCGAGTCCGACTCGACTCAATTTCGAGTGACTCGTAAACCGGAAGCAAATAATAACTATAGGCTCAGTATCACTAAGTCAACTAAACCGATGGTTAACAATGAATTGTAAACACATAACACATAATCATGCAAAGAAGTTTTCACATAGGAAGCACATAATTAAGCATTTAACATACCAAGCTCATTCCTAATAAAGTAAAACCGATCCTCACTAAGTGGTTTAGTAAAGATATCAGCTAATTGAAGATTAGTAGGAATGAATTTGAGTTCAATATCACCTTTCTCAGAATGGTCTCTTAAGAAATGATACCCGACCTCAATATGCTTTGTCTTTGAGTGCTCGAACTGGATTTTTGGTGATGCTAATTGCACTCCGATTGTCACACTTGATTGAAACCGATTTTAATGAAAGTCCAAGATCTCTCAAGTGTTGTTTTATCCATAAAATTTGAGCACAAAGCATGCCCCAGACTACAATATACTCAGCTCGGCAGTTGATAGAGCTACTGAGTTTTGTTTCTTTAAGTGCCAAGATATTAGGGATTGACCTAGAAATTGGCAAGCTCTTGAAGTGCTCTTTCTATCAACTTTGTATACAGACATAATCAGCATCTAAGTATCCAAGTGAGAGTCGGCTTCGAGTCTCTTGAGTACCACGGACCTAAATTCCGAGTCCCCGCAAGATATCTAAATATTCTCTTCACAGCGGTGAGATGTGATTCTTTTGGATTAGCCTCGAAATCTTGCGCATAGACGGACACTAAACATTATGTTTGGTCTACTTGAAGTAAGATATAGCAAAGATCCAATCATACCTCGATAGAGTTTCGATATATTGCTTTACCTTTCTCTCGATTCACCAGATCCGTAGGCTGAACTGCTTGATCTTTAGAAGCTTATTGTGAGTGATCTTGTTCATCAAATTGTTCGTTAACATTCCGAGCAGCCTCTTGAGTTGTCTCATTCCGAGTCACTTCATTCCGAGTCACTTCATTCCGAGCTGGTTGGGTTTGATTCCTGATAGGCTCACTTTTGTCAAGGTCATCATCTCTGCTGAGCTTCGAGTCCGAGAATGATGATTCACTTGGCTTTTCCTGTCTAAGCTCATCAAACACAACGTGGATACTTTCTTCCACTTTGTTAGTTCTCTTATTAAAAATGCGATAAGCTTTACTATAAGATGAGTAACCCGGAAAAATACCTTCATCCGACCGAGCACCAAACTTGGTCAGGTGATCCTTACCATTATTATGAACAAAGCATTTGCATCCAAAAGGTTTGAAATAGGAAATATTGGGTTTCTTCCCTTTATAAAGCTCATAAGGTGTTTTCTTCGAGTATGGATCCGATGAGGCATCTATTCAAAGTGTAGTTGGTCTGTGTTGACTGCCTCAGCCTGAAATAGTAGGGTAGGTTGTGCTCGATCATTATTGTCCTAGTTTTTTCTTCAAGAGTTCTGTTCTTTCTCTCCACTACTCCATTTTGTTGAGGAGTTCTTGGTGCTGAGAAGTTGTGAGAGATACCATTCTTGTCGCAAAACTCTAAGAATTCCGAGTAGTCGAACTCCCTTCCATGGTCGGTTCGAATTCTCTCGGATCCGAGTCCGAGACTCAACTTGGATTTTTCTGCAGAGCTTGCTGAACTCCTTGAATGCTTCATTTTTATGCGTGAGCAAACACACCCAAGTAAATCGTGAATAATCGTCAATAATAACAAATACATATGATTTACCTCCGAGGCTCTTAACGAGGATTTCACCATATAAATCCATATGTAGCAGTTCAAGCACCTTGGATGTGGAAACTGTCTTCGATGATTGAATGATGATCTAACTTGTTTGCCTCTTGTGCAAGCTTCATAAACTTTGTCTTTCTTGAAAGCACAATTGGGCAATCCTCTCGACTAAACCATGAGATGCCAATTTCTTAATAGTATGCATGCTAAAATGGCCTAATCTACGATGCCATCTCTATGAGTCATCATTAAGTGATGCTTTTAAACAAGATAGATTTTGACTAGGGTCGAGAGAGAACTAATGTAAGTGTTACCTGATCTCTTACCCGAAAGTTTGATCTCCTTGGTAGTGTCATCGAAATGTAACAGTTCATTCGAGTGAATCTTACCTCTCGACCTTTATCATATAATTGAGAGATGTTGAGCAGATTGTACTTTAATCCTTTGACAAGGTTGAAGGTTTGCTCGGGAGAGTCCGAGTCACCCTAGAGGGGGTTGAATAGGGTGATGGAAGATTTTCGTTAAGAATCAAACTCTTTTGCCAAAGTAGAAACGCAAATGGATTTCGAGTCAAAAGCGAGTTAGAAAAGTATGAACTCGGAATTGCAGTAAAGAGTAATGAAGCAGATTAATCGAAGCTTTGAGACTGTCCGAGTCTAGAATGAACTCATAAAGTAAAGACACAGGAATTACGTGGAAATCCTCCCGGGGCAAAAACCACGGACCGTGCTAGTCCAAGCACGAAGTCAAATCCACTATGTTGAGTCCACAAAATACGATGGATCGACCGAACCCAAGTTGCTCCCTTAAACAACTCTTTACAAGTTTTCCTAGACTTAGAAGTTCCTTTATCTGATCTAGTACTTCCTAGCTGAGATAACCCTTACAGCTAGGAACAACTAAGCTGAGTTAACCTTACTGACTTAGTCAAGGGACCTTACTCGGAAAGTAAGAAAGTGTTTGTAACTAAGTACAAGACCTTACAACTCATAAAGTAATGAATTACAAAGTGGGAGTTGTAAGTAGAAGATTGAGAATGAATACAATGACTTTGCTCAAGTATGTGTATTAACAATAGGTTCGGCAATCTTCAACTCTTGAAAGTTGGCTTCTATTTATAGATGACCGGGTAGAGTAGCCGTTATCTCCCTCTCGCTGACCGAGAGTCCTTTTGTGACCATTGATAAGAGCTTTCGAGTCACTCGGAAAGTATCTATTGTGATATGAACGTTGGGCAACGGTTTAACTCTCTTGGAAGTCCCGGAACCACCGGCGGTGTCTTCAAGGATAAGGTGGAAACCACCGTTAAGCTTAGCGTTTCAATTTTCCAAATTTGGAAACAGACGACCGGACACAATCTTCGAGGGACTGGGACGGATAAGAGGAAAAGCCATGTCTCGCTGGTGATTTGATGTTTTGAAGCCGATTACTTTTGTAATTCAAAAATGTATCCTCGTTTGAATCACCTACAAAAGTAAATCAATTTTGGTTCTCAAAGTATAAAATACTTTGGTCCACGATTAGACACGAGATAATAAAATAATTAAGATAATTAAGCAACTAATTATCTCGAGTCGGAAAGTGAGTGGAATTTTCTGAGTCTAATATCCATGAAACTCAAAATTCCATCGAGCTAGTCTAAGCGAAGAATCAAGTTACATAAAGAATATCGAGTGAAATAACTTGAAATAGACTAAGCACGATTCGGACTAAAATCACCGACTCCAACAAAGTAGAACTTAAAACATGAAGTCATACCCGAGTGCGATAAAGAGAAATACTAGTCAATCCAGCGATGCGATATATCTAAGTGATGAGGGACTCAAAGCCGAGTGAGATACGTATATTTGTTTTCCGAGTCACATACGGACAAGCAAGGATACGTGAAGTAAATGCTATATTACTTAGAAAATATACTATAATACTCGGAAAAGTTTCTAATAATGATGAGAATGCCTTGGAATCAAAACTCTATACTTAAGAGATTCTTATACCGATTCCTTCAATACAACTCGAAATGTGTTGAGCACTGTCTCGAGTCTTCAATCTCCCCATTTTTATGAAAGGCATTCCATACTTAGACGAAACTTTGTTAGTGAAATCGATCTGTTTTTGTAAGTGTTGCGTGAGACAATAGAACGAGTGATAGATACACAATAATTGTCAAAGAAATGTATATAGACTCAAAAAACGTGCTTAAGACAATGAACTCGGAAAAATGAAAGAGAATGCATTAGTTCATCGAAGTTAAAGAAAATACACGAGATAGAAAGGGAAAGCTCCCCTAAACAAGACAACAAGTGTTTCTATCTATATTCTCCCCTTGCCTTTCAGCAAAAACAACAACAAAAAGGAAAGAATACAAGCAGTTAGTACAAATTTGATGTCCGGACAAAAGAAATAAGTAGAAATCTCTCGGAGAGAAGAAGAATCGCGAGACTTTGGAATTGTGACTCGGTGCATGGCGCCTACGAGGGAGAGGGGATGCCCGAGTGGAAGCGGAGGGATGAGAGGTACGCCGGCGCTTGTAGGATCTTGACGATGTGCTTGAGCGCGGCGGAAGGAGGCCATGGACCGCGAGTAAGGGCTCGGCTACGAGCGGCCGACCCGTAACGAGAGGATCTAGCGGTTCCTCCCTCTCGGACCTCGGTAGGCTGGAGGGTCCGCTCGATCCGACTCGCTGGTGCAGCGAGGTCTTCGACCCACTCAGATTGCTTGTTTGAGCCGAGTATCGCCATTTGAGCTTAAGGAGCAGCTCGACCCTCGGCAGTTGCCGCTGCCTCTTCGTGTTGTCCACCCCTTGCCCGAGATGGAGCTGCCTCAACCGCGAGCTCCTCGGCGTCTATTGGTTCGTTGTCTGCAGCTTCTTCTTGCCCGCTGTCCGAGGAGGTCGGGCCTAGGCTCGAAGATGCTTCGAAGTGTCCGAGTCGCCATGGTCCTTAGCCGCCTTGGACCTTCTCTCTCCGAGGAGCTTGACCGGCTCCCTCTGCTCCTTTACCAACTCCCTCATCTCAAGAACCATTGCTTGCTGCTCTCGAATTTGGGATTGGGCGGTTTTTGGTGGAGGAATAAAGAGTGATAAATAGTCTTGAAAGAGCCGAGCGGGTCCTTGAAATCGGAGGACACAGAGCTGATTTTGTCCATGAAAACGGGGGACAAAATAGCGGAGAGAGATTTTGAGGTACCTGAGGTGGAAGCACCAACAGTGGGGCGGGAGAGAGAGAGGGATTGCTTTCGAGTCCGAGGCGGAGAAGGAGGCCTCGGCTACGAGTTATGCACCCGGACACCGGGTTGTGTTTCTCGGTATCCGTACCCTTGGAGTTCCTTCTTGCGGATAACAACGGCAGCCTCGGACACAGCATTCGGGTCTAAGGGGAGAGGCACCTTGAATTGTTTGAAAACAAGGGTGAGAAGAGCACCGAAAGGAAGAGGGGTGTTCTTCTTAATTTGAAGTTGAGCTGGCATAGCGGCCATCCGCTCAATTATTAAGGGGAAGAGGTCTACTTCGTAGCCATCAAGAATGTCAAAAGAGCTTTCGGATGCTTGGAGTTAGGGTTCTCCTTGCTGGAATGCTGAGAGAAAAAGGTTCTCACCAGCGGGAAGCACGAAGACGTGCTTCTTACTTCAACCGAGTCACCGAAAAATTTTTCCGTGACTCAGGAAACTCTTTAGCGAACTTTTCAAAGAAGTCATCGGCGACTTCGAGTGAAAGGAATGGGGTTGCTGTTCAAGAAAAGACAGGAGACCTTGAACAAGAGGTGGAGGAGAGAGGTGTTTATTCGAAACAGTAATGTTACGAACCCCGGAGGTTAGAATACCTTCGAGTGAGTGAGGTGGGTGTAAAACTCGAAACAAGTTCAGGATAGATGAACTCACTGAAACAAAGAAAATTATATACTCCGGTGGTTTGAATGTGGGCCAACCAAGAAAATTTGGTGGTTGGGAAGAACTTGTTGTCCAGCAGCGAGATGCTAGGTGACAATGGGCTTAGAAGGGGTTGAGCTTTTGGGTTTTTGGTGCGAGGCTTTTGGCGGAAGAGCTCGAAAGTCGGGATGATTACCTTTCCTAGGCATTTTGAGAATGAGGAAAGAAAGATGAAACTTTTGAAGAAGAAAAGAAAAGAGTGAGTCGACGAGAATAAAAGAAAAAGAGTAGAAGAAAGAGATTGAGAGTAGGTGAACTTACTTGAGATGATCCTTACGTCGCGTGAAGAAGTCCGAGGAGCACTCGTAGACGTAGAAAGCTTCCGTGAGAGGTTTTTGCATGAGAGAGAGATGAAATGTAGAGTAACGAGGAGAAGGAGAATAGTCTCTATTTAAAGAATAAGAATCGTCCTTCACCATGACGTTAATTGTAACTCCGTTTGGCTCCCACTCTTTCAAAAGTCACCTTAGGCCGGTGTGACGGTTCTCTTCTCAACGGTTAAGATTCTACCAGCTTGAGATCCACGGCTAGCGTTTGATCACAGCGCCCAAGAGAGAGAGAAAAAGATTTTGAAAATATATTCGAACTTCTCCACTGATCTAGAGATGTATTCGAAAAATTTGAAGTCCAATTTTTCTCGACGTGCGAGTCCGACTCAGATTGGTTTCGAGTAACTTAGAAACTAACGACGATAAGCTCGGTATCACAAAGTCAAGCTGAACTAAGGGCTAGCAATAAAAAATAAACACGGAACACATAATCAAGCAATGAAGAGAGCGCATAATTAGGCATTTAACATACCAAGCTCATTCCGAATAAAGCAAAGCCGATCTTCACCAAGAGGCTTGGTAAAGATATCAGCTAATTGAAAGATTAGTGGGAATGAATTCAAGTTCAATATCACCTTTCTCGGAATGGTCTCGTAAGAAATGATATCCGACCTCAATGTGTTTTGTCTTTGAGTGCTTGAACTGGATTCTTTGTGATGCTTATTGCACTCGATTGTCACACTTAATTGGAACCGATTTGAAAGATAGTCCGGGATCCCTCAAGTGTTGCTTTATCCATAAAATCCGGCGCAACACGCTCCAGCTGCAATATACTCAGCTTCAGCAGTTGATAGAGCCATTGAGTTACGCTTCTTTGAGTGCCAAGATATTAGGGATTGACCCAGAAATTGACAAGCTCCAGAACTTCTCTTTCGATCAACTTTGTATCCAGCGTAGTCCGCATCTCGAGTATCCAGGTGAGGGTCGGTTACGAGTCTCTTGAGTACCATAGACCTAAATTCCGAGTTCCTGCAAGATATATGAATATTCTCTTCACCGCAGTGAGATGTGATTCTTTTGGATTAGCTTGGAATCTTGCGCATAAACAAACACTCGAACATTATATCCGGCCGGCTGGAAGTAAGATATAGCAAAGATCCAATCATACCTCGATAAAGTTTCGATCTATTGCTTTACCTTTCTCGTCCGAGTCAAGCTTTATACTGCTTGCTCATGGGTGTAGATGCGTGCTTTGCATCTTGAAGTTTGTATTTCTTCAGCAGCTCCTTGGTATACTTGGATTGATGTACGTAGATCCCATCTTTGTCTTATTTGATTTGTAAACCAAGGAAGAAATTGAGTTCTCCCATTATACTTATTTGGAATTCCTGACTCATCAACTCGGAAAATTCTCGACACGAGATATTCATTAGTAGCTCCGAAGATAATATCATCAACATAGATTTGAATAATAAGGAAATCTTTCCCTTGGTTTTTATAAAGAGAGTCTTGTCGATTTGACCTCTTTTAAAATCATTTTGAACCAAGAAACTACTCAATCTTTCATACCAAGCTCGGGGAGCTTGTTTAAGACCATAGAGAGCCTTTTGAAGTTTGAAAACATGATCCGGAAATTCTGAGTTTTCAAAACCAGGAGGTTGCTCGACATAGACTTGCTCTTCAATAAAACCATTGAGAAATGCACACTTAACATCCATTTGATATAATTTAATATGCATGCTTGGATGCAAATGCCAACAATATTCTAATAGCTTCGATTACGGCAACAAGTGCAAAGGTTTCCCCACAATCAATTCCTTCTTCTTGATTGTAACCTTGAGCCACAAGTCCAGCCTTGTTTCGACTACCACTCCACCCTCATCCAGTTTGTTCTTGAAAACCCATTTGGTTCCTATAGCTCGGGTGCTCGGAAGGTCGGTTGGTCGAGTCCGGACTTGGTTTCTTTCGAATTGATTGAGTTCCTCTTGCATGGCCTCTACCCATTTAGGTTCATTTAGGGCCTCTAGTGCATTTTTGGGTTCAGTTAATGAAATGAATGTAGTGAATGCACATAGATTTTGAAGAGAGGAATGAGTTCTTACCCCACTTGTTGATATCGGATATTATGTTTTCTAGTGGGTGACTAGAAGTGAACTTGAATGCTTTACTGTTCTCCGATTCACAAGATTTGTGGGCTGAGCTACCTGATCTTCGAAGCTTGTTACGAGTGATCATTAGCTTGTTCGTTTTGAGCGGGCTCTTAAGTAGTCTCATTACGAGTCACTTCGTTACGAGTGACTTCATTACGAGCCGGTTGAGTTTGAATCTTTGGAGACTCGGTTTCATCATCTTCTCTGCTGAGCTTCAACTCGAGTATGAAGACTCACTTGGTTTTTCCTGTTCAAGCTCATCAAAAACAACGTGGATGCTTTCTTCCACTTTGTTAGTTTTCTTATTGAAAATGCGATAAGCTTTGCTTTGTGAGAAGAATAACCCGAGAAAAATACCTTCATCGTCGACCGAGCATCAAACTTGGTCGGGTGATCCTTACCATTGTTGTGAACGAAACACTTACATCCAAATGGTGCTGAAATAGGAAATATTTGGTTTCTTCCCTTTGTAGAGCTCATAAGGTGTTTTCTTGAGAATGGGTCCGATGACGTATCTATTCAAAGTATAGTTGGCTGTGTTGGCTGCCTCGGCCCAGAAATAGTAAGGTGAGTTGTGCTCAATCATCATCGTCCTTGCTATTTCTTCAAGGGTTCTGTTCTTTCTCTCCACTACTCCATTTTGTTGTGGAGTTCTTGGTGCTGAGAAGTTCTAAGAGATGTCATTTTTGTCACAAAACTCGGAGAATTGCGAGTAGTCGAACTCCCTTCCATGGTCGGTTCGAATTCTCCGGATCCGAGTCTAAGACTTAACTTGAATTTTTCTACGGAGCTTGCTGAACTCCTTGAATGCTTCATTTTTGTGCTTAAGAAAACACAACCAGGTAAATAGTGAAAAATCATCAATAATAACAAATATAAATGATTTGCCTCCAAGGCTCTTAATAAGGATTCCACCACATAAGTCCATATGCAATAGCTCAAGCACTTTGGATGTGGAAGCTGTCTTCGAGAGATTTGAATGATGATCTGACTTGTTTCCCTCTAGTGCATGCTTCACAAACTTTATCTTTCTCAAAAGCACAGTTAGGTAAACCTCTAACCGAGACCATGAGATGCCAACTTTTTGATAGTATGCATGCTAATATGGCCTAATCTACGGTGCCATGTCCATGAGTCATCATGAAGAGATGCTTTTAAACAAGACAAATTCTGACTTGGGTCGAAAGAGGAATAATGTAAGTGTTACCTGAAAGCTTGATCTCCTTGGTGGTAACATCGGAAATGTAACAGTTGGTGCGAGTGAATCTTACCTCTTGACCTTTATCGCACGGTTGAGAGATCTTGAGTAGATTGTACTTTAATCCTTTGACAAGATAAACTGGACTGACCAGATTGCATCCTTTTCCAATCTTGCCTATCCCCACTATCTTGCCTTTGCTGTCATCTCCAAAAGTGACCTTTCCTCCTTTATGTTTTTCTAACTCGAGAGAAGAGTCCTGCATCTCTCGACATATGGCGTGAACATCCATTGTCAAGGTACCAATGTCCTTTTGATCTCTTCGAGTGACCTGCAAAGCCGAGAAAATCTAACCCTTCTCACTTCCTCTAACGAACCCGAGTAACATTCTTTCTTGTGGTCCTTTTACGAGGAAGAAGGTTTTTCGGAACCCAGATTTGAATGACTTTGGGTTTAGTCCGGTTCCGAGTCTTCCTTGCAGAGAGCTGAGTCTATGTCTCTTTCTTTTTGAAAACCTTTCCTTTTGAAACTGAAGAAAATGGTTTCCTTTTGTAAACTATTATGGGCTTAGTCCTCCCTTGATTTTTGAGAATGGGACCATGCTCGGCTTTCTCGAACTTTACGGTTCCGGAATCCTTTTGAATAGTTCCGAGTAGGAATTGGATTCCTCTTCTTTATTGAAACCAAGACCTTCTTTTCTGAAGGAGACACATTGTGATCCTAAGAGCATGTCACGGTTTTTCGACCTTGAGTAAATTTTAAAACTAGATCTTGAGACTCAATGAGTTTCTACTTTAGTTGCTCATTGTCTTTTACGAGTAACTCGGACTCGGTCTCATTGGATTGAGCACTAGTCTTGAGTTCTCTAAGTGTGAGTCTCAGCTTTTCCAATTCATTTTTTAAAGAGATGCTCTCGGATGAAATTAACTCAAGTTGTTCTTTGAATCGAGAAGAATCGGAATTGGACTTTTCTTCCAAAGTACAAATGTATTTAGCTAAATCAACTTTGGAGAATTTGAGGAAGTATTCAATTACCTCCTGAGGATTTATTTCCTCACTGCTCGAGTCCGAGTCCGACTCTCTTTCGGCTTCCGAGTCGAGAGATTTCCATCGGACATTTTGAGTCATCCGACTCCTCATCATCTTCCGAGGAGTCCTCGTCGCTCCATGTGGCCATCATAGCCTTTTTCTTCTTTCTGTCCCTTTTTCTTTTTGGACAATCTTTGACTATATGATCTTTGCTTGCCACATTCAAAACAGACCGAGTTCTTAGTCAAAAAGAAAACTTTAAAGGGGATGAGTATTTACCTTTCTTATCATTCCTGTCCTTCCTGTAGAACTCCTCTTTTGGCCTTTTATCCCATCTTTTGTGCTTCATTATTCTCTTGAAGCCTCTTGCGATAAGTGCCATAAGATCTTCTTACGAGTCGGACGAACTCAGATTTGCTTCTCGGGTTTCGAGGCTTTCGGTGCTATGTTCCTTTTTGTGCTGCCCTCAGCATCCTCCTCTTCCAGGTGGATTTCATGAGTGAGAAACTTCCCGATGAGCTCGTCGACTTTAGAAGTGATAGATTCCGAGCCTCCTCTATGGCAGTCACCTTAGGACCCCACCTTCTCTTTAGTAGGCTTCCAAGTATCTTTCGGCACATTTCCTCGTGGGTTATCTTCTTACCCGGAGATTTGAGATTGTTGGTAATCTCGATAAATCGAATGAACATCCGAGTAATGTTCTCTTTTGGCTCCATCTTGAATAGCTCATACTTATGAAGATATTGACTAATCTTTGCTTGTCGACTCGACTTGTGCCTTCATAAGTGTTGACCAGTGTGTCCCACACTTCTTTGGCTAAATCGCGAGCGGATACTCGATTATATTCCTCCGAGCTGATGGCGCACATCGGAATGTTCATGGCCTTGAAGTTCTTTCTGAACTTCTCTGCCGCCTGGAGTAAACTCGACCTTTGTCTTGGGAATGATTCTGAATTCTTCTGTCTTTATTGGAATGTAGTTTCCATTTTGTATGATGTCCCGGACATCTTCATCATGATCCATGAGGAAACATTCCATAAGTTTGTTCCAAGTGCACAAAGTTTGATCCTTTGAATTTTGGTGGTCCGCTAGAAGATCTTCCTTCATCAAACTCTCCGTTGTTCCGAGCCATTTGATCTTTAGACCTTTGGATGGTTAGATCCTTTCGAAAGGCTAGGCTCGATACCAATTGAAGGTTTGCTCTGGGAGAGTCCGAGTCACCCTAGAGGGGGTGAATACGGTGATTGAAGATTTTCATTAAGAATCAAACACTTTTGCAAAAGTAGAAACGCAAATGGATTCCGAGTCAAAAGCGAGTCAGAAAAGTATGAACTCGGAATTGCAGTAAAGAGTAATGAAGCGGATTAAGCTGAAGTTTTGAGACTGTCCGAGTCTAGAATGAACTCATAAAGTAAAGACACGGGAATTACGTGGAAACCCTCCTGGGGCGGAAAACCACGGACCATGCTAGTCCAAGCACGAAGTCCAAGCACTATTTTGACTCCACAACATATAGTAGACTGACTGAACCTAAGTTGCTCCCTTAAACAACTCTTTATAAGTTTTCCTAGACTCGAAGTTCCTTTATCTAATCTAGTACTTCCTAGCTAAGATAACCCTTACAGCTAGGGACAACTAAACCGAGTTAACCTTTACGGCTTAGTCAAGGGACCTTACTCGGAAAGTAAGAAAGTATTTGTAACTAAGTACAAGACCTTACAACTTAGAAAGTAATGAATTACAGTGTGGGAGTTGTAAGTAGAAGATTGAAAATGAATACAATGACTTTGCTCAAGTATGTGTATTAACAATAGGTTCGGCAATCTTCAAGTCTTGAAAGTTGTCTTCTAATTATAGATGACCAGGCAGAGTAGCCGTTATCTCCATCTCGCTGACTGAGAATCCTTTTGTGATCGTTGATAAGAGCTTTCGAGTCACTCAGAAAGTATCCGTTGTGATATGAACGTTGGGCAACAGTTTAACTCTCTTGGAAGTCCCAAAACCACTGGCGGTGTCTTGAAGGATAAGGTGGAAACCACCATTAAGCTTGGCGTTTCGGTTTTCCAGATTTGGAAACAGATAGCCACGACACAATCTTCCGGGACTCGGGACAGAGAAGAGGAAAAGCCATGTCTGCTGGTGATTTGACGTTTTGAAGCCGGTTACTTTTGTAATTCAAAAATGTATCCTCGTTTGAATCACCTACAAAAGTAAATCAATTTTGGTTCTCAAAGTATAAAATACTTTGGTCCACAATTAGACACGAGATAATAAAATAATTAAGATAATTAAGCAACTAATTATCCGAGTCGGAAAGTGAGTGGAATTTTACGAGTCTAATATCCATGAAACTCAAAATTCCATCGAGTTAGTCTAAGCGAAGCATCAAGTTACATAAAGAATATCGAGTGAAATAACTTGAAATAGACTAAGCATGATTTAGACTAGAATCACTTACTCCAACAAAGTAGAACTTAAAACATGAAGTCGGACTCGAGTGCGATAAAGCAAAATACTAGTCAATCCAGCGTGCGATATATCTAAGTGATGAGGGACTCGGAACTGAGTGAGATACGTATATCTCGTTTTCTAAGTCATATAGAGACAAGCAAGGATACGTGAAGTAAATGCTATATCGCTTAGAAAATATACTATAATACTCGGAAAAGTTTCTAATAATGATGAGAATGCCTTGGAATCAAAACTCTATACTTAAGAGATTCTTATACCGATTCCTTTAATACAACTCGGAAATGTGTTGAGTAGTGTCCGAGTCTTCAAAGGTAAACCGGGCTGACCAGATTGCTTCCCTTTCCAATCTTGCCTATCCTAATTATCTTGCCTTTGCTATCATCTCCAAATGTGACTTTTCCTCCTTTGTACTCTTCTAACTCGGAAAAGAGTCCCGAGTCTCCCGACATGTGGCGTGAGCATCCACTATCAAGGTACCAATGTCCTTTTGATCTTTTACGAGTGACTCGCAAAACAGAGACAAGCTAACCCTTCTCACTTCCTCTAACGAACCCAGTAACTCTCTTTACTGTGGTCCTTTTCTAAGGAAGAAGGTTTTCGGAACCCGATTTGAATGACTCCGGGCTTAGTCCGATTCCGAGTCTTCCGTTTAGAGAACTGAGTCCGTGTCTCTTTCTTTTGAAAGGTTTTTCTTTTGGAAACGATGGAGATGGTTTTCTCCTGTAAACTGGTCCGGGCCCAATCCTTATTCCATCCTTATGAATGGGACTGCGCTCAGCTTTCTCGAACTTTACAATTCCGGAATCCTTTTTGAAAAGTTCCGAGTAGGAATTGGATTCCTCATCTTTGTTAAAACCAAGACCTTCCTCTCGAAGGAGACACATTGAGATCCCAAGAGCATGTCAAGATTTTTCTGACCTTGAGTAAACTTTAAAATAAGATCTTGAGACTCATTGAGCTTTTGCTTTAGCTGCTCATTTTCTCTTCGAGTAACTTAGACTCAGTCTCATTGATTTGAGCACTAGTCTTGAGTTCTCCGAGTGTGAGTCTCGGTTTTTCCAACTCATTTTTAAAGAGATGCTCTCGGAGGAAATTGACTCAAGTTGTTCTTTAAAGTGAGAGGAATCAAAATTGGACTTTTCTGCCGAGTGAAAATATACTTAGCCAAATCAACTTTGGAGAATTTGAGAAAGTACTCAATTACCTTTTGAGGATTAGATTCCTCATTGTTTAAAGGAGAAGAGTATTTACCTTTTCTATCCTTCTTGTCTCTCTTATAGAACTCTTCTTTTGGCTTCTTATCCCATCTCTTGTGCTTCATCATTCTCTTGAAGCCTCTAGCAATTAGTGCCATAGGATCTTCTTCCGAGTCGGAGGAACTCGAGACCTTCTTCTCTGGTTTTTGAGGCCTTCGAGCACAATGTTCTTTTTGGTGTTTACCTCTGCATCCTCCTCATCCAGGTGGATCTCATGGGTGAGAAGCTTCCCAATGAGTTCGTCCGGCTTTAGTAGAGATAAGTTCTGAACCTCTTCGATAGCAGTCACCTTGGGACCCATCTTTTCTTGGGTAGGCTTCTAAGTATCTTTCTGCACATTTCCTCGTCGGAGATATTTTTACCCAGAGATTTGAGGTTATTGGTAATCTCTGTAAATCGAATAAACATGTGAGTGATGTTTTCTTCGGCTCCATCTTGAATAGCTCATATTTGTGAAGATATTTGTTTATCTTCGCTTGTCTAACCTAGCTTGTACCTTCATAAGTGTTGACCGAGTGTCCCACACTTCTTTGGCTGTATCACGAGGCGGACACTCGGTTGTATTCTTCTAAGCTGATTGTGCACATAAGAATGTTCATAGCCTTGAAGTTCTTTCGAACTTTTCAGCTTCAATAGTTGTGAACTCAGCCTTTGTTTTAGGCACGATTCTTATTTCTTCTGTCTTCATGGGGATGTATTTTCCTTCTTGTATGATGTTCCGGACATCTTCATCATGATCCAGGAGGAAACATTCCATGAGTTTCTTCCGAGTGCACGAAGTTGGATCCTTTAAACTTTGGTGGTCTGCTAGAAGATCTACCTTCATCAAACTCTCCGTTGTTACGAGCCATTTGATCTTTAGACCTTTGGATGGTTAGATCCTTTTCTAAAAGGCTAGGCTCGATACCAATTGAAGGTTTGCTCAGGGAGAGGCTAAGTCACCCTAGAGGGGGTTGAATAGGGTGATGATGAAATTTGCTTGAAATTTGAAATAGATATGACTCTAAGGAGAGTGAGAGTCAAAGATGAACTCAAAAAATGAGCTAGCTTAGAAGTCGAGAGATGATTGAAGAAACAGATTAAACGAATTCTGAAGCTGTCCGAGTCTAGAATGTACTCGGAAAAGTAATAACTCAGAAAGTACGTGGAAACCCTCATGGGGCAGAAAACCACGGATCGTGCTAATCCAAGCACGAAGTCAAATCCACTATTTTGAGTCCACAAAATACAGTAGACTAACTCAACCCTGAGTTGCTCCCTTAGACAACTCCTTACAAGTTTTCCTAAACTCAGAAATTCCCTTATCCGATCTAGTACTTCATAGCTGAGATAACCCTTATAGCTAGGGACAAGCGAGCTGAGTTAACCCTTACGACTTAGTCAAAAGGACCTTACTTAGAGAGTAAGAAAGAGAGTGTTTGTAACTGAGTATAAGACCTTACAACTTAGAATATAATGAATTACAGAATTGGAGTTGTAAGTAGAAGATTGAGAATGAATACAATGGCTTTTGATCAAGTATGTGTATTAACAATAGATTCAACAATTCTTCAAGTCTTGAGAGTTGGCTTCTATTTAGATATGACCAAGCAGCTTAGCCGTTGTGTCCATCTTACTGACTGGAAGTTTCTTTTATGACCGTTGTGAAGGATTTTCCGAGTCACTCAGAAAATATCCGTTGAAATATGAGCATTAGACAACGGCTCTTGACTCCCTTGGAAGTGCCTAAAACCACTGGCGGTGTCTTCAAAAGTAAGGTGGAAACCACCGTTGAGCTTAGTGTTGTAGATTTCCATTTCTAGAAGCAGACAACCACGACACGATGTCCGAGGCTAGGTCGGAGGTGGAAAAGCCTTGTCTGCTGGTGATTTGACATTTTGAAGCTCAGTTACTTTTGTATTTCAAATATAGGATAGCCTCGTTTGAATCACCTACAAAAGTAAATCAATTTGGTTCTCAAAGTATAAAATACTTTGGTCCAAGATTAGACACGAGATAATAATATGATTAAGATAATTAAGTGACTAATTGATCTGGGTTAGAAAAGGAATGGAATTTTCTGAGTCTAATATTCATGATACTCAAAATTCCATCCGTAGTCGATCTAAAAGAGAATCAAATTAACTAAAGTATATCGGAGGAAATAAACTTGATCTAGACCGAGCATGAATTCAAACTAAAATACCAGAGTTAGAGCGCGAGAAAAGATAGTGTTTGAATCATGCGATATTTCTAGTGTTGAGTGACTCGGAAGCCGAGTGAAACATGATAAGTGCGGATATGCTTTCTAAGTCATACGAGTCATGTATAAATGCACGAGATAATTTCTATAACATATAGAGAAAATACCATATCACTCGGAAAAGTTTCTAAGACACAAGGAATGACTTGGAATCAAAACTTTATATGTGAGAAAGTCTTATACCTGATTCCCTTGATAGAACATAGAAAGGTGAGATGTAAAGTCCGAGTCTTCAATGTATAGTAAAGTTGGATGTATGCGCGAGATGCCCGAACTAGTAGAGCTACGATTAGTCGGGAATTTCCATCTCCAAGCAACTTTGCTCTTAGCGGTTGTAACTTAGTTTGTAACTTGGATTGTAACTTAGTTTGAATTTCGATTTTATGATTGTGAATATACTCCAGCGTATGGGAGTTAAGTCTTGTACTTCTTGCGTATGGTTCGTACAATTTTATTGTGATTTTTATGTAGATTTTTAAGGCTTTGAGCCTAAGCGTTACACCATATTTCAAATGAAACTCTGTCGAAATTTTTAGAAAATATCTCTCTCTTTTGGAGAATTACCTTCTTCACCTTTAAGTTGGAATTAAACAGCCAAGTCGACACTTGAGTGAGCCTTGGGAGTTCCTTTGAGGAAATCTAACGAATTAATACTAGGGTGGGTTTCGGGGTCTTATAGTAATGCAAGATATCTAAATATTTTCTTCATCATGGTGAAATGAGATTCTTTTGGGTTAGCTTGAAATCTTGCACAAAGGCATACACATAATACCTGTCAATTCGGAGGTCGGATGTATTTGGGTTTGGATAAAATACGGGTCGGGTGTATTTCAGGTTCGGGTAAAATATGATCTGTCATATATCAAGTTATACGAGTTTCGGGGTGACCCAACGAGGTTAAGACCGCCTTTTTTATTAGTTATTTTTCTTTTATAAATTATAAAAATCATACATATTTTTGTTTAAAATTGCCCATAATTATATGAAAAAGTTTAGTATTTGCATTTTCTAAAAAAATAACGACAAAATTCCAAATTTTCATGATGGTATTTACGTGAGGATTACATTCGGTTGAACAACTTGACCTCTTTACCCATTTAAATAACCCAATCAAAGGTTGGACTAATAATAGGTCGGATAATAATGAGTTATTCTATTAATGACTTGTTTAAAATTCTGATGTTTATTTCTACTCTTCTATTATACTAATTCACATGTTACACATTGTTAAATTTCTTGTTAAGATTAACATTATAAGGTGCTTTTTATGCATATCTACTCCATTTTAAAAATAGATCGGAAAGAGTCAACCAGCTCGACTAAGCTGATCCATTTTATTCATTAGGAAAATTTTGACTTCATCTTAACTCTGACCTAGTGCCCGCATCCTCGCGCTATGGTTCAAGTACAACTAGAAAATTTTCAAATAAATGTGAATTAAAGATTTAAAATAAACTCAAATTATTATTTTAAATTATAATATAAAAATTTTATATTATTATAGTAATATTATTTCAATAAAAAATATATTACTTAAGACGTGAGTTGGCATATTCAATTCACCAAAGATACGACAATATAACATATGCATTTTTAATATTTTTATTATATCATGCCATTGGAATTTATACATATTTTGTTGAAATTTTATTGTGTATAGTTTTTGTATATATTTTTTTATGAAACATAAGCTCGAAGAGAAATAGTATTAGTGTTAGTTGGTAAACTATGTAACGTCTCTCCTAACCATATGATATAATAAATAATAATTTCTAAAAGTGTGATAAAGTAAAAGGAAAATAATATAATAGGCATAAAACATTCGATCAACAAGCCACAAAGCTAAAATTGTTGTTTTTATTGCCTTGACCCAACAGATCGAATAGGTTCGGGTTAAGTTTGACCCATTACTTGGTCGATCTAGTTCGATTTTTCGAGTTCGGGTCGAGAAAATTATGTCCAAAACCCAAAATTTTTGGGGGCATTCTAGTCGGGTTTTACGGTCGAGAAAGTTTGCCAGGTCTACATACACTAAACATGATATCCGCCCCACTAGAATTAGGTAAAGCGGAGATCGAATCATACCTTTGTAGATTTTCTAATATATTGACTGGCCTATTTTGTCTAAGTCCAGTTTTGTGTTCTCTGGTCATTGGTGTAGCTGTAGGTTTTACATCTTCAAGCTTGTATGTTTTGAGAAGTTTTTTCACATGCTTGGTCCGATGAACATAAGTTCTATCCTTTTCTTATTTGATTTGTAATCCAAGGAACAAATTTAGTTCCCCCATCATGCTCATTTGAAATTCTTACCTCATTAACTCGAGAGAATTCTTGGCAAAGGATTTCGATGGGAAAAACACCCCAAGTCAAGCTCTAAGCGATAAGGAGAACCAATCGGCATAATCGGACATATTTGAATCCTCGGAATCACCTGCTAGGTCTTAGTGTTTATTACAAGCCTCAACGGAGTTACGGCAACACTTAGAGATATATGTCCGCCTCCTCGAGACGAGGAATAAGGGGCCGAGAAAAGACGAAGTAAAATGGAGATAATAAGTCTAAGTTGATCTTTTCTAAGTTGACGAGTCTTCTAAGTTCATACCATTTTGCGGCTACACTCGGATCTACTTGGGCATCATTAGCGAGGAGCTAGAAAGAGAAATTTTAAAGATTAGAAAGCAAATAGAATTTGATGATATCGACTACAACTATCACCGTCATCGGAATTGTACTATTTCGTACAAACTTTAGTGGCTGATTCTATGGTCCCCTTCTATTTCCTTCTATCCTATTTACTTGTTGTAATTACTCTACTTTTTGTCCTTGTTTTTGTCCTTTATTTTACTGAATGCATCACAACCTTTGATTGTAAAAAAGAAATTTATAACCCTTGGAATAGAGTGATGTAACCTAGATCAAAGGCCCAATAAATATACAAAGGCCTTCACTTGTAAAGGGAAAAAATTTGAATCTTCGACTATATGCTAAGTAAAGTTGAGCTCAACTCTTTACAACCCTAAATTCTCTTTTGCTTATCTAATTAGTGGCGTAATTAGGCTGTGTCTAAAGAGTCTAGTTATACTTAGAGTGGTGTTAAGTGTGATTAGCGCCCTAGTTTTATCCTTGGTGGTGTGACTGTGTCCTTGGTTAATTCTAGTCTATCGTGTTCTTGTTACCCCAAAACTATTTATCATTGTTAATCATCTATCATAGAGTGATTAATTAATTCTTGGCATTTAGTTGCTCTTATTATCGTTTCCAGTTCTTTTGTGACCTCTTCAAACTGTGCATCTATTCCATGCTGTTTGAGGATCAGTGTAGTCTATCATCTTGGCACATCGGTTTCATTAGTAGCACCAAAAATAATATCATCAACATAAATTTAGATAATAATGAAATCCTTCCCCTTGGTTTTTATAAATAAGGTTTTGTCAATTAAACCTCTTTTAAAACCATTTTCAACCAAGAAACTACTCAATCTTTCATACCAAGCTCTATGAGCATGTTTCAAACCATAAAAAGCTTTTTATAACTCAAAAACATGGTTTAGAAAATGAGGAATTTTAAATACAGGAGATTGCTCAACATAAACTTCTTCATGCTAGATGCAAATGTAAGTAGAATTATTATTGCTTCAATCCTAGTAATAAGTGCAAAAGTTTCCCCATAATCAATACCCTCTTCTTAATTTTACGCTTGGGCAACTAATCCGGCCTTATTTCTTACTATCAAATCCTCCTCGTCTAGTTTGTTTTTAAAACTCATTTAGTTCCTATAACTGGGTGGTTAGCTGGTCACCGAGTCAAAGTCCAAACTTGGTTCCTCTCAAACTGAGAGAGTTCTTCTTACATGACTTCTACTCATTTAGGTTTAAGTAAGGCTTCTATCACATTTTTAGGTTGAATCATGGAAATGATAATAGAAATTGCCTTCGGCTTAATGCATATGTTTTTAAAAGTTCTTGGAAAAATTTCGCCGGAGTTCCGTTTGTAATTTGTTTATTTCCCTTAGGCTTAATGCTTTACGCTTGTTTAAGAAATGATAATAGAAATACTCGATGAGCCATATGCTTAGAGATCAACAACTCAACGACCATACGTCGTAGTCCAACCAACATATATTTAAAACTTAAGAATAAACTAATTGGCCTAAGACCTAACTTATACAAACTATATTGAAGACTTAGGTATGACTGACTAATCCCTTGAATGTATTTTAACTTCATGCATTCATTTAAATTTAGGATAAAACAAGAAGCATCCTAAAAGAAATTCATTTAACTAAGTCATATTCTTTATAATGCATCATTTCAATATGACTTGTTTATTACTGAACTCGGACATAAGTATATTAAGTTTATCCGACTATGCCCGAGACTTAGAAAGTGGAATCCGAGTTAGTCATGACAAATTGAGTCAAATTGAGCGACTCGGTTCTTAGAATCTAACCTACTCAGTCAGACTCGGACATTTAGATTGCATAAGTTATCTCACATTTAACATGTCTATTTTATCATGGAAAACATCATGATTTGATCTCGGATTGAATTATTTGAATCATGCTTTAACCCGAAACTTACTCTATTATTTGTTTAATCATGCGTAATTGTAAAATGTCTAAATAACTCATGTGCCCATTGAGATTGAATGATTTATTTATGAGTTTTGGCACATCTAGAATCTGAGTATATTGAATATTAGACTTGAAATTTTCCAAATTATTAGATTAAGAATAATTAGTCATTAAACGCTTTATTCGGACTAATCCTTATCTAATTATAAACCAAAGTATTTTTATACTTTGAGAACCATTGTGCTTAATGTTTTTGCAAGTTTTTCTAATGTCAATTATCTTAAAAAATAAAAATAAAAACAAAAGGCTTCGACCGTTAAAGCATTGCCGGATAAAAAGTTAGAATTTCTTCAAAAGCTCATAATTGTCCGACAGCCTTTGTGCATTCTTGTTTTGGGTAATATTTTCTTTCCGAGTCTAATGGTCTTTTCTTTCTACTTTTTCCAGTTTATAAAACTTGGAAAAAGAGTTGTTGGGAGCTAGGACCAAGGCACAACGGCTATTTTAAGGTGGTCCAGAAACCCGAGTGACTTAGACTATCCGTTACAAAGGGTAGTTGACTTAGATAGTTTCAACAGAAAGACATTGAAGGCTCAACGGCTATCTGTTCAAGGCGGACTATTTATAGAAGGCTTAGCATAAGATTTCAACCGACGAATGGAAACATTGCAACGATTCCTTTTCTAAATGACTCAGATTAACCGTTACAACGGTTAGTGAAGCTCTCAAGTCCAGAATTAGTCACAACGGCTACTACGCCCTGCTGAATATAAATAGAAGCATTCATACAAGACTTAAAGCTTGTTGTTGAACATTGCTAGAGCTAATATGAAATTACTCTCTATTTCAATCTTCTAGCTTTTACACCTCCACTCTTAAGATTATACTTTATGAGTTGTAAAGAGAAAAGTCTTGTAACTACTATTACATTTTCAATTCTCGGTAAAGTCCCTTAACCGAGTTGTAAGGGTTAACTCAGCTAAGTTATCCCTAGCTATAAAGGTCTCGAGTAAGGAAGTATCGGAACGGATAACGGAAGTTCTATGTCTAGGAAAAACATATAATTGAATTGTCTACGGGAGCAATTCTATAAGGGGTCGATCCTTGTATTTTATGGATTCAAAATAGTGGATTTGACTTGGTGCTTGGATAAGCACTATCCGTGGTTTTCTGCCGCAGGAGGGTTTCTACGTATATCTCCTCTTACGTAGTTACGAGTCCAATCTAGACTTGGAATAGCTTTCTAAGTCTTTACTTTGCAGAAATTTTTAATTCCACAAAAATCGTCCATCACCCTATTCACCCCTCCCCTTTAGGGTGACTTAACCTCTCCAAGAGCAAACCTACAATTCGTATCGAGCCAAACCTTCCAAAAGGATCTAACAAATCCAAGGTCTAAAGATCATATAGCTCTTAACTATGGAGAGTTCGATGAAGGAAGATCTTTCACCGGACCACCTAAGTTCAAGGGATCAAACTTCACACACTAGAAGAAGATCATGGAGTGCTTCATCCAGGATTATGATGAGGAGGTCTAGGGCATCATATGCAATGGCAACTACACTCCCAAGAAGATGGAAGGAACACAAGCGAGTGCCCAAAGTGAAGTTTGAGTTCAAACCTGAAGAAAACGAAAAATATAGAAAGAACCTTGAGGCAATGAACGCATTGATGTGTGCTATTAACTCAACAGAATACAATAGAGTATCTGCTTGTGACACAGCCAAAGAACTCAAAGATACATTGATTACTACATAAAGGAACTATCTAAGTGAAGCATGCCAAGATTAGCCAATATCTCCATAAGTATGAGGTGTTCAAAATGGAGCCCGATGAGAGCATAACTCGGATGTACATTCGGTTCACTGAGATTGTCAACAATCTCAAGTTTCTTGGAAAGAAGATGGCTCATAAAGAAGTCCTCAGAAAGATTATGAGAAATCTACCCAAGAGAAGATGGGGTCCCAAGGTGACAGCTATAGAGGAGGCTCGGAACCTTTCTTAACTTAGACCATATGAACTCATTGGGAAATTACTCACCCATGAGTTGCATCTAGAAGAAGAGGAAGCTGAGGTTAGCATTAAAAGAAATATTGCTCTTAAGGCCTTCGAAGAAAGATTCCCACGTCCGAGCTCCTTAGATTCTAAAGAAGACCTCATGGCACTTCTAGCTCGAGGCTTCAAGAAAATGATGAAATACAGAAAATGACAGAAGAAGCCTACGCAGGAGTTCTACAAGAAAGACAAGAAAGGTAAATTATGAACCTCTTCAAATTTGTCTTTAACTAAGAACTCGGCTATTTTGAGGGTGGCGATAAGGAGCACATAGTCAAAGACTGTCCAAAGAGAAAGAAGGACATAAAGAAGAAAAAGGTTATGGTGGCTAGCTAAAGCGATGATGATTGAGAAAAAGATGATGGCACCGATAATGAATGAAAGTGACCAATAGCTCTAATAGACTCGGAAGTCTGGATCCGAGTTAGATAGTGATGTATCACATACTCACGAAACATATCCTTAAGAGTTAATCAACTATTTCCTTAAATTTTCTAAACTTGATCTTGCTAGATATATTTTTACTTTGGAAGAAAAGACCAATTCTGAATATTCTAAATTCAAAGAGAAACTAGAATCTATTAATGCTCGAGAACCACATTTTAAAAGCTGATTGAGAAAACTTAAGACAAAATCCGAAAGTACTTGAGACCGAGTACTCAAGATAATGAGACCGAGTTTAAGTGCCTCAAAATAGAGAATGAGCAATTGAAAGAGAAGCTCAATAAGTCTCAAAAGTTTGTTTTAAAACTCACTCGAAGGTAAGAAAAACCTTGATTTATACTTAGTTCTCGGTGTGTCTCACTTCGAAAAGAAGGTCTTGGATATAATGCTTGAAGAGGAAGATAATTACTATAATAGTATTTTCAAAACTGATTCCAGAACTATTAAGTTAAGGAATGCTGCACATGGTCCCATTTATTCACAAAGAAAGCTGGAGTAAGCCTAGACTAGCTTTCATGAAAAAGACGTCTCAACTTGTTTAGAAAATGAGAGTTCTTCAAAAGAAAGAGACACAGAATCGGTTCTCAAGAAAGACGACTCAGAATAAGATAAAACCTAAAATCATATAGATCCGGGTTCCCAAAAGTGCTCTTCCTCATAAAAGGACCACAGTAAAAACTATTACTGGGTTTATAAGAGGAAGTGTGAAGGGTTAGTTTGTTTCTCTTTTGCGGGTTACTCGAAACGAAAGGGTCATTGATACCTAGACAGTATATGTTCACTCCACATGTCTAGAGATTCAACACTCTTCTTAGAATTAAAAGAGATGAAAGGAGCAAAACTCAGATTTGGAAACAATAGTAAAGGCAAGGTAGTTGCGATTGGCAAAATTGGTCAAAGAGATGACTCGGTCGATCCAGTTTACCTTGTCAAAGGGCTCAAGTACAATCTTTTGAGCATTTCTCAATTGTGTAACAACGACTAAGAGGTATGATTCACTCGGACCAACTGCTTCATTTTTTATGTAATCACCAAAGAGGCAAAACTCTCGGGTTTGAGGTGAGGTAACACCTACACTATTCCTCTCTCGATTCTAGTCAAGATTTATCTTGTTTAAAAACTTTTCGAATCATGATTCATGGACATGGCATCTAGACTACGCTATATTAGCATGCATACTATCAAGAAACTTACATCTCATGGACTAGTTAGAGGTTGACCTAACTGTTCATTTAAGAAAGATAAAATCCGTGATCCATGCACAAAAGGAAAACAAGTGAAATCATCTTTTGTAACACCCCAAAACCTACCCTAGGAGTATTATATGCTGGTGTTCCCCGAGAAGAACCCCTAAGGCTACTTAAGATCTCAACTTAGGGTTAATATCTCTTTTTAGATTGGCCGAAGCGTGTCTCTAGGTTTTCAAAGGTTTTTCGAAAATTTCGGTATAGTTTCCTCGGTAATATGGCTAATCCCATAGGCTTAGAGCCTTAACCATGCAAGAAGCACATTTATAAACTCAACGAACCACACGCTTGGAGTATGCACAACACAAACTCAACGAGCCACATACTCGAAGCAAACACATGGATCTTTTATTATACATAGTCAAAACTTCGATCCAACATACAACCGATCTTTACAAGCATGAAAATATAAAGCACCTAGAAGTCCGCAGATGTCCTATTCGTTGGTCCGCTTCTTCTAAAAGCCAAAAGCAACTCGTGGGAGTCTTAACTTCTACACCTGAAAATGTTCATGAGGTCATGAGCTCCACGAGCCTAGTGAATAACACAAACCCAACCCCTAGTTTCACTTTGCACATTAATTCATTAACAAATACACCAAAGTTCACTATTCATTCATAACATGCGATTCAAATCATACATGCTTAAGACATGCAAGATACTAAATTTACCAACCTACCGAAGCAGCACAATGACATCAATTACTCATGAATTCAATCAAAACATACTTCATTCTTCCTTCTACGCAAGTACGTCATATAATCATTCATTATATAAGTCACTCATCATGTAAATCATATCTTACTTCGTATTGTATTAATTTCTTATGAAATCAGGATTCATTCTTCTTCTTATTCTTCTTTTGAGTTCATTCGTGCATTTCATCATCATGTAAACCATTGATTCTTTCTTTCGTGCTCATCGTGCATAATAATTCATTTCTTCATATCATAATTCTTTAAGTCTTCTTAGTTTCGAATGGAAAAAGATTTATGTCCTGCTCTAAAGACCCAATCCTTGGAGCCAAAGCAATTCGTGGGCTCGGTTCTTGGAGGCATAACAATTCGTGGCCTCGAGGCAAGCCTCATACTCGAAGGACGCATACTGTCGAGAATTCGTGGAAGCAATTCAATTCGTGGCTTCAGTTTGACAGACACTTCTATGGCCATAGCTTCAAAGGGTTCTTTAATTGTTTATATTTCTTATTTTCTTATTATTCTCTTATTACATTTATCTATCGATAAGATACATTTAATTCATATAAGTCATGCTTAATAGTTTCATAAGTAACATTTTTCACGACTAGCAATACAATAAACAAGTCTCAACTCAAGTACAATCAATCCAACTCATATAGACATGCTTATATCACTTATAATCAACGTACTTTAAGATAAACACATCATCACATAAATATATCAATTAGGATTTCCAATTAACGAACTTATGGTTTTCATGATTGTGTAATATCGCGCATAGGTGGTTTATGGTTCTATAACTTTTCCTAATCATTATATATCTCTTAATCTAGCCATATAGCATCTTAAATTTCAGTTCTCCCTCAACTGTTCAATCAGCCCCGACTTTGCCCAAAACAGCACATTTTCACTCAAAAATTCATATCTTCCAATCTATTTATTCAACGCATACCAAAATTTACAAGAAATTACTATAAATTATCATGAAGCTACAATAAAATATTCAGGAATTTTGGGCAATTTATGAAAGAACAATAATTCGGACAACGAGGCTTAATTATTGAAAAATCTGCACCTAAATCATCAATTCAATTTTCCGATTTCTCTCACTTATTCTATTCAAGCTACTTTCATCAAATTCTCAATATACAACTCAATAATCATGCTCAACAATACTCAATCATCATTAAATCATGAATCGGACGCGTAATTCGCAACATGCTTTTGAATTCATGAGTTGCTAATTTCGTGAATTTAGGCCTCTAACTTCTTCAATTAAACCTATGGTTTCCAATTTCATACTTCAATTTCAAGTTCCATCCACCTAACTTATTTTATCTTTAGGGGATGAATTCAAATTACTCACCTTAGATCCTTAGTGTTTATAAGAATTTCGAGTGTTAGAGGATTTCGAATTAGGTATTTGAATTTTGTATTAAGCTTCTTCTTCCTTCCTCTCGGTCCCCTTCATCTTCCTTGCTACCCTTGCCCCTGGTCTCGGTTCTGTCTGGTTTCGCTGCTTGTCCTTCTCTCGCTAGCCGGCTGTCGTTCTTTCGCTTGCTGCGCGACGCAGCACACCGTGCCTCCTCTTCCTCTCTATTCCTCTTTGGTCTCTCTTTCACTCTCGTTCTCCGGCTCTCGCTTCGCGTCCCGATCCCTCTCACTTTTCCTCTTAATCTCTACTTCTGGATTTTTCTTCAATCTCCCATTCTTTTTCTCTATCTCTCCTCTCGGTTTCCTCTTCGCTTCCCGAGTCTCTCTTTCCTCTCGTTCTGTTTCATTCCTCTCGCTCCCTCTTGCTTTCCTCTCGTTTCTATTTTTCCCGTTCTTCTTCTCTCCCCTCTTTTCCTAATTACACCTAATGGACTTTGCTGCCCAAGTTTAATTAAACCTTAAGCTCTTATTGCCAGCACACAATAGGCTAGGCCAGTAACTCCTTTCCTATCTTCATTCCTTTTTCCTTTTATTTTAATTTTCTCGGTTTGGGTCAGTTATGTGAATTGGGCTAAAAATATTTCACAATCCCATTTTAGCTAACCCATGTTCGGTTTCAATTCTCGGTTTTAATTTCGACTCGAGAAAAATTGTAATTCAACTTAATTTAATAATTTCGACTTTTTCACTTAACTTTTAATAACTTAATTCATTACCAAGCAAGTCTGCTTAAATTTTCGGGTATTAAATCTTTTAAGCCAATCAAGATAGTATCTACATCCAAAGTACTTGAATTGATACATATGGATTTATGTGGTGAAATTCCTGTCAAAATCTTAGGAGGTAAATCATATGTGCTAGTTGTTGTTGATAATTACTCACCATTGACTCGAGTGTGTTTTTCTAAAGAACAAAAACGAAGCATTCAAAGAGTTTACTAAGATATACAGGAAAATACAAGTGGAGTATGAGATTTAGATTAGGCGAATTCGAACCGACCATGGAAGGAAGTTCGATTACTCATAATTTGCGGACTTACGTGACAAGAATGACAACTCTCATAACATCTCTACACTAAGAACTCCTCAACAAAATGGAGTAGTAGAGAGAAAGAAGAGAATATTTGAAGAAATAGGAAGGACAATGATGATTGAAAATAATCTACCATACTATTTATGGGATGAGGTAGTCAACACAGACAAACTACACGCTCAATAGATGCCTCGTTCGACCCATTCCGAGGAAAACACCCCGTGAGTTGTACAAAGGAATGAAGCCTAACATTTTCCACTTAAAACCATTCAGATGTAAATGCTTTTTGCATAACAATGGTAAGGAACATCCGACCAAATTTGATGCAAAGTTAGATGAAGGTATTTTTCGGTTACTCTTCACATAGTAAAGCTTATACAAGCTTCAAGAAGAGAACCAACAAAGTGGAAGAAAGTATCCACATTGTTTTTGATGAAATTTATCATGGCAGGACGGGTGAATCTACTTTCTTAGATCTCAAGCTCAATCGAGATGAAGAGAGCATAGTAGAAGCCGAGCTCAAAATGAACTAAAACAAAGGAACCGAACCAACTCGGAATGAGCAAGTTCAAGAACCGACTCAAATCACTGAAGGTCAAGCCAAAGAAGAAGATCAACAAGTTTAACCAACTGAAGATCAAATCAATCAACCAATAAACCTTGTAAATAAGAGGACATGTACAACATTAAAATATGCATCTAGTCACCCATCCGAGAACATTATTTCGCCATCAATAGTGGGGTAAGAACTTGTTCTTCTTTGTAAAATTTATGTTTATTTTCAACATTCATTTCATTAATTGAACCTTAAAATGTACTAGAAGTGCTACTTGAACCTGAATGGGTAGAAGCCATGCAAGAAAAATGAACTCAATTTGAAAGAAACCAAGTCTAGACTCGACCACCCAGTTATAGGAACCATATGGGTTTTCAAGAACAAACTAAATGAGGGAGGGTTGGTAGTTAGAAACAAAGCCAGATTACTAGCTCGGAGATATAACCAAGAACAAGGCACTACAAAAAAAAAAAGGAAAATAGCGACGAGAATTCCGACAGAATTTCCCAAATTCCAACGGAAAACCTGTCGAAAATACTCTCCGACGAATGGAAATCCAACAAGAATTCCTAGTGGAATCCCAGTTGGACTTTTGATGGGAATTGCGGTGGAGGTAAAAAAATTATTTCGACAAGACCAGTGGGAGTGTCCGATGGGAAGTCCCCGTCGGAAAAATTTCATCGGTATTTTCATTTTTTTATAGTGAGGAATCGAGTCAAGTGAAGCAAGTAATGATAATTCGGTTCCTCCACAAGTCCCCATCGGAAAAATTTAAAAGTGCTTGAGACTAGTACTCAAGATAATGAGACCGAGTCTAAGTACCTCGGAACGAGAGAATGAGCAACTAAAATAGAAGCTCAATCGGTCTCAAGAGTTAGTTTTGAAACTCACTCAAGCTAAGAAAAACCTTAATTTATTACTGGGTTCTTAGTGTGTCTCGCTTCGAAAAAAGGTCTTTGATATAATGTCTGAAGTGGAAGATAATCCGTATAGTAACATTTTCAAAACTTATTCCGGAACTATTATGTTCGGGAAGGCTGAGCATGGTCCCATTTATTCACAAAGAAAAAGGACTATGCCTAGACTAGCTTTCATGAAAAAGACTTCTCAACCTATGTACAAAAGGAGAGTTTTTCAAAAGAAAGAGACACATAATCAATTCTCAAGAAAGAAGACTCAAAATAAGACCAAACCCAAAATCATTCAAATCCGGGTTCCCAAAAGTGCTTTTCCTCGAAAAGGACAATAGTAAAAACTATTACTTGGTTTATAACAGGAAGTGAGAATGGTTATTGTTTCTATTTTTCAGGTTACTTAGAAACAAAAGGGTCATTGGTACCTAGACAATGGATGTTCACGCCATATGTTTGAAGACTCAACACTCTTCTCAAAATGAAAAGAGATGAAAGGAGGAAAACTCACATTTGGAGACAATAGCAAAGGTAAGATAGCTAGGATTGGCAAAATTGGTCAAAGAGATGACTCGGTCAGTCCAGTTTACCTTGTCAAAGGGCTCAAGTACAATCTTTTGAGAAATTCTCAATTGTGTGACAAAGGTCAATAGGTATGACTCACTCATACCAACTGCTTCATTTTTTATGCAATCACCAAAGAGACAAAGCTCTCGGGTCCGAGGTGAGGTAACACCTACATTATTTCTCTCTCCGATTCTAGTCAAGATTTATCCGGTTTAAAAATTTCTTTGAATCATGATTCATGGACATGGCATCGTAGACTAGGCCATATTAGCATGCATACTATCAAGAAACTTGCATCTCATGGATTAGTTAGAGGTTTACCTAACTGTTCATTAAAGAAAGATAAATTTGTGATGCATGCACAATAGGAAAATAAGTGAAATCATCTTTTAAGCCACTCAAGTCGAGTATCTACATCCAAAGTACTTGAATTAATACATATGGATTTATGTGGTGAAATTCTTGTCAAAAGCTCAAGAGGTAAATCATCTCGTGCTAGTTATTATTGATAATTACTCACTATTTACTCGAGAGTGTTTTTCTAAAGAACAAAAACGAAGCATTCAAAGAGTTCACTAAGATATACAGGAAAATACAAGTGGAGTCCGAGACTTAGATCGGGCGAATTCGAATTGACCATAGAAGGAAGTTCGATTACTCGGAATTTACGAGACTTATGTGACAAGAATGACAACTCTCATAACTTCTCATCGGTAAGAACTCCTTAACAAAATGGATTAATAGAGAGAAAGAAGAGAATACTTGAAGAAATAGGAAGGACAATGATGATTGAAATTTATCTACCCTACTATTTATGGGCCGAGGCGATCAACACAGACAAACTACATGCTTAACGGATGCCTTATTCGACACATTACGAAAAAAACACCCTATGAGCTGTATAAAGGAATGAAGCCTAACATTTTCTACTTTAAACCATTCATATGTAAATGCTTTTTGCATAACAATGGTAAGGAACATACGACCAAATTTGATGCAAAGTTAGATGATGGTATTTTTCTAGGTTACTCTTCACATAGCAAAGCTTAAAGAATCTTCAACAAGAGAACTAACAAAGTGGGAGAAAGTATAGGATACATTGGTCAACACTTATGAAGGCACTACAAAAAACGGGAAATAGCGACGAAAATTCGACGGGTTTTTCGATAGAATTTACCAAAATCTGATAGAAACCCCTTCGAAATTCCCTTTCTACGAACGGAAATCCAACGGGAATTCCATCGAGGTAAAAAAATTATGACGAAATTCCCGTCGGATACTTTTTGCGACGGAATTCCGATCGGAGTGTCCGACGGGAAGTCCTGTCCGAAAAATTCCGTTGGTATTTTTATTTTTTTATTGAGGAACCAGTCAAACGAAGTAAGCAAAGATAAGTCAATTCCTCCACAACTATGAGTCTGTTCAAGATGGAACTCGACGAGAACATCACTCGTATGTACATTCGATTCACCGAGATTGTCAACAATCTCAAATCTCTTGGAAGAAAGATATTTCATAAAGAAAAATTCTAAGAAGTCTACCCAAGAGAAGATGGGGTCCAAGGTAACAGACAATTAAGGAAGCTCAAGATCTCTCTCGGTTGAAGCCGGATGAGCTCATTGGAAAACTACTCGATCATGAGCTGCAACTAGAAAAAGAGGAAGCTGAGGTCAACACCAAAAGGAACTTTACAATTAAAGCCTCAAAAGACAGATGCCAAAGTTTCAGCTCCTCGGATGCTGAAGAGGATCCCATGGAACTCATTGTGAGAGGTTTTAAGAAGATGGTGAAATATAAAAAGTGGTAAAGGAGGCCAAAGTAGGAGTTGTACAAGAAAGAGAAGAAAGGTAAATATTCATCCTCTGCTAATTTATCTTTAACTACGTACTCTTGATGTTTTAAGTGTGGTAGCAAGTAGCACATAGTTAAAGAATGTCCAAAGAGAAAAAAAGGACAGAAAGAAGAAATAGGTTATGGTAGCTACCTCGAGTCCTTATGATTCGAGAGGAAGATGATGACTCGATGAGTGAAAGTGTCTAATGGCACTATTAGACTCATAAGCTGCATCCGAGTCGAGACAGTGATGGTTCACATGCTGAGCGAGACAAATCCTCATGAGGTAATTAACTATTTCCTCAAGTTTTCCAAACTTGATCTTGCTAGATACATCTTTACTTTGGAAGAAAAGTCTAATTCTGATTTTATTCAATTCAAAGAGCAACTATAATCTCTAACTACTACGAGCATTACTTTGAAAAAGGAACTAAAAAATTTGAGAAAAAATTTGAAAGTGTTTGAGACCGAGTACTTAAGATAATGAGACTGGGTATCGGTGCCTCGAGAATAGAGAATGAGCAAGCTGAAACAGTACACTCAATGAGTCTCAAGAGGTTGTTTTAAAACTCACTCAAGGTCAGAAAAACCTTGATTTATTACTTAGCTCTCGGTGTACCTCATTTCATAAAGAAGGTCTTGGTTACAATGCAGAAGGGAAAGATAGCTCTTACTACAACCTTTTCAGGAAGGCTTAGCATGGTCCCATTCATTCACAAAGAAAAAGGACTGAGCTCGGACCTATTTTCATGAAAAAGTCTTCTCAACCTATTTACGAAAGGAAAGGTTTTCAAAGAAAAGAGACACAAACTCATTTCTCTAGAAGGAAGACTCAAAATTAGATCAAACCCAAAATTATTCAAATCTAGTTTCCCAAAAGCGCTCTTCCTAAAAAAATACCACAAGTAAAAATAGTTGTTGGGTTTGTAAGAGGAAGTGAGAAGGTTTAGTTTGTTTTTGTTTTGTAGGTCACTAAGAAACGAAAAGGTTAGTGGTAGTTAGACAGTGGATGCTCAAGCCATATGTTTGGGGACTCAAGACTCTTCTCGGAGCTAGAAAAAATGAAAGGAAAAGGTCACATTTGGAGACAATAGCAAAGGCAAGATAGTTAGGATTGGAAGGATTGGTTAGGGAGACAATTCAGTCGGGATAGCCTACCTTGTTAAGACGCTCAAATACAATTTTTCGAGCATTCTCAATTATGTGACAAAGCTCAAGAGGTAAGATTCACTCAAACCAACTGCTTCATTTATGATGTAGTCACCAAAGAAACTAAGCTTTTAGGTCTTAGGTCAGGTAACACTTACACCATTCCTCTTTCATACTCTAATTAAGATCTATCATGCTTAAAAGCATCACTTAATGATAATTCATGGAAATGGCGCCGTAGACTAAGCCATATTAGCATGCATACCATTAAGAAGCTTGCATCTCATAGATTAGTTAGAGATTTACCTAACTATGATTTTAAGAAAGATAAAATATGTGAGGCATGCACAAAAGGAAAGCAAGTCAAGATTTGTGTGGTGAAATTCTCGTGAAAAGCTTAGATAAATCATATGTGCTAGTTATTGTTGATGATTACTCACGATTTACCTAGGTGTGCTTTCTGAAGAAAAAAATAAAGCATTCAAAGAACTCACTAAAAGTTGCAAGAAAATTCAAGTGGAATCCGAGACTCGGATCAGGAGAATTCGAACCGATCGTGGAAGAGAGTTTAACTACTCGGAATTTGCATACGTTTGTGACAAGAATGGAATCTCCTTCAACTTCTCAGCATTAAGAACTCCTTAACGAGAATGGAGTAGGGAAAAAAAGAACAGAACACTTGAAGAAATAGGAAGGACAATGATGATTGAAAATTATCTACCTTACTATTTTTGGGCTGAGGCAATCAACATAGCAAACTACACGCTCAATAGATGCCTCATTAGACCCATTCTAAAAATGACACCCTATGAGCTATACAAGGGAAAGAAGCCCAACATTTCCTACTTCAAACCGTTTAGATGTAAATGTTATGTGCATAACAATGGTAAGGAACATCTAACTAAGTTTGATGCACGAGCAGATGATGGTATATTTACGGGTTATTTATCTCATAGTAAAGCTTATAAAATCTTTTATAAGATAACCAACAAAGTAGAAGAAATTATCCACGTTGTCTTTTATGAAATTTATCATGGCAGGACAAGTGAATCCACTTTCTTAGATCTCAAGGTCAATAGAGATGAAGATTATATAGCTGAACGTGGGCTCGGAATGAATCAAAACAAAGGACTCGAGGCAAATCGGAATGAGCCAACTCGGAATGAACAAACTCGGAATGAACCAGTTGAGGAGCTAACTCGGACTACTAAAGGACAAGCTGAAGATGTTCAACAAGCCGAGGAACAAATCATTCAACCAACAAACCCGGTAAATTATAGGACAGGTAAAGCTTTTAAATATGCATCCAATCACCCACCGGAGAATATTATGTCTAATATCAACGAGTGGGGTAAGAACTCGTTCTTCTTTGCAAAATCTATGAGGATTCTCAGCATTCATCTCATTCATTGAACCTAAAAATGTACTAGGAGCCATATTTGAACCTGAATAGGTAGACCCCATGCAAGAAGAATTAACTCAATTTGAAAGAAACTAAGTCCGGACTATAACCAAACTACCTTTAGACCACCCGAGTAATAGGAACTAAATGGGTTTTCAAGAACGAACTAGATAAGGGAGGGTTGGTAGTCGAATTAAGGCTAGATTAGTTGCTCAAGGATATAATCAAGAAGAGGGAATTGATTGTGGGGAAACCGCTGTACTGTTGCTAGGATTGAGGCAATAAGAATTCTCTTCACATTTGCATATAACATGAATATTAAGATTTATGAAATGGATGTTAAGTGTGAATTTCTCAATCGTTATATTCAAGAAGAAGTTTATATTGAGCAACCCCTTGGATTTGAAAACTCTCAATTTTCAAATCATGTTTTCGAATTGCAAAAAGTTTTGTATAGTCCGAAACAAGCTCCCAAAGCTTGGTATGAAAGAGTAAGTAATTTCTTGGTTGAAAATGACTTCAAAAGAGTTTCTTGGTTGAAAATGACTTCAAAAGAGTTTCTTGGTTGAAAATGACTTCAAAAGAGGTCTCATTAACAAAATTCAAATTTATATTGATGACATAATTTTTGGAGCTACTAATGAAACTCTATGTCAAGAGTTTTCCGAGTTAATGAGATAAGAGTTCCAAATAAGTATGATGGGAGAACTCAATTTCTTCCGTTAACTACAAATCAAGCAAGAGAAGGATGGCATTTATGTTCATCAATCAAAATACTCCAAGTAGTTATTGAAGAAGTACAAGCTATAAGAGGTGAAGCATGCAACAACACCTATGAGTAGTAGTACAAAACTGGACTCGGATGAGAAAGGTAAAGTAGTAGATCGAAACTCTATAGAGGTATGATTAGATCTCTACTTTAGCTTACATCTAGTAGGCCCGAGATATCATGTTTATTGTTTGCCTTTGTGCAAGATTTCAAGCTAACCCTAACGAATCACATCTCAATCTGGTGATGAGAATCTTTATATATCTTACGGGGACTCGGACAAGTGGTCTCCTGGCATTCAAAAAGAAAAACTCGGTTGCTTTATCAATTGCTGAGGCTGAGTCCATAGCACCGAGAGCTTGTTGTGCTCAAATTCTCTTGATCAAGCAACACGTGAAGAATCTAGGACTATCATTCACATCAATCCCAATCAATTATGATAATCAAAGTGTCATCAGCATCACCAAGAATCCGAGTTCGAGCATTCTAAAACGAAACACATTGAGGTTATGTATCATTTTTACGTGAGAACATTCTGAGAAAGGTGATATTGAACTTGAGTTTGTTTTAACTAAATTTCAAATGGCTGATGTTTTCACCAAACCTCTAAGTGAAGCTCGGTTTTGCTTTATTAGGAATGAACTTGGCATGTTAATTGCATGATTATCCGATTTATTGTACCAGTTGTTTAGAATTTGATTTATTGTTATGCTTTCCGAGTGAATAAGAAATGGATAAGTTGAATCAAGATGTGGCTGAGCTATGAGTTATTAGTTTTCTGAGTGTGTTCCGAGTCACTCGGACACATCACCGAGTCGGACTCGGATTATGAGAAAAATGGACATCAAAATTTTGATATCATCTCTAGATTAATGGAGAATCTTAGAAATATTTTGGAAAATTTCTTTTTCTCTCTCTAGCAATGAACGATCCGCAAACTAGCCATTGGAGGGAAGTCTGTTGCAAAGCTAGCTGTTACACACTAGAATACTCAACAGTTTGATAACCGCTACTTTGAGGGCTGAGTTAGAAATGCTTTTGTTTAATGAAAGCTTCCATTTTATAAATAGCACCCCTTTGTTCTCATTCGATCACTTTGTTATTTCTTACTCTTACTCTTACTTTCTTTGCTCTCGTACTCGAAACTTCTCGCATTACTCTCTCTCTCTCTCTCTCTCTATTCATCTACTCTCTTCTCTCTTTTCACTTAACTCCTCTCACTCTCTATCAATCATGCCTAAAAGAGGAAGTGCAATGGAAGGTGGTTCAGCCACAAAGAAAGCCATAACCAAATCTTCTAGTTACGAAAATCCTCAAAAGGATCCATCTATGGGAAAAGCCCTTGCTCTCGATGACAACAAACTCATTGTAGCGCAACATTACTTTATCGATGAGAAATTCATCTCCACCACCACTTTTTCTTGGGTCAAATCAACTCTCAACACAGGTGTGTTCCAATACTTGTGTTTACGTGACTACATCTATCTAGAACTCAGTAATCGAGTTCTATTCTCGAATGACGACGAGAGAAAACATTATCTCTTAATGGCAAGGCAAAATCATTCGCATTAACCTTGCTCTCCTTCACAATATTTTCAATGTGAAGTGTTCTTTTTCTAAACTACAACCCATGTTGTTTAATGAAGTCGCTGATGACTTCTTTAAAAAATACGCAAAAGAATTTCCTAAGTAGAGAGAATTTTTTGTGACTCGGATGACATTTGAAGCAAGAATTCTTTGCTTCATCTTGATGTAAACTTTCTTTTCCTTCTACCCCTACAAAGAGAACCCTCACAACAATGTTCTTAATGTTCTCTATGATATCCTTGAAGGGTATGAGGTTGACCTTTTCCCATTTAACTTGGAGCATATTCCATCTGTTCCTTCTAATTAGAAGAAGCCTCCTTACCCTTTTGAAGCTCTTCTTTTGCCATCTTTGCTAAATTCGAGGTAAATCTCCCTTCGATCCCCACAAATTTCTAGAGCATGTTGTGTGTATAGGTAGAGATGAGCACATTGGCCTAAGATACCGGGAAATACAAGGCTGGTGTCCGGGTTCACACTTCGAACTTGCTCCCCCTCCTCCTTAGACTTGGAAAGATTTTTAGCCTCCTTTTTCTTGTCGGACCTTCATCCTCCCAAGATGCCCATTCTCTCAACTTGCTTCAGAAGTTGGCTACTCAATTTGTTGCTCTCACCAAAGAGTTAACGTCAACTCTAGGAACCTTCTAAGCGTTCATGCCGATTCGACTCAGCTCTACAGCAAGGCTTAGATTCAAATTGATCGAGTCAAGCCTTAGTTGCTGAACTCAAGGAGGTAGTCAAGCGCCTACAAGACCAAATTCGCCACCTTCAAGAAAGAAGATCCAAAGCTGCTGAGGATTCGGAACCCTCTAAAGAAGTATAACCCTCGAGTCCTTAAGCTCTTCTAATTCCGAGTCGAAGAAGAAGAAGGAGAAGTCTGAAGGAGAAGGAGAAAGAGAAACTAGAGCAGCCCCGGATAAGGGCCAAGAAGAGAAAGAACGTGAGGTGATTTCCTCATATTACACTCGGTTGCCTCGAAGAGGCTGGCAATGCGAGGCAGTCTAAGGCCCCCTCGTCTGTTCAATAGGCTCCAGCTGAAGAGGCTGAGGGGTTAGAAGAAGAACCAAAGGACCTACAATCTCCGACTCGCAGGAGTATAATTGAAATTCCAAATTTGCCTCTCCTCTTGCCTCCTCACCCATCTACATCTACTCAAGGCTACAAGTGCGAGACGTTGTCATCGTTCTTCTTCCTCAACTCGAACTACTCCTCCTCGCTCTTAATTTCAAATTTTTTTATACAACATCTGTGTACTTTATTGTTAGTTCTTCCCTATTTTATGTTGATGAAATGCATAGGGGAGAGAAAAGAGACATGTTTGGTTCGGGGGGTTTTTTATTTAATTTTTTTAGTATCTATGTATTTCGACCTTTAATGAATGAAATTTTCTTAGTTCTAAGCATACATGATCTATCTATCTTTTTACTCTGATTTATTTTATCAATACTTTCTTATAATCCTTTTATAACTATGCTCTAATACTTTAATAAGTATGTTCCGAGTTGTATATGATCAAAAGCATTTTGATATTGTTGTTTAAATATTTTTTTGCTCTAATAATGAGACAATGAAAACATAACTTTTTGAATTGTTAGCTTCTATGTTAAGTATGGTATGCCTTTCATCCAGAAAGGGGAGATTGAAGACTCGTGTATAACTCTCTATCTCTCTATGGTTTTGATTTCAAGTCATTCTAAGCATTTAAGAAGCTCATCTTAAAGTTTTCAACTTTGTCCGACTCACTCGTAAATCATCTATTGAGTATAACGCATTTAAGCTGGGTTGTTGACCCACTCGGACACCACACAAAAGGATGGCATAAGTAAATAATTTCATGAACACTTTATATTCCGAGCACTAACTTAATGGTCTAGCTGAAAATAAATTACTACGTTAATTCTTCTTTCTAAGTCAATTTATTGAATGAAATTACTTACTTGATCGAGATTATGCATTCCGATTATTCAATCTTTATAACTTGATCATTTAAAGGATTAACTAAAGATGTAATTTGAACTTAATGATTAAAAGACTCGGAAAATTCCATTCCGTTAGAGTTGAAGATAATTTAGCACTTAATTATTTAGAATTAATTATTTTCTTTGCCTAATCTTGGACCCAAGTATTTCTATACTTTGAGTACCACTTTGATTTGCTTTTGCAGGTTGAATAAAGTATTTTAATCTTATTTTGAAAAGCAAAAGCAACCGATTTCTAGCCGTTGAACACCAGCAGATAGAAAAGCAACATTTACGGACAAGGCTAAGACACCGTGTTAGGGTTGTTTGTTACCAAATCCGAGTAAACTTGAACTTTGAGTCTAATGGTTGTTTCCACCCCATATTTCAGTCACAATTGGTGGAATGGACTGCTTATCGAGCCAAGGACCAAAGCACAACCTTCACATTGCAACGACTCCTTTTACGAGTGACTCGGACTAGCCATTACAACGGCTAATAAAGCTCACAAGTCTCAACAGTTACTCTACCCTGCTGAGTATAAATAGAAGCCTTTTCACAAGACCCGAAAATCGCTGGATCGGAATATAATCTACTCTCACTTAATCTTCTAGCTTACAACTCTAATTCTTAAAATCTTGCTTTTTGAGTTGTAAAGAGAAAGTCTTGTAATAACTTCTACTCTTTTCTATTATCCGTTAAGTCCCTTGATCGAGCTATAAGGGTTAACTCAGCTCAATTGTACCTAGTTGTAAAGGTTGCCTTAGTCGAGAATTACAAGATCGAGATAAGGGAACTTCTAAGTCTAGAAAACATTATAAGGAATTGTTTAAGGGAGCAATTCGGTAAATTCAGTTCCTTGTATTTTATGGATTGAAAATAGTGGATTTGACTTGGTGCTTGAATTAGCATCGTCGGTGGTTTTTCTACCTCGAGGAAGGTTTCCACATATTTTCTATGTCTTGTACTTTCTGAGTCCTATCTAGACTCAAAATTATTTTCTAAGTCTCTGTTTTGAAGAATTGTTTGGTAATTCAAAAACGTCATCCATCACCCTATTCACCCCCTTTAGGGTGACTTAAACTCTTCAAGAGCTAAGCTTCAATGATAATCAAAGTTCCATCAGCATCACCAAGAATCCTGAAGGTTTGTTCGTGGAGAGTCTAAGTCATCCTAGAGGGGGATGAATAGGGTGATTAAGAAAATTAAACAATTTTTCCAACAGTTCAGCTCAACAATAGATTCCGAGTCTAGATTGAACATAAAAAGTTATAACACGATTTATGTGGAAACCCTCCTGGGCGGAAAACCACGGACAGTGCTAATCCAAGCACTAAGTCAAATCAACTATTTTGAATCCACAAAATATAAAGAACTCTCTACCGGAATTGCTCCATTAAACAATTCCTTAAAATGTTTTCCTATACTTAGAAGTTACCTTATCCGATCTTGTACTTCCGGACTGAGGTAACCTTTATAATCGGGGACAACCGAGCTATGTTAACCCTTACAGCTCATTCAAGGGACCTTACTTAGAAAGTAAGAAGACAATGTAACCGATTACAAGACTTTCTTTACAACTCGAGAAAATAATAAATACGGACTTGGAGTTGTAAATAGAAGATTGAGTAAGAATAATAAATTTAGTTCAAGCAATGTGTTCAAGCAATCTGTTCAGCAATCTTCTAGTCTTGTAAAGTGGCTTCTATTTATATACAACTAGGCAGAGTGACCATTGATTCTTGGTTCCGGATAGAAGTCTTCACTAGCCATTGTAATGGCTCTTCCGAGTCACTCGAAAAGATCCGTTGGAATGTGAATGTTATGCAATGGCTCTTGGCTCCAAAAGATGGTTCAATCACTTGGTGGTGACTAAAAGCTGTGGTGGAAACAACCGTTAAGCCTAGAGTTGCAGTTTTCCAGTTTTGGAAACAAACAACACCGACACGGTGTCCGAGCCATGTCCGAAGTAGCTAAAACTTGTCTGCTGGTGATTAACGGCTAGAAACTGGTTGCTTTTGTAATTCAAAAAATAGATTAGCCTCGTTTGAATAACCTACAAAAGCAAACCACATTGGTTCTCAAAGTATAAAATACTTTGGTCCAAGATTAGGCATGGAGAATAATTAAATTAGAATAATTAAATGCTTAATTATCTTTGGCCCAAAAGAGTTGAATTTTCCGAGTCTAATATTCAATATACTCAAATTCCATTTGAGTCAATCCTAAGGATGATCAAGTACAAATAGTAAAATATCATAGTATAACAACTTGATCTAGTCAAATAATTCTCAAGGAAATAAGTCGACTTAGAAAAAGGAATTAATGTTGTAATTCTCTTTCCGTTGAAATACACGATCGGTGCTCATTATAGAAGTGTTAGAGAAATTATTTGAGCATGCGATAGTTTAGAGTGATGTCTAAGTAAGTAAGAAACACCATTGTAGGAGATATAAAATGAGGCGCTTTTTGAGTCGAGTCGGAATAGAATGAAAACTTAGACAAGAGTTTCTATAGTGCTTAGAATGACTTAAAATCCAAACTTAAGAGAGACAAGATTTGTACCTGAGTCTTCATGTAATACTCATAATGACTTCTAATTAAAAACTAAGTCTTTAAATCCAGTTCAACACTCAAACACAAAGCTCATTTAGGTCGGATATCTTTTTCTAAGAGACCATTTTGAAAAAGGTGATATTGAACTTGAGTTTAATCCTACAAAATTTCAATTAGCTGACATTTTCACAAAGCCTCCGAGTGAAGATTAGTTTTGTTTTATTAAGAATGAACTTGGTATGATGATGACATGAGTATATTATTGCAATATTATTTGAGTAATTACATGAGTATTTATGAGTTTGATTGTATGTCGTATGTTATAAGTGAATAACAAATGGATCAGTTGAATCATAATGAAACCGAGGTGTGAGTTATTAAGTTTTGAGTGTATTTTGAGTTACTCGGACACCTTACTGAGCAAAACTCAGTTTATGAGAAAAATAGACATCAAAATTATGAGATCGTGTCTAAATCAATAGAGAATTTTGGAAATGGTTTAGAAAAGTTCTTTTTCTCTCTCTTTCATAGGAACAGATCAGTGAAGATTCGGGTATAACTCTCTAACTCTTTATGGTTTTGATTTCAAGACATTCTAAGTGTTAAGGAAGTTGTACCTTAAGTTTTAAATATTGTTTGACCTACTCATAAACCATCTCATGAAAAGAACTCACTTAACTAGATTTCGACCCACTCAAACACCACTCGGAACAATGATATGAGTAAATAATTTTACAAACAATTCATATTACGAGAACTGAGTGAATGATCTAATAGAAAATGAACTTTTCTCTTTTCCAAGTTAGTTTATTGTATGAAATTAGTTACTTGATCAAGTTTATGAATTTTGCTTATTCAACTCTAATAACTTGACCATTTACAGAATTTATTCAAGATGGAATTTGAACCTAATGAATATTAGACTAGAAAATTCCATTCTTTTGGGTTGAAGATAATTTAGCACTTAATTATTTTGAATTAATTATTATCTTTTTACCTAATCTTGGACCAAAGTATTTTTATACTTTGATTACTACTTTTATTTGCTTTAGTAGGATGATTAAAGTATTTTAATCTTATTTTGAGAAGCAAAAGCAACCGATTTCTAGTCGTTAAACACCAACAAACGAAAAGCAACATTTGTAGACAAGGCTCGAGATACCGTGTCGGGGTTGTTTGTTTCCAAATTTGGTAAGCTTCATCCTTGAGCCTAACGGTTGTTTCAAGTCCAGTTTTCAGTCACAACCAATGGGATGGACTACTTTTTGAGCCAAGGACCACCGCATAATGTTCACATTACAACGACTCCTTTTCCGAGTGACTTAGAGTAAGCTGTTACAATGGCTATTGAAGCTCACAAGTCCGAACAAGTCTCAATGACCACTCTACCTTGCTGTGTATAAATAAAAGCCTCTGTAAAGGACATGAAGATTGCTTGGAACAAAAATTATTCTACTCTTACTTAATCTACTAGCTTACAACTCTAGTTTTTAAGTTCTTACTTTATGAGTTGTAAAGAGAAAGTCTTGTAATCAATTCAACTTTCGGTTCTCTGCTAAGCCCAATGACTGAATTATAAGGGTGAACTCGGTTAAGTTGTTTCCCAGCCGTAAAAGTTACCTTTGTTTGGAAGTACTAGATCGAGATAAGGAAATTTATGAGTCTAGGAAAAACTTGTTAGTGAATTGTCTAGGGGAGCAATTCAGTAAAGAGTCAATCCTTATATTTTGTGGATTCAAAATAGTGGATTTGACATGGTGTTTGGATTAGCGAGTGTCTGTGGTTTTTTGCCCCATGAGGGTTTTCCACGTATATTTTTGTTCTACTTATTTCGAGTCCAATCTAGACACGAGAATTGTTTTCTATGTCTTTACCGTGTAGAATTCTTTGATAATTCTCAACAATCTTCTATCACCCTATTCACCCCCTCATTTAGGGTGACTTAACCTGTCCAAGGGCTAACCATCAATTGATATCGAGCTTAGCCTTTCAAGAGGATCTAAGAATCCAAAGGTCTAAAGATCAAATGGCTTAGAGCAATGAATAATTCAATAAAGGAAGATCTTTCACCGAGACAACCCAAGTTCAAAGGGTCAAACATTGCACACTTGGAAGAAGTTAATGGAGTGCTTCATCCAGGACTATGATGCGGAGGTCTAGAACATCATCCAGAATTGAAACTTCACTCCTATGAAGATGGAAGGAGCAAGATATGTACCAAAGGTGATGTCCGAGTTCACCATTGAAGAGAATGAGAAGTATATGAAGAACTACAAGGTCATGAACACTCTAATGTGTGGTATCAACTCAGAAGAATACAATAGAGTGTTTGCGTGTGACAGAACCAAAGAAGTACGGGATACACTCGGTGAACACTTATGAAGGAACCAGTCAAGTTAAGCAAGCAGAGATAAGGCGGTTCCTCCTCAAGTATGAGCTGTTCAAGATGAGACATAACGAGAACATCACTCGGATGCTCTTCCGCTTCACCGAGATTGTCAATAATCTTAAATCCCTTGGAAGAAAGATCTCTCACGAAGAGATTGTTGGAAAAATTCTAAGAAGCCTACCCAAAAGAAGATGGGGTCCCAAGGCGACAACAATCAAGGAAGCATAAGATCTCTCTCGGTTGAAGTCGGATAAGAGGAAGTTACTCATGAGTTGTGCCTAGAAGAAGAGGAAGCAAAGCTCAGCACCAAAAGAAACATTACACTCGGAGCCTTAGATGACAAACAATAAAGTTTGAGCTCCTTAGATTTTGAAGAGGATCCTATGGCACTCATTGCCTGAGGTTTCAAGAAGATGATGACATACAAAAAGTCACCAACGAGGCCAAAGCGGGAGTTTTATAAGAAAGACAAGAAAGGTAAATATTCATCCTTTTCCAATTTGTCTTTAACTAAGAACTCTGGTTGTTTTGAGTGTGGCGATAAGGAGCACATAGTCCAAGAGAAAGAAGGTTAGAAAGAAGAAAAAGGATATGGTGGCTACCTAAAGTTATGATGATTCGGAAGAAGATGATGATTATGATGACTCAAAATGTCTAATGGCACTATCAAACTAAGAAGTCTGGATCCGAGTCGGATAGTGATGGTTCGGATGTTGAGGAGATAAATCCTCAAGAGGTAATTAACTATTTCCCCAAGTTTTCCAAACTTGATCTTGTTAGATACATCTTTACTTTGGAAGAAAAGTCTAATTCTGATTCTTTTGAATTCAAAGAGCGAGTAGAGTCTCTTACTACTAAGAGGATCACTTTGAAAAACGAACTAGAAAATTTGAGAAAAAATATGAACGTGCTTGAGACCAGTACTCAAGATAATGAGACTAAGTCTAAGTGCCTCGGAACGAGAGAATGAACAACTAAAACAGAAGCTCAACGAATCTCAAGAGTTAGTTTTAAAACTTACTCAAGGTCAAAAAAACCTTGATCTTTTACTTGACTCTCGGTGTGTCTCATTTTGAAAAAAGGTCTTGGTTACAATGCGGAAGGGAAAGATAACTCTTACTACAACCTTTTCAAAATTGATTCCGGAACTGTTAAGCTCAGGAAGGCTTAGCATGATCCCACTCATTCATAGAAAAAAGGATCGAGAATTTTCATGAAAAATCCTTCTCAACCTCGTTTACACAAGAAAAGGTTTTTTAAAAAAGAGACAGACTCATTTCTCTAAAAGGAAGACTTAAAATCGGATCAAACCTAAAATTATTCAAATCTAGGTTCCGAAAAGTGCTTTTCCTCATAAAAGACCACAGTAAAAATAGTTATTGGGTTTATAAGAGGAAGTTAAAAGGGTTAGTTTGTTTCGTTTTGCAGGTCACTTAGAAACGAAAGGGTCACCGGTACTTAGACGGTGGATGCTCACGCCATATGTCCGGGTACTTACGAATCTTCTTAGAACTGGATGAAATGAAAGGAGGAAAGGTTACATTTAGAGACACTAGCAAAGGCAAGATAGTTGGGATTAGAAGGACAATTTAGTCGAGTCCAATCTACCTTGTCAAGGGACTCAAATACAATCTTTTGAGCATTTCTCAATTATGTGACAAAGGTCAAGAGGTAAGGTTCACTGAGACCAACGACTTCATTTCGATATAGTCACCACGGAAACAAAGCTTTCAAGTGTAAGGACAGGTAACACTTACACCATTCGTCTTTGAGATTCTAATCAGGATTTATAATTTAAGGCATCTATTAATGATGATTCATGGACATGGCATCGTAGATTAGGTCATATCAACATGCATACCATTAAGTAGCTTACATCTTATGAATTAGTTAGGGGTTTACTTAATCGTGCATTTAAAAAGATAAAATTTGTGAGGCATGTACAAAAGGAAAGCAAGTTAGTTCATATGGATTTGTGTGGTGAAATTCTGTGAAACGTTTAGGAGGTAAATCATATGTGTTGGTTATTATTGATGATTAATCACGATTTACCTTGGTGTGTTTTTTAAAGAACAAGAATAAAGCATTCAAAGAGTTTACTAAGATCTTCGGGAAAATTCAAACAGAGTCTAAGGCTCAAATAAGGAGAATTCTAGTTAACTATGGAAGAGAGTTCGATTACTTAGAATTTGCACACTTTTGTGACAAGAATGATATCTCCCACAACTTCTCAACACCAAGAACTCCTCAAACAAATGAAGTGGTGGAGACAAAGAACATAACACTTGAAGAAATAGGAAGGACAATGATGACTGGAAATGATCTACCTTACTATTTCCAAGCCGAGGCAGATCAACACAATAAACTACACTCTTAACGGATGCCTCATCGGACCCATTCGGAAGAAGACACCCTATGAGCTATACAAGGGAAAGAAGCCCAACATTTCCTACTTCAAACCATTTGATGCAAATTCTATGTGCATAACAATGGTAAGTAACATCTAACTAAGTTTGATGCAAGGTTAGGTGAAGGTATCTTTACTGGGTTATTCATCTCATAGTAAGGCTTATAGAATCATTAACAAGAGAACCAACAAAGTGAAAGAAAGTATCCACATTGTTTTTGATAAGATTGATCATGGCAGGACAAGTGAATCCACTTTCTCAAATCTCAAGCTCAACCGAGACAAGATGATATTATTAAAGAAGAGCTCAAGATATATCAAAATAAAGTGAGGCAACTCAGAATGACCCGACTCAAAATGAACAAACTCAGGCATAATCCAGGTTCAAGAGCTAACTCGGACTCATCGAAGGACAAACCGAAGATTTTCAACAAATTGAAGAACGAGACCATTCAACCAAAAACTCGGTGAACCGGAGGACAAATAGATCTTTCAAATATGCAACCGGTCAACCACCTAAGAATATTCTTTCCGATATCAACAGTGGGGTAAAAACTCATTCTTCTTTGCAAACTATATGCACATTTTCAGCATTCATTTCGTTAATTGAACCTAAAAATGTACTAGAAGCCCTACTTGAACCTGAATAGGTAGACACCATGCAAGAAGAATTAACTCAATTTGAAAGGCCCCATGTCCGGACTCCGACCAAATGACCCTCTAGCCACCCGAGTAATAGGAACCAAATGATTTTTCAAGAACAAACTCGATGAGGGACGGTTGGTAGTAAAAAAAAAAAGGTCAGATTAGTTGCTCAAGGTTAAAACCAAGAAGAGGATATTGATTGTGGGTAAACCTTTGCACTTATTGCTATGAGTTATTAGTTTTCTAAGTGTGTTCCGAGTCACTTAGACACATCACCGAGTCGGACTCAAATTATAAGAAATAGACATCAAAATTCCGGGATTATATGTACATCAATGAAGAACCTCCGAAATGTTTTCAAAAATTCTTTTTCTCTCTTCGATACGCAAACAATCTGGAAAACTAGTTATTAGAGGGAAGTAGTTTTGAAGCTAGTGGTTACATAGTGGAATACTCAACGGTCTGCTACCCATTGCTTTGAGGACTAAGTTAGAATGGCTTTCATTTCATGAAAGCTAGTGTTCTACAAATGGCACTCGCTTCATTCTCATTAGCTACTTTCCTATTTCTTGCTCTCACTTTCTCATACTTTGCTCTTCCTCGCATGCTCAACTCTCTCTCTCTCTCGTTCATCCGTTCACCTCAATCTCTTTCTTTTAATCCCTCTCACTCTTTTTCTCAATTATGCCTAAGAAAGGTTCACCATGGAAAGAGCTTCAACCATGAAGAAGGCTTGAACCAAATATACTCGCTCTCAAATCCCCAAAAGGATTCAACTAAGGCCAAAGCCCCTTCCCTATGATGATCCATAAATCATCGTGGCTCAGTGAGTTTTTCATCGATGAGAAATTCTTCTCCTCCATCACTTTCTCAAGGGTCAAATCCACCATCAAAACAGGAACTTTCAAGTACTTGTGTTTCTATGACTACATCTACCCGTAACTCGTCACCGAGTTCATGCTCACATGATAGCATGAGATAATGCCATCTCTATTGTCATTTAAGGCAAGGTAATTCGTATCAACCTTACACTCTTTCACAATCTCTTCAAAGCGAAGTGTCTTTTCCTTAACTCCAACCCCATTCCATTCAATGAAGTCGCCGATGACTTCTTTGATAAGTATGCTAAAGAATTTCCTAAGTCTAGAAAGAATTTTTCTATGACTCGGATGACTTCCTTTTCCCGTTCATTCTAGAACCCAAACAAGCAATGTTCTTAAGGTTCTCTACGAAATCCTTGAAGGGTATGAGGTTGACCTTTTTCCCTTTCATTCTAGAACAGATTCCTTCTGTTCCTTCTAACTAGAAGAAGCCTCCTCATCCTTTTTGAGCTCTTCTTTCGGTTATTTTTACTTAATTTAAGGTGGATCTCCCTTCTAAATCAAACAAATTTTGTTAGCCTCGTTGCTTGTCTAAGCCGAGGTGAAATTATTAGCCTAGGCTACCAGGAAATACAAGCTGGTGTTTGGGTTCACACTTCGAACTTGCTCCTCCTCCTCCTCCACAACTCAAAAAGATTTTGAGACTACTTGTCTCACTACTCGGACCTTCATCCTCCGAGCCTCGCCCCTTCACTCGACTTACTTCAAAATATCACTACTCGGTTTGTTACTCCGGCCAAAGAGTTGCGGTTAACTCTAGGACCCTTCCAAGCTTTTATGCCTATTCTACTCGGTTCCAGAGCAAAGCTCGAGACTTATATTAATCGAGTCAAGCTTTAATTATTGAACTCTAGGAGGTGATCAAGCATCAAGAAGATCGGATTCGCCACCTCCAGGTGAAGAAGATCCAAGGCTGCTGAGGGCTCGGAACCCTTTGAAGAAGTCCAACCTTTAGAGTCCTTAAGTTCTTCTCACTCTCGGTCAGATAAAGAAGAAGAAGCGAGAAGAAGAAGAAGGAGAGGGAGAAGCAGGAGGAGAAAGAGAAAGAGAAACTAGAGTAGCCCCAACCGAGGGTTAAGTTGAAAAAGAACTTTAGGTGATCTCCTTAGGTCACACTTAATCAACCTCGGAAGAGGTTGGTGATGCGAGCCGGTTTAAGGCCCCCTCATCGGTTTAACGACCTCCAACCGAAGTGCTTGAGGGCTCAAAAGAAAAAGAACCGGACGAAGAACTAACTCTATCTCGAAGACGTGTCGATCCACTTCCCGATCTGCCTCTACTCTTGCCTCCACACCCAGCTGCATCAACTCGGTGCTATAGGCTCGGGCATGGTCCTCGTTCTTCCGCCTCTACTTAAACTGCTCCTCCTCTATCTTAATTTTAAATTTTTTTTTCCAACATCTTTGTAATTTCACGATGCTTCCTCCCTATTTTTTGATGAAATGCATATGGGGAGAGAAAGATAGAAAGATAGATGTTCGGTTCAGGGGTAGTTTTTTATTATCTTTGTCCATAACTTTCTGAGTATGAATGCAATTTCTTTTTCGAGCATAATCGAATTATGTTCTTCGTAGCTTATCTCTACTACGATATATCGTATTTTTACTCTAATGACTACTCTATTACTCGTGCTACAATCTTTGTTAAGTATATTTTGAGTTGGATAAGATCACCTTACTTAGATATGTTTTTGCTTTGATCAAAATGCATTGAAAACTTAAGACTTTGAACTCTTAGCCTCTATCTTAAGTATGCAATGTCTTTCATCAAAATGGGGGAGATTGAAGACTCGGGTATAACTCTCTATCTCTCAAGTCATTCTAAGTGTTAAGGAAGCTCTACCTTAAGCTTTTAACATTGTCGACCCACTCGAAACCATCTCATGAAAACAACTCAATTAACTTGGTTTCGACCCACTTAGACACAACTTAGAATTATGACATGAGTAAATAATTTCACAAACAATTCATATTACGTGCACTCGACTTAATCATCTAACTGAAATTGAATTACTCGGGTTAATTCTCTTTTCTAAGTTAGTTTATTGTATGAAATTATTTACTTGATCAAGTTTATGCATTCCGATTATTCAACTCTAATAACTTGATCATTTGGATGTAAATGGTATGTGGATAACAATGGTAAGGAACATCCGACTAAGTTTGATGCAAGGTCGGATGAAGGTATATTTCGGGTTATTCATCTCATAGTAAGGCTTATAGAATGTTTAACAAGAGAACCAACAAAGTGAAAGAAAGTATCCACGTTGTTTTTGATAAGATTGATCATGGCGGGATAAGTGAATCCACTTTCTCAAATCTCAAGCTCAACCGAGACGAAGATGATATTGTTGAAGCGAGCTCGGAATATATCAAAACAAAGGAAGTGACGTAACTCAGAATTAGCTAGCTCAAAAAGAACAAACGCAGCATAAGCCGGTTCAAGAGCCAACTAAGACTATCGAAGGACAAGCTGAAGTTGTTCAACAAATTAAAGAACAGAACATTCAACCAAAAACATGGTGAACCGGAGGACGGATAGATCTTTCAAATATGCAACCAGTCACCCACCTAAGAATATTCTTTCCGATATAAATAGTGAGGTCAGAACTCATTCTTCTTTGTAAACTCTATGTGCATTTTCAGCATTCATTTCATTAATTGAACCTAAAAATATGCTAAAAGCCGTACTTGAACCTAAACGGGTTGACCCCATGCTAAAAGAATTAACTTAATTTGAAAGAAATAACTTTTGGACTCTAAACAAATGACCTTCTTACCACCCAGCAATAGGAACCAAATGAGTTTTCAAGAACAAACTGGATAAGGGACAGTTGGTAGTCGGAAAATAAGCCGATTAGTTGCTTAAGGTTATAACCAAGAAGACGGAATTGATTGTGGGTAAACCTTTTCACCTATTGCTAGGATTGAGACAGTCATAATTTTCTTAGCATTTGCATCTAGCATGAACATTAAGCTTTATCAAATGGATGTTACGTGTGCATTTCTCAATTGTTACAATCATGAAGAAGTTTATGTTAAGCAAACCCGAGGATTTCAAAACTCAATTTCCAAATCATGTTTTCAAATTGCAAAAAGCTTTGTATGGTCCGAAACAAGCTCCCAGAGCTTGGTATGAAAGACTAAGTAGTTTTTTAGTTGAAAATGACTTCAAAAGAGGTCTTATTGATAAAACTCTTTTTATAAAAACTAAGGGGAATGAGTTTCTTATCATTTAGATTTATGTTGATGACATCATTTTTAGAGCTACTAATGAAACTCTATGCAAAGAGTTTTCTGAATTAATGAGACAGGAGTTCTCAATGAGCATGATGGGCCAACTCAATATCTTCCTTGGACTATAATTCAAGTCTTGCTTGATTTAGGACAACTGCTATGTTCATCAATCAAAATACACCAAGGAATTATTGAAAGAGTACAAGCTACATGATGTGACATATACAGCAACACCAATGAGTAGCGAGTACAAAACTAGACTCGGATGAGAAAGGTAAAGCTACAGAGGTATGATTGGCTCTCTTTATCTCACATGTAGTAGGCGAGATGTCATGTTATGTATCCGCCTTTATGCAAGATTCCAAGCAATCACATCTCACTACGATTAATAGAATATTTAGATATCTTGTAGGGACTTAGACACTTGGTCTATGGTATTCAAAGGACTTAGATCTCACCCTCACTCAATACTCAAATGCTGATTATGTTGGATACAAAGTTGTTAGAAAGGAGCATACCGATTTTTGGGTCAATCTCTTGACATTTATAGAAGCAAAACACAAATTCCTCTATCAACTGCTGAGGTTGAGTACATAGCAGTTGGAGCTTGCTATGCTAAGATTCTCTGCATCAAGCAAGACTTGAATGATCTAGGATTGAACTTGAGTTTATTCCTCCAAAATTTCAATTAACTTACATGTTCACCAAACCTCCGAGTGAAGATCAATTTTATTTTATTAGGAATGAACTTGGTATGTTAATTGCATGATTATTTGATTTATTGCATGAGTTATTGTGTTTATTGTTATCTTCTTTCCGAGTGAATAACAATTGGATTAGTTGAATGAAGATGAGACCGAGCTATGAGTTATTAGTTTCCTGAGTGTGTTCTAAGTCATTTAGACACATCACCGAGTCGGACTCGGATTATAAGAAATGGACATCAAAATTCGGGATTATATGTACATCAATGAAGAATCTCCGAAATGTTTTCGAAAATTCTTTTTCTCTCTCGGCACGAGAACAGATCTGGAAAACTAGTCGTTAGAGGGAAGTAGTTTAGAAGCTAGTGGTTACACAATGGAATACTCAACGGTCTGCTAGCCATTGCTTTGACGATCGAGTTAGAATGGCTTTCATTTCATGAAAGCTAGTGTTCTATAAATGGAACTGCTTCATTTTCATTAGCTACTTTCCTATTTCTTGCTCTCACTCTCTCATACTTTGCTCTTTCTCGCATGCTCAACTCTCTCTCGCTCGTTCATCTGCTCACCTCAATCTCTTTCTTTTAATCCCTCTCACTCTTTTTCTCAATTACGCCTAAGAGAGGTTCACCATAGAAGGAGGTTCAACCACAAAGAAGGCTTGAACCAAATCTACTTGCTCCGAGATCCCTAAACGGATTCAACTAAGGCCAAAGCCCCTTGCCTAGGAATATCCAAAACTCATCGTGGCTCAAGCACTTTTTCATTGATGAGAAATTCTTCTCCTCCATCACTTTCCCATGGGTCAAATCCACCATCAAAACAAGTACTTTCAAGTAATTGTGTTTCTCCGACTAATCTATCCGGAACTCGTCACCGAGTTCATGCTCACATGATAGCAAGAGATAATGCCATCTCTTTTGTCATTTAAGGCAAGGTAATTCGTATCAATATTAATCTCTTTCACAATCTCATCAAAGCGAAGTGTCTTTTCCTTAACTCCAACCCCATTCTATTCAATGAAGTCGCTGATGACTCCTTTGATAATTATGCTAAAGAATTTCCTAACTCTAGAAAGAATTTTTCTATGACTCGGATGACTTCGAAGTAAGACTTTTTGCTTCATCTTGATGCGGACTTTCTTTTCCTACTATCCATCAAAAGAGAACCCAAACAGCAATGTTCTTAAGGTTCTCCAATATCCTTGAAGGGTATGAGGTTGACCTTTTCCCTTTCATTCTAGAATAGATTCCTTCTATTCCTTCTAACTAGAAGAAGCCTCCTTATCCTTTTCGAGCTTTTCTTTCGGTTGTTTTTGCTTAATTCGAGGTGGATCTCCCTTCTAATTCAAAAAGTTTTTAGCCTGCTCGCTTGTATAGGCCGAGGTGAAATTATTATCGTAGGCTACCGGGAAATACAAGCTAGTGTTTGGGTTCACACTTCGAACTTGCTCCTCCTCCTCCTCTACACACTCAAAAAGATTTTGAGACTCCTTGTGTCACTACTTGGACCTTCATCCTCCTAGCGTGCCCCTTCACTTGACTTACTTAAAAAGATCACAACTCGGTTTGTTGCTCGGCCAAAGAGTTGCGAGTTAACTCTAGGACCCTTCCAAGCTTTTCCGCCTATTTTCACTCGGTTCCAGAGCAAGGCTCGGACTCATATTGATCGGAGTCAAGCCTTAGTTATTGAACTCTAACAGGTGATCAAGCGTTAAGAAGATAAGATTCTAGACTCGTTTATGTACAATAGAGAGAAAAAGAATTTTCGAAAACATTTCGGAGATTCTTCATTTATCTACATATAATCTAAGAATTTTGATGTCCATTTCTTATAATCCGAATCGACTCAGTGATGTGTCTAAGTGACTCGGAACACACTCGGAAAACTAATAAGTTATAGCTCGGTCTCATCTTGGTTCAACTAATCCATTCGTTATTAACTTAAAAGCATATACCAATAAACACAATAACTCATGCAATAAATCAAATAATCATGCAATTAACATGCAAAGTTCATTCCTAATAAAATAAAACCGATCTTCACTCGGAGGTTTGGTGAAAATATCAATTAATTGAAATTTTGTAGGAATAAACTCAAGTTCAATATCACCTTTCTCCTAATGGTCTCTTAGAAAATGATACCCGACCTTCATGTGTTTCATTTTTTAATGATGTACTTGGATTCTTGGTGATGCTGATTGCACATTGATTATCACACTTGATTATGACAGATGTGAATAACAATCCTAGATCCTTCAAGTCTTGCTTGATTTAGAGAATCTTAGCATAGCAAGCTCCAGCTGCTATGTACTCGACCTCCAATCGAAGGACAAACCGAAGATGTTCGACAAATCGAAGAATAGACTGAAAGTTTGCTCAAGGAGACGCAAAGTCACCCTAAAGGGGGTGAATAGGGTGATGAAAGATTTTTCTGAAAAATCAAACTCTTTTGATTAAAGGATAGACGTAAGCGATTCCGAGGCTACAATAGGGTCGGAAAAGTATGAACTCGGAATGAAGATGCGAGATAGAACTAAAGCTTTAAGACAGATCCGAGTCTATAATTAACTTTGAAAGTGAAGACATAGAAAATACGTGGAAACCCTCCCGGGGCAGAAAACCACGAACCATGCTAATCCAAGCACGAAGTGGAATCCACTATTTTGAGTCCACAAAATACGATAGATCGATCGACCCCGAGTTGCTCCCTTAGACAACTCTTTACAAGTTTTTCCTAGACTCGAAATTTCCTTATCTCGATCTAGTACTTCCTAGCTGAGATAAGCCTTACAGCTAGGGACAAGCTGAGCTGAGTTAACCCTTACAGCTTAGTCAAGGGACCTTACTTCGAGAGTAAGAAAGAAAGTGTTTATAGTCGAGTACAAGACCTTACAACTCGGAATATAATGAATTACAGAGTGGGAGTTGTAAGTAGAAGATTGAGAATGAATACAATGACTATTGCTTAATTAAGTGTATTGACAATATGTTCGGCAATCTTCAAGTCTTGAGAGTTGGCTTCTACATATAAATGACCAGGCGGAATAGCCGTTATCTCCATCGTCTGACTGGAAGTCCTTTGTGACCGTTGTGTAGGATTTTCCGAGTCATTCGGAAAATGTCCTTTGAGATATGAACGTTGGGCAATGGTCCTTGACTCTTTTGGAAGTCCCAAAACTACTAGCGGTGTCTTGAAAGATAAGGTGGAAACCACCGTTTAGCTTGGTGTTGCAGATTTCCAGTTTTGGAAACAGACGGCCACGACACGGTCTTCTCGGGCTAGGTCGGAGGTCAAAAAGCCTTGTCTACTCGGTGATTTGATGTTTTGAAGCCGGTTACTTTTGTATTTCAAATATAAGATAACCTCGTTTGAATCACCTACAAAAGTAAATCAATTTGGTTCTCAAAGTATAAAATACTTTGGTCCAAGATTAGACACGAGATAATAATATGATTAAGATAATTGAGTGACTAATTATCCGAGTCGGAAAAGGAATGGAATTTTCTGAGTCTAATATCCATGAAACTCAAAATTCCATCTCGAGTTAGTATAGGCAAGAATCAAGTTGAATAAGGAATAACAGAGTGAATAAACTTGATCTAGACTAAGCATGGTTCGGATTAGAAGCGCCGACTATAACAGAATAACACCTGTAATATGAAGTCGGACTCGAGTGTGGTTATGCGAATACTAGTCATTTGAACATGCGATAATTCTAAGCGATGAGAGACTCGGAACTAGGTGTACAATAGTAAGTACGAGATATGCTTTCCGAGTCTCACGGAGACAAGCACAAATACATGAAATAAATGTTATATCACTTAGAGGAAATACTATATCACTCAGAAAAGTTTCTAAGGTACAAAGAATGACTTGGAATCAAAACTCTATAAATGAGATAGTCTTATACCTGATTCCTTTGATAGAACTCATAAATGTGCGGAGTAACGTCCGAGTCTTCAATCTCCCCTTTTGATGAAAGGCATACCATACTTAGACGAAACTGTGTTAGTGATATAGATCCGATTTTGTATACTTGCGCAGAAAATAAGACAAGTAAAGCAAGCTTAAAGTATCGGATCATAAAGAATAGATACTCAGTAATTATCAATGAAATGATGCTAACTTAGAAATGTTTGCATTAAACACTAAGCTCGAGAGAATTTGAAGAGAATGCATTAATTCATTGAAGTTAAAGAAAGTACATATAGATATAGAGAGTGATAAACTCCCCTAAACAAGACAACAAATTTTTCTATCTATATTCTCCCCCTTGCCTTTCAGCAGAAAATAAAAAATGGGAAGAATACAAGTAGTACATATTTGATGTCCGGACAAAAGGATAAGTAAAAGAAAACAAAATTCCGGGAAGAAGAAGAATCGCGAGACTTTGGAATTGTGACACGAGTGCATGGTGTCCGCCTAAGAGGGAGAGGGGTTGTCCGAGTAAAAGAGGAAGGACGAGTGGTCCGCCGGCGCCGATATGATCTTGTCGATGTGCTTGAGCGTGGCGAGAGGGGACGAGGATCACCGTCGAGGGCTCGGCTCTAGTCGGGCTGACCCAAAGCGAGAGGATCCAGAGGTTCCTCCATGTGGGGCTCGGTAGGCGAAGGGGTCTGCTCGGTCCGACCCGCTGCAAGTTGGCCTTGTGCAGCTAGGTCTTCTAACCCACTCAGGCTAGCATGCGAGTCGAGTACTTCCAGTTGAGCTTGAGGAGCACTTTGACCCTCGCTTGTCCCTCCTTCTTCTTCTTTTTGTTCCTCCTCTTGCCTAGAAGGAGCTGTCTCGGCCACGAGCTCCTCGGCGTCTGCTTCTTCTTGGTCTTCGTCTCCGTCCTCCCCGCTATCCGAGGAGGTCTTGGCCGGGTTCGAGGACACTTCGGATGTGTCCGAGTCGCCATGGTCCTGAGCCGCCTTGGACCTTTTCTCCTGGAGGAGCTCGATCAACTCCTTCTGCTCCTTCACCAGGCCCTTCATCTCGATAAGTAGGTCCTGCTTGCTCTACGATTCGAGACCGAGCGGTCTTTTGGTTGATGGTCATAGGCTGGTAAATAGTCTTGAATGACCGGAGCATGTCCTTGAATTTCAAGGACACATAGTTGATTTTGTCCATGAAAGCGAGAGGACAAAATGGAGGAGAGAGACTTAGAGGCACCTAAGGTGGAAGCACCACCAGGTGGGGCGGGGAGAGAAAGGGGGCTTCTTTACGAGTCCGAGGTGGAGAAGGTGGCCTCGGCTACGAGTTATGCACCCGGACACCGGGTTGAGTTTCCTGGTATCCGTACCCCTGAAGTTCCTTTTGCCAACAACAACGGCAGCCTCGAAACAACATTTGGGTCCGAGGGAGAGGAACTTTAAATTGTTTGAATACAAGGGTGAGAAGAGCACCGAAAGGAAGAGGGGTGTTCTTCTTGGATTGGAGTTGAGCTGGCACAATCGCCATTTGCTCGATTATTGAAGGAAAGAGGTCTACTTTGTAGCCCTCAAGAATGTCAAAAAGAGCTTTTAAATGCTTGGAGTTGGGGTTCTCCTTGCTAGAATGCTGAGAGAAGAAAGTTCTCATCGGCGAAAGCACAGAAGACGCGCTTATGACCTCAGCTGAGTCACGGAAAAGTTTTTGCGTGACTCGGGGAACTCTTTGCGTATTTTTCAAAGAAGTCGTCGGCGACTTGAGTGTAAGGAATGGGGTTGTTGTTCAAGAAAAGAGAGGAGACCTTGAATAAGCGATGAAGAAGGGAAGTGTTTATACGAACGGTTACTTTCAGAACCCCGGAGGTTAGAACACCTTCACGAGCTTGTAAGATGAGTGTAAAACTCATATACGAGTTCGGGGTAGATGAACTCGCTGAAACAAAGAAAGTTATAAACACCGGTGGTTTGGATGTGGGGCAACCACGAGAATTTGGTGGTTGAGAAGAACTTATCATCCAGCACAAGATCTTTGGGTAATGAGAGGTTTTGAGTTGGAAGAGCCTTCTCGGCTTTTTGTGAGGGGCTTCTTTGAGGAAGAGCCAAGAAAGTCGGGGTGAGAACCTCTTTTAGGCATTTTGGATGAGAGAAAAGAAAAGTGAAACTTTGAGAGAGAGTAGAAGAGAGTAAGTCGACGAGAGTGAAAGAAAAAAGTAGAAGAAAGAGATGAGAGCGATCGAGCTTACTTGAGATGAGCTTCACGAAGCTTGAAAATGTCCGAAGTCACTGTAGAGAGCTTGTGCGCAAAGTTTTGATCGAGAGAGAGAGAGTAAATGAAATGTAAAGTAGTGAGATGAAGGAGAATAGGCGCTATTTATAGAAAAATAATCATCCTTCAATATCCATTCGACTCGGCTCTTTCATCGGTCACCTCGAGGCCGGTGTGACGGTTCTCTTCTTAACGGTTAAAATTCTAGCGGTTTTTCTTTCAACGGCTAGTCTGTCGATCATAGTTCACGAGAGAGAGAGAGAGAAAAAGATTTTGAAAAATAAATTCGAAATTCTCCACTTATCTAGAGATGATTTCGGAGATTTGATGTCCACTTTGCTCATTAATCTGAGTTTGACTCGAGCTTAGTTTACGAGTGACTCGAAACTACACACAAATAATAACTATCGGCTCGGTATCACTAAGTCAATTGAACTAATGGTTATTAACGAAATGTAAACACATGACACATAATCATGCAATGAAATTTTCACATAAGAAAGCACATAATTATGCATTTAACATTCTAAGCTCATTCCTAATGAAACAAAACTGATCTTCACTAAGAGGCTTAGTAAAAATATCAGCTAATTGAAGATTAGTAGGAATGAATTCAAGTTGAATATCACCTTTCTCATAATGGTCTCGCAAGAAATGATACTCGACCTCAATGTGTTTTGTTTTTAGTGCTGAACCGGATTTTTGGTGATACTGATTGCACTCTGATTATCACACTTGGTTGGACCTGATTTGAAAGAAAGTCCAAGATCTCTCAAGTGTTACTTTATCCATAAAATCTAAGCACGAGCATGCTCCAGCTGTAATATACTCAGCTTCGGCAGTTGATAGAGCTACTGAGTTTTGCTTCTTTGAGTGCCAAGATATTAAGGATTGTCCTAGAAATTGGAAAGCTCCTGAAGTGCTCTTTCTATCAATTTTGTATCCAGCGTCATCAGCATCCGAGTATCCGAGTGAGAGTCGGTTCGAGTCTTTTGAGTACCATAGACCTAAGTTACGAGTCGCTGCAAGATATCCGAATATTCTCTTCACCGCAGTGAGATGTGATTCTTTTGGATTAGCTTGGAATCTTGCGCATAAACATACACTAAACATTTTATCCGGCTCTGCTGCAAGTAAGATATAGCAAAGATCCAATCATACCTCGATAGATTTTCGATCTATTGCTTTACTTTTCTCGTCCGAGTCAAGTTTTATACTACTACTCATGGGTGTAGCTGCGTGCTTTGCATCGTGGAGTTTGTATTTCTTTAGTAGCTCCTTAGTATACTTTTATTGATGGACATAGATTCCATCTTTGTCTTGTTTAATTTGTAGACCAAGGAAGAAATTGAGTTCTCCCATCATACTCATTTGAAACTTGTGTCTTATTAACTTAGAAAAGTCTCGGCACAGATTTTCATTAGTAGCTCCAAAAATTATATCATCGACATATATTTGAGCAATAAGGAAATCTTTCCCTCTGGTTTTTATGAAGAGAGTCTTGTCAATCTGACCTCTTCTAAAATCATTTTGAACCAAGAAATTGCTCGAGTCTTTCATACCAAGCTCTAGGAGCTTGTTTAAGACCATAAATAGCTTTTTGAAGTTTGAAAACATGATTTGGAAAATCTGAGTTTTCAAATCCAAGGGGCTTCTCAACATAGACTTCCTCTTCAATAAAACAATTAACAAATGCACACTTCACATCCATTTGATATAACTTGATATTCATGCTAGATGCGAATGCCAACAGGATTCTAATGGCTTCAATTCAGCAACAGTGCAAAGGTTTCCCCACAATCAATCCCTTCTTCTTGATTGTAACCTTGAGCCACAAGTCTAGCCTTATTTCGACTACCAACCCACCTTCATCCAGTTTGTTCTTAAAAACCCATTTGGTTCCTATGACTGGGTGGTCGGACGTTTGGTCGAGTCTAGACTTGGTTTCTTTCGAATTAATTGAGTTCCTCTTGCATGGCCTCTACCCATTCTGGTTCATTTAGGGCCTCTAGTGCATTTTTGGGTTTAGTTAATGAAATGAATGTAGTGAATGCACATAGATTTTGAAGAGAGGAACGAGTTCTTACCCCACTATTGATATCGGATAATATGTTTTCTAGTGGGTGACTAGAAGCATACTTGAAAGCTCTACTGTTCTCCGATTCATAAGATTTATAGGCTGAACTATTTGATCTTCAGAGTCTTGTTCGAGTGATCCTCTTCATCAGCTTGTTCATTACGAGCGGACTCTTGAGTTGTCTCGTTCTAAGTTACATTATTCTAAGTTGCTTCATTCCGAGCTGGTTGAGTTTGAATCTTGGCGGATTTATGTTCATCACTATCATCGTCTCTGCTGAACTTCGGATCCGAGTATGAAGACTCACTTGGCTTTTCCTGTTCAAGCTCATCAAACACAGCGTGGATGCTTTCTTTCACTTTGTTAGTTCTCGTTACTAAAAATGCGATAAGCTTTACTATGAGATGAATAACCCGAAAAAGACCTTCATCCGACAGAGCATCAAACTTGGTCGAGTGATCCTTACCATTGTTATGAACAAAACATTTGCATCCAAAAGGCTTGAAATAGGAAATATTGGGTTTCTTCCCTTTGTAGAGCTCATAAGGTGTTCTCTTCAGTATGGGTCCGATGAGACATCTGTTCAAAGTGTAGTTGGCTGTGTTGACTACCTCAACCCGGAAATACCAAGGTAGATTGTGCTCAATCATCATTGTCCTTGCTATTTCTTCAAGAGTTCTGTTCTTTCTCTCCACTACTCCATTTTGTTGAGGAGTTCTTGGTGCTTGAGAAGTTGTGAGAGATACCATTTTTGTCACAAAACTCGAGAATTCCGAGTAGTCGAACTCCCTTCCATTGTCGGTTCGAATTCTCCGGATTCCGAGTCCGACTCTCAACTTGGATTTTTCTGCAGAGCTTGCTTGAACTCTTTGAATGCTTCATTTTTATACTTAAGAAAACACACCCAGGTAAATCGTGAATAATCATTAATAATAACAAGTATATATGATTTAGCTCCAAGGCTCTTAACAGAGATTTCACCACATAAATCCATATGCAGCAGCTCAAGCACTTTGGATGTGGAAGCTGTCTTCGAGAGATTTGAATGAAGATCTTACTTGTTTCCTTCTTGTGCATGCTTCACAAACTTTATCTTTCTCAAAAGCACGGTTAGGTAAACCTCTAACCAAACCATGAGACGCCAATTTCTTGATAGTATGCATGCTAATATGGCCTAATCTACGATGCCATGTCCATGAGTCATCATGAAGGGATGCTTTGAAACAAGATAAATTCCGATTCGAGTCGAAAAGAGGAATAGTATAAGTGTTACCTGATCTTTTACCCGAGAGTTTGATCTTCTTGGTGGTATCATCAAATAAGTAACAATTTGTCCGAATGAATCTTACCTCTTGACCTTTATCGCATAGTTGAGAGATGCTAAGCGGATTGTACTTCAATCCTTTGACAAGATAAAGCTGAGCTGACCAAATTGCTTCCCTTTCCAATCTTGCCTATCCCAACTATCTTGCCTTTGCTTGTCATCTCCAAAAGTGAGTTTTCCTCCTTTGTACACTTCTAACTCGGAAAAGAGTTCGGAATCTCCCGACATGTGGCGTGAGCATCCACCGCCAGTACCAATGTCCTTTTGATCTCTTTTGAGTGCCCTGCAAAACAGAGACAAGCTAACCCTTCTCACTTCCTCTAACGAACCCAGTAACACTCTTTACTTGTGGTCCTTTTCTAAGGAAGAAGGTTTTTCGGAACCCAGATTTGAATGACTTTGGGCTTTGTTCGATTCCGAGTCCTCCGTGTAGAGAAGCTGAGTTTGTATCTCTTTCTTTGGAAAAACTTTTCTTTTGAAAGTCTGGAGGAGATGGTTTCTTCTTGTAAACTTATCTCGGCTTAGTCCTCCTTTCATTTTTATGAATGGGACCATCTTATCTTTCCTGAACTTTACAGTTCAGGAATCCTTTGAAAAGCTCGAGTAGGAATTGGATTCCTCCTCTTTGTTGAAAGCAAGACCTTCCTTTCTAAAGGAGACACATTGGGATCCTAAGAGCACATCAAGGTTTTCTGACCTTGAGTGAACTTTAAAACTAGATCTTGAGACTCATTGAGCTTTTGCTTTAGCTGTTCATTTTCTCTTCTTAGTAACTCGGACTCGGTCTCATTGGATTAAGCACTAGTCTTGAGTTCTCCGAGTGTAAGTCTCGGTTTTCCAATTCATTTTTCAAAGAAATGCTCTCAGAGAAAATTGACTCAAGTCGTTTTTTGAAATGAGAGAAATCGAATTGGACTTTTCTTCCAAAGTGAAAATATACTTGGCTAAATCGACTTTGGAGAATTTGAGAAAGTATTCAATTACCTCTTGAGGATTTGTTTCCTCATTGTCCGATTCCGAGTCGGACCCTATTTCAGCTTCCGAGTTAGAATGTGGCATTAGACACTTTGAGTCATCCGAGTCCTCGTCATCTTCCGATGAGTCCTCATCACTCCATGTGGCCATCATAGCATTTTTCTTCTTCCTGTCCCTTTTTCTCTTTGGACGAGTCTTTGACTATGTAATCCTTGCTTGCCACATTCAAAATAGCCGAGTTCTTAGTCAAAGATAACTTTGAAGGAGATGAATATTTACCTTTCCTGTCCTTCTTGTCTTTCTTGTAGAACTCTTCTTTTGGCCTTTTATCCCATCTTTTGTGCTTCATCATTCTCTTGAAGCCTCTCGCAATAAGTGCCATGGGATCCTCTTCTAAGTTAGAGGAACTAAGATCTCGCTTCCCTGGTGTCCGAGGCTTTCGGCGCTATGTTCTTTTTGGTGCTGCCCTCAGCATCCTCCTCTTCCAAGTGGATTTCATGAGTGAGAAGCTTCCCAATGAGCTCGTCCGGCTTTAGAAGTGATAGGTTCGAGCCTCCTCTATGGCGATCACCTTGGGACCCCATCTTTTCTTGGGTACGCTTCGAGTATCTTTCTGCACATTTCCTCGTGGGAAATCTTCTTACCCAGAGATTTGAGATTGTTGGTAATCTCGAGTAAATCGAATGAACATCCGAGTGATGTTTTCTTCTAGCTCCATCTAAAATAGCTCATATTTGTGAAGATATTAGCTGATCTTCTCTTGTCCGACCTTGCTTGTACCTTCATAAGTGTTGACCAGTGTGTCCCATACTTCTTTGGCTGTGTCATAGCGGACACTCGATTGTATTCTTCCGAGTTGATGGCGCACATAAGAATTTTCATTGCCTTGAAGTTCTTTCGAACTTCTCTGCTTACACTGGAGTAAACTTGGCCTTTGTCTTGGGAACGAGTCTAAATTCTTCTGTCTTCATGGGAATGTAGTTTTCTTGTTGTATGATGTCCCAAACATCTTCATCATGATCCAGGAGGAAACATTCCATGAGTTTCTTCCAGTGCACGAAGTTGAATCCTTTGAATTATGGTGGTCTGCTGGAAGATCTTCCTTCATCGAACTCTCCGTTGTTACGAGCCATTTTATCTTTAGACCTTTGGATGGTTAGATCCTTTACGAAAGGCTAGGCTCGATACCAATTGAAGGTTTGCTCGAAGGAGAGGCAAAGTCACCCTAGAGGGGGTGAATAGGGTGATGAAAGATTTTTCGAAAAATCAAACTCTTTTGATTAAAGGACAGATAGAAGCGATTTTGAGTCTACAATAGGGTCGGAAAAGTATGAACTCGGAATGAAGATGCGAGATAGAACTAAAGCTTTAAGACAGATCCGAGTCTAGAATGAACTCGGAAAGTGAAGACACGGAAAATACATGGAAACCCTCCCGGGGCAGAAAACCACGGACCGTGCTAATCCAAGCACGAAGTGGAATCCACTATTTTGAGTCCACAAAATACGATGGACTGACCGACCCCAAGTTGCTCCCTTAGACAACTCTTTACAAGTTTTTCCTAGACTCGAAATTTCCTTATCCGATATAGTACTTCCTAGCTAAGATAAGCCTTACAGCTAGGGACAAGCGAGCTGAGTTAACCCTTACGACTCGACCAAGGGACCTTATTTAGAGAGTAAGAAAGAAAGTGCTTGTAATCGAGTACAATACCTTACAACTTAGAATATAATGAATTACGAGTGGGAGTTGTAAGTAAAAGATTGAGAATGAATACAATGACTATTGCTTAAGTGTGTTTAAGTGTGTTGACAATATGTTCGGCAATCTTCAAGTCTTAAGAGTTGGCTTCTATATATAGATGACCAGGCGAGAATAGCCGTTATTTCCATCGTCTGATCGGAAGTCCTTTGTGACCGTTGTGTAGGATTTTCTAAGTCATTCGGAAAATGTCCGTTGAGATATGAACGTGGGGCAACGGTCCTTAACTCTTTGGAAGTCCCAAAACTATCGGCGGTGTCTTGAAAGATAAGGTGGAAACCACCGTTTAGCTTGGTGTTGCAGATTTCCAGTTTTGGAAACAGCATGACCCTAACACAGTCTTACGGGGCTAGGTCAAAGGTGGAAAAAGCCTTTTCTGCTTGGTGATTTGACATTTTGAAACCGGTTACTTTTGTATTTCAAATATAGGATAACCTCGTTTGAATCACCTACAAAAATAAATCAATTTGGTTCTCAAAGTATAAAATACTTTGGTCCAAGATTAGACACAGATAATAATATGATTAAGATAATTAAGTGACTAATTATCCGAGTCGGAAAAGGAATGGAATTTTCGAGTCTAATATCCATGAAACTCAAAATTCCATCCGAGTTAGTATAGGCAAGAATCAAGTTGAATAAGAAATAACAGAGTGAATAAACTTGATCTAGACTAAGCATGGTTCAAACTAGAAGCGCCGACTATAACGGAATAACATCCGTAATATGAAGTCGGACTTGAGTGCGGTTATGCGAATACTAGTCATTTGAACATGCGATAATTCTAAGCGATGAGAGACTCGGAAGCTGGGTGTACAATAGTAAGAACATATATGCTTTACGAGTCTCACAGAGACAAGCACAAATACATGAAATAAATGCTATATCACTTAGAGGAAATACTATATCACTCGGAAAAGTTTCTAAGGTATAAAGAATGACTTGGAATCAAAACTCTATAAATGAGAAAGTCTTATACCTAATTCCTTTGATAGAACCTCAGAAATGTGCGGAGTAAAGTCCGAGTCATCATAGACCATTCAACCAAAAACTCGGTAAACCGAGAGGACGGATAGATCTTTCAAATATGCAACCAGTCACCCACCTAAGAATATTCTTTCCGATATCAACAGAGTGAGGTAAGAACTCATTCTTCTTTGCAAACTCTATGTGCATTTTCAGCAATCATTTCATTAATTGAACCCGAAAATGTACTAGAAGCCCTACTTGAATGTGCATCGGTCGACACCATGCAAGACGAATTAACTTAATTTGAAAGAAACCACGTCCGGACTCTAACCAAATGACCTTCGACCACCCAAGTAAGAGGAACCAAATGAGTTTTCAAGAACAAACTGGATGAGGGACGGTTTGTAGTCGAAATAAGGCCGGATTAGTTGCTCAAGGTTATAACTAAGAACAAGGAATTGATTGTGGGTAAACCTTTGCACCTATCGCTAGGATTGAGAATTCTCTTAGCATTTGCATCTAACATGAACATTAAGCTTTATCAAATGGATGTTAAGTGTGCATTTCTCAATGGTTACATTCAAGAAGAAGTTTATGTTAAGTAACCCCCAAGATTTGGAAATTGATTTGAAAACTCTCAATTTCCAAATCACGATTTCAAATTACAAAAGGCTTTGTATAGTCCGAAACAAGATCCCGGAGCTTGGTTTGAAAGATTAAGTAGTTTCTTGGTTGAAAATTACTTCAAAAGAGGTCTTATTGACAAAACTCTTTTATAAAAACCAAGGGGAATGACTCTCATATCAGTCGATTTATGTTAATGACATCATTTTTGGAGCTACTAATGAAACTATATGCCAAGAGTTTTCGGAGTTAATGAGACAGGAGTTCCAAATGAGCATGATGGCATAACTCAATATCTTCCTTGGACTATAAATGAAGCAAGAAAATACAGCGAGGAATAATTGAAAAGGTACAAGATACAAGATGTGAAATATGCAGTAACACCAATGAGTAGCGAGTACAAAACTGGACTCGGATGAGAAAGGTAAAGCGATGAGAGCATAAACTATACAGAGGTATGAATGGATCTCTTTATCTCACATTTAGTAGGGCAGATATCATGTTAAGTGTCCGCCTTTATGCAAGATTCCAAGCAATCACATCTCACTACGATGAATAGAATATTTAGATATGTTATAGGGACTCGGACACTTGGTCTATGGTATTCAAAGCACTTAGATTTCAGCCTCACTGGATACTTAGATGCTAATTATGCTGGATACAAAGTTAATAGAAAGGAGCATGCCAATTTTTCGGTCAATCTCTTATCTCCTAGCATTTATTGAAGCAAAACTCAAATTCCTCTATCAACTGCCGAGGCTTACATAGTCTGTTAGATCTTGCTATGCTAAGATTCTCTGGATCAAGCAAGACTTGAAGGATCTAGGATTGTTATTCACATCTGTCCTAATCAAGTGTGATAATCAAAGTGCAATCAGCATCACCAAGAATCCAATTCAGCACTAAAAATGAAACACATTAAGGTCGGGTATCATTTTCTAAGAGACCATTATGAGAAAGGTGATATTGAACTTGAGGTTATTCCTCCAAAATTTTAATTAACTGATATTTTGACCAAACCTCTGATTGAAGATCAATTTTTTTTATTAAGAATGAAATTGGCAAGCTAATTGCAAGAGGTTCAGCCATGGTAATAGGTTTAACCACAAAGAAGGCTTGAACCAAATCTACTTGCTCCGAGATCCCCAAAAGGATTCAACTAAGGCCAAAGCCCCTTGCCTAGGATGATTCAAAACTCATCGTGGCTCAAGCACTTTTCATAGATGAGAAATTCTTCTCCTCCATCACTTTCTCATAGGTCAAATCCACCATCAAAACAGGTACTTTCAAGTACTTGTGTTTCGTGACTACATCTACCCGAATTCATCACCGAGTTCATGCTCACATGATAGCAAGAGATAATGCCATCTCTTTTGTCATTTAAGGCAAGGTAATTCATATTAATCTTACTCTCTTTCACAATCTCTTCAAAGCAAAGTGCCTTTTCCTTAACTCCAACCCCATTCCATTTAATGAATTTGCTGATGGCTCCTTTGTTAAGTATGCTAAAGAATTTCCTAAGTCTAGAAAGAATTTTTCTATGACTCGGATGACTTCTAATGTAAGATTTTTTTGCTTCATCTTGATTCGGACTTTCTTTTCCTATTATCCATCAAAACATAACCCAAACAACAATGCTCTCAAGGTTCTCTACGATATCCTTGAAGGGTATAGGTTGACCTTTTCCCTTTCATTCCGGAACAACTTGCTTCTATTCCTTCTAAATAGAAAAAGCCTCCTTATCCTTTTCGAGCTCTTCTTTCGGGTGTTTTTGCTTAAATCAAGGTGGATCTCCCTTGTAATTCAAACAAATTTTTTAAGCATGCTACCTGTATAGGCCGAGGTGAAATTATTAGCCTAGGCTACCAGGAAATACAAGCTGGTGCTCGGGTTCACACTTCTAAACTTGCTCCTCCTCCTCCTACACATACTCAAAAAGATTCTTAGACTCCTTGTCGCACTACGTGACCTTCATCCTCCCAACCTTCCCCTTCACTTGACTTACTTCAAAAAATTAAGCGAGAAAAAAAATTAAGATGGAGGAGATAGAGCGATCCGAGTCGAGGTTGGTGGATGAGCGAGTGCGCCTTCGCCGATAAGATCCGGAAGATGTTGACGAGCGAGCGGAGGCAGCTACCGGGATCTCCGGAATGGGCTCGGCTCTAAGTGCCCGACCCAAAACTAGGTCGTGTAGAGGCTCATCCTCCTGGAACTCGGGCTGATGGAGGGGTATGCTCGAGCTGACCAGCTGCCGACCGACCATGGTCGGCGAGGATCTTCGACCCACTCATACTACTATCCGAGCTCATCATTTCCGGTTGAGGTTCCGGAGCACTTGGGCCCTCTGCTGCTGCTCGCCCCTTGTTCTTCTTCTTTTTCCCCTTCCTTAGATGGAGCTGCCTCGGCCGCAGGCTCCTCTTTTATTCTTCTTCTTCTTCTCCCCCTTCGAGGAGGATTTGGCCGGATCGAGTATTCTTCGAAGTGTCCGAGTTGACTCGGATCCTGAGTTGCCTTAGATCGCCTCTCTCGAAGGAGCTTGATTAACTCCCTCTGCTCCATAACCAGGGCCTTCATCTTGAGAAGCACATCTTGCTGCTCTTGGATTTGGGATTGGGCGATTTTCTAGTTAATGGTCATAGGCTGAAGGACGAGTCTTGAATGACCGGAGGGTGTCCTTGAACTCAATGGACACCGAGGAAAGCTTATCCATGATAGCGAAGGACAAGGCGGAAGAAAGAATCGAGAAACACCTGAGGTGGAGGCACCATCAGGTGGAGAAGGTAGAAAGAGAGTGGGCTGAGTCCGAGTCCGAGGAAGAGAAGGGGCCTCGGTTCGAGCTATGGACCCGGACACCCGGTTAGGTTTCCTGGTATCCATACCCAAGGAGTTCCTTTTTGCCAACGACAATGGCAGCCTCGAAACCACGTTAGGATCCGAGGGAAGAGGAACTTTGAATTGTTTGAATATGAGGGTGAGAAGAGCCCCGAAAGGAAAAGGAGTGTTCTTCTTGTTCCGAGTTTGAGCCAGCACAGCTGCCATTTGCTCGACTATAGCGGGAAAAGGTCTACTTCGTATCCCTCTAGAATGTTGTATAGAGCTTTGAGATGCTTGGAGTTGGGGTTCTCCTTGCTAGAATGCTATGAGAAGAAGGTTCTCATCAGCGAGAAAACAAAGAAGGCGAGCTTCGATTTGAGTTGGGTCACAGAGAAGTTTTTGAGTGACCTAGGGAATTCTTTAACGTACTTCTCAAAGAAATAATCAGCAACCTCATTGAAAGGTATGGGGTTGCTGTTCAAGAACATACAAGATACTTTGAAAAGATGGTGGAGAAGAGAAGTGTTGATGCGAACAGTGATGTTACGAACTCCGAAGGTGAGGATACCTTTAGAGCTAGAAAGATTGGAATAGAACTCAAAAACGAGTTCTAGGTAGATGAAATCACCGAAACAAAGGAAATTGTAAACCCATGTGGACTTTATGGGAGCTAACCATGAAAACTTAGTGGTCGGGAAGAATTTGTCATCCAATGTTAGGTGTTGGGTGACAAGAGGTTTGGAAGGAGTAGAGGGGCCTTCCGGCTTTTTGTGCGAGGTTTCTTGGTGGCGGAACTAAGAAAAGCGAGGTGGGAACCTCTTTTCGAGCATGTTTGTTGTTGAAAAGAGAGGAAAAGATGAACTTTTGAAAGAGAGAGAGGGAGAGAAAACTCGACGAGAGTAAGCGAACAAAAAAATGAAAGAGTAGTAAGAGAGAGAGAGAACGAGAGAGAGCTGAGAGCAACATAGCTTACTTGAGATGTTCTTCTCTCGAGCTTAAGAGCGACGTACGTTTCTTCAAATGCAGAGAGCTTGTTTCGAGTTGGAGTAAGGGCGAGAGTGAGAGTAAGTAGAGAGTAAAGTAACGAAATGAAGGAAAATAGACGCTATTTATGAAGAAATAATCGTCCTTCACTATTCGTTCGACTCGGCTTCCTCAACGGTCACCTCGGACCGGTGTGACTGTTTTGCTCTCCAACGGTTAGAATTCCAGCGACCATCTCTCAACGGCTAGTTGTCCGATCGATGCGCGTAAGATAGAGAGAGAAAAAGAGAGATTTTGAAAGAGATTTCTGAAATTCTCCACTGATCTAGAGATGATTTCGAAGTTTGATGTCCAGTTTTCTCAAAATCTGAGTCCGACTCAGCTGAGTTTCTTAGTGACTCGAAACCGCAAAGGACTAACAACTCAGGTATCACCGGTTCAACTGAACTAATGGCTATTAAGGAAAGTAAGCACACAACACATAATCATGTAAAGTAATTAAATAAAATTTAATTATGCATTAATCATACCAAGCTCATTCCTAATAAAATAAAATTGATCCTCACTAAGGGGCTTAGTAAAGATATCAGCTAATTGAAGATTGGTAGGAATGAATTCAAGTTCAATATCACCCTTTTCAGAATAATCTCTCAGAAAATGATACCGACCTCAATATGTTTAGTCTTTGAGTGCTTGACTCGGATTCTTGGTGATGCTTATTGCACTTTGATTATCACGCTTAATTGGAACAGATTTGAATGAAAGTCCAAGATCTTTTAAGTGTTGCTTTATCCATAAGATCCGAGCATAGCATGCCCCAGCCGCAATATACTCAACTTTAGCGGTTGATAGAGCTACTGAGTTTTACTTCTTTGAGTGCCAAGATATGAGGGATTGACCCAAAACTGGCGGGCTCTTGAGGTGCTCTTTCTATCAACTTTGTATCCAGCATAGTCGGCATCCGAGTATCCGAGTGAGAGTTAGTTACGAGTCTCCGGTGTACCATAGACCTAAATTACGAGTCCCTACAAGATATCTTAATATTCTCTTTACCGCAATGAGATGTGATTCTTTTGGATTAGCTTGAAATCTTGCACACGAGATAGACACTAAACATTATGTCCGGTCTACTAAAAGTGAGATAGAGCAAAGATCCAATCATACCTCGGTAGAGTTCCGATCTCTCGCTTTACCTTTCTCTTCTTAGTCCGAGTTTTGTCTGCTGCCTATAGGTGTTGCTCTTGACCTTTGTCATACGGTTGAGAGATGCTTGAGTAGATTGTACTTTAATCCTTTGACAAGGTATACTTGGGCTGACCAGATTGCTTCCTTTTCCAATCTTGCCTATCCCAATTATCTTGCCTTTTCTGTCATCTCCAAACGTGACTTTTCCTCCCTTGTATTCTTCCAACTCGGAAAAGAGTCTTGAATCTCTTGACATGTGGCATGAGCATCCACTATCTAGGTACCAATGCCCTTTTGTTCTTTTCTGAGCTACCTACAAGTCGAAACAAACTAACCTTTCTCACTTCCTCTAACGAACCCAGTAACTCCCTTTACTGTGGTCCTTTCTAAGGAAGTAGACTCTTAAGAACCCGGATCTGAATAACTTTGGGTTTGGTCCGATTCTGAATCTTTCTTTTAGAGAACTGAGTCCGTGCCTCTTTTTTTTGAAAAACTTTTCTTTTATACACTCGGTGGAGAAGGTTTTCTCCTATAAGCTGGTCCAGGCTCGGTCCTCCTTTCATTCTTATGAATGGGACTATACTCAGCCTTCCCGAACTTCACAGTTCCGGAATCCTTTTGAAAAGTTCTAAGTAGGAATGGGATTCCTCCTCTTTGTTAAAACCAAAACCTTCTTTTCGAATGAGACATTGCGATCCTAAGAGCATATTAAGGTTTTTCTAACCTTGAGTAAATTTTAAAACAAGCTCTTGAGACTCGTTGAGCTTTTGCTTCAGTTGCTCATTTTCTCTTCGAGTGACTCAAACTCAGTCTCATTAGATTGAGCACTAGTCTTGAGTTCTCTTAGAGTAAGTCTCAGTTTTTCTAATTCATTTTTAAAGGGATACTCTCGAAGTAACGGACTCAAGTTGTTCTTTAAACCGAGAAGAATCAGAATTAGACCTTTCTTCCAAAGTAAAAATATATTTGGCTAAATCAACTTTGGACAATTTGAGGATGTATTCAATTACCTCCTGAGGATTTGTTTCCTCACTGTCTCGAGTGATCTAATTCGACTCTGTTTCGACTTCCGAGTCGAGAGTGCCATCGGACATTTTGAGTCATCCGAGTCCTCATCATCTTCTGATGAGTCTTCATCACTCCATGTGGCCATCATAGCCTTTTTCTTCTTTCTGTCCCTCTTTCTCTTGGGACAGTCCTTGACTATGTGTTCCTTCCTGCCACATTCAAACCGCCACGAGTTCTTAGTCAAAGATAACTTTGAAGGGGAAGAGTGCTTACCTTTTCTATCCTTCTTGTCTTTCTTATAGAACTCTTCTCTTGGCTTCTTATCCCATCTCTTGTGCTTCATCATTCTCTTGAAGCCTCTAGCAATGAGTGCCATGGGATCCTCTTCCGAGTCCGATGAACTCGGATTTGCTTCTTTGGTTTCTAAGGCTTTAAGCTTAATGTTCTTTTTTGTGCTGACCTTTATGTCCTCCTTTTCCGGATGGATCTCATGGGTGAGTAGCTTCCCAATGAGTTCGTCCGGCTTGAGTTGGGACAGATTCTGAGCCTCTTCAATGGCCGTCACCTTGGGACCCCATCTTTTCTTGGGTAGGCTTCTAAGTATCTTTCTACACATTTCCTCGTGGAAAATCTTTCTACCTAGAGATTTAAGATTATTGGTAATCTCGGTGAAGCGGATGAACATCCGAGTGATGTTTTCTTCTTGCTCCATCTTGAACAGCTCATACTTGTGAAGATATTGGCTTATCTTCGCTTGTCCGACCTGGCTTGTGCCTTCATAAGTGTTGACCAGTGTGTCCCACACTTCTTTGGCCGTGTCGCAGGCAGACACTCTATTGTACTCTTACGAGCTGATGGCGCACATCAAAATGTTCATCGCCTTGAAGTTCTTTCTGAACTTCTCGCTTCATTAGCGAGTGAACTCGGCTTTTGTCTTGGGCACGAGTCTTGTTTCTTCCGTCTTCGGGGAATGTAGTTGCCTACTTGTATGATGTTCCGGACACCCTCATCATGATCCAGCAGGAAACATTCCATGAGCTTTTCCGAGTGCACGAAGTTAGATCCTTTGAACTTTGGTGGTCCGCTAGAAGATCTTCCTTCATCGAACTCTCCATTGTTCCGAGCCATTTGATCTTTAAACCTTTGGATGGTTAGATCCTTTCCGAAAGGCTAGGCTCGATACCAATTGAAGGTTTGCCCTTAGAGAGGCTAAGTCACCCTTGAGGGGGTGAATAGGGTGATAAGGAAATTTAAGCAAGTAATGGAAGATTAAAACTAGGGATGACTCTATGGAGAGTGTGAGTTAAGAATGAACTCGGAAAAGCACCGACTCGTAAAACGATAGAATGAAGGGGTTAAAGTTTAAACTAAACTTTAAGTCTATCTAAGTCTAGATTGGACTTAGAAAAAGTATCAACTCGAAATTACGTGGAAACCCTTCCGGGCGAGAAAACCACGAGACAGTGCTAGTCCAAGCACCAAGTCAAATCCACTATTTTGAATCCACAAAATACAATAGAAAGACTCAACCGAATTGCTCCCTTAGACAATTTCTTATAAGATTTTCCTAGACTCGAAGTTACCTTATCCGATCTAGTACTTTCTAACCGAGGTAACCCTTGTAGTAAGGGATAACCGAGCTGAGTTAACCCTTACAGCTCAGTCAAGGGACCTTACTTAGAAAGTAAGAATAAGTGTTTGTAAACTGATTACAAGACCTTACAACTCGGAAAGATATTATGTACGAGTTGGAGTTGTAAGTAAAAGATTGAGTATACAATGACTTTTTCTTAAGTGCGTGTATTTACAGCTTGGTTCAGCCATCTTCAAGTCTTGAGAGTTAGCTTCTATTTATAGATAACCAAGCAGATTAGTCGTTGTGACTATCTTCCGACTGGAAGTCCTTTGTGACCGTTGCAATGGATTTTCCGAGTCACTCGGAAAATATCCGTTGAGGTGTGAACGTTGGGCAACGGCGCATGACTCATTTGGAAGTCCCAATCCACTGGTGGTATCCGAAAAGTAGGGTGTAAACCATCGTTGAGCTTGGCGTTGCGGATTTCCTGTTTTGGAAACGAGATAACCCCGACACGATGTCCGGGCCTTTGTCGAGGTGGAAAAAGCCTTGTTTGCTTGTGATTTGATGTTTTGAAGACGATTACTTTTGTAATTCAAAAATATGATAGCCTTGTTTGAATAACCTACAAAACTAAATCAATTTGGTTCTCAAAGTATAAAATACTTTGGTCCAAGATTAGACACGAGATAATAATTTTAATTAAGATAATTAATAGCATAATTATCTCGAGTTTGAAATAAATGGAATTTTCCGAGTCTAATATCCATTATACTTAAATTCCATCTGAGTCGGTCTAGAAGTAAAGCAAGTCGGATAAATAATATCGAGTAGAAAGACTTGATCTAGACTGCCAATGCTCAAACCAAGCATGCTTGACTTAGAAAGATGAATTAACATAGTAATCCAATCAAACTTAGATCATGAAGTCGGACTCGAGTTTATGCAAAATAGAACAAGTGTTTGAACATGCAATATATCCGAGTGTTGTCCGAGTGACTCGAAACTGTGTGTGAAGTGAAATGCAAGAGTATGCTTTTGAGTCAGTCGAGTATCAAGTGAGAATATATACGATAGATTCCGTAACACTCGAAAAGATGCTATATAACTCGGAAAAGTCGTTAAAGCGAGATAGAATGACTTTTAATCAAAACCTTATGAGAGATGAAGTCTTATACCTGATCCCTTGATGGAACTCGAGAATGATATATATGTAAGGTCCGAGTCTTCATCCTCCTCCACACACTCAAAAAGATTATGAGACTCCTTGTCTAACTACTCGGACCTTCATCCTCCCAGCTCGCCCCTTCACTTGACTTACTTCAAAAGGTCACTACTTAGTTTGTTGCTCCGGCCAAAGAGTTGCGAGTCAACTCTAGCACCCTTCGAAGCTTTTATGCCTATTCGACTCATTTCTAGAGCAAGGCTCGGACTCAGATTTATTATAGTCAAGCCTTAGATATTGAACAGCAGGAGGTGATCAAGTGTCAAGAAGATCAGATTCGCCACCTCCAAAGAAGAAGATCCAAGGTCGTTGAGGAATTAGAACCCTTTGAAGAAGTCCAACCTTTAGAGTCCTCACGTTCTTGTGACTCTCATTCAGATGAAGAAGAAGAAGCGAAGAAGAAGAAGAAGAAGAAGGAGAGGGAGAAAGAGAAAGAGAAAGAGAAACTAGAGTAGCCCCAACCGAGGGTCAAGCCGTAAAAGAATATGAGGTGATCTCCTCATATCACACTCAATCTACCTTAGAAAAGGCTGGTGATACAGGCCGGTTTAAGGCCCCTCATCGGTTCAACGGCCTCCAGCTGAAGTGCTTGAGAGCTCAAAAGAAAATGAACCAGACGAAGAACTACCTATATCTCACGGACGTGTCATTCCACTTCTCGATCCGCCTCTAGTCTTGCCTCCTCGCCCAGCTGCATCAACTCGGGGCTACGAGCGCAGGCATGGTCCTCGTTCTTTGCCTCTACTTAAACTACTCCTCCTCTCTCTTAATTTTAATTTTTTTCCAACATCTTTGTAATTTCACGATGCTTCCTCCCTATTTTTTGATAAAATACATATGGGGAGAGAAAGATAGAAAGATAGATGTTCAGTTTAGGGGTAGTTATTTTAAGTTTTTTTTAGTATCTTTGTGTATAACTTTCTGATTATGAATGCAATTTCTTTTTCTAAGCATAATCAAATTATGTTTTTCGTAGCTTATCTCTACTACGATATATCATATTTCTACTCGATGACTACTCTATTACTCGCTCTACAATCTTTGTTAAGCATATTTTGAGTTGGATAAGATCACCTTAGTTAGATATATTTTTGCTCCGATCAATATGCATTAAAAACTTAAGACTTTGAACTCTTAGCCTCTATCTTAAGTATGCAATGCCTTTCACCGAAAAGGGGAGATTGAAGACTCAAGTATAACTCTTTATCTCTCAAGTCATTCTAAGTGTTAAGGAAGCTCTACCTTAAGTTTTCAATATTGTGTTACCAACTCGAAACCATCTCATGAAAAGAACTCAATTAACTCGGGTTTCGACCCACTCGGACACAACTTAGAATAATGACATGAGTAAATAATTTCACAAACAAGTCATATTCTCGAGCACCGACTTAGTCATCTAAGTGAAAATGAATTACTGCGTTAATTCTCTTTTCTAAATTAGTTTATTGTATGAAATTATTTACTTGATCAAGTTTATGCATTTTGATTATTCAACTCTAATAACTTGACCATTTAGAGAATTGATTCAAGATGTAATTTGAACCTAATGAATATTAGACTAAGAAAATTCCATTCTTTTAGGTCTGAAGATAACCTAGCACTTAATTATATTGAATTAATTATTATCTTTGCCTAATCTTGGACCCAAGTATTTTGATACTTTGAGTACCACTTCGATATGATTTTGTAGGATGATTAAAGTATTTTAATCTTATTTTGAAAAGCAAAAGCAACTTATTTCTGGTCGTTAAAAACTAGCAGATAGAAAAGCAACATTTCCGGACAAGGCTCGGACACCTTGTCATGGTTGTTTGTTTCCAAATCCAAGAAACTTCAACTTTGATCCTAACGATTGTTTCCACCCCATATTTCAGTCACAACCAGTAGGATGGACTATTTTTTTAGCCAAGGAACACCGTACAACGTTTACATGGCAACAACTCCTTTCTCGAGTGACTCAAACTAGCCGTTATAATAGCTATTGAAGCTCACAAGTCCACAACAATTCTCAACAACTACTCTCCCTTGCTATGTATAAATAGAAGCCTCTCTACAAGACTTGAAGATTGGTGGAACAAAAATTATTCTACTCTTACTCAAACTTCTAGCTTACAACTCTTGTTCTTAAGTTATTACTTTGTGAGTTGTAAAGGGAAAGTCTTGCAATCAATTCTATTTTCAATTCTCTACTAAGTCCCTTGACTAAACTTTAAGGGTTAACTCAATTTATTTATTCCCTAAGTGTAAAGGTCACCTCGGTTATGAAGTACGAGATCGGATAAGGATATTTCGAGTCTAAGAAAAACTTATTAGTGAATTGTGTAAGGGAGCAATTTTGTAATGAGTTAGTCCTTGTATTTTGTGGATTCAAAATAGTGGATATGATTTGGTGCTTGGATTAGCACTATCTCGTGGTTCTCTCGCCCGGGAGGGTTTCTACGTATATTTTGTGTTCTACTTATTTATGAGTTCAATCTATACTCATAATTGTTTTTAAAGTCTTTATCGTGCGTGAATTCTTTGATAATTCTCAAAATCTTCCATCACCCTATTCACCGTCCTCTAGGGTGACTTAACCTTACCAAGAGCTAAGTTAAAGGGAAGCAGTTTCCAAGATATAACTATTGCTCACTAAAACTTCAAACGATCCGCTAGTCATTACTCCGAATGGTGAAACAGAAAGGCTTTTGTTGTACAAGAGCTTATGTCTATAAATAGAACCTATCCATCCTCATTCATTCACTTTGCTATCTCTTACTCTCTCACTCTCATTGCACTCGCTCACGTAATCCTTTACTCGGTTGCTCTCAAATTTCGGACTCTCATCTTCCTAATCACTCTCTCTTCTCGTTCACTTCTTTAATCTTTCACTTTTTCATTCTCAATCTCTCTCTCTTTCTCTCGAATATGTCCAAGACAGGAAGTGCTGCCAAAGGAGGTTCAGCCACCAAGAAGGCTAGAACCGGAACCATCCAACCCGAAAATCATCAAAAAGACCCTTCTAAAGGCAAAGCACTCGTCTCACGATTACCGAAAGGTCATCGTTGCCCAACACAATTTCATCGAGAAAAATTCTTCTCAACTACAAAATTTCGTGGATCAAGGCCATCCTCAACATAGGTACTTACAAGTATTTGTGTTTCTATTATTACTTTTGTCCGTAACTCGTCATCGAATTCTATAGAAACATGGTTGTGAGAGATAGTATAATCTCTTCTATCGTTCAAAGGAAAACTTTTCATATCATTCTCTCTCTCCTTCATAACATTTTTGGTGTTAAGTCTCTCTTCTTGAACTCAAACCCAATTTCCTTAAATCAATGAAATTGCTGATGATTTCTTTGAAAAGTACGCCAAAGAGGTTCCTAAGTCCATAAAGAACTTTTCTATGACTCGGATGACTTCGAAGCTAGACTTCTCTCGCTTCATCCCGATAAGAACTGTGTTCTCCTTCTATCCCTCCAAAGAGAACCCCAACAACAAGGTTCTCAAGGTTCTTTATGACATCCTTGAAAGGTATAAGATTGATCTCTTCCCGTTCATTCCGGAACAAGTGTTAAGCTTGTCGTATAGCAACAAATTAAACCACTACTTAAACTTATAATAAACAATATAGCAAGGGCAAGTAGGGATCGAATCCACGAGGAAAGATATAATAACATGCAAGTTTTAATCTAATTAAATTTACTACTCTTAAAAACAAAATAGAAAATATAAATTAAAATCAATAACTAAAATTCATAGAAAATTATCTAATAACTAAATAAATAATTTATACAGAATAATAAAACTACAATAACCCAAAAATATTTTTGTATATTTTTAGAATAATTAAAACAGAAAACTAAAGTAGAAAATAAACAAATTCTAAAACAGAAAATTAAATAAGTAAAATTCTGCACTAAAATAATTACGAAAATAAATACTAAAATTACCCAGAATAATAATACTAATTTTCTAAACCTAACCAGACCCTAAAAATATAAAAACAAAATTTAAAATCTAATTTACGAATTTATTTTATTAAAAACCTGCAGTAATTAAATTCAAGAATTAAATCTGAAAAAATATCAAATTATTTCCAAAAATTCTAAAATTTAATCACAGCAAACTAGGACTCTATCTAAACCCTAAAAGAAAATAAAACAAGAAAAATAACAAAAGAAACTATTTTAAAACTAATTTCTAACAAACTGACTCAAAAATAATAAACACTAACAGAAAATTAATTCTGAAAATTAAAATATATAAAGACTCAAAATTAAATTAAAATAAAATTACTAAAACTAACCTAAAATACTGATCTTTAGGGGGTAACGAAATTAATAATAAAAGACTATATATTTATAAATAAAAATTGACAAACTAAAGAAAATAACTAAAAAGCAAACAAATAATTATCAAAGATAGCAAATTTATAAAAACACTTAGTATAATCTATATCCACCATGCAAATTATTATTTATCATTAACACACAAATTGATCTACCCATGAGCTAAACTCGTAGAAGACAACCACTAGCGGATCTTCCCCGTTTTTCCTTAGTTATTAGTTTACTTAGGCCTAGCCCTAATATAAACCCTACTAATATTGATAACCCTAGCACTAGCACTAGAATTTAATCAAATTAGAGCATTAAGTGTTAGAAAAACATCATCTAGCACCTAATAACCAATCTACTAGTAAATTGATTTAAGAAGGATCTATGATAATTTCCTAATTAAAAGAGATGGGTATGAGCCATCCATGATTAACTAGGGTGATACTTATGTCTAAAAGATCAAGCAATTACGTACTTAAACCCTCTAAACTATCACATGAATTTATATAAAACTAAATAGCGTGCACTCTAATTAATTAGACATAAATTCATAAACATTAAACACAAATTATCATAGAATCATGGATCAAATCAATAAGACAATAAAAATCAAAACTTTGTTTCAAAATAAGTAATTTAACATGGCTTCAATGAGATAATACTAAGTATAAGAAAAACTACTCACACATCATGTAATTTAAAACATGTAAACTAAATAAAACTAGCATCTTTAGTATTAATCTATCAATAAAAACTCAATCTTTTCTAATAAAAATTACAAAACTAAATTATACTACCGATATTAGTTTCTTTGACCGGGAAGATGAAGAAGATGATGATGGATGGTGGCTGGCTGGGCAACGGACAGCAGCAACGAGCAAGCGGACAGCAGCAGCAGCAAGCGGGCAGCAGCGGCGAGCAAGGGTTCGAGCGGCAGTGCAGCGGGCGTGTAACACCCCAAAACACCCCCGGGAGTATTACATCGCCGAGTTCCTTAAAGGAACTCCCAAGGCTCTTTCCGGTGTTGGTTTGGTCTGTCTTAAACTCAACTTAAAAGTAATGCCGGTGGTTTTCCCAAAAGAATCCGAGATTCTCCGAAAATTTCAGCGAGTTCCGTTTGTAATCTGGACTAACCCATAGGCTTAAAGCCTTAAAATCCTGCATAAAAAGCATAATAAAACTCGACGAGCCACACGCTCGGAGTATACAACTCAACGGCCATACGCCGGAGTTCAACCAATCATGCGGTAAAACTTAAAACAATCTAACCGGGTTACTATACATTTGGTACAACTAGATGCACTAAATTACAAATACAACATTTAGAAACAAACAATGCAGGGCAGCCACTTGGTCGCTTCAATCACCAACAATCGGTAGGAGTCCGAAGCATGCTAGGTGTAGATTATATTTCGAAAGTGTACCTGCAACACTCGGGTGGGGACGGGGCAATTTGTGGGGGTGAGCAATAATCAACGGGCTCACCGGAGTCTTAAACCCTTAAAATGGAAATTCTTTACACGTAATACTCATAATAATGAAATCTGCGAAAACATAATAATGTAATATAAATCTATATACTTTTCACTCGAAATCTCTTGCAATGAAAAAGATCATGACTCATTAATCACTTAAAAGCACATATTCACATTCATAAACAATTCTTTTCGGGTTGAATCAACATTCCAGGCCTTCGAGGACTCGAACTAGCACTTCTTTAATTCAGGGCGCGACCCCGACAAAAGGCTCCGGGACCATTCTTCAGGAAGTCTCGGAGCGGGCGTCCTGTCTCTCCAGGACCCCTATTAGAACCCTTCCCTCAAAGTTTCTAGCTGGGCGTTCCCGGTTCGAACACTTCGGTATGCTAAACGATCCGTAGCCGATCGATTCAAAACAATTTGCACATTCTCATTCATCACATTCACTTTCTAGCTTTCTCTAATTGATTTCACATCAAGGAAGGCATGACACCGCGTGTCACCCTTATAAATTCACTTTTTCAAATCTGATTTACTTTCTCAAATACGTTTTGCTTCTTTAGGATAGAATCACGTTTGGAAGACATTTCACAGAAATCACATTCAAGGGTCATTTCACGTAAAACACAAAACTTCTTTCGAAACTATCGTGAGCATCACATAAAGTAAACACATAGAACGAACAGTCACCATTCAATGCAAGCAATCATTCCCAACTCTTTTCCAACTGTGCCTTTCTCAATTCATCGGTTTAATACGATTATTTCCATTTTCGAGGCCACAATAACCACAAGTACATATCACTCCAGTTATGTTTCAAGTTCGTCACAATTCATTGCCTTTTGCCTCACTTACTCATTCACGCTTCTACTTTATAACTCACTTCTTTTGCCCGTATTTAGCTACACGACTCTTGTTCTCACTTAATCGCTTAAGTCCCTTTCGTTGTGCTTAACTTCAAACCTGATTTCATCCCAAAGGCTAAGATATGCTCTAAACTCATTATTTAACTCCCGCTCTCAATCTCTTTTCATTATTCGATCTCCGTTACCTTTGCTTATTCTCACGCTTAGTTCAACCTCGAGGGATTAAATATACTTCGAATGTAATCAAGCTCACAACTGCCTACTCTCACTTGCTTGTCCCAATCGCGCATTACTCAATACGAATTCATACCCCTCTTTATACTTCAACCTACCATTTCCCAATGTTCGTAATTAGCTCTTGATACCGCAGGTTCAAGAATCTCTAAAACTTAGTTAACTCATAATTCATATCCATGCCCTAACCCCTTACTCCTTAATAGTTATCCGGAACTTCAAAACCACTCATTTGACCTATACAATTTAACCTTTTCGGAATCGGCAGGTTCGGTTCAACCCTAAGCAACTACTAATCTCTTTAACGTTCCCAAATGAATTCTCTATTTAACCCAAATGACTCCTTTCGTGACCCAATTCAACCCTATCAATTCTCTAAAATCCGTTCTAAGCTCTTGTTTCAACCTCAAACAACAATTAGGCCCGTTACGCAATACGGATACTCAACGTTCACGACAATTCCATATTCACATAACACATTCAACAATCACAACAAATCCATTGAGGTTTCGAAATTACTAATAGTTTACGAGTGTAAGACTACCCACCTCGGATTCTTGGGTTTGGAATTGATCGAATTGCTTGCTGTCTCTGCTTTGTGTTTGGGTTGCGTTCGGTTCGGGGAGACTCGCTTCTTGCTTCGGTTCAGCGGTTCTAGTCCCTGCCGCCCTCGGTCCGACCCTCACTCGTGCTTGCCGCCGGTCTGCCTCCCTTGTCGCCGTCGCCGGTCCCGATTTTCGGCCGCTCTAACTCCCGCTCGTCTGTCTCTGTTTCGGGTCTCTGTTCCGCCCGTCGCTCCGCCCCGAGACTCTCGCTCCCTCCCCTCGTTCGCCGCTTGCTCGTGTCGCCGACCGCCGTTTCCGAGTCCGCGGTGGTCGTCGACGTTCTCCGGTTCTCCCGCACCGCTCGCCTCTTCTCTCTCTCTCTGCGTTTTGCGGCGGTGGCCCTCTCCTTTTCTGCTCCTCCGTTTCCCTTGCGTGCACCGGCCACCTTCCCTCCGTTCGCCGCCCGGCTCGCCGGCCTCCGACCTCGGCTCGGGTCCGTGTGCGCTCTCTCTCTCTGTTTCTCCCGCTCGGTGGTCTTCTCCCCTTCCCTTACTCTGTTTCGCTTCCTCTTCTTTTCCCCTGCTCGGGCTCCCTCTCCCTCTTTCCACCGAATGGTCGGGTCTAACATCCCTATTGGACCCCTAATTAGTTTCTATCATATCTCTTCACTTAAACCAAAAACCCACATCTTCGTTAAACTTCATTTATCTTTCCATGACCAAAGTAATCTTTTCTATATAAAACCAATCCACGCCTCTGCCTTTCTTCGTCCCCCTTATGCCTCCGTGTCTTAACTTATTTTAATACACCAGCCACGACAATTCCTAATCACTCAACAATTTAGCTCCGATGAAAAAGGGGCAATTTCCTTGATTTAATTTATTCGCCACCCGCCTCCAAAGGAATTCTAACGTAATATTTCCGGCAGCAAATAAAATCAGTCACTCAACCCCCTAGTTGCGGGGAAAAATACTCAATAATTCTATGTTTTTCAACTGCTTTCCTTAAAATTCCGGGTATTACAGGCTGGCTGGTGGTCAGGCAGCAGGTGTAGGCGGCAGCAAGCAGTGGTGGCTGGCGTGGACAGCAAAGGCAAGAGGTGGTGATTGTGTGTGGGTCTAGGTCTCTCTCCATGATGATAATAAGTAGTATATATAGGGTGAAAGAGTTAGGGTTTATTTCTCTTTCTTCTCTTCTAAGTTTCCCTTTTCTATTCCACTTAGGATTTCCTAAAATATAATATCCTAAAATAAATATTTTATTACATATTATATTTATGGACCGACTTCATATATTTTCTTGGATGCTTGTCGGTAGCTAAAAATCCACTTTTAACGACTTTTCTTCTCTTCCCCACTTTATTCGATAATTACCTATAAATAGACAAAATAGAATAAATTAGATAAAATAAACTATATAATATAAGCTAAATAACTACTAAAAATACGTATAAAATACGGCTTAACAAATCCCCACACTTAGACTTTGGACGTCCTCGTGCAAAGAAATCTAAGACTCAATCTAATAATACGCTTTCTTATAAAAGATATACATAAAACATAAAATATACACTAAGTTTGTCTTGCTTTCAAAAATACTTTGATGAAATTTTTGTCTTTCCCAAGCAAGTGAAGAACTAAACATTTCATTGCCATCGGAGAGTTTATTCATCAGCCTCACAATATCTCTTTTAATTAAGCAACAATCAAAAATTTATCCATCTTTTTCAAACATGTACATTCCGGTCAAGAGGTCTAAAACTGTTTAGGATGGGAAAAATTAAGGTGTAGTATGGTTATGAAGACACTCGAATCAGCGAGATAACTCACTAAAAATCGATAATAAACTTGTTTTGCAAACTTTTTTTTTTTTTAAATATATATAACTCCATTCAAGCACATATTCGAGGCCCATATAGGGTCTTAGAAATATAACACTCCCTGTCTCCCACTCACCCAAACAGAGGTGCTTGGAGTTAATATTTTTTTTTTTTTTTCTTTTCGTTAGTATGGTTCGAGCCATTGATCGGCCTAAAAGGGGCATGACTCTCCCAGCATGGGTTACTCCATTCATAAGGCTCTACTTGAGACCTAAACTTAAGGGAAATGGCGCCGAGCCACCAACTCCGACCCATGTTGGTAAACTAACAATTTTTTTTTTTTAATTTTTTTTTTATTTGTAGGCAAAACAAGAAAAATCAAAATTTTACTTGAGTCAATCTGCTAAGTTCGGTAGTCTAGGTGAACGGTTTAAGTCAATTTATTGCCTCTATCACGATTATATAGCATGATCAATTGGACAGAAAAAATTTATGATTATCACTAATTGAAGAAATATATGAGGATCAACTCAAATAACTCCGAATAACAATTAACATGTTCAAATTTCTCACTTTCAAAGGGAAAGAAAAATTAGAAACAGAAAAATTTAAGCAAGTTAACCTAGCATATATTTATATTCATGCATTTCTTTACAAAAAGACACTAATTTTTTATTTATTTTTTTATTTTTTTAATAAAAATAAGATAAATATAAATGCATAAAATTAAAATGCAGGATGCACTCCCCACACTTAATTCATGCATTGTCCCTAATGCATGCTAAATAAAAATAAAAATAAAATTAAAGTAAAAATTATAGAAACTTCCCTGAAAATGTTGGGTTGCCTCCCAACCAGCGCCTTTGTTTACCGTCTTTGGCTCGACACCTTTGTAGCTCAAGGATCATTCGAGTTGCATTTCCCACACTAAATTGATCTGGTCTCCTGCATACTTGCAATTAGTGGGAGATTTCTTTTGGAAAAGAACAGATGTATTCTCCCCACACTTACCTTTTTGTTCCTTTTCAATTTTAATTTGTTCGTGAATAGATCTTTAAGGAACTTAGCATAACGAGGTTCCCGTTTCATGGTATCTAGAAGAGGAATGTTTGTTTCTACCTTCCTAGATACTTCTATAATATCTTCAATTGCCTCGTCTATCGTAGGAGTTGTGCTTATCAATCTACTAGGAAAAGGTGGGATAGGCTTGTAAATATCTTTCTTATTTTCACCTATTTCCTCGGCATTAGAGGCCTTATCTTTATTTTGGTCAAGTTCAGATTCCTTGACCTCTAATTCTAGCTCTACCTCTATGTTTTTCCTAGGTTCCTCTAACTCTTTCCCATTATTAAGTGTTATGACACTCACATTTTCTTTTGGATCTTGGAAAGGTTGAGATTGCATTTGGGTTTGCAGGTTACTAAGCATGGTATCATTGGCAATCTGTTTCTCTTGTACACGCTTTATGGTCATCTCTAAGCTTTGGAACCTAAGGTCGAGTCTCCTTTTCCGGTCATCCATTTTCTTAATGATTTGCTCTAAAAGATAATTAGTTTTGTTGTGAGCAATGGATTCATCAAATTCTAGGGGTTTTCTTCAAATCCATACCTAAGGTTAGAGTAATCACTCCATTGTTCATAAGTGTTCGAGAATATGTTATAATTCATTCGACCTTGGTTGGAAAAAATAGCATTCACATGCCCTCTTTGTTGTGTAGGGCATGAATTAGCAACATGACCCTCTAAATAGCAAATACTACAAACTACTACTTCTTCTCTGTGGACCAATTTATTCAACATAACGAGTAATTTGGGACAATTGGGTCTCTACGAGATGGACCTAAATTGAACTCATTAACATTCCTAAATTGGGTATCTCCCATTCCAAATTGTTGAGTATTTTGGGCCATAATATTTAACAATTCTCTAGCACTGAGTTGGAGTCTTATTAAACAAGGTCCCTCCACTAGCAACATCTACCATATTTCTACCTATTAGCAATAAACCTTCATAAAAATATTGAATCAATAAATGCTCGGGAATTTGATGTTGGGGACAACTAGCACATAATTTATTAAAACGCTCCCAATATTCAGAAAAACTCTCCCCAATCATCTGTTTAATACCACAAATTTCCTTTCTAATGGACCCTATCCTAGATGTAGGAAAAAATTTCTCTAAAAATGTCTGTATGAACTTGGGTCCATGTAGTGAATGTTGCAGGTGGTAAGTAATAAAACCAATCTTTAGCCTTATCCTGAAGTGAAAAGGGAAAGGCTCTCAACTTAATTTGGTCTTGGGTGATTCCCTCAAATTGCATAGTGTAACATGTAATAATAAACTCATTGATATGACGATATGGGTCCTCACCGAGCGAGTCCATGAAATTTAGGTAACATATTTAAAAATCCGGAGTTCGAGTTTTAGAGGTCGGTCCAATGCGAGGATATGAGATAGGTAAAAGTTGTGTATCCAAGTTAGGTGCGGCAAGTTCACGTAAGGTAGTCATCTCAATAATTTTAGAACTTACGAAACGGAATCGAAACACTTACTTGGCTTTCAACTTCGTCAAATGGATACTCCTTTTCAAAATAAAAAAAACACTAAAAAAACAAAACTATGAAAACAAACTATTAAAGTTACAAAGAAGTAATAAAAGTAGTAAATCTAAAATAAATAAAACTAACAACTATTATTTTCTTTCCCGACAACGGCGCCAAAATTTGTTAAGCTTGTCATATAGCAACAAATTAAACCACTACTTAAACTTATAATAAACAATATAGCAAGGGCAAGTAGGGATCGAATCCACGAGGAAAGATATAATAACATGCAAGTTTTAATCTAATTAAATTTACTACTCTTAAAAACAAAATAGAAAATATAAATTAAAATCAATAACTAAAATTCATAGAAAATTATCTAATAACTAAATAAATAATTTATACAGAATAATAAAACTACAATAACCCAAAAATATTTTTGTATATTTTTTAGAATAATTAAAACAGAAAACTAAAGTAGAAAATAAACAAATTCTAAAACAGAAAATTAAATAAGTAAAATTCTGCACTAAAATAATTACGAAAATAAATACTAAAATTACCCAGAATAATAATACTAATTTTCTAAACCTAACCAGACCCTAAAAATATAAAAACAAAATTTAAAATCTAATTTACGAATTTATTTTATTAAAAACCTGCAGTAATTAAATTCAAGAATTAAATCTGAAAAAATATCAAATTATTTCCAAAAATTCTAAAATTTAATCACAGCAAACTAGGACTCTATCTAAACCCTAAAAGAAAATAAAACAAGAAAAATAACAAAAGAAACTATTTTAAAACTAATTTCTAACAAACTGACTCAAAAATAATAAACACTAACAGAAAATTAATTCTGAAAATTAAAATATATAAAGACTCAAAATTAAATTAAAATAAAATTACTAAAACTAACCTAAAATACTGATCTTTAGGGGGGTAACGAAATTAATAATAAAAGACTATATATTTATAAATAAAAATTGACAAACTAAAGAAAATAACTAAAAAGCAAACAAATAATTATCAAAGATAGCAAATTTATAAAAACACTTAGTATAATCTATATCCACCATGCAAATTATTATTTATCATTAACACACAAATTGATCTACCCATGAGCTAAACTGTAGAAGACAACCACTAGCGGATCTTCCCCGTTTTTCCTTAGTTATTAGTTTACTTAGGCCTAGCCCTAATGTAAACCCTACTAATATTGATAATCCTAGCACTAGCACTAGAATTTAATCAAATTAGAGCATTAAGTATTAGAAAAACATCATCTAGCACCTAATAACCGATCTACTAGCAAATTGATTTAAGAAGGATCTATGATAATTTCCTAATTAAAAGAGATGGGTATGAGCCATCCATGATTAACTAGGGTGATACTTATGTCTAAAAGATCAAGCAATTACGTACTTAAACCCTCTAAACTATCATATGAATTTATATAAAACTAAATAGCGTGCACTCTAATTAATTAGACATAAATTCATAAACATTAAACACAAATTATCATAGAATCATGGATCAAATCAATAAGACAATAAAAATCAAAACTTTGTTTCAAAATAAGTAATTTAACATGGCTTCAATGAGATAATACTAAGTATAAGAAAAACTACTCACACATCATGTAATTTAAAACATGTAAACTAAATAAAACTAGCATCTTTAGTATTAATCTATCAATAAAAACTCAATCTTTTCTAATAAAAATTACAAAACTAAATTATACTACCGATATTAGTTTCTTTGACCGGGAAGATGAAGAAGATGATGATGGATGGTGGCTGGCTGGGCAACGGACAGCGGCAACAGCAGCGGACAGCAGCAGACGAGCAAGCGGGCAGCAGCGGCAGCAAGGGTTCGAGCGGCGAGTGCGGCGGCTGGCTGGTGGCTAGAGCAGCGAGTGTAGGCGGCAGCAAGCGGTGGTGGCTGGCGTGGACAGCAAAGGCAAGAGGTGGTGATTGTGTGTGGGTCTAGGTCTCTCTCCATGATGATAATAAGTAGTATATATAGGGTGAAAGAGTTAGGGTTTATTTCTCTTTCTTCTCTTCTAAGTTTCCCTTTTCTATTCCACTTAGGATTTCCTAAAATATAATATCCTAAAATAAATATTTTATTACATATTATATTTATGGACCGACTTCATATATTTTCTTGGATGCTTGTCGGTAGCTAAAAATCCACTTTTAACGACTTTTCTTCTCTTCCCCACTTTATTCGATAATTACCTATAAATAGACAAAATAGAATAAATTAGATAAAATAAACTATATAATATAAGCTAAATAACTACTAAAAATACGTATAAAATACGGCTTAACAAACAGATCGCTTCTCTTCCCTCTAATCGGAAAAATCCCCCTTCCTTTTGGAGCTTTATTCTCTATTGTCCTTACTCACTTTAAGGTTGATCTCCCAAATGATCCACACAAATTTCTGGAGCTAGATGTTTGCATAGGTATAAATAAGCTCATTGGACTAGGATAGCAAGAAATAAAATCTAGTGTCCGGGTTCACACTTCTAAGCTTCCACCTCCTCCTCTGCCATAGACTCGGAAGTCTAAGACACCTATTCTAACTACTTGACCATCTTCTTCCCTGCCAGCCCCTTCCATAGAATTACTTCAGAAGGTGGCTTCTCAATTTTCTACTCTTGCCAAAGAATTACAATCAACTCTTGCGGCTTTCCGACCTTTCATGCCTATTCGACTTAGTTTCAAAGCTTGGCATAGAAGCGGATCGATTAGAGTCAAGCCACTGGTCGGCAAGCTAAAATTAGTTATAGAACAATAGTTAGATCGGATCTGCCATCTTCAAGAGCGTTGATCAAAGGCTGCTGAGGACTTCCACTCTAAAGAAGAAGAAGAAGAAGAAGAAGAAGAAGAAGAAGAAGAAGAAGAATGGCTCTAACTGAGTTTACGTTATTTGTATTAACGACTACTCTTGGAGGAATGTTTTTATACGGTGCTAACGATTTAATAACTATCTTTGTAGCTCCAGAATGTTTCGATTTATGCTCCTACCTATTATCTGGATATACCAAGAAAGATGTACGGTCTAATGAGGCTACTACTGAAATATTTACTCATGGGTGGGGCAAGCTCTTCTATTCTAGTTCATGGTTCATCCAGGGAGAGATCGAACTTCAAGAAATAGTAAACGGTCTTATCGGAAGAAGACGAAGAAGAAGAGGAAGAAGAAGAAGAAGAGGAAGAAGAGGAAGAAGAAGAAGAAGAAGAAGAAGAAGAAGAAGAAGAAGAAAGAAGAAGAAGAAGAAGAAGAAGAAGAAGAAGAAGAAGAAGAAGAAGAAGAAGAAGAAGAAGAAGAAGAAGAAGAAGAAGAAGAAGAGGAAGAAGCGGAAGAAACTGGAACAAGACTAGCTGAAGGCCAAGGGGATAAGGAACCCGAGGTCATTTCCTCATAACATACCAAGTCCGCCTCAAAAGAGGCTAGGGATGCTAGATAATCTAAGGCTCAACCTTCTACACAGCCATCTCAAGTTGAAGAGGCTGAGGGCTCAAACGAGAAGATAGAGGAAGTACAACCTCTAATTCGCAGAGTTGCAATTCAAGTCCCCGATCTACCTCTGCTCCTACCACCTCTTCCTTACCCAACAATTTCCACTCAAAGCTACAAACACAGAAGAAGGGGTCCTTGTTTTTCCTCCTCCACTCATACTACTCCACCCCCTCCTGATTTCAAATTCTATTTTATTTTGTCCAACATCTCTGTTTTTTTTACTCCCTTCCCAGTTAATTTTTCGATGAAATACATAAGGGAGAGAGAAGAGAAAAGTCGGATGGATGTTTGGTTTATGATGAGTTTAGTTTACTTTAGTTTGTTTTTCTATGTACTCACTTTCTAAGTTTCAATGAAATGTTATAATTTCTAAGCATCCGTAGAGACCTAAAAGTGTCATCCTTTTCTCTATTTTTTATTTGTTGGCTGGATGATGATACTCCCGAGTCCTACTTGAGGATTTGGATCTTGGACTGCGATCGGTTGGTGCGATGGAAGCGAGTAATTAAACCACAAAGAACCCCTACACCACATAAATAGCCTTCTCCCTTGGGCAATCCAAAAATCCCCTTTTCTTTCGAGACGATACAAAACCGGGCCAAGCCTCCAGAGACAGCGGAGTCCGAGCACCGCATACCGGGAAATTCCGGGCTCGGAATCTTGCAGTTCACTTCGGTCAAACCGGACAAGGAGCTGAAGACCTCAAGACAACATTAGACGTTGCACTTCATGATCACAAGCATCAAAGTTCCGTGTTTTGGCTCCAAGATAGTCCACCCGAGACTAGGAGCACGCATCCTACATCAAAATTGGAACCTGCCAAAAATGGAAACCCGCAAAAATGAAAACTTGCCAAAATTGGAAACTTTCCATTTTTTAAAGCTTCAGCTGGCACCTGCCTTCTAAAATAGTAAGCTGGAACACAACGTTTTGTCCAGAGACTCCCTTGTAAGCATGCTAGGGCACGAAACCGTAGGCAACCTCTTGTGGCCAACGCTTGCCTTCTAAAAGCATTAAGTGGAAATAATGCATTTTGGCTTAGAGAATCCCTTGGAGACATGCTTAGGACACGAAACCCTAGGTGTGTCGGGTTGGCCCGTGCCCGCCATCCCTTTTTACCTGGTTTTATCACGGTTCAATCTTATGATTATCCTTGCCTAGTTTTGTACCCTATTCGGACTCGCTGGCGGATCCTAAACCTAGAGCATTGCTTGACCTAACTTCTATCTCTTCTTCTCCTTGTGCTTCGAGTGGTCTAAGCTGGTTCTCAAGCTGACTCATTCCGAGTTCACTCGGTTCGCTTGTAATCAATTATTCTAAGCTCACCTTCCACTATTTCATCATCATTTATGTTGAGCTTTAGATCGTTGTTATGAACAAAGCATTTACACCCCAATGGCTTGAAGTTAGAGAAGTTAGGATTCTTTCCCTTGTAGAGATCGTAGGGTGTTTTCTTCAAGATAAGTCGAATGAGAAATTTGTTAAGTGTGTAATTTGTTGTGTTCACTCCCTCAACCCGGAAATAGTAGGGAAGATTGTTTTCAATCATCGTAGTTATAAGACGCAAGATTTTGAGTAGGTTGATTATAGGATTAAATTAAATTAGGTCATTGATACATAAATTATTTTATTTAGTATGAGTTCTTAATTGTACGCGCTTTTATAAATTAGAGGATTATCCTACTTCCTCCCGATTCCCCACCTCGACCTAGTAATTAAAACTCGAGGTAACTTGTGATTTATTATTCTAATTTTTACCTTGAGATAATGCTAACAAAAAAAAAGGGGGAAAAGAAAGGGATTATGAAGATAAGGGATTAGTTCACATGGGTAGGCTAAAGAGTGGATTAGTGTAAAGGGAATGTTGTGCTGACAATATCTAAGGAAGCCATAACAAAAAGGAAAGAAAAGAGATAAGGGGAAAGGAAGAAAGAAAGCTTGGGAAAAAGAAACAGGAGGAGAGCCCGAACAAAAGAAAAAGAAGAAAAGAAAAGGAACAGAACCGGGAGCATGGGAAAGTAAGAAGAGGGAAGAGGAGAGGGCGAATAGAGAGAGAGACGAGAAAAAGAGCGAGTGCGAGAATCGCGAGGAGGCCGGAAATCAGCAAGCGGCGACCGATGAACAAAAGGACCACGGCTGGCAAGCGAAAGCAAGTAACGAGCAAAGAAAGAAGAGAACCACAAGCGAAGAAAGACAGTCGACGACCAACGGACCATAGGACGAGCACTAACGAGTGGGAGTAGGCGACGAACAAAGAGGAAGGCGGCGAAATAGGGCAGCGAGGACCGGTGTACGGGGCTGGCGAGTAGATGAAGAGGAAGGAAAAGAAGAAACTAACCTAGGCTAATCCGAAATTCACAATCTTCAATCCTTAATTCGAGGTGGGTAGTCTTACACTCTAAATTAATAGTAATTTCGAAATTCAATTAAATTTGTTGTGATTATTGTGTATCTCGTATTAAAGAACAGATTTAGTAGTTGTTTAAGGATTGAATTAAGAACTTATAATGAATTTAGAGAGTTGTTAAGGGCTGAATTGGGACATTAGAGAATCCGATTGAATTAGATTGTTAAGGCCTTATGGGTGACATTGGAGTTTAGTTAGTAACAACGGAATCCTTGTAATTTCGGTTGTAGAATGTCGGTTGAGGTGACAGTTGAATCGTTTGTGACTTCCTGAAGTTTCGAGTTGGATTCTAAGTAATTATCTTGTGAATTGGAGATTTGGAGTAAAAAGGGAGTAGGATTTCGTCCCAATTAATGTATAATTGAGGTATGGAAGTAGAAAGCGGTCGTTGGGATAAATTGAGTTAGAGATATACCTAAATCCTTAAGTTTAAACTAAACTTGAAGATAAGCAAAACTAAAGGGATTTGAGCGGTCAAATGAGATTAAGAGTTATATAGTTAAGTATGGGCGACGAAGAGTTGGATAATAATATGGAGACATAATATAAGAATTTGAGGTAAGGATGATAATATGTGAAGAGTTGTGACCTTTGGGTTAAGCTATAATTATTTGTGGATATTGTGGCTCTTGTGAACTAAATTAATAAAATGAAAAATTAGGAAGATACAATATACGGGTTCGAATTGACTATGGTAGTTTGTGACGAGTTGTGACAGTTTAGGCTAAATTATGATGGGTCGTTATTATGTACGATTTTACCACTTGTGGTTATTGTGGCTCGAGAGGAGTTTTAGTTGTTGAGTTCGTTATGCTTAAAATAAATTGAGTTGAGGAATACGAATGTTGGAGTATAGAAAAGGAGCGGGAATTTGGAGTATCAAGGGAGTAGGTATCAATATTGATTGATTGTAACTTTGAAAATGGAGTGAGACGAGAATTATGTATATAGGGGTAAGAGATTCTTGCTTGAGTAGAATATGGATGAATGTGAGTAGATGTTAGATACTTGGGTGAATACTTGAATAAATACGCTAGCTTGGGATGATGACTCGAACATGAAGATACTTGGCTTCTAAAGTGACTCAATTCCAAATGATGTTCAAAAGTTAGTTTTGAAAAGAGTTCAAATGTTAACGCAAAATTCTACTTGGCATGATTCTTGATAACTACTTTTCAAACTCGAAATATGTTCGAAAAGGTGAAACTAATTTGAGAAACTGAATTTGGAAGGGTGGCACGTGATGTCATGCCTTCTATGATGTTAAACTGGTTTGAGATTATGATTTAGAAACCAAGTTTGATAAGGTATTATGATCACTTTGGTTTTGAACGAATTTTGGGCTGAGGACTGTTTAGACTAGAGGAAGAAGGTGGTCCTATGTATCATGCCACGGGGTCCTTGCGTATTAGGATGCCCATCAACCGGAGAGGTTGATTCTTTCCCGATGAGGAAAGTGGAGCCTTCCAAGAGTTTGACTAGAGATAGGTCCCGGGAGCTTGAGTCAAGGGGTCGCGCCCTAAAAGAAAACTGTCCGGTGCTAGTTCAATTGTCCAAAGCCTCGAAAGGATATTCGGTTTCTAACCGAAAGTATTTGAAAGAAAGTATAGGTGGTTGCACCATCTTGTTTAAAGTTGATTCAATTTCAAAAGAGTTAATGATTGCGAAACGGTGTCTTTAAATGATTGAAGTGTTATGATCTTTATGTGGCAAAGGATTTCGGGGATTTCATTAAAAAGTATCTAGATTTTTATTACTTTATTAAACTTTCACCGGTTTCTTTATTATCGGTAGTATGTGGTTTCATTATTATCAATTTCAAAAGAGTGTAAGACTCTCCGGTGAGAGGATTAGTGCTCACCCTAACAAATTCCCCCTCGCTCATGGTACCCCCGAGATGGTTGTTCCGCCTCCTTACTTACTGAAACGCTTGTTTTCCGGTGGTCGTGACTCGAAGTTTGGTTTCATGTGTTTTCATGTTTAGCATGTTGTATATATACGGTTACTTATGTAAATATGTAATAATGTATAGCAAAGTTGGATGTATGCGCAGAGACCCGAACTAGTAGCTCCGATCAACCAGGAATTTCCGTCTCTTGCAATTTCTGTCATTACCGATTGTAACTTATTTCATAACTAGGATTGTAACTCGGTTTGGAATTTAGTTTTGTGGATGTGAACCTACTCCGAGCACGTGGCGGTTGAGTCTTGTACTCGACCATGTGGCTCGTTGAGTTTTATTGTGGTTTTATGCAGGTTTTAAGGCTTTAAGCCTAAGGGTTAGGCCATATTTCAAACGGAACTCTATCGAAATTTTTAGAAAATTTGAAAACCAAATGGGAAATCACCTTAATGAGCTTTGGAAGTTCCTTTTGAGGAACTCTCACGATGTAATACTCCTAGGGTGGGTTTTGGGTGTTACGAGTAGTCCTTCATATTCTTTCAAGAGTTTTATTCTTTCTCTCCACTACTCTATTTTGTTCAAGAATTCTTAGCGTTAAGAAGTTGTGGGAGATGTCATTCTTGTCACAAAAATCTGCAAATTCTAAATAATAGAACCGCCTTTCATGGTCGGCTTGTATTCTTCCGATCCGAGTTTGAGACTCCACTTAAATTTTCATGCAGATCTTGGTGAACTCTTTAAAGGCTTTATTCTTATTTTTAGAAAACACACCCAGGTAAATCATGAGAAATCATCAATAATGATGATTTACCTCCTAAGCTTTTAACAAGGATTCACCACATAAATCTATATGAATTAGTTCAAGCACTTTTGTGGTAGAAACAGCTTTGAGTGGTTCAAAGATGATCTAACTTGTTTCCCTTTTGTGTATGCATCACATATTTTATCTTTCTTAAAGTTGCAATTAAGTACTCCTCTGACTAACCCTTGAGATGCAAGTTTCTTAATAGTATGCATGCTTATATGACCTAATCTACGATACCATGTCCATGAATCATCATTAACTCGAAACTTTCAAATAAGATAGGTTTTGAGTAGAATGAAAAAGAGGAATAGTATAAGTGTTACCTGACCTCATACCAAAGAGCTTTGTCTCATTTGTTGTAGCATCATAAATGAAACAATTGGTCCGAGTGAATCTTACCTCTTGACCTTTGTCACACAATTGAGAGCTACTCAAGAAATTATATTTGAGTCCCTCGACAAGATTGATTGGACTGAATGAGTAGTCACCATGGCTAACTCTACCAATACCTACAATCTTGTCCTTGCTTTTATTTCCAAATGTGACCTTTCCTCCTTTCATCTTTTCTAGTTCCGAGAAGAGTCTTAAGTTTCTAGACATGTGTCGTGAGCAACCACTATCTAAGTACCAGTGATCTCTCCTTTTCGAGTTGCCTAAAAAATAGAGACAAACTAACCCTTCTTACTTCTTCTTATAAAACCAATAATTGTCCTTATTATGGTCATTCTTTGTGGAAGAACACTTTTAGAAACCTAGATTTGAATAATTTTACACTTGGTCCGATTCTCGAGTCTTCTTCTTAGGAAACCGAGTCCGTGTCTCCTTCTTTTGAAATCCTTTCTTCTTGTAAACAGGTTGTGAAGACTTTTTCTTAAAAGCATGTCTAGGCTTAGTCCCTTTCCTTTTTGAATGAATAAGACCATGCTCAACTTTTCTAAAATTGATTTTCTAGAATCAGCTTTTAAAAAAATTTATAAGAGTTGTCCTCCTATTCAAGCATTATAGCCAAGACCTTCTTTTCAAAATGAACCACACCGAGAACCTACAAGTAAGTCAAGGTTTTTCCCACCTTGAGTGAGTTTCAAAACCAACTCTTGAGACTCAGTGTGCTTCGTTTCGGTTGCTCATTCTCTCGTTCCGAGGCATTTTGACTCGGTCTCATTATCTTAAGAACTAGTCTCTTATACCTTCGATTAAGTCTCAATTTTTCCAAATCATTTTGTAAGATTTGTTCTAAGACTTACCGGACTCCAGTTTCTCTTTGAAGGTAGAAGAATCATGATTGGATTTTTCCTCCAATGTAAAAATGTATCTAGCCAAATCATGCTTGGAGAACTTAAGAAAGTAGTTAATTACCTCTTAAGGATAAGTTTCCTCAATGTCCGATGCTTCACTTTCTGACTCATATCCAAATTCTAAGTCTATCGAGCCATGAGACACTTTGATTCATCATCCGTGTCATCATCTTCTTCGACTCATCATCGATCCATGTGACTACTATTGCTTTTTTCTTCTTTCGGTCCTTTCTTCTTTTTGGATAGTCCTTGACTATGTGCTCTCGCTTCCACATTCAAAATAGCTGGAGTTTTTAGTTAAAGTCAAATTTGAAGAGGATGAGAATTTACCTTTCTTTTCCTTCTTACGGACTTCCTGCTTTGGCTTCTTCTTTTGAATCCTCTATCCGTAAGTGTCATGCGGTCTTCCTCATAATCTGATGAGCTTAGACTTGGACCAAGTTCCTCTCGAGGCTTTAAGAGAAATGTTTCATGCAAGTGTTGACCTTATATTCTTCTTCATTTAGATGTAACTCATGGGTGAGAAGTTTTGCTATGAGCCTATCTCGGTTTCGATTGACCCATTCTAAAGAAGACACCCTATGAGCTGTGCAAAGGAAAGAAGCCTAACATTTCCTACTTCAAACCATTTGGATGTAAATGCTTTATGCATAACAATGGTAAGGAACATCCGACAAAATTTGATGCAAGGTCGGATGAAGGTATTTTCCTTGGTTATTCTTCACATAGCAAAGCTTATAGAATCATTAACAAGAGAACTAACAAAGTGGAAGAAAGTATCCACGTTGTCTTTGATAAAGTTGATCATGGCAAGACAAGTGAATCTACTTTCTCATATCTCAAGCTTAACCGAGATGAAGATGACATAACAAAGGCTGAGCTCAAAATGAACCAAACCAAAGGAATTGAGCTAACTCGGAATGAGTAAGTTCAAGAACTAGCTCGTAACACCGAAGGACAAGCTAATGAAGAAGATCAACAAGTTAAACCGATCTGAAGAGCAAACCATTCAACCAACAAACCTGGTAAATCAAAGGACAAGTAAAGCTTTCAAATATACATCTAGTCACCCACCTGAGAACATAATTTTTGACATCAATAGTAAGGTAAGAATTTGTTATTCTTTGTAAAATTTATGTGCATTTTCAGCATTCATTTAATTAATTGAACCTAAAAATGTACTAGAAGCCCTACTTGAACTTGAATGGGTAGAGGCCATTGAAGAAGAATTAAGTCAATTTGAAAGAAATCAAGTCCGGACACCGACCAAACGACCTTTTGACCACCCAATTATAGAAACCAAATGGATTTTCAAGAACAAACTAGATGAGGGAGGGTTGGTAGTTAGAAACAAAGCCGGACTAGTTGCTTAAGGACATAACCAAGAAGAAGGAAATGATTATAGGGAAACCTTTGCACCTGTTGCTAGGATTGAGGCAATTAGAATTCTCTTAACATTTGTATCAAGCATGAACATTAAGATATATCAAATGGATGTTAAATGTGCATTTCTTAATGGTTATATTTAAGAAGTTTATGCTCGAGCAACCCCTGGATTTGAAAACTCACAATTTCCAAATCATGTTTTCATACTACAAAAAGCTTTGTATGGTCTAAAAAAAGCTCCCGGAGCTTGGTATGAAAGACTAAGAAATTTCTTGGTTCAAAATGATTTCGAAAGGGATCTTATTGAAAAAACTCTTTTCACAAAAACCAAGGGGAATGACTTTCTCATTATTCAGATTTATGTTGATGACACCATCTTTGAAGCTAATAATGAAACTCTATGCCAAGAGTTTTCCGAGTTGATGAGATAGGAGTTTCAAACGAACATGATGGGAGAACCGAATTTCTTCCTTGGGTTGCAAATCAAGTAAGAAAAGGATGGCATCTACGTTCATCAATCAAAATACACCAAGGAGTTATTGAAGAAGTACAAGCTACAAGATGTAAAACATGCAACAACACCAATGAGTATCGAGTACAAAACTAGACTCAAATGAGAAAGGTAAAGTTGTAGATCGAAACTTTACAGAGGTATGATTGGATATCTACTCTATCTTACATCTAGCAGACTAAATATCATGTTTAGTGTTTGTCTTTGTACAAAATTTCAAGCTAATCCAAACGAATCACATGTCATTGTGGTGAAAAGAATCTTCGGATATCTTGGAAGGACTTAGACACTTGGTCTATGGTATTCTAAGGACTCATAGTCGAATCTCACTGGATACTCGGATGTTGACTATGGTGGATACAAAGTTGATAAAAAAGCACCTCAGGAGTATATCAATTTCTGGGTCAATCACTCATCTCCTGGCATTCAAAGAAATAAAACTCGGTTGCTCTATTAGCTGCTGAGGCAAAGTACATACCGGTTGGAGCTTATTCCGCTCGGATCCGATGGATCAAGCAACACTTGAAGGATCTTCGATTGCATTCACATCTATCCAAATCAAGTGTCATAATCAAAGTGCTTTCAAGCATCACTACGAATCCGAGTATAGCATTCAAAGACAAAACATATTGAGGTTAGGTATTCTTTTCTAAGAGACCACTTTGGAAAAGGTGATATTAAACTTGAGTTTATTCCCACGAAATTCCAATTACCTAATATTTTCACAAAACCTCCGAGTGAAGATCGGTTTTGCTTTATTAGGAATAAACTTGGCATGATGCTTATATGATTATTTTAATAATTACATGATTATTTTAATAATTACATGATTATTTGAGTGATTACATCAGATTGATTGTTTATTATTTGTTTTGAGTGAGTAACAAATGGATCAGTTGAACCATAATGAAACCGAGCTATGAGTTATTGAGTTCGAGTGTGTTTTGAGTCACTCGGACACATTACTGAGTCGGACTCGGTTTATGAGAAAAATAGACGTCAAAATTGTGAGATCATCTCTAAATCAATGGAGAATCTTGGAAATGTTTTAAAAAATTTCTTTTCTTTCTCTCTCATGTGAACGGTCGGAAACTAGCTGCTAGAAGGAAGCAGTTTCAAGAAGTAACTATTAGACAACTGGAACGCCAAACGGTCGGATAGCCGCTACTTTGAGTGCTTGAGTTAGAAAGGCTTTTGTTCTATGAGAGCCTTCGTTCTATAAATAGCACCTATCCATCCTCATTCATTCACTTTGCTATCTCTTGCTCTCTCACTCTCTTTTCTCTCGAATACATAATCCTTTACTCGGACACTTGCTCTATTTCGGGCTCTCAACTCTCAACTCTCTTTCTTTCTCACTCGTTCACTTTTCTTACTCCTTCACTCTCTCAAATATTTTTCTCTTTCTCTCGAAAAATGCCTAAAAGAGGAAGTGCAGCCGAAGAAGGTTCAGCCACCAAAAGGCTAGAACTCGAACCATTCAGCCCGAGAATCCTAAAAAGGACCCTTCCAAGGGGAAGGCAATCGCTCTCGATGATCAAAAACTCATTGTTGCCCAACATTACTTCATTGAAGAAAAATTCCTTTTATCCACAAAACTTTCGTGGATCAAGCCTATCCTCTAAATAGGTACTATCAAGTACTTGTGTTTTTGTGACTAAATTTATCCAGAACTCGTTATCGAGTTCTATACAACTATGGTTGCGAAATACAACGTAGTCTCTTCTCTCATTCAAGGAAAAACTATACCTCTCTCTACTTCATAAACTATTTGATGTTCGGACTCTCTTCCTCAACTCAAACCTAATTCCCTTCAATGAAATCGCTAATGATTTCTTTGAAAAATACACAAGAGTTGTCCCAAAGTCCAAAAAGAAATGTGTTCAAAACATGAATTCCAAGTTGGACTTCTTTGCTTCATTCTAATGAGAACTGTGTTCTATTTCTATCCTTCCAAGAAGAACCCCAATACCGAGGTTCTCAAGGTTCTCTTTGACATTCTCGAAGGGTATGAGGTTTACGTCTTCCCTTTCATTCCGGAATAGATAGCTTATGTTCCATCTTATCGAAAAAGCCCCTCTTCTATTTGGTGCTTGACTTTTTACTATTTTTGCTCACTTTGAAGTAGATCTCCCGAATGATCCACACATATCTCTCGGAGCCACTGTTTACATAGGTAGAGGTGAGCTAGATGGACTAGGATATTAGGAAATATCATTTGGTGTCCGGGTTCACTCTTTTGAGCTTCCACCTCCTCCTCTACCTTAGACTCGAAAAGTTCCGAGACACCCCTTCTCACTGCTAGACCATCCTCTTCTCAGCCTGCCCCTTCCACAAACTTACTTTAGAAGGTGGCTTCTCGGTTGCTACTCTTGCCAAAGAGTTACAATTAACTCTTGCGGCTTTCTAGGCTTTCATGCCTATTTTGACTCAACTTTAGAGCTCGGCTCGAGGCGAGATCAATCAAAGTCAGGCCCTGGTCAATGAGCTGAAAGATGTCATCAAGCGACGGGACCGGATCCACTATCTTCAAGAGCGCATATCAAAGGCCGCTAAGGACTCCCACTCGAAGAAGAATTACCCTCGGAGTCTTCCGGCTCTTCCGACTCCGAGTCAAAAAGAAAAGAAGAAGAAAAAGACTAGATCGAGGCCAAGATGAAGGCTAACTAGAGAAGGAACCCGAGGTCATTTCCTCATAACATACCAAGTCCGCCTCGGAAGAGGCTAGGAATGTTGGTCAATCCCGTGCTCAACCTTCTACACGGCCATCTCAAGTCGAAGAGGCCGAGGGCTCGGATAAGGAGATAAAGGAATACAACCTCGCAGTACGCAGTGTCGCAACTCCAGTCCCGGACTTACCTTTACTCCTACCACCTCTTCCTCGCCAAGCGGCTTCCACCCAAGGCTATCGTTGCAAACGAAGAGGCCTTCGTTCATCCTCCTCAACTCACGAGTGCTCCATCCCTCTCCTAATTTCAAAATATTTTTTTGTCCAATATCTATGTATCTCTTTTTACTCCCTTCCCTGTTATTTTTGATGAAATGTAGAAGGAGAAAGAAAAGTAAGATGGATGTTTAGTGTAGGAGGAGTTTAGTTATTTTTCATTTCTGCGTACTTACGTTCGAGCATCAATGAAATTTTATAGTTTTTGAGCATCATTATCTAGTATTATTCATAACTCATTATTTTTGTTTTGCTCTTGTGCTCTACTATTTGTTTTTATGCTCTAATAATTTTCACTCGATATTTCTTACATCAATATGCTCTAAAAATGAACACCGACTCCGCTTCACAAAACACATTCTACTGGTCATTCGTTTCGAGTCATGAAAACTTAACTCGTGAACTTTTAGATTCCTTTGATAAGTGTTGAATGTCTTTCATCAAAAGAGGGAGATTGAAGACTCGGGTATAACTCTCTATCTCTCCATGGTTTTGATTTCAAGTCATTCTAAGTCTTTAAGAAGTTCATCTTTAAGTTTTCAATACTGTCTCGACCTACTCGGAAGGCATTTCTTCGATGAGAACACACTTCACCGGGTTTCTAACCCACTCATATACAACTCAAACAGATTGTCATGAGGAAATAATTTCACGAACATATCTTATTCCGAGTACTTGACTTATTGAGCTAATCGAAAATAAATTACTGCATTAATTCTTATTTCTAAGTCAATTTGTTAAAAGAAATTATTTACTCGATCAAGATGATGCATATTGTCTATTTAATATTAATATCTTCACCATTTAAATGATAGGATGGAATTTGAACCTATTGAATATTAGACTCTAAAAATTTCATTCTCTCGAGTTAAGTATAATTAAGCACTTAATTATGATAAATTAAATTTTATCCTTTCCTAATCTTGGACCGAAGTATTTTTATACTTTGAGTACCACTTTAATTTGTTTTTGCAGGTTGATTAAAGTATTTTAATCTTATTTTGAAAAGAAAAAGTAACCAGCTTCTAACCGTTAAACACTAGCGGACAGAAAAGCATTGTTTCGAGACAAGGCTCGGACATCTGTGTCGGGGTTGTTTATTTCCAAATCCAGTAAACTCCAACTTTGAGTCTAACCATTGTTTTCACCCTAGATTTTAGTCACAACTAGTGGGTTGGACTACTTTTTGAGCCAAGGACCTAAGCACAACGTTCATATTTGCAACGGGTCCTCTTCCGAGTGACTTTGACTATCCGTTATAACGGCTAGTGAAGCTCTCAAGTCCAGAATCAGTCACAACGGCTACTCTGCCATGTTGAGTATAAATAGAAGCCTTCCTACAAGACTTAGAGATTGCTTGAACATTGTTGGAACTACATGAAATCTATTCTCTCTCAATCTTCTAGCTTTTACAACTCTATTCTTAAGTTCATACTTTCGAGTTGTAAACACTCTTACATTTTTCAATTCTCTATAAAGTCCCTTAACCGAGCGAGTAAGAGTTAACTCAGCTTAGTTGTCCCTAACTCGTAGTTAGGAAGCACTAGAACAGAGATAAGGTAACTTCGTGTCTAAGAAAAACTTGTATTGAATTGTCTTTGGGAACAATTCTATAAGAGTCAATTCTTGTATTTTGTGGATTCAAAATAGTGGATTGGACTTAGTGCTTGGCTTAGCAATATCCGTGGTTTTCCGCCCCATGACGGTTTCCATGTAATTTCGAGTTCCACACTTCTAAGTCCAATCCGGACTCGAATAATTTTCTAAGTCTTTTCTTTGCGAGAAAACTTTTAATTCCACAAAATTTCCTTCACACTCTATTCACCCCCCTCTAGGTGATTCGGACTCTCTAAGAGCAAACCTTCGGTCTTGAGCTTCTTCAATAGTTGTCACCTTTGGTCCCTATCTCATCTTTCGAAGATGAAGGTTTGCTCTTGAGAGTCCGAGTCACTCTAGAGGGGAGGTGAATAGGATGAGACGAAAATTTTACGGCATAAAAGATTTTCTGCAAAGTTTGAGTTTAGAAAAACCATTTTTAGTTTAGAATGAACTCGGAAAGATAGAACACGAGAACAAATACGTACAAACCCTCCTAGGGCAAAAACCACGATCAATGTCAATCCAAACACCAGGTCAAATCCACTATTTTAAATCCACAAAATACAAGGACTAACTCTTACTGAATTGCTCCCTTGGACAATTCAATACAAGTTTTCCTAGACACGAAGTTCCTTTATCCGCCTCTACTACTTCCTAACCGAGTTACCTTTTATAATTAGGGACAACTAAGTTGAGTTAACCCTTACAGCTCGGTTAAGAGATATTACGGAGAAATGAAGCAAGTAAGAGTAAGACTTATTACAAGACTTCTTCTTTTCAACTCGGAATTTGAGAAAACTTAAGTACACAGTTGAATGCTAGAAAATATTAAGAGAGTAAGATTAGAGTTCAGTTCCAGTAATCTTTTTAGTCTTGTAAGATGACTTTTATTTATAATTAACAGGCGGATAGTCGTTGTGATCGATTCCGGATCGGAAAACTTCACTAGTCGTTGCAACAAATAGTCCGAGTCCCTCATAAAAATAACCGTTGTAGATATGAACATTTGGCTTAAAAAGTGGTCCAACCCACTAGTTATGACTGAAATCTGGGGTGGAAATAGCCGTTAGACTGAAAATTGCAGTTCACGGGAATGGAAATAGACAACCCCGACATGGTGTCCGAGCCTATCCTGAAACGGTGACTTTTCCGTCTGCCGGTGTTTAACGTTCGAAGTCGGTTACTTTTGCTTTTGCTTTTCAAAATGAGATTAAATCACTTTAAACATCCTGCCAAAGCATATCACAATGGTAATCAAAGTATAAAAATACTATGGTCTAAGATTAGGCAAGAATAAAAATTAATTCAAAATATTAAGCACTTAATTATCCTTTACCCGAATGAACGGAATTTTCTGAGTCTAATATTCAATAAGTTCTAATTCTATTTTGTGTCTATTTTTTAGATGAATAAAGAATTAAAATTATATAGAAATAATGCATCAAGTTTGCCAACTAAATAGTTTCACTTAATAAATCGACTTAGAAAAATAAAATTAACGCAGTAATTCCTTTTCACTATTTGCAATAAGTCAAAACTCAAAATAAGTTATACATGTGAAATTATGTAGTCAAGACAACCTGTCCGAGTTGCATTTGAGTGAGTCAAAAACCTAGAGATAAGAGTTTTACTCAAGAGATGGTTTTTGAGTAGGTTAGACATATATGAAAACTTAAAGATGACCTTCTTAAGATGTGATAATGACTTGAATTCAAAACTATAAAGAGAGAGAGGACTTATACTTGAGTCTTCAATCTCCCCTTTTTGATGAAAGGCATTCAACGAGTTAGAAATCGAGTTGGAAGTTCGGATGGTTAAGTTTTCATTACCTAAATACGAATAAGCTGTTAGAATAGTCCGAGTTAGACACCCGTATAAGATTGTAATTTGTTACCGAGTCGATTGATGCAAAATTAAATGTCAGAGCAAATAATCAACTTATTATAGCAATATAAAAAAAATTTGTAAGCTATTTATCGAGCAAAAAAAAAAAAGAGATAATCAATGATGCTCGAGAAAATGCTTAACTTTCATTACATTGACCATTTGCTCGTAAACATACAAAATAATCAACAAAAAAATAAACTAAACTCCCCTAAACCACATAACTATCTCCCCCAAATATGTCTCCCCTATGTATTTCATCAAAACTAAATCGAAGTAAGGAAGAGAGGAGAAACAAAAATGTTAGAAAAAAATAATAAAAAACAGAGAAAATTATGAAGGGGTGGAGCAAGCATGATTGGAGGAGGAGGAATGAAGCCCCTGCGTCTACGCCTATAGCATTGAGATGAAGTCTGGGTTGTGCAATAGGCGACAGGAGCAGAGGAGGTAATTGTTCTTGTGAGTAGACCTTCAAACTAAGGGTGTTGCTTCCTCCACTTCCTCTTCTAAGCCCTCAACTTCCTCGGCTTGAGTGGGTAGTGCGGATGGTCTGGGCTTGGGACTCGACCAAAGTCCCCAACTTCCTCATAATCTGACTCGGTGTGCTCCGAGGAGATAACCACTGGTTCCTTTTCTCCCTGCTTCAGCTTCTTCTTTTCTCCTTCTTCTTCTTCTTCTAACTCTAAGTTAGGAGTGTTGGAAGACTCGAGGACGAGTCTAAGTCCGATGCTAATTCCGAGTCCTAAGCGGCCTTGGACTTGTGCTCTTGGAGATAGCTAATCTGATCTTGCTGCTTCTTGATGATGTCTTTGAGCTCCTTAACTAGAGCTTGACTCTTATCAATCTGCCTCGATCCATGCTCTAAAGCCGAGTCAAGAAAGGCATGAATGTGTAGAAACCACCAAGGGTTAATTCAACTCTTTGGTGAGAGCAGTAATTGTGATGCCACCTTCCGAAGCAAATCGAGTAGAAGAGGCAGGCTGAGAAGATGAAGGACAAGCAATCGAAGAAGAGTTTTAGTACTCTTCCGAGTTTGAGAATGAGAAGGAGGGAGAGGAGCTCAAAATGATGGATCCAAACACTAGGCTTAGTTTCTTGGTATCCTAGATTGATTAGCTTAACCCTGCTAATGCAGACGGGCGGCTCTAGAAATTTTTGAGGATCATTTGGAAGCTCCACTTTAAAATGTGCAAAAATTATGGAGAGAAGAGCACCAAAAGGTAGAGGGGGTTTCTTCGATCTAGAGGAACATAAGCAATTTGATTAAGAATGAAAGAGAAGATGGCAACCTCATATCCCTTGAGAATATCATAAAGGACCTTGAGAACCTTACTATTGGGGTTCTCTTTAGATGAATAAAATGAGAACATAGTTCTCATCAAGAAAAAGTCAAGAAGTCCGGCCTCGGACTTCATCCGAGTCACGTGAAAATTTCTTTTGGACTTTGGGATGACTTGGGCATACTTGTCAAAGAAATCATCCGCTATTTCATTGAAAGGGATGGGATTTGAGTTCGAAAGAGAGTCCGAACCTTAAAGAGTTTGTGAAGAAGATGAAGATTAATAGTGATGTTCTTCCCCTGAACAAGTGAGTAGACAACATTGTCCTTTAAGGACATGTTCGAGTAGAATTCCGAGACTAGCTTGGGATAAATATTGTAATAAAAACATAGGTACTTGAAAGCACTTGTTTTGATACGTGGTTCGATCCACGAGATTTTGGTTGGAAAGGAAGAATTTTTCTTCCAGGAAATAGTGTTGGCTAATAATAGAATGTTTTGGCTCATCGAAGGCAAGAGCTTTGCCTTTTGAGGGGACCTTCTATGGATCCTCGAGCTGGGAAACTCGGGTTGTAGCCTTTTTGGTGGTCGACCCTCCTTCAGCAACGCTTCCTCTCTTCCGCATGTCGAGAGAAGTAGTGAATTTGACAAGTGAAAGAAGGATTGAATGAGTGAAAATAAAGAGTGAGAGAATAGAGAAATAAGAGTAGGAATTTTGAGTCCGAAAGATTGTCTAAGTGAGGATTCCGAGTTTGAGAGGTGAGAGTGAGACAGACAAAAATAACAAAGTGAAAGAATGAGGACGAACAAATATTATTATTTATAGATCAAGGGCTCTCAAGGAACAAAAGCCTTAATTGACTCGGTTTTCGAGTAGCGACTAGCTGAGTGTTTGGCATCCCGAGTGTCTAATAGTTACTTTTTAAAAACAAGTACCTTCCAACGGCTAGTTTCTTAACCATTCGCTTGCAAAAGAGAAACAGAAATTTTCGAAAATATTTCTAAGATTCTCTATTGAATTAGAGATGATCTTAAAATTTTAATGTCAATTTCTTTTTCTCATAATTGAGTCGGACTCAATAGGCTATCTAAGGTGCTCATGACACACTCGAAACTTAATAACCGCAACTCAATTTCATGGTTTCTCAACCGAACCAATAGCTATTCTCTCAAAATAAGAAATAAGCAATAAAACACATAAGTTCTCGTGCAATCACTCGATCAATCATGCATTCAACATACCAAGTTCATTCCTAATAATGACCCGAAATTGACATGCTCCCGATGTACTCTTTCTATCAACCTTGTATCCGAGCATAGTCGAGCATCCGAGCATCCACCGAGGGTCGGACTTGAGTCTTTTGAATACCGGAGACCAAGTGTCCGAGTTCCTGCAAGATATCCGAATATTCTCTTCACCGCAGTGAGATGTGATTCCTTTGGATTAGCTTAAAATCTTGCACATAGATAGACACTAAACATAATATATGGTCTATTAAATGTGAGATAAAGTAAAGAACCAATCACACCTCTCGTAGAATTTATGATCTATAGCTTTACCTTTTTCATCCGAGTCCAGTTTGGTATTGCTACTCATTAGTGTTACTACATGTTTGACATTCAATAAATCTCTAAGGCTCAATCTGAAATATTAATCGAAATATAATCATTTTTTAATTTCCTTAATCACAGGCCTTATATTCTCTAATTTAATTTTTAACTCCAAAGTTATATAAATCATATAGTTTAATTGCGGAGCTGGAGATACAAATCCTTTAGGAGTATGCACAATATGAGAAAACTTCGAAACATGACAAGTAAATGATGGTTCAAGCATTAATGATACTGGTAAAAGCATTAATTTTAACTAAATTTAATTATGAGGAAACTTCGAAACATGACAAGTAGATGATGGTTCAAGCATTAATGATACTAGTAAAAATATTAATTTTAACTAATTATAATTATGAAAAAGGCAACCTATCCTCCGATACTAGATAAAACAATTCTCTCAATAATTTAACACATAATATAACGAGTAATAGTGAATATAATATTATATATATAATTAACATAATATCGACGTTAAACATGAAAAATCCAAAAAGTTAAAGGGTAACAAATATAAAATTTAAAAAGTTAGATACAACATCCGTGAATATGAGTAGTGATTTTGGATTTTTTTAGTTTACACCAAAATTAAAGAAATTTTAAATTATTTTTAAAAATTATGGATTTGTTAAATCTACTATATTATAAAATAAAAACAAGGTCGAACTCCGTGGGAGTAAATTTCAGAGCAACAGGGTATTACAATCGTTGATTTTATATGCTAGAAAATCATAACCATCCATTCTTATATTTTATCATTTAAATAAAAAAACACATTGACCAAGAAACCTCACTCAAGGTCGCGTATGCTCTTCTATCTCTCTCACTGGCAGTTTCTTTTTTACATTTAGCTCTCTCGACAATTTCTTTTTATAGTCTCATTTCTCTCTCCTCTCACAGACATCCCCTCTTATTCCGAGCATCCCCTCTTATTCCGATCTCCGAAATCCCCCCATTCTCTCTTTCATCTCTCCATTTTCGATTCTCCTACCCCTTCACTATCTCTCTCCTCCTTTAACTCTCTATCGGCTTCGGTGGGATCCAAGAACCAATTAATTGAACTTGGGAAATGAGTTGGGCAACATCGGGGATTAAAGAGAAAGAAAGAAGAGAGATGGAATGTAGAATACCTCACTAGGAAGGTGTTGCTAATTAATCGAACGTGGGAAATGAGTTGGGCAACATCGGGGATTGAAGAGAGAGAAAGAAGCAAAGAGATAGCAGGTAGAATACCTCACCAGCCAGGTACTCAAGAATAGTAGCCATGTAAATGGGAGCTTCAGATCAGACCGCCGAGCGTAATAATCCTTCTTGAGGTAGCGACCGATACGACCAATAAGAATTGGAGACCGACCTTGACAGAGCGAGAGGCGGGCTTCTTCTTTGGGAGGATGGAAGACATATTTTCACTCTCTTTCCTTCGCTCATTGTCTTTCCCTCAAGAATAGTAGACAACTTTTTGTGGTTTTTGAGGTGGGGAACAAAGGGGATCTTGGATGGAGTTGAATTCTGGTAGGACAACAACAAAAGGGTAAATAAAAGTGAGGGGAAAATGTGGAGGACAAAAGGTAAGTGGAGGCGAGGTAAGGGAGCACGCAAAGCAAGTTAAAAGTGATATGACTAACTACCTAGGATAAAAAAATCACCACCTAGGAAAATTAGGGCCACTAATCACGATTAGAGGATAAGAAATCACCAATACTAAACATAATTAGACTCTTTAGACACCACTTAATTAGGTCAATAATTAATATAAGCAAAAGATATTTAAGGGGTGAAGGAGCCAAGCTCAAATTTTGATGCACTAAGCATTCATAAACTCAAACCCGAATTTAGTGCTAAGAAAACTCGGGTTACATAACTATTCTAAAGGTCCAAATGATTACATGATCATCCAATGGATAAGATTAAAATGTCTGCATACTATTGAGCTCAAAATTATGATATTTTTATATGTTTTTACACCTTATTTTGTTCATAATAATATTAAATTAGGATTTTAATTTAATATATTTTATTTTTGTAGGAGGTGTGAATAAATTCAAAAAAATGCTGAAAATTGCAAGATAGGATCGTCCCCTTGAAGCCGAACCAAATTGGTCCCAAAACTATGTTGCTCATGTGATGCGCATGCCTCAAGACCCCTCCTTCCATTCCCCCTCATTTCTCCTATTTAGTCTCTCTATCGGACCCGAAAACCCCATCCCAAATCCTTTCTTTCCCTTTCGGCTACCCTCAGTCCAAAACCCTAGTTTCCTCCCTCACCTCTTTTCCTCCAATTAGTATATGGTCCTTCTCGGAGTACGGACCGTCATGTACTCTTGGGTTAATTAGTGTATAATTATATATTGATTAGTGTATAATTGCATATTAATTAGTGTATAATTATACACTAATCACTATATAATTATACATTAATTAGTTGTGGGAGCACATGACGATTTGTATTATTGTACAATTAATATACAATTGTACACTAATCAATATACAATTGTACACTAACTCAATATACAATTATATACTAATTAGTATATAATTGTACACTAATCAGTATACAATTATATATTAATGAGTATATAATTATATACTAATCAGAATATAATTATACATTATTCGAGTACATAATTGTATACTAATTAACCTCACGAGTATACAAAAGTCTGTACTCCTAAGTACATTAGAATTGGCCCACACAACTGAAACCCTAACCCACAAAACCCCTTCCTCTCCCTCTCTTTCATACGGCCCTATTACCTCCCAGAAACCCTAGCACACCATGTTGTTACGATCGCTCTCTCTCTCTCTCTCTCTCTTCTCTTTCACCAACCTTCTTTCTCCTCTCGGTCCTTCACCAGGCGGAACCCTAGCCACGCCATAAACCATCTCCAACTCTAACTCTCGTTGTTTCCTTTCTCTACCCCGAAACCTTCCCCTCAAGCCTCACGACTCTCTCTCTCTCCTAGCGGACCACTCCTCTTCCTTTCGCTTCTCACGCCCGAAGAAAACCTCTTCTTCTCTTCTTCCTCGGTCTGCTACCTCCGATATCCTAGCCCTTATGACCGTCCTCTCCTTTCATTCCTCTCCTTCAGATTTCCCCAAGAATATGAGCCTTTCACGACTCTATCCCTTTCTCTTGCTGATGCTGTTCTTCACCAACTGAAGAACTCCACCATCATCTGGACTCCTCTTCTTCCTCTCTCTCATGGCTGTAACCGAAGTCAGAATCGGACTCAAACTCTATCCACAATGGAGACAAGAAGGGGAGGACGAGAAGCATAAAAGGCTAGGAGCAAGACAGAGCAAAGGAGGCCGGTCGGCGGACCAGGAGTGATGGCGTGACAAGCCGAAAGCTCCGAGTTCCAAGTCTAGGTTTCCATTTTCGTTTTCTAAATATTTAGTTTCATATCTTAATTAGATTTAATTTTCGTTTTTTAAATTTGTAGTCTTAGTTCTCAAATTTTAGTTTAGGTTTCAATTCTCAGTTTTAGATTTTAGGTTAGAGTAGTTGAATTTCTCTTGAAGGATAAATTCAAATTGATGAGTTGATGTGGATATTGAGTTGTTGCGAATTTGTGGATTTTGGGATTGTGGATTGGTGTTGTTCAAATCTCGAATTGTTGGTATTCTTCTAATTCTTGCCTGCTGATTTTCGATTTTGCGCTTGAAGTATTGAAGTTCGATGCATCAGTTAGTTCAAATTTCATTCTCTAAATTTTCCAGAATTGAGTCTATCCTTGATTTTCAGTTTTGCATTCTGTTTTTTGGTTTGGAGTTAGATATAATTGCACTTTATTTGTTGGTATTTACTGTTGTAGAAGTTTGATGTTATGATTTTTCTATTTTTGGATGTTCAGTTAATCTCTAGCTAATTTGTTTTAAGTTGATGTAACTTTAGGTAAGTTTAAGTTTCATATTTTAAGTCCCCGAATCATTTTGCAGTCCGATTTTAATTTAGTCCATCTATATTATTCAACAAAATCGTGTACTCCCTAAAATTCACTCCAACAACACATACATACTAAAAAGCAAGGTTTAAAAAGTTATGACAAAAAGCAACAAAGAAAGGTAGAATTAGGTTGAAAGCGACTTATTGTTGTCGTTTTCCCTACAGAAGGCGCTAAATGAATAGCCCAGTTTATCCAACTTGGATTGCTCTCACCACTAAAGATGTTGCGGATGAGGGTGTTAGGTACATCACCAACCCCTTTAGAAGTTGAGTACTTTCTCTCCCCTTTGCTCCTTATCAAATTTTGCTGGCTCCTAATCGGTTACTTTACACTTGAGGTTAAATTCTACTCATTTTCACCAATTTCCACCTTTTTTCTCCCCCACCAAACCTTATACAATGGTTCGCGACTTTTCTTCTTTCAAGAACTAAGTTTTGCTAATTTTGGATAAGATTGTTGAATAATACTTGACATCTACTTGATGGAAGAAGATGAGCCTATGAAAAAGATAGATGGCACCAGAATAACTTTGAGTTTAATTTTAAAAGGTATGGTAAACACACTGAAAATTGTTCAATCTAGAGCTCCATATTGTGAGAAAAACTACAGTAATTTTTGGGCATTTTTGGGTTAGCATTTAGGCTCTCTTTTGTTTTATTGGGTTTAGGTTTTCATTGAAGGGATGGTAGGTGAGGATGATAAATCACAAATTGATAACATAGGGGAAAAGAAGGGGGAGGAGGGGCCTAATTTATCCAGAAGGAAACACGGAAAAAAGGAAACATTTTGACCCTTAGATTAATATTTGCTAATGTGTTTGTGTGGGAGGAAAGAACTGCATATGTGCAATTAAAAATAACAATCCAGAGGATCCTCTCCCGGTATTGAAGTTGCTCATGTTGGCTTACATTACATAGAATTCTGTAATGAGATGAGAAATATCAAGTTACCTGTCTAATATATTTTTCACAACTGTTATTACCTTTTTACTTTTTTTTTTAATTAGACATAGTTCTCTTCATTCTTACAAAGAGATAGTTGCTAGAAATTGACAATTATAAGTCATATTTCTCATCTTCTATTTATAGATTTATTACCTTTTCTTTTTATTTTTTTACAAAATTTATTATCTCTTCTTAGTTTTGAGCTTGAGCAATTATTTAGTGATAATTCTATGATGCATTATAGCTCATGAAAAAAATTTATATCGCTAATATATATTTTTTTAAAGAATTTAGGTGTATTTTATTTCTTTAAAACTGGGATTTGGCACTTTCATCCTTTTTACACAGTGTGTGTATACTCCCTCCTTTTTCCTCCTGTATACAAGTCAGGCTACCATCTAGGTCTCCTTTCTTCTAGCTACATCATAATTTGGTCTACACAATTTGTGAAACTCTTTGATCTCCATGCTACAGCAATGGTTCTCAAGGTAATTTGCTCTTTAATGTCCTGCGGTATAACAGCAGAATATTTTGAATATGTTGCTCAACACCCTTTGATTCCTGGCCATCCAGATATGGTATAACATAAATACTACACTGGCTCAGCAGAGTTATTTCCTCCATCTTTCCCCTTTTACCTTCTGTAATCTCAACATCCATTGCTCTAGGTTTGTTACTCTAATTTCCACTTCAATCCACTTTTCTACTTCCCTTCTTAGGTAATCTGCCAAATCACACTCATAAAATAGGTGGTCAATTGTTTCAGGCACCTTTTTGCACACTCCACAAGCTATGTCTATTTGTGACAGTACTTTGCATAGTCTGTTCCTTACAGGCAGTTTCCTAAGCATTATTAGCCAACGAGTAAAATTGTGCCTTGGAATATTGAGCCTTGCCCAAACCATCTTAACCCATTTTACCTTGTCACCCAGGTTGAGTCTCCATTTGTATCCAGACCCAACAGAATAACCTCCATCCTTACTATTCTCCCATCTCCATTTCTAGCTGCAGCAGCTTCCCCATTTGAAAAATTTCTTTTATTTGGCACAATGTTTCCCAGTACCAGAATGTATCCCCTTGGGGATTATAATCCCACCACTCCTTGTTCTTTAGGTATCTCTCATTCACCCATAGGATGTCTCTTTTTATTGCCACAACCCACAAAATTTTTGCTGCACATGCTTCATTCCACAGCTTTAGATTTTTCATTCCCATTCCCCCATATGCCTTTGGTTTGTATGTATAAGACCAAGCCACATATGGTATCTTTTGGACTCACCATCTCCCACCACAGGAAATTCTCGCACCTTTTGCTCACCATGTTAATAACTTCCAGAGGAAGCATGAAGATTAAAGCCTAGAAATTATATAGACCCATGAGAACTGAATTGATCATAGTGACTCTCCCAATGTATGAAAGGTTTCTAGTTTTCCATACCTATAATTTAGCTATAATTTTATCCACAAGCATCATACATTCAACCTTACTCAATCTTCCAGCTGTTATGGAAAGTCCAAGGTATTTTACTGGGAGTTGGCCCTCAGTGTACTGTGCACATTGTAGTAACTGCTATTTCCTTCTGCATCAATTCCAACCATTATAACCATTGATTTTTGATGATTATTTTTCAGCCCTGAAGTTTCTGCAAACTGTCTAAGTGTTTTCATTGTTATCTCAACAGATTCCTTTCTTGCTGCACTAAAAATAATCAAATCATCTGCAAACAACAGGTGATTAATCTGTAACTTTGAGCATTTGGGATGGAATATAAAAACTGTGTTCTACCCAGCCATCACTAGGAGCCTTGACAAGTATTCCATTGAGAGAACAAACAATAGTGGGGATATGGGGTCTCCTTGTCTGAGCCCTCCCTCCCCCTCCCCCCAACAAAAGAAAAAACCCATGAGGGCTACCATTTAACAGAACAGTGAAAGAAGTAGAAGTTACGCAAGCTATGATCCATTTTACAAACTCAGCAGGGAATTTCATTCCATTCATCACTTCCTCAACAAAATCCCAATGAATTGAGTTATAGGCGTTTCTCATGTCTATTTTAAAAAGACATCTTAGGGATATGTTATTTCTAGCATAACCTCTTGCAATTTCTTGACAGAGTAAGACATTATATAAGAGCTCTCTCTCCTTAACAAAAGCCCCCTGGCTGGGATTAATTATGCTAGGCAAGACCACGCTGATTCTCTTAGCCAACAGTTTTGAAACCACTTTGTAATTAACATTGTAACATGATATTGGACGAAAATCAGCAGCAGTTTGAGGACAAGTTACCTTAGGCAGAATGACTAAATTTGTGGTGTTCCAACCCTTATGCATTTTCTTCTGTATAAAGAAATCTTGCACTACATCACACAGCTTCTCCCCAATCACTTCCCAGCTACTTTTAAACAAGCTACTACTGTACCCATTTAGCTCAGGTGATTTATCATTTGGAATACTCATTACCATCTCCTTAATATCTGCAGTAGAGAATGGCCTACATAGGTCAACTTGTTGCTCTATAGTCAGGCAATTTCCAGCTTTGAAAACACCAGGTACTATCTTGGCCCTTTTGTCCCTTGCTTAGCAGGTTTTGGTAATACTGCACCATAGTGTGTCCCACCTCTTCAAAACCTTCCACGCGTAATCCATCAAGCCCATTTATTGCATAGATATAGTTAGACATTCTCCTCCTTTTTATAGTTCCAAAAAGAACTTGTTGCACTGATCTCCATATTAGGCCTAATCCACCTCGCGTTCTTGTCTTTTTAGAGTATGGGCAGATTGCATAATGTCCACATATCTATTCCTTAGTCTTTTTATTCCTCCTTGAATTTTGCACAATGAGGATTATTCATCATGTTCGATTGAGTGGTTTCCAATTGTGATCTTGCCATGTCCATTTGATGATGAATGTTTGCATACTTGTCTCTATTCAATTTCTTAAAGGGCCCCTTTAACTGAGTTAATATTCTCCTTATTTCATCCATTTTTTATCTTCTAGGTGGCTTATTCACCACTTCTTGGACAATAGCCTTGTATTGTGGATCCCTAGTCTACATTTCATAAAAATCTGAATAGGCTAGCACTTTTTGGGGATGCTGAGAAAGAAAGGAGTATTGGGGTATGATCAGATAACCCTTGTACCATATACTCAGCATGCACAAACTCTAAGGTATTGATCTATTGAGTATTTGTTAATGCCCAATCTATTCTTGAACAGATGTGTTTATTGGTCCATGTATATCTTAGCCCATAACATTGCATAATTTGCAGTTCACAAGTATCAATGCATTCAGCAAAATCACGAAAATCCTCCTCTGTGACTTCAACTCCAACAATTATGTTATCCACATGTAGTATAGAGTTGAAATCTCCATAAATACACCATGCCATATTCATTTGTTCAGCAATCTTTTTGATATTGGCCCAGAGTGACAGTCTTTGCTGCTGTTTATTGAAGGCATAAACAACAGTCCAGCAAAATTTAATCCTCGAAGTCAATTGGACTACACTGCAGTGTATAAACTGCATATCTATCTGCTCAATGTGAACATCATATTGTTGAGGATTCCAAGCTACTAAAATTCTCCCTTTGGGATTTATATTCCCATTTGAGGCGTGTTTCCATCCTCGACAAACCTTCTGCATCATTCCCCTTCATTTTCTAATGCTAGCTTAGTTTCAAGGAGCCCTACTAAACCAGTTTTTTATTTTTTAGGTAGAGATGTAAGTCTACCTGTTTATTCGGGTTGTTCAAACCCCTAATGTTCCAGCATAATATGTTCATTATCTAGGGGTTTCTCCCCTATGCTTTGCTGAGTAACCATCTCCATTATCTCTGTCTCCTTCAAGGACTCAAATTGTTATGCACCACAGGACACATTTCCTTTGCATGACTGCTTGTCCTTGCGGTCCTCTTAGGCCTACTGAAACCCTCCTGGTCTGGCTGCTCATTTCTATGTTGGTCTTGCGCATTCTGCCCCTGAACTTGTCTCCATTCCTTCCTCATTGGCTGTTTTTTCCTATAATCATATGTGTCATGGCCATACAATGAGCAATGAGAGCACTTGATTGGCATCCATTCATATTTAACCTGCTGTTTTATGAGAACATCATTCTCATTCATAATGTCCATAGTTTCAGGCAACCTTTCATTTAACTGTACTTCAATCAAGACTCTAGCATAGTGCGGCAAGGTTTCTCCTTTGTAGGCCTATCTGTTTTAATAGGAATCCCAATTAAACTGTAGATTTTGCTCAAAATCTCAATCCCCTTGATATCTAAATCTGGGAATTAGACCCATATAGGACGAGATTTAATATCATTCATATCGATTTCTAAATCAGGGTTCTAGGGTTTCACAATGAAAGGTTTCGTATCAAAAAAGAATGTACCCTTATTTAGAATTGCTTCTTTGTCTTGCAGGGTAGTGAATCGAACTATGAACAAACCCTTTCTCACCATTGCCATCTTTTCAATGGATTAAGTCCTCCGGATCCTTCCGATAAATCCATTCATCACCTCATATGGGGATTGGCTCCCAAAACACAACATAGCACCGCAGTTGCTCCAATATTCAACCTCACCAGACAATATCATCATGTATCCCCTTTGCACGTCTATTTCCATTGATTTCAACAACGGGTACATATCTTAGAGCATTTCCTTCTTTTGGATTCACAAGAAATGCATAGGAGCTTACCCGAGGTTGTTCTTGTTGGGCTTCCTTTTCAATTGCGTCTCGATTTCCATTCTCACTTCCACCATCAGGTGTAACGCCCCAAACTATAATCATTCTTATAACTAATTTATAACCAAAGTAAATTGATGCAATGTATTGCAGCGAAAGCTAAAACCAAGTTGAGGCGTTACCCCGTCTCTTGTAGTTAGAGACAAGGCTTGTATTCATACACAATTCACTGTCATTGAACATGCCATATAAAGATTTACACCAGCTTCTAAAAGGGTCTCTACATCATACACTTAACACTTTAACAGTTTAAAAGTCCACGCAATTCTTAAACAAGTAACTCAAAACAATCCGCAATATAAATCCATATAAAACTTCTCAACAAGTCACCGCTCAATGCCAACCCTTTGAGATTCTTTTACCTCAACTTCTTTCTTTCTCCTCCTGCAATTCGTGTTTAAGTTTTGGTTGCTTCTCTTTTCCTCAAAAAATTTAAAACATAAAACATAAAGTGAGCAATTGGCTCAATATGTTACCCTTATACTTGTAAAAGAATTTTAAATTCATTTAAAAATTCAACATTTAAACGAGATGCTCAATTTCAGTTTCTTATAAACTTTTCAATTTTTTTACATTTCAATTTCCTACCAACACTAGGACCCTAGTTTATATGCAATTACGAGTCATGGCTTCGATTAAACAATTCGGTTAAAGTTCCCCGTTTGTCGGAAGGCCCAATACATGGCCTCGATTAAACGATTCAATTAAAGTTCCCGATTATCGGTGAAGACTCGGACTTTTACTTACTCGTTTCGAGTTCCATCAAGGAATCGGGTATAAGACTTCATCTATTATAAGTTTTTGACTTCAAGACATTCCATGCATCTTAGAAACTTTTCCGAGTGATATAACATTTCTTCCGAGTGTTATAGAATCTAGTATGGGGTTTTCGCCGACTCGATTGACTCGAAAACATAATTCTATATGCTACTTCTCACTCGGTTCCGAGTCACCCAACACTCGGATATATCACATGATTCAAACACTATCTTTTCCGCGCTCAAACTCGAGTCCGATTTCATGATTCGAGAATTACATTGTTCCAAGTCAGCATATTTAGTTTGAATTTTGTTTAGTCTAGATCGAGTCCGTTTACTCGATATTCTTTATTTGACTTGATTTCCTTCTAGATCGACTAAGATGGAATTTGAGTTTCATGGATATTAGACTCGGAAAATTCCTTTTCTTTTCCGACTCAAATAATTAGTCACTTAATTATTTTAATTATAATATTATCTGTGTGTAATCTTGGACCAAAGTATTTTATACTTTGAGAACCAAATTGATTTGCTTTTGTAGGTTATTCAAATGAGGCTATCCTAAATTTGAATTACAAAAGTAACCAGCTTCAAAACATCAAATCACCAGCAGACAAGGCTTTTTCCACCTCCGACCTAGCCCTGGACAACTGTGTCGGGCTTGTCTATTTCCAAAGCTGGAAATCTGCGACACCAAGCTCAACGGTGGTTCCCACCTTATTTTTCAAGACACCACCAGGTGGTTTTGGGACTTCCAAAGGAGTCAAGAACCGTTGCTTAACGTTCATATCTCAACGGATATTTTCTGATTGACTCGGAAAATCCTTTACAACGGTCATAAAGGACTTCCAGTCGGAAGATGGACACAACGGCTAAGCTGCTTGGTCATCTATAAATAGAAGCCGACTTTCAAGACTTGAAGATTGCCGAATCTATTGTTAATATACATACTTGATCAAAATTCATTGTATTCATTCTCAATCTTCTACTTACAACTCCAATTCTATATTTCATAATATTACGAGTTGTAAGGTCTTGTACTCAATTACAAACATTTTCTTTCTTACTCTCTAAGGTCCCTTGACTGAGCTGTAAGGGTTAATTCAGCTCAATTGTCCCTAATTATAAGGGTGATCTCGGTTAGGAAGTATTAGATCGGATAAGAAAATTTCGAGTTTAGGAAAAACTTGTAAAGAGTTGTCTAAGGGAGCAACTCGAGTCAAGTCGATCTATCGTATTTTGTGGACTCAAAATAGTGGATTTGACTTCGTGCTTGCATTAGCATGATCCGTGGTTTTTGCCCTAGGAGGGTTTTCACGTACTTTCGAGTTATTAATTTTCCGAGTGCATTCTAGACTCGGACAGGTTTAAAGTTTCGTTTAATCTGTTTCTTCACTCTTCACCGATTTTTGAGTTAGTGCTTTTACGAGCTCATCTCGACTCTCGCTCACATCAGATTCATATCTATTTTAAATTTGAAACAAATTTCATCATCACCCTATTCACCCCCTCTAGGGTGACTTAGTCTCTCCCCGAGCAAACCTTCAACCAGGAAAGGCCCAATACGATTAGTTACGCTAGCGGACATTTATGAACGATTAACGATTAACAATTAACAATTCAAGATTCACGATTCATTGGGTCCTAAAGAGTTGTAGGCCGAAATAAAAACAAACACGAGTGACATTTTACATAACAATTAAAATTTAACTATTTTGGAAGGGTACAAGCAATAACGTACCTCGGTCGATCGTTTCTTTTTTAATTTCTATTTTCTTTCCTTCCCTGAATGGTTGTTCCTATTTATTTTCTGTTTTCAAATAAAAATTTAATCTCTGCATTAATAAACGTATTAGCCTTTCTTTTACCTATTTTTGATGAGCTTTTTCATTCGTATTCTATTACTCGTCATGTATTATCTAATTAAGTTTCAATGTCTAATGAACTATTCTATTTACTATACATTTTGACCAACTTAATTGTCTAAGCCATTAAGCTGGTTTAAAGCTCCAATTTCCTCCTTAAATCAATTCTCGCCAAAACTGTTACACTTTTAATTATATATAGCTCCTAACCACTTACTTATTTATCATCATCCAAATTACAAATTTCAACTCTACAAAAACAACTTCCAATTCCAATAAAACTTCCGGATGTATTTTCATCCATCTTTTTTGTTTTCCAACGATTAACATAACCTAATTTTTAATTAATTCACTTCCCTAGCATGCTTTTACAACTTGAACAATCTTTACACAACCAAGTAATCCATTCATACTTATATAGACAATTAAACAAGCACATTCACAATTATAACTAATCCCAAATTAATTTTCAATACCAATTTAACACATAAGAAACCCTAAATTCAATTTCGAAATCCATATTTCAATTGCTCCCCAAAGTTCATCCAAATCCACCACAACCAATTCAAAACTCACATTTATTTGTCTACTTATTCAATTACAACATGAGTTTGTAATAAGATTTGCTTAAAAATTAAGGATTGAAGTTATACCTCAAAATGGGTTAGAGGTGGAATTGAATGGTGGTGGCTCGGTGGTGGAGACACGGTGGCTCAGGCGGCGCACTACTACATAAGCTGCTAAATAGCGACGGAAATTAGTGGCGGACTCAATTCCGTCGACCCATAGCGACGGAATCGGCGACGGTCTCGACAAAAGCCGACACATGTGGTAGAACGCGACGGACTTAGCGATGGAATAAGGCATCCGTCGCTAATTTGGAATTAGCGACAGAATTTTCCGACGTTATTCCGTAGCTGAAAAGTTTAGCAACGGAAAATTCCGTCGCTAAGCCGGCGCTAGGGAAAGCGAGATAGAAAAAAACCCAAAAAAAAGAAACAAATTAATTTAGTAATCAGCGACGGAATTATCCGTCGCTAATTGAAATTTTTTATTAGCAACGGAACACCAACGACTGTTCAGTCGCTAATTACAAATATATCCGGATCCGGCCTTCGACGGACCGAACTTCGCGAGCAAAGAGAGAGAGAGAGTCGAGGTGCCGAGCGTCGTTGCTGCCGCCGATTCGCCACCCCCAACCCGCCACTCCCGCCGCCGAGTCGCCCCGCGTTGACCGCCGTCCCTCCCGGCCGTCCGCCACCTCTCCTCCGCAGCTCGAGGAACACGAAGGCCAAAGACTTCACCGTTCACCTTGGTTGCTCCGGACCCGTCTCCCGCTGCTGCTGCCGCCTGGGTGGAGGACGCCGCCGACGCACCGCCGCTATCGCCGCCCAACGCCTGCCCTCCGCGGTCGCCGCCTGTGCCGCTATGCTGCCGCCCATTCTTTGAAGGTATGGTTTTATTGAGTTTTATTAGATTTATGGTTTTATAAAATTGAAATTGAAATTGATGAATATATGTAATTTGTTGGAAATTAATGTTGTTTGTGAATGAATTTGAAAAGAAAAATGTGCAATTGTGTTAGTTATGGAGTAAATATTATTGAAGTTAGATTTAGGGTTTATAAAAATGTAATTGAAATTGATGAATATATGTAATTTGTTGGAAATTATTCTTGTTTGTGAATGAATTTGAAAAGAAAAATGTGCAATTGTGTTAGTTATGGAGTAAATGTTATTGAATTTAGATTTAGGGTTTATAAAAATGTAATTTAAAATTGATTAATATATGTAATTTGTTGGAAATTATTCTTGTTTGTGAATGAATTTGAAAAGAAAAATGTGCAATTGTATTAGTTATGGAGTAAATGTTATTGAAGTTAGATTTAGGGTTTATAAAAATGTAATTTGAAATTGATGAATACATGTAATTTGTTGGAAATTATTATTGTTTGTGAATGAATTTGAAAAGAAAAATGTGCAATTGTGTTAGTTATGGAGTAAATGTTATTGAAGTTAGATTTAGGGTTTTTAAAAATGTAACTTGAAATTGATGAATATATGTAATTTGTTGGAAATTAATGTTGCTTGTGAATGAATTTGAAAAGAAAAAATGTGCAATTCTGTTATATGTATAAATTTGTGTTGTTTAAAGTATGTGGTGTTAGATTTGTCGGACATTATTGTTGAAGTTGAAGTAAATGTTTTTGTGATTTATATATGTGCAATTATTTGTGGTTTATTTGTGTGAGGTTGTTTATGCTAATTAAGTATGATTAGGTATGATTAGTTTAATTATATTTATGTGAGTTTATTTATGCTAATTAGGTATGATTAGTTTAATTATGATATAAATACTTACGAGTAAAATATAGAAATTAAAGAAATTTATGTATAACAAAAAATATATCTTAAATGCATAATGGTTATATATAGATTATGTTCATTATAGAAGATATGTAATCATATAACATCTCCATGTATTGAGATTATTAACTAATAATTTAATAAATTGTTAAATGTCAATCGAATATATATGGATCGGGCCTACGCATCGTAGATGGATGTATCGTTAGGTTATTACCCGGTAGAGTTGGGTATAGACAAGAGTTTTTAGATGGGGTTGAGGAGTTTGATGCACATGCTAGAAGCCAATCAGAATTTGTACATAATCAACAATATAGGTGTCCATGTCGCAAATGCGTAAATCGGAAGTATAAGGATCCCGATGAAGTTAAGTTGCACCTTTATCAATATGGTTTTCTTCCAAACTATTGGTATTGGACTAGTCATGGAGAAATAGATCATCATTTACATGAGGATCAAACTATGGCTTCTAACATATTCAACGATAGTGGCGCTAATCATATGAATTACGGCGATGTAGAAACAAATATCGACCGTATGAATGATATGGTCACGAATGCCATGATCTCAAATCAATACTCTATAAGTGAGCCTCCAAATACCCATGCCCAAAGTTTCTTTAATATGGTTGAGGCTGCGCAACGACCTTTGTGGGTAGGAAATGAAACTCACACCGAGTTGTCTCCCACCATAATACCGATGATGATACTGATGATGAGGATGATGGCTAGTTGATAATGTTCTTTTTTTGGGTTTTTTTATATTGTAGAACTTTCATTTATGTTGTAATCAAAGGAATTCTTATTAATGTAATGAAGGTGAAACAATTGAATATCGTAATTTATTCATAGAAGAATATTTATATCTAACGCTTACATGTTTATATGTTTACTATTGTTTATATGTTGTTTTATATGAAATCACTTGAACCGTTGGATGTTTACTAATAGTGTGAATTACTTGTTTATGTTCGGAAAAATGGAGAGAGGTAGAGACAGGTCCAAAAGATCAGCTACTCGGAGAAGGGTTAGAAACACCACTACCGATGGGGAAGGTAATGATGTGAGCACTTCTACCCCCTCTCAAAACCCTCATAACCTTCAATCTCCTGTAGGTGGAGCACTATCTCCACACTCCCCTTACAACCAAACTCCATTGGGGGTCATTTATTCCCAACCCTCCTTTTTCCAACCCCCAAACATCCCACACATGCAAAACCCAATGGGTGGGTCTTTCTTCCCAAACCCTCCATATTCTCAAGCAACCCCTTATGTACTCTAACCCGTCTAATACATATGCATATCACCAATGTGGTACAAATAATGTACCACGTGAAGGTTTGCTCTGGGAGAGTCCGAGTCACCCTAGAGGGGGTGAATAGGGTGATGAAAAATTCTTTGCGAAAGCACACACCTTTTGACAGAGAAGAGTCAAAGACAGATTCCGAGTCTAAGCAAGGGGTCGAAAAGGATTGGACTCGTAATGTAATGAATCGAGTAAACACGTTCAGCAGGGCGCTCGAGTCTAGAATGAACTCGGAAATAGAACACGGAGAATTTACGTGGAAACCCTCCTGGGCGAGAAAACCACGGCCCGTGTCAATCCAGACACGAAGTCAAATCCACTATTTTGAGTCCACAAAATACCGTGAACTTGATCGAACCCGAGTTGCTCCCTTGGACAACTCTATACAAGTTTTCCTAGACTCGAAATTCCCTTATCCGATCTAGTACTTCCTAGCCGAGATAACCCTTACAGCTAGGGACAACTAAGCCGAGTTAACCCTTACAGACTTAGTCAAGGGACCTTACAAAGAATGTAAGAAGAGTTTGTAACTTAGTACAAGACCTTACAACTCGTAAAGTAATGAATTACGAGTAGGAGTTGTAAGTAGAAGTTTGAGAATGAATACAATAACTTTGCTCAAGTACGTGTATTGACAATATGTTCGGCTCATCTTCAAGTCTTGTGAAGTGGCTTCCTTTTATAGATGACCGAGCAGAGTAGCCGTTATCTTCATCTGCCGACCGAGAGTCCTCTCGTGACCGTTGTGAAAGGCTTTCCGAGTCACTCGGAAAGTATCCGTTGAAATATGGACGTTGGACAACGGTTTAACTCTCTTGGAAGTCCCAAAACCATCGGTTGTGTCTTGAAAAATGAGGTGGAAACCACCGTTAGGCTTAGCGTTCCAGTTTTCCGGATATGGAAGCGCACGACTTCGACACAATCTTCGGGACTAGAGCAGTGTAGGTGAAAAGCCATATCTCGCTGGTGATTTGACGTTACGAAACCTGGCTACTTTTGTAGTTTGAAAAGATATCCTCGATTGAATAACCTACAAAAGTAAAACACCTTTGGTTCTCAAAGTATAAAATACTTTGGTCCAAGGTTAGACACGGATAATAATATAATCATGATAATTAACCAACAGATTATCTCGAGTCGAAAAGAAATGGAATTTTCCGAGTCTAATATCCATGATACTCGAGTTCCATAAGACTTAGTCTTAAGCAAAGAATCAAGTTCTATTAACGAGATATCGAGTGGGAAACACTTGATGTAGACTAAGCATGAAATGAACTACGAATGCCGACTTTGCAAACAATAGAGTAAATAACCACAAGTCGATTCTCGAGTGAGAGTGGACTCGGAATAAAGAACAAGTTTTCCGAGTCGCTAACCGAAAAGCGATTAAAGAGATATGTGAAGGCCGAATCGCATAGAAAATATACTTTTTAACTCAAGAAAGTTTCTAAGATACGAGAGAATGCCTTGGAATCAAAACTCTATATGAATGACATCGTTATACCCGATTCCCTTTGCATGACTCGGAAAGATATAGAGCGATGTCCGAGTCTTCACCACGCATCCACGTTGGTGCCGAACAAAGGCCACCACAAAGGCCTACAAATGATGGACCAACTTATGCAAGGAACGAGCATCCTAGTCTTGAATCAAACAATGCTAGCAGCTGAGAAAAGATTCGAATTGACCCATATGGTGAAGGGTAAGTGTGATAATAAGTAATAAAATAAAGTAAGCATATTAGTTATTAGTAGAACTAACTATTTTATATGTTTCTTGATTAGGTTCTTCCCCATTGACAAAGTTGTGGGTACGATTTTCCACATCTTCCAAAGCAAGTACGACGGAGCTTGGCCTACATGGGGTAAAGTCCCTCGATCACAACGTGATCGGTGGTTTTCCGAGTTTAAGGTAATGACAAATCTTTAGTTTTCGAATTTTAGATAACATAATGACTTATTGTGCATGTTCGAACATTATATTATAATTTCATAACTTATAAACTATTTTTTTATTTATCTAGAAATTTTTCAGTTGGTCTCCAACCGATGAAGTCCAAATAAGAAGAAATTTTGAAAAGAAAAGAAGTGATCCAATTATAAACTAGAGTATGTTGCACCCAACTAATTTCTACCAGAGAGAGAGAGAGGGAACGCGAATGGCGCTAAGGCAGAAAGCAGCGTCGACTTTGCCATCTCTGCTCAAAGTTCTATGGAAGGAAAGCCCAAAGCCCCTTCCCAACAGTCGGCCGTTACCTTCTCTCAGACGCACCTTCTCTCTTTATGATCAGATTAATCTCATTGATAATGTCCCCGAAGACCAGCTTCGCTTTCAAGAGTACCCCCTTCCTCTCTCTCCCCCTCCCCTCCCCTTTCCTTGGTTCCTCTTCTTAAACCTTAATTTTGATCCAATATTCATCTTCTGGTTGGTTCCATTATCTTCGGCGCACGCTTAATTGCTTGGTTAATTGGTTAATCATAGGTTTGACGACACCGGGTTTAAGGTGAACGGAGTCAAGTATGAAGGAAGCCTGATTTGTGTTGGAAATTTGTTAATGTCGTGGACCCCCAAGAAATTTTCAGAAATCACCCCTGAAAGGTACATGCTTTTGACTGCGTATAATTTCAGTATAGTTTCCTCTTGTTGGGTGCAATTGCAACTGCTAGTTAATTATCAACCATTTGATGTTCAAGAATACATAGAATGGGTTATTGTTTCATAATTAGATTGATTAGATTTAGTGAGGATTGAGAACCACATTCCTTAATTGGGTACAATACTTCGGAACTGCAAGTGTGCTCTTTCAGTTCCTCTTGCTTTGCCCTAGACGACTAGAAAGCTGATTAAAAACGAAATTTGTGAAGGTCTTGTATTTTGGCTCAATTTGCTAGTGGGAATTGTAAGGTTTGCTTCAACAATTTGATCTTCCTGAGAGAAATTCATTGAAGCTTTTAGATGATGGGAAAACAGAACTTGTATCCCTTTTTGTTTTCCAGTACTGATTCAGCGGAATTGCAAGTGAAATGTGGCAAGTTGATTGATTACAAGTTAGCTTCTATTTGAGCTGCTCCTGGTCCCCCCTCCCTTGTAGGGTATTGGAGGCTGATCCTTCAAGTATCATTTTCCATTATAAATCAGTTACATGACAGAACAAGAATGCCGCTTTCATGTCATCCTTTTTTGGGCACAAGGCGTATTTCTTGTCTGCGGTAAGAGCTAAGCTGTTGAAGTAAAATCAGCTACTGGCTTTTAACCTGGTATGGGGACAAAAAGAAAGAAATGTAGTGCATTACTGCAATTTTCCTGGCAACGACCTTGAACTTAATCCTTCCAAAAGCATATGATGCAGGAGCAATTTCTGTCATCACTTTGTTTGTTTCAATAGTTGGTTGATGGGTAAAGTCGATATGCTTGGATCTAGATGCTGTCATGAAAATTCCAACCGAACAGAAGAGAGAAATATCAAATGTGATGAAATGAATGTATATCCTCGTTAAATTATTTTAGAATGGTGCATTAGATCCTTGACCATAATCCAAACACGAGGCTCCTTTATCAACACTTTTAATTCATTTCTAAAGTGGTTCTTGGACTTATTTTCATTTTGCTGCAATTGTAATTTGGAGTGTTCCATATTTATGCTACATCCAGGTGGCTAACAACTCTTTATCATTTGTATACTTTGACCTATATTTCTTAAAATTGAGCTCCTTTTCATTGGTTACTAAATTTGTGTTTCTTTGGCTATTTTGATCATTCACAATGTATATTCCACCTTTTTGCATCCATTTGATGGGCATATTTGACATATTGAAATCATTCACCTTGTGCTTGGATGGTGCAGAGTGCTTGGTGGGAACTATTAGGACGTTCAATGTCAACATAATTTAGTGGTTTGAGGACTTTATGTGATTTGAGGGACTATAATCTCATGGAAATTATCTTTGAACAAAAAAGAAGAATTTAGAGGTTTTGTGGAACACTCTCCCCCACCCGCACCATCATTAAGGGTGAGCACAAAAACCAGAATCGATAAATTGAACCGAAAACCGGAAAAACCGAACTGATTTTTTTGTTAACCGAACCATTTTAAAGATTTGGTTAACCATTTTATCTGGTTACGGTCAGGTCATGATTTTTTTGAATTGACGGTCAACCAAGCCAAATCAATAGTTAGTTTTTTACTTTTTTGAACTATTACACCGGTAAGCTTTTTGATGTAATTGTGCTATGTTGAGTCATCTCCAATACTACAATGTGCATTTTAGTTGCTGAAGGACGAGCACAAGCAAGCGTTATCTTGTTTTGAAATATTGAAAGCAATAATTTGGTTGTCTTGCTAGCTAGTGGCTATTACAAAAGAAAAATATTTTCATTGTAAAATAATGATTCAAGCACTACTAGTATTTTATATATATATATATATATATATATGTGTGTGTGTGTGTGTGTGTGTGTACTAATAGTGTTTGACTCTTTATTCTACAACTACAAAAGAAAAATATTTTCATTGTAGAAAGAGTGCTTGACTCATTATTCTACAATGAAAATATTTTTCTTTGTAGTTAGTAGAATAATGAGTCAACTACAAATGAGTCAACCAATCATAGTTCAACTAAGAGAGAGAGAGAGAGAGAGAGAGAGAAGAAATGAATTATTTTATCGGTTCCGAACCGATCCGAAAAAGCCAGTTAACCGATATCTAAGTAACCGGTTTATTTGGTTACGGTTCTAGTTCAGTAATTTTTCGAACCGAAAAATCCGGTTAAGCTAATTGAAATCCTCCAAATTGAACTAAATCAATCTGTGCCAACCCCTACCCCCCGTTTACACGAGGAATAGGATCTTCTAAATTTCCTATGTTGGTAACTATGTTGTGTGTACTTGACTGTCAAAAGTTCTAAGTACATTTAATTAAACTTCAAAATCTTTTTTGATGTATTTTTGGTTTTTTATTAATTTGGTTAGGATGAAATTTATACAATTTGAAGTCATTGGCCTATTTGTTGAACTATGATTGGTTGTGATTTTCTTTGGGTATAATTTAAAGTAGTTGTCCTCGGACACCTTGACTCATTTGACACTTATCCCCAGTTTGGCCTTAGTTGGATAATAGCAAGATGATTGTTACCAGACAATAGTCATAAGATTTTGCAAAGTTGAAATCTACATTATATATTTGCATTGAAGTCGTCAGCTTCATACAGCTTAACCCTTTCCATTTAGATGATTGTTGGAAAGGTTGTAGATTCTCGTTGCAATTGCAATACTCAATTTTGTGAAACCATAACTGGCTCTCTAGGGTTAACGTCCCTTTTCTCTATCCAGTTAGAACTTATAATTTAAAACTCACAGTTAACTGAGCTGGACTATTGATCATGTATTTGCAGCAGAAGCTGCTTTGTGTAAACATCCCTGCTCTCTGATGTCCAGCTATATACATATGGTTTATTGACCTTGGCTGTTTATGGTAAGCAACCCCTTTCTCTAGTGTCCAGCTAGAAAGTTATAGTTTAAAACTCATGGTTAATTGAGCTAGATTATTGATCATGTGTTTGCAGCCGAAGCTCCCTAGGCTAAACCTTCCTGCTTTATAATGTCCAGCTATCAACTTATACTTTATTGAGCTTGACTATTTATCATGTGTTTGATATTTAGTTCGTGTGGTGGATTAATGAGCCATTAGAATTTAAGTCCTCTGAGGGTTGATCCAATCAAAATTTCAGGAAATGGAGTTGGATTCAGTCGAACTGGTTCCTGGTACTGGTAGTGCCCGGTTCCCAAAATCAGGAAATTGGAGTCGGAACCTTCATGTCTAGTTTTGGTTCTATGGTACTGCTACACCTAAAATTGAAATTTTGAGTGGGAAGATGTTTGATACGCCAAAATCCAACGGATACGACTGAAAACTAGTTGCCCCTATGCTTTGCAATCACAAAGTACAGGCAATCGAAGATTTGTCATTGTAAAAATTATTTAAAAAAGGTTCCATAATCCTTAAGTTAATTACAAGCATAAGATTTGCACAACTTGTGTCAGTTAACAATCAAATTAAGACAAAGCCCAAAAACAAGAAAAAATTGTTACAAGTACAAGAATTTATATAAAATCTAACATTAGTTGCCAAATTGCCAATTCTTGTCTTAGTTTAAAAAGCTCAAAGCGCACAAAAGCACAAAGGTTCCTGGGGCGGGGCGCGAACTTTAAGGCAAAAGCGCTAGCTTTTTGGAATGAGGGGCACTTACTAAAAAATCTTGAAAATCATTACCAAGCAATATTTTTGGTCGAATATGCTAGATGATGATATCAAATAAGTGACTAGATATTATTGTGACAACGAAAATATCACAAAGAGTCTTAAATTGTGATGATACAATGACTTTGCTACGATTTTCACCAATAAAGAAAGCAACAAAAAGAAAAAATAGCACAAATTGAAAAAGGGCAATTTACCCACTTAGTCATAGTCTAAACAAAGATAGAGGCAAGAGAAAGGGGGAGGAGACAGAAAGGAAGAGAGAAAGAAATAGCAAAAAGACAGAGGTGCGCGAGGTGCAACTGCATCCTAGCTGAGGCTCAGACCGAGAGGGCTTTTTGGAGGGGCTAGGCTTGACCCTTAGAAGGTGCTGCTGGTGGGCTTCACGCCTTTGTGCGCCTAGGGTGCGCTTTTTAAACTAAGGTTCTGGTTATGTCCCATTGGTAAGATTTTGGAAACTAGAATAGGGGCTAGTTGGAGTGGCTAGTTTCGATCCGACTCCAGGATACATGAAAATAATGCACACCCTTAGACTATTTCTTGGTTTGTCAAAGTATAATTGGTTTCTACTTTTAGAAAGAAGTTCTAGTCTATGTAAACCCTTAGTTATCAAACGGGAAAGCTCTATGCAACTCGATTATTGTTTGGTGAATATTTGTTATTGGAGTAATATGGGGCATTAAAAGCTTTTGAATGACAAAATATTTGCATTATAACATACTCTTTTGAGCACATATGTTACTTATAATTTTGATACGAGTATAAATACCTAAACTGAAGGTAAAAGTTTACAACATGGTTACTAGAAAAGCTTTGTTGTATGGTATAGAGTGTTGTCGAATTAAGAGATTACAGGTTTGAAAAGCTAGTGGTGGAGGATGATTTGGTAGATGTGCACCGTACATGATTGGACAAAGGAAGGAATTATGTAATTCCTCCTGGTAATTTGTTGCGGCCCCTATTGAAACTAGAATATTTGAAGCTAGGCTAGATGGTTTAGACATGTTAAGAGAAGACATCTAGATGAGCAGGTTCGAGCCAATTACTCTGTTGGACTATAAAATGGATAAGAAGATATAAGGAAAACTAGATCATTTATTCAACTATAAGAGAAGCGGAGGAATAACTAAAAATTTGGGGGAGAGCAGCAGACAATTATTTGGCTTATATATATTAAGACATAATTGTTCAGATTTTGGCATCTGTCATGCAAGTTAGTGAGGATATTGATTGATGATGACATTAATTATCGAATACCAGTGGAATGGCAGAAATGTATTAATGCATCTGGAGTTTTGTGAAGGTTTCAGTTAAAAATACTGTCTCTCTAAAAGCTCCAAGATCTGTTAATCTCAAATTTCTCAAGTTTCTTGTCTACCATCTATTACTACTGGTAATGAATTGGGTGTATTGATGTTCGCATCACGTAATTTTATTAGGTTTTGGATCAGATTTCAGATTTAAATCGGATAATTTTGCTTCAGATTGCAGTGGATTTTCCTTGGATACAGAATAAGCTGTTATCCCTACATAAGATGGTCTCCTACGACAGCTTGATTATACTAGTATACCTTGCATCCTATGCTAGGTGAATGATAATGTTCAAAGGTGGAGTGTGATTTTAATATGGTTGACAATAATGATCTCTCAGATTGCCCGAAGCGTCCACTTGACATTAGAGCTATCATCAATGATGCAGAAAGCTTCTTCTCCTACTACATATATTTCACTTATCTTGACCTAACCATTATTCCTGTTGATAGCCTAGTTCCTACATGGTCTTTTTCTTTTTTTTTTTTTTTTTGGCCGGGGGGTGGGGGGATGGGTTTGAAAGATAATTTCATTATAGCTATGAAGTTTGCTATCCATTTTATCACTAATATATTTTTGTGCTGCAGCTTGTCTATTTTCCAGATTCTGCGGCCGATACCAGGTGAGACATGCACTATTCTATTTTCCATGATGCTCTCTATTGTAATGTTTTACAATGACAGTGTGGTTGAGTCCAGGTTTGGTTCTTCTTGACGAAGACCCAGATGGATCCTTTTGATACAGAAAACATAGATTGGACTCAAATTTATACTGAAACCACACTATGAATCTTGAGATTCAATATATCCACTTTATTCTTTTGTGGAAAGCTTATATGATATCCTCAAAGCACAATTGAAAGTAGTTCAGCCTTGAAATAAAACTTTGGCATATGATTGACATGTTTTATGCATGAACTTTAAAACAAAATAGCAGAATGAATTTTAACAGATTAGCAAGTCGAAAGAAGGGAAGGGGGCCAGAGCGTACACACACACATATGTAATGTTGGAAAAAATTTGGGTCCGACACCATACTCGGACCCAACTCCAATCCGATGTCCGAATTTGTGATATGAACTTTTGAAAATTAAACCGAAATTATGCATGTGACCAAACTCATATTCAAACCCAAATGTCTGGATTTTTTATTGAAATGTTTGGGGATTTTATACTACCTGAATAACCGAAGCCGAAATTGGTCACAAAATTCGGACAACCCGACCTGAATTGTTAAACCTGAACCCTACCTAAATTTCAATTCGGATATGACCAATTGTCCGAATTTAAAATTTGGACAAAAATTTTGTGACTAGACCTGATATTTTTCGAGTCTGAAAAATTGAGGTAATTAGGTAATCAGATCGAATGTTTGCCAGTGCTAAACATATGTATATGTTTGTGTGATGTGCGTGTGTATATAGAAAGAAGGGTTTCACATTAGGGGTAGACTGCAATGCAGACTGATGTACCAAGAGGCCAAGGGGAGAGGTTGAGGAAAGTGGAGTGATGGAGACTACAAGCCGGGTAGACAAGCTAGGGCTAGAATGCGGTTGTTTGTTTGAAAAGGAGGGGAACGGATCTGGGTCTGGAGGAGTTAGGTCCTGAGAGTTGGTAGGAACAAAGAGGACTCACATGAAAAGTGGAGGGGAAAGTTTGAATAGCATCCAAGATCTGTAGCAGAAGAGGGGGAAAATCTAAGTGAGAGTTACCCGCATGGATTCACACTCTAAGCAGTTTGTAGTCTTTTGAGGTGGGGGACGATTGCAAGCTTGCATGGGGGAGATTTTTGGGGAACTGGGAGTGAACTGATAGGGGAACAAAGGGGGAAAAGGTTGAGGAAAGATGATAAAGGATTTAGGAGAGGGGAAGGCTGCAACTAGGTAACTGGACAAATGCTAATCCTGCCCAAGATAAGGCACAACACATAAGCAGAATTAGGGCCACTAATTAGGGCGATTAATGGATAAGACACACCACCATTAATCATAATTAGACTCTTAATGCACCACTTAACTTGGCCAATATTAAGATAAGCAAAAGAGGATTTGGGGTTTATGGAGCTAAGCTCAACTTGATCATTAATTTGCCAAAAGTCCCTTAAGCATTCTCATACTTACATATTTATAGTATGGAACCTTTAGGGCAAAACAATTAATCCAAGGTTCAAATACAATCTTCAACATCTAATGGTAGAGTTTTCATGCAGCTTAATACAACCCAAAAGCAAAAAGCATAAAGCATAAAGTAGGGAAACAAAAAGCAACAACAAAAGGTTGAAAGCGATGGCAGGTCGCTTTGGACGTCGCTTTCAACTGATCTGTCTCCCAACGGCAATATCTTTTGGTAAAGCTCCAATTATTGAGGGTCCAAAAGTATGCTTGGAAAGCTAAATGATATGTTGTTTGCCAGAATTATATGACCTAAAATACCCGGCTGGGTCAACTGGCTGGCCACTAGCGCTGACTTTGTAACTTGGACTTCAGCATTTATTTTCTCTGGGTTAAAAGAAAGGACCCAGATCCCCCTCTCTAGTGGATCTCTTGAGTTACCTTCCTTCAAAATTTGAAGGCCCAATACCCTCTCATGGCTGAGTTATGATGAAAACAAGTGACCCGTTCAAGTGCCTATACTTGGCAGAAGTGTCCCGCATTTGACTTGGTTGTGAAGAGGCCATCAACTCAGCTTGGCTTTGCCTTGGGATGCTTCCTCTCATCAGTCACCCCTCCATCACAGACCACCCTTCATGTGCAAACTGTTTTAGGTGCAAAGCACCTGTCTGATGTAGACAACCTGGTGGCTGAAATTTCTCCCTCATGATTACGGGTGGTTGCAGATCTAGAAAATTCGTGAAGATAGATTTCTCCCTCGTGACTGTTCATGATCTTTTTGCTGTTTTTATTGAGCCCTAATGCCATAGTATGCTAAACCCACTTGCCGCTTCGTCGTCTCACTTGATGTCACCATGTACCTTTAGCAAAGCAATCATCTACCCATTTTGCTCCTTTCATTTGGTGCCCTAGCAATCGATGATTTCAATAAAAATTTGCATTTTTAGTGTGTATTCAATCTCATTTGAAGTTGTGTCATCACAATTTGTGCAACAATTTAGATGAACCTATGTTTGTTCCTAATATGTATGCTTATTGATTACAAGTTGTTGAATTTGTTCTTTGATGGTGAAAATTGGGGGTTTTGTTCGGATCTTGTGGTTTTTGTGATTCAAGGTAGGGGTGGTTGTGGGCATGGAAGGGATGGGATTATGGGAAGGATAAAACTTTCAGGTGAGAAAGATGGGTGTTGGGTTGGGGGAAGAGGGCATTGTGTGTAGATGAAAGTGTTGGTTCAAGATGGCCTATGGGCTATGGAAGATCACCAATAAGGTGGGAGCATGGCTTGAAGTTGGGATGATAAATGACAAGAGAGGAGGCCTGCCTTTGGTTAAATTTAGGTGTAATTCGTTTTTGAGTTGAAGGGGGAGGGAGAAAGATATAAGAGTCGGAGAGAGCAGGATCTAAGGTGCAATAGAACAGTAGAGTGCCTTGGGAGGTTGCCTTTGGTGTCTTTGGGCAAAGGAATCATTGTGGTGGCATGGGTGATGGTGTGTGGGCCTATTGAAGGGAGCTAGGTTTTGGGGATAAGAGAGGCTTGAAGGAGAATGATGTGATGGATGGCGCTTGTCTCTTATCAGCTGGATGAGTGTGGTGAGGGGTCTTATTGGATTAGGGTGGGACGTTCATCCAGGACTAGACACGACAACCGCTTTTGTGAAAATGACTATCATGTCGGAAATTAACTTCACTCTAGAAAATGTTTTTATTTTCTTTTTTTTGGGGGGTTTAATGTGCTTTTCTAAGGAGAGGAGCATATATTTCTTTTAAAATTTAGTTGAATGTTCCATGTGGGAGTTCTAGTCGATTGTGGGGATATTGAAATGACATTTATTCTTTTCTAAGTGCTTCGCTCCACCTATATAAGGTTCTAAGAGCTTGAAATCTTGAAACGTCATTTATTTTCCTTAAAATTATGTCGATTCCTATCCTTCCAAGAAGTTAACAAAATAGCCTAAGGAATCATTTTCCAAACTCCTAAAACTCAATTTTTTTCATCTTTCTTATCCAAGCCATCAACAAATATTGGCCTTTGAAGGTTGAATCTAATTAGCACCTATCAAGGAGAGAGTCGAATGCCAAGAGGAGACCCAACGACTACGCAAAAGAAGATGGCCAACCGATCTTTTTCCTCGAGAACACAGGACACCTACTTGACCCATAAAAATGATATTTTTTAAGCTTGTCCTACATGGGAATTTTTCCTTTGGTGGCTACCCAAGAAAATAAAAAAAGGAAAATAAAAGAAATAAAAAATCTTTTGGAGGGCCTTTTGACATCCAAATGGCTTTGCATGGAAAACTTCATGAAGAGTATTACAAAAACTCTTTAATGGTGAATGACCCCTTAGACTCTTGAGGCAAAACAATCTCATCATTATTGCCTCAGTGGTACCACATTCTAAACAATTTGGTTAAACTATTAACGGATGATGTGGAATTTATCAAGGTGAGATTTATTTTCCGAGTGGTAAATCATGATATCTAAATTGTGGGTTTACATGAAGAAACTTTGTTCAGGCTTGCCATATTTAACTCGTTGAAGTTTTATATTAATTTTCCTACAAGATTTGATAATCCAGTTGTTCCATATGTTGGAGTATGTTGGAGATAGATACTCGAAGAATGATCTAGTTAGGCTATGGGAGTAGGGCGGAAAAAACAATAAAGTAACCAAACAAGATAAAGGGAAAATGAGATGTATTATAAGATAAACACAATGACAACAATATGGGGTTGAGCAAAGAGAGCTTGCTTTCCTTCACCGTTCACAAATTAGATTCAGGTAAACAACAATTGCCAACTGTTTTTGCAAGAGAAAAAGAAAGGGCAAGTGTGCTGTTTCACATGTTTCGAGAAGGCGAGTAAAATGTGATTTGGTCATGTTTCTGGTTCGAGTTAAAAACTCCTTAACCCTAACCCTAAAGTTTCTTTTGGGTCAACCCAATAGGTTAGAAGTGTATTCAATGATTTTTTTGTTCCACAAGATTATAAGCATTAAAATATTTTTTTCCAAATAAAAATGATCTAATATATTAAATTTTTCTATTTGATACTGAAATAACCTCTTTTCAAGAGCCAATTTATGGAAAAGAAAATTACATAGATATCTAGACATGTAACTTTAAAATTGAATTACCTTTTTCCTCCTTGACGAAACCCTAGTTCTCGAACCCTAGGGTACATGCGTTGTGTGGAGTCTCTTTGCCCTCGTAGTAGGGATTTAGTTGGCGTGTACTGTGTGGTTGTAGATGTCTGTCTCCCCTCGTTTGTGGGGGCTGTGGTGTTTTTCCATTGCAGTAGGGCTCTGTTGCACTGTTCCTGATGGCGTTAGGGTTAGACTCGAAATTGGCAAAGATGAAACTCACTGAGGAGGAAGAGGAGATCCTTGACTTTGACGATACTAGGGGTGAGGATACCCAGGACCAAATTGCTCTTTGACTGGTTGGCGGCTTCACATGATAACCAGTTCAACCCAGAGGTATTTAAATCCACAATGAAGAACGTTTGGCGGCTGGCAAAGGGTGTGTTGATTCAAGAATTGGCCAAAGAATCTGTTCTTCCAATTCTTTTCCCAAGTGGATAAGGTGGCTGTCCTCAACGAGGTTCCCTGGGCTTTCGATGGAAGTACTCTATTGCTACAACTGAATGGAAGTAAACCTTTTATGATTGAGTTCACTTCTACCACGTATCGGGTGAAGGTATGTAACTTACCTATGAAGAAAAAAACATATGCCTTTGCTGAGTTCCTAGCTTCGAAACTTGGAGTTTTTGTGGACGTCGAGGAGGAAGACCTTCCGACCCCATCTAAATACCTGAGTCTAAGAGTTGACGTCGACATTATGAAAGTGTTACGTAGAGGGATGTGTATCAACGTGGATGGTGAACCAAAGTGGATTGACTTGAAAAATGTCAAACTGTCGGACTATTGCTACATGTGTGGATTGCTCGGTCATGTGTACAAGGGGTGTGATTACTATGATGGGATTACACCGGAGTCGAACTACCATATGGGGTTAAACTCGGGGATCTCCGATCAAGAGGAAAGGAAACGCCGGGGTGATGATGACGAATGGAAGGTGGAGAGGAAAAATTACTGAAACTTAGAGGTGGTACTAGCGGAAGTAGACTGAAAACTAAGCTACACGTTTCTATGCAGGGGTGGAGAATAGGAGGGATGGGTCAAGACAAATTTTGGCGGACGAGAGGATTGTAGATATGACGATATGATGGTGGATGGAAAGGAGGGGTGGAGGCCACGAAGAGGCCACGAAGAGGAAAAGTGCTTCTGTTCGTAAAGGTGAAATGGGAGGAAGGAAGGTAGTTGCGGACCAGTCCGGGTCCGAGGTCGTCATCGAGGAAGCAAAGGTTGTAGAGCGACTCCGCAACAAGGGACAATGAGTCTCATTTGCCTCAACTGCCGAGCACAATTTTTGTGGAGGACTAAGCCAAAAGTGGTCTTCCTTTCGGAGACCAAACTCAGTGGAATTGAGATGAAACTATTTGTGGATCACTACTTATCCCATCCGAATATGAAATTTCATGGGTGTTTGTAGACTCTCGAGGACGGACTAGCGTTGCTTTCGGCGGATGACATGGTGGTGTCTTTACTTTGCGGTCCCCGCACCATACGGATGTCACTATAAAATTGGGAACAAAAGGTGATTTATGGCATTTCACTGGTCTTTATGGCTGGTCGGAATCCCACTTGAAGGTTAGCACCTGCAACTTGATTCATGATATTAGCTTGGACTCATCGTTGCCGTGGCTGGTTGGGGGTGATTATAATGAAATCTTCAACTTTGAGAAGAAAGGAGGCCCATCGGAAAATCAGCTGAACCTTGACAAATTCAACTGACACATTTTCTGTGTCCTGCACGACTTCGGTTTCAGCGGATATGAATTTACTTGGGATAATCGTCAAGCTGGAGATAGGGGAGTGGAGGAGCAACTGGATCGTTTTTGTGCAAATGCTGGCTGGTTAGTGTTGTTTCCAAGCTGTCGAGTAAGCCACTTAGACGACAAACTTTCGAACCATTTACCGATTATGGTTCAATTATGGTGGAGCTCGGAATCACTGACGCAGGAACAGATGAGGTTATGTGGGCAGCAGACGAGCGTTGTGAGGAAGTGGTTAAAAGCGCTAAGATGACCAACGGGAGTGCAGATGTGGCCCCGTCGTCTTCCTATGTGGCAAAGACGGAGAGGTGCATGTCGTCCCTCATCACATGGAACGCAGACGAATTTGGCAATATTCAAAAACATATTGAGACTTGTGTTGACAAACTGGCTTTGGTTAATGGAATAGAGGAATGCCGAAAGATTCTGGACGAAATCCTAGTATGGAGGCAAAGAGAGGAGGTTATGTGGTGGCAGAGGGCGCGTGTAGACTTTCTAAGATTTGGGGACAAGAACTCAGCTTGGTTCCATACTAGAGCGAAGGTGAGACGATCGACCAATTTTATTGCTGAACCGAAAGGAGGGGACGGAATAATGTACTCTAAAGCCGAGGACTTAGAGCGTGTTGTGATTAATTTTTTCGGTGATTTGTTCACATCTTCCGGACCCTCAAGCTTGAAGTTGGTGATTAGTCACATTCCGCGGAAAGTCACGGATGCAATAAATGATTGGTTAGCTCGCTCGTACTCATCGGAGGAAGTCTCAGTGCCTCTCAACCGGATGCATACGGGTAAAGCTCCAGGGCCGGACAGGATGAACCCTTTCTTTTATCAACACTTCTGGCTTGTGGTTGAGGAAGACGTAATAACTGCGGTTATTGCTATTTTGAATGGTGCCCCGATTCCGGAAGGATTGATCCACACCCACGCGGTTCTTGTTCCCAAGAAGCATAAACCAGTCGTTATCAACTATTTCCGCCCCATTAGCTTATGTAACGTAGTATACAAGCTAGTTACGAAACTTATCACGAACAGGCTTAAGGTGATCCTTCCAAATATCATCTCCGATGCTCAGACTTATTGATAATGCTTTAGTGGCTTCCGAGGTCTTTCATTCTATGCGGTGTCATTTGGGTGTCAATGGTAGTATGACTATTAAGCTAGATATGGCAAAGGCTTATGACCGCATTGACTAGTGCTATTTGCGGAAAGTTTTGACGAAACTGGTTTGTGGCAAGATGGGGCAAGATGGTTATGGGATGCATCTCCTCATCGTCTATGTCTTTCATTATTAAGGGAGAGGCGCGTGGCTTGGTTAGACCGACGCTTGGACTGCACCAAGGTGACCCTATATCTCCCTATCTTTTTCTGTTTTGTGCTGAGGATCTGTTCTGTCTTCCAGGTGATGTGACCTAGGAGGGGCCACAAGATTTGTCCGGAGGCTCCGATAATTACCCACCTCCTGTTTGCAGGTGACACTTATGTTTGAGATGACACTATTATTTTTTATTATTTTTTGTAAAGCTACTGTTCTCCAGGCTGAATTGATTAGAGAGATTTTTCATACTTACGGGCAAGCATTTGGGTAAAAAGTGAATTATGATAAGATGGATGTGGTGTTTAGCTCAAGAATCCCTTGTCAAGTTCCCCTGTCAAGTTCGAGATAGCATTGTTATTTTGTTAGATGTTCGAGAAGTTCTGTCCCACGAGAAATACCTTGGACTTCCTACCAAGGTGGGGAGATCAAAGTGAAGGTCGTTCCTCTTTGTGAAAGACCAGGTCACTAAGCTTAATAGTTGGATGGGTAAACAACTCTCATGGGCGGGCACGGTTGCTCAAGCTATCCCTATGTATACCATGAGTATTTTCAAGCTTCCAAAAGAGTTGTGTGATGGTATCTAGTTGACTATTAACAAGTTTTGGTTGGGTCATGCATTGGTGGGGTCATGCATCACAGGAGACTAGAAGATCCATCTTATTAGCAAAAATCATCTTACCTCGCGCAAGCTTGATGGTGGTTTGGGCTTCAAAAACTTGAAAGTGTTTAATAACACTAGTTTTGGCGCATCATGCATAGGGAGGGTTCATTAATTTGGCATGTTTTCATGCCGGTTTACTTCCCTCACTGTAGTATGTTGGATCTGACATAGACCAAGCTATACTTGGCATAATTTGTGGGGATTAAATGGGTTATTCAGAATGGTTTGAGGGGAGAATAGGAGATGGGTTTTCTATTAATGTGTGGGATGATCGGCGGCTCCCTCGTCCAAGCTCATTTAAGGTGATTACTCCTCTCGACCCACATTTCTTGTTACTCCGGGCGGGTGACTTCATAGATAGGGATAAGCGGGAGTGGAACATTGATATGCTTTGGGAAGGCTTCCTATCGGTTGATGTGGACATTATTAAAACCATTCCCCTATGTGAAGACCGGCCCGGACTTTCTATGACACGACTTAGCTACAGGGGAGTTGAGGCTTGCCTACCAATTTATACTTCAAACCTGTTCTACGCGGCAATTGTATGGCATTCTATTTGGGACCTTCAGGTAGTGCCTCGGATCAAAGGATTCGTTTGGCGTAGCTGTGTGGGGGCGCTACTGGCGGCTGGGCGCTTGGGGACTCGACTTCCTAACTTTTCTATGAGTTCTGGTGTGTGGTTCATTGGAGGAAATTTACGCCCTAGTAGAGTACCCCTTGGCTCAAATGGTTTGGAGTGGAAGCCAGTTTCATGACTGGGTGTTAATGCGTCCCTTCGCCTCGGTTTGGGACCTTGTCTTTTCGACCAAAGACCATTTTCACACAGAAAAATGGGGCGAGTCGTTGCTATTATCTGGGCTTGATGGAAAGCTAGGAATAGCTGCCTGTTCGGGCAGCTTGAGAGGGACGTGTCATCGGTGGGGGAGAAGGCAGTGAAGTTTGTGATTGACTACAGCACGGACGGTATTTGCTTGGGTAAACCTTCTGTAAGCTTGCCTCTTGTTTGGACTCTTGTCTGGACCCCTCCTCTGTGGGGTTTCTTAAAATTAATCTTGATGCTGGGGGATAGGGGATTGGGGGCATGGGTGGGGAGTGGTGGAGAGGGACAGTGACGGAGTGGTGGTAGGTGCGGCTGTGGCGCAAGGGGAGGGTGTTGTTATTAAGGAGGCAGAACCGTGGGCTGAAGGCTGTCTCTCACATCGGAGATTGGTCTCTTCATTGATCAAATTTTTTCTCTTTCTGTTTTTTTCGATTTTGTTTCTTTTGTTTTCGTTAAACGGGAGGGTAAAAAGTCATGCATTTCTTAGCTCATCTACAACCCTATGATCCGGTTCCCCGGATTTGGTTGGATAGATTGTGTGATTGATCTGGCACTTAAGGACTTTTGTATTGTCTCGGAGTTGCAATAATATTTAACCTCCTCGTTCTAAGACACGTAATTTCTAACATGAAAATCTTAACGATGACTAGAAGTCTACAATAATGACTTGTGAGGGAGGAAAGATAGGAAAAATTTGAAAGAAATGAGAAACTAAGATTTTTCTCTTTTGAAGCCAAGTTTGATGGTTGCTTATACTTATTGAAAGACAAACTACCTAAAAATTAAATGGATAAGGTGAAATTTCACATGAAAGAAACTTAAAAAGAATCAGCCTAACATAAATAGGTCAACCCTAACCCTAACGGGGTTTGGGCTTTTGCCTGGCAGCTGGCAAAAGAGTTTCAGTGCATCTGTAATTCTGCTCCTACCAATCTCAGTGATACAGTTAGTTTCATTGCGTAACTACTAACTAGGTGCTGCAAAGAGCCCCAAACTTCACTTGCTCAGTTTTCCTCTCCCCTCATCCAAAAAAAAAGAAAGAAAAGAAAAAAAAAGAAGAGAAAAGAAAAGAAAAAGTAGGCTTATTCTGGTAATCACTACAGGTCTTTCTTTGTCTTCCATGTCTGTGTTGATGTACGGCACTGTAGTGTAGTACTTTAAATCCAATTACCTCATGTCAGTCTATTTTTTGCTGGAGTTCTTTGTTCATTGTTGATGTTTGCTTTGCTTTGCCTTTTTGCACATTTAAGAAAATTATTAGAGGATTTGAAATGGATCATCCATAGATGGTTTTCTTTTTCGGTGATTTATTGCAGAAATTTTGATTATTGGATGTGGAAGGCACATTCAACCATTAAATTCTGAAGTGAGGAATTTTGTTCGGTCTACTGGCATGAAATTGGAAGCAGTTGACTCGGTAATTATGGTTATATAGATTGCTTCAGTGCTTAGTTCCTGTGCTACTTTGTTGTTATGTCCAATTTTGTAAGATTATTACTGAAAGCATATATCAGTCTTCATGAAACATGTGCATGTAAACTGCTGCTTGATTACATTGTTGTTCAAAGGAAAATATTTTGGATCCTAATAGAGGGTTGAGGAATAGGCTGGCTGGTTGGGGCAGAATTGTGTTTGAATGGGATATACATTGTTTTCTGATTTTATAGTGATGAAATGCTCATGCAATGATAATTTCACATGGATCATAACCATAATTCTGGGCATAACCCAGCATATACTAAAAAATGATTATCTCAACCTACTTAAATGACTCTCCCGTATTCTTTGCTAATTTGGAAACTATTCCTCTTTACATCTTGGAGAATTCTCATATTCCTCTCATGCCAAAACATGTATATCACCACTGTAAAACCTAAAGACATTCTATCTTTAGTTTTCCTGCTTCCTGCCAAATTCTGGGCATAATTTTGCCACATGCCCTAGCTAACATCTGTAATGGTTGTCTGCATCATCTCCTGGACAGTGTTCTGTATTTGTTTTCTGGGTATATATACAATCAAAGAACAGCGCTGTGGTATCATTGAGGTTTTGAAATTAGAATATTGCTTTTCATGGCTTAGCTTCTGAATAATAGGATCTAGAATTATGGAAAACAGGTTTGCCTTTGTTGTGCTCCAGTTTCTAAGTAGCTTGCCTCCTTTCGTTCTATTTAGAGAAGTAATAGCCGATAAGAATCTTGGGGTAAGAAAAGAAATCCAGAGGCCAGAATTGCCCTTATCTTTTGATGTTATAGTCAAACCAGAGAGTCAGGAATAGTCAGGTTCAGCCACGCAAATAAGCATCAAATCATTCATATGTCCTCTGAGACATATGAATGATTTGGTGCTCATTTATGTGGCTGAGCCGGAGCCCGAGCATCCCTGACTTGGGCACTTTTGAGGATATATGAGCCTCCAACTTTGCGTGTTGCTCTTTCATAACTTCTTTTCGTTCCTTGATTCTTGAGACCTAACATTTCAGGGATAAAGTTCTGCTAGTCATATTATAGCTTTTGGTGATTGGTCCAGTTACCTGATAATGAAATGTCATTCAGTCTTGTTACATGATGGTCAAATGCTATTCCAGCCACTTCCTTTTTCAACTTGTAGTGATGTTACTTAGCAGTTGGTTAGATCCTCCCCTGCTCCAACCCCAAAAATGTTAACAGAAAGCACTGCGTAGCTGCAGTACTATTTAATGTCCATGTTCTTTAGATGTAACTTTGTCATTTTGCGGACGGGACAGTTTTTACTAAAGCTTGTTTTTATGGTTTCTCCTTTTCCTTACAGCGAAATGCTGCATCGACATACAACATTTTGAATGAAGAAGGTAGAATAGTGGCTGCAGCTGTCCTTCCATACGGAGTTTCTTCATAATCTTGGGCCGATCCACCAACGTTGAAAGTTTTCAGCACTTCCCAGTCGCCAGGCCCTGAAAGTGCAGCCTCTGGCAACCTTCTCTAACACTTTCCGTCTTACTGCATTACTGTTCACTTCAGTTTGTGATGTTAAGGGTTAGTTCAGCCTGGTACCGGTTTTCTATGCAGAAATTAATCCCATAAAAGAAACTATGCGTTTGCTATGGTGAATATAGTAGTTTTCTAACACTGTTAACTAGATTCGTTGATGGTTTAAGATTAATGCCTGTAGAAACTGTGCGTATAAATTAGATGCAATGTGGGGTTCAAACAAGGAGATGGCGGATAGGGCCTTTATCACTTCAAACCCGTCTGCTTATTAGTTTGGGCCCGTTCTACAATAGAATACTTTTTGTCCGTGGCTTGTTTTGGAGAAACCTTCTATTGCCTAAGTAGCTATGTTACGAAAACCGGACAAGATCGGAACCCGGTGAGTTAAACGGTTCGTTTAAACTATCAAAACTATTGAACAATCAGACTGGCCAAATCCGGTGAAAACCGGCTGACCCGGTCACCGTTTGACCCGAACGAGCCACGGTTCGACAGGAGTTTTCCATTTATGTTAAGGTAAAAAATAAAGACGATTTTCAGAAATCTCCGGCTGCAGATCTGCGACCACCTCTCTCTCTTCGGCTATCTGCGAACCTGCTCGGGCGCTTCTTCCCTGCTAAGATGGAGGTCTGGTGTGGCTAAAGCATGGAGCAGCACCATGCATGAAACAAAGCTTGTGGAAGGCGGTAGATAGAGAGAGAGTAGCTTGATACAAATAAAGGAGAGAAGAGGAAAGGCAGGGGAAAGGGTTTGATTAACAAAGCAAGCTTGAGGATGATGATGGTGAGTAATAACGAAAGCTTTTGCCTTTATCTCTAATCTACGCTCTCTCTCTCTCACTCCAACGGCTGCACAGTGAAAAAGAGGGGGTTGTTTAAAAAGCAGCTAGGGTTTTAGTTTTTGTTTTCCAAGATGCAAAAAGGCCCAAAATAATAAAAGTTTGTCTTAAGAGTTATTTTTTTATTTTTTAAGTTGAAATTTGGATGATCTCTTTAGATAAAACTTATATTTTTGTATAAATATAGATTGAGTTAACTTTAATTTTTACTTACCTCTATATATATATATTACCGGATTTGACCGGTCTAATCCGGTTCAACCATTAAACGAGTTAACTGGTTTTATTCGAGTTAAACGGTTTGACCTGGTCGAACCATTGATCCAATCTGCTGACTCGGTCGATCAACGGGCCGGTTCTCTTAATATAGCCAAGTAGTTGTGGTATTTGATACAAAAATGGGTATGTTGTCCCAATGCTTATATTAGGAATTGGGGTTTATAGACCTAGGTAGTGCATTTCTTTTTGAAATGGTGAGTAAAATAACGATTAGATAACCTTTTTTTTTTTTTTAAAGGATTTTACCTATGTCATTCTCAATGATGATAGAAAGAAAAGACACATTAGGGATGGACAATCATATAAAAGTGGATTTCCCTCTCTATAATATGTTGAATGGGAACTTGATTGTAATGCTTGAGATAAACTTTTGTATTTCCAACCATAGTTTGAATCTTTCAAGAAACTTGAACTTTTCCCTTTATGGTGTTAATAAGTACTTGATTATCACCTTTAAAAACGATTAAGCGATATCTTGCTTGAATTGTTGCACGTACACCATTATACGTTGTTACTTCGCTATTAAAACCAACGTTGAACGAAGATCGGAAGTACAAGCTTGCGTAAAACTACAATTCCAACTTCTAATGACGAATCCTCCTACAGACTAAAGAAGATTTGGATTCATTAGTATTGATTTTGATGAATCCTCCCGGTGTTTTGGCCCAACCAATGAAAGCCAGGGCCTTGGGATATGGATGAGAATAAACTCGACAAAACCGACCCAAACCGAATGGGTCAACCCGAACAACCCGAAACCCAAGCCGAACCAAGCATCCGAAACAGTTGAACCGATTTTGACCCAAAACCGAAATGAACCGACTCGAACCGAACCGACCCGAAACGTAATGAACCCGATTCGGACCCGATCCGAAACCGAACCGACCCGGAACCGAAACGACCCGAAATATAATTGACTCAATTACGACCTGAACCGAATCGGACCCGATTCGAATAAAAGTGACCCAAACCCGACTCGACTCGAATTTGAATTTGACCCAACCCCCATTTTTTTTGGCAAGTCTCTCATAAGAGAGGGAGCTTCCGCTCCAAAATCTAGTTTGTTTTTTTAATTTTATTTTAGTTCCTTTTTTGACAACTAAAATAAGAGAGAGAGTTTCTCTCCAAAATCTAATTGTAATTTTTGACAAAAATTTTGATTTACTAGAGTCGAAGTAGAGATGAAAATCTTGATTTTTGTTAAATAAATAAGAGGAAAAAAAATAAAAGCTGGAAATTTTTATATTATAACTTTATAAGATATTATTAATAGAATTTAATTTAATTTAATTAATAAGTTTAGAGAATTTACATTACAAAATAAGTTATTATTTTGTTCATGAAAATGAACGTAAAATATATAATTTAAAGAATAATAAAACGTGTAAATATATATTAATTTAAAGAACAATGAAATATGTGTAAATATATAAATAATTTAAAAAATAATGAAATATGAGTACAATATGTAATTTAATTTGTATAAATAAGTTCAATTCGAATTGTATTAGTTTTCACTTTGATTTAGCAAGTTTATTATGGATTATATTGATTCAAACTTATCTAAGTCGAGTCTGTTTAACGTTAAATATAGTCATTACATGAATAAGTTAAGTACTTAACTAATATTAATGAGACTTGGTTTAGTCAATTAGTAGTCATTACCATGTCTCGGTATCTCACAACTCTGTTTTTATTAATCTGTACTAATTTAATTTTGACCAAATTTATGTTAAATTTACCTCTAGATTAATGTTCAAATTAGTTCAATTAATTGGTTGGAAAATTATAATACAAGATGATTATCGTAAGTCGAGTACTTATGAGTTGAGCAATAATCGATTGACTGATTGATTAGATATTCTTCTTAGTTGGTTATTATAACTAGTGGCCGATGAATATTCAATTTTCATTTTGATTTATCAAGATCATTTTAGATTGTATCGACTCGAACTTATCTAAGTTATTCTAACATTATCTTTATAAATTTAACGTCAAATATAATCATTCTAGAAATTCGAACCGTTTTCATTTAGTCTATTAGTATTGTTATTATGTCGGTATCTCGCAATTTTGATTTTATTAATTTATGTAGTATGTAGACAAGTTTGGTTAAAATTATACTAGTTTGAATTTGACCAAATCGACTTGGCATCGTATGAAATTAAGCATCAAATTATGGTTCACATTAGTTCAATTCATTCATTACAAATTACAATTCATCGAGTAAATTCAGTTAATCCGAACTCTTATATCTATTAGACTGTTGTTGTCTTGCGATTTCGTTTTTGATAATTATCAATAAGTTTGAGTTGGATTATACTTATGTGACGTATTGAAATATCAACTTGGTTTATCTTGTTTTAAATTAGAGTCAAATATTCAAATTTTGCTTGTTTACACTTATAAGTTATATCTTTTAAAAGTTACTAGTATTTTTTTTAATCCGTATAAAAACAAACGTGTAAAATAAAAAAATTAATATTAATAATATATTAACTTTATAAAATTTTATTTTTTTCAACTCAAAAAGGTTTTGTAAAAAATTTTGACACAACACGACCAAATATCAACTCGGCCCAAAAGTGACCCGACTTGATTTTAACCCGATCTAAAGTTAACCCAAAATCATACTCGAAACTCACCCAAATTGACATTGACCCAATCCGAATCGAAACCGATCTAAAGTTGGCCCGATCCGAAATTAACCCAAACCAAACCCGAACCCGAACCGAAACCGAATGAACCCGAACGAAATTGACCCAAAATTGAACAGAACCGAAGTTAACTCGAACCGAAACCGAACGAACCCGAATGAGATTGACTCGAAGTTGACCCGAACCGAAGTTGATCCGAACTCGAAACCGAACCGAACCCGAATAAGATCGACCCGAAGTTAACCCGAACCGAACTAACCCGAACCGAACTCGAACCGAATGACCCGATTGCCAGTGTCTAGATGAGAATCATGATGAAGTGAGTTTGAAGCATCCAACTCAACTCTGTTCCTACCTTTTCATTTAACCCAATAATTTTTTAGCATGAAGATTTGTTCCAACAGAGTTATAAATTTCATTTTTAAACATCATTGCATTGCAATTCTTCCAGTACATAGAAGAGAAATAACACGATCAATATGATTAGGTTTAGTTAATCTTTTAGCAAAATTTTAAAAGATCAATGATTGATGTAATTCCAACCGAGAAATATTTTACTCAAGCCACGTATCTAATTCCAACCCGAGAAATATTTGACTCAAGCCATGTATGTTGGTATGCCAAATCCAAGTACCTTTAGTTGTAAAACATTGGGTAAAGAAATGGCCAGTTAATTTAATCTCTAAGTGACAAAAAGGGAAAATTGAATTTAAACTCAACCCTCTTTTAATAAGATTATCATGAGTACCTAATGCAAATTTGTCATAGAAAACTTTAAACTTAGGCGTGACATCAAGTTCCAAATCCAAGCAAATTTCCAAGGCTTCTCTATATTCAAGGGAAGATCATGTGCTTTCTAAGTGGCGAGACTTGGTAAAAAAAAAAACACACTTCTTGATAGACTTCAATAAAAAAAGTCTTCTATGGAAAGGAATAGGAATACTCTTAACTAAAACACATATATCATTTGGAAAAGAAGAATTCAACTATAAAAAATTTCATTCCTTATTTGGAGTGATGAAATTATTTACCATTGCATTAATGTTCTTTCAAATGAAGTATCTCCAAAGTGTTTTCCTAACTACACCAATTATCATGCCAAAATTTAATGGAATACGCACTTCCAACTTTCCATCATATTCATTTGCGAAAGAATTCTCGATTTTGAAGTAAGCACTTCGAAACCCAAGAATCATTAGATTTAAATGTATACGAAAAAATATCCCGAGTCAACAAATAAATTGTCATATAATAATTTTTAATTTTTTTAAAAATACTTATCGATTCGGTTCCGGATAACCGTTAGTTTCAAAATTCCAAATTGGAGCCGAACCGGATAGGATATCAATTCACCTATTTGGTTAACCGTAAAAATGGTTCGGTTTGGCCAATCTATGGTTCGATTATGCGGTTCCGGATTTTTGCACAGCTCTACAGAGAGTGTGTAATACCTGTAATTTTATGCGACGTAATTATATGAGTTAAATTAATTAACTAGTTTTAATTAAATAAAGTAGGTCGAATAACTAAAATATATGCGTGGATATATATTCGTGAATTTATCTTAGCAAATTATTATTAGTTCGTGTAATTATAATTAGTAAAATATATTAATTCCTTCCTCTTAATTTTCCACTCGGACTAGTTAAATATAAACCCGAGATCGCTTATGATATGTACTTTGGTTTAATCTAAATAATGTTTAAAAAGAAAAAAAAATGAAAAGGGGAATTAGGTGTTAGAATATAGGAGGATTAGTGTAAAGTAGGAAATAGGTGGCCTTCCCTAATGAAGCCACGTGAGAGAGAATCCGAGAATGAGGAGACAAGTGGGACACAAGGAAACATAGAGAGAGGGAAGGGCTAGGGAGGCCTGAGAAGAGCAAAGAAGGGGGAATGAGAGATAGAGAAATGGGGAAAAGAACTAGGAAGGGAAATAGAGTGAGCGAGAGACAGAGAGAGAGGAGAGGCCGCGCACACCAGCAAGAGGGCGAGGCCGAAAAGCCACGAGGCTGCCTGGAAAGGGAGACGACGACCGAGGGAGAAGAAAATGGCGAGCACAGTAACGTAAGAAAGCGAGTAAGAGACGGAGGGACCAAAATAGAGGAAAGAAAGGGGAAAAGGCGACCAACGAGCAAACGGTGGCCAGCGTGTGAAGATAAATGTCAAGTGAGCAAGAGCAGAGCCGAGAGAGACCCCGAGTGAGAAATCGAGACAGATGACGAAAGAGAGGGAGGTCGGGAAAAGAAACGACCACCAAGGGAACGAAGCCGGCGAACGAGCAAGCAGTGATCGGCGAGCGAGAAAACGGTGGGCTGGCGAACGAGCGAGTTGAAACCGAGAGAGTTGAGAACGAGGAACAGATCGGAGAGAAGCAGAGTAGGGGAAGGGATTGAACGAATTGAGGCGGAACAAAAGGGCGGGAAGGCGAGGTTGGTAGGGAACCCAAATCAACTCAATTCAAATCAGCTACCCAAACCCTAAAATTCGAGGTGGGTAATCTTATACTCTAAACTAATAGTAATTTCGAAATTGAATTGAATTTTATTGTGAATGTTGAGTATCTATACTGAAAATGAATTTAGTAGTTGTTTAAGGTTAAAGTGGAAACCTAGGAGAATTTGATGGAGTTGAATTGTTAAGGTCTTATGGATGATGTTGAAATTTCGGTTAATAAGGTGAAGTATAAATGGAGTGTTGGTGATTTCAATTCAAGATTATCGGTTAAATTAAGTCCACTACTATAGGATTCACTTTTAACTATGGTTAAAAATGACCTTTAACTATGGTTAACCGGTGTCATGTATGTGGCCGTCGTTATATGTAGCGTCTTTTACTACGGTTCAAAAACCGTAGTTAAAGATAACTTATGACGATGGTTCAAATGTAAAAACCGTCTTTATAGAGTTAACTATGACGACAGTTCTTATACTAGAACTATCATCATACGTCCCGCTCAGGAATGCCAAAAATTGTTTAGGCAGGGGCATATGACGACGGCTCTAATGTAAGAACCATCATGATAGGTCTGAATTTTTTTTATAGTTTTTTTGTTTTTCTGTACCCCTGTACAAAATACAATAAAAAATACATCACAACTTACACAAGTAACAATTAATAGCCACAATTTTCCAATATATACAAAAATTTTCCACTTACTACAACTACAAGTTCCATTGAACAAGTTCAAGAACACAATTCCATAATTTTCATAATAAGTTCGAGTAATGATTATATTACAATGATGTGAAATTATAATACAAAGAGTACTCTTCAGTATTTATGTGAAAAAGTTCATGTCTATTTACCCAAAGTGATGCTTTTATAGTAGATTTAGTTATATCATTGTCTTTATGACAATATTGCTTATTTGGAGTTGTTGTAGAGGTAGCCTGGACAACATATATACATTATATTTGTAGTCCATGCTACCTCTACATGAACTCTAAGCAAGCAATATAGTCATAAAGACAAGCACATAACTACTAAAAAGCATTACTTTGGGATAAAATAGAGCTTAACCGTTTGGCATAAATATTGAAATAATTTATATGTACTATAAAGTTTCAAGACGTATAGTTTCGGATTCATAAATAAAGGAAGATGTGAATCACATGCATAGAATCAAGAAACTCAATGAGCTCATTACTCCTTCTCTTATGTACCGATCACTTGGAGTTCATGCAAGGGTAGACTCGGACAACCTCACTTTTTCTTAGGGAGGTTCCTTTTCTTCTCCTTAGGGAGGTTCCTCCCCTTCTCCTTTGATAAGTTCCTTCGGACTGGAGAAGAACGAGAGAAAGGGCCCTCCATCGATTCACTGCTCTCCCGGGGGACCAAATAATGAGCCCATGCTTGAAGTAGCGCCTCCGCCCGCCGCGTCACTTCCCGATGAGTGCGAAATTGCTTGCCCGGATTTCTACAAGATGGTCAAAGTGGCGCTCTACCTAGGCTTCAAGGAGGTCCCAGTCGAAACACAACATAACTTGTTTAAGAGCATGAACTTCGTCAAAATTTACAAAATCTAGCTACATGGCATCATCAATTAGAAGGTTATAGAATGACTTCACAACGAGGGACGAGCAGCAATTGGCAACAGTAGCTTCCTCGGCACGATCCATATTAAAGCGTGAGTACAATTTCTCGTAACCAGTAGGAAGTGCTCAGTAACTCATTTTCATTATGATCAAAGGAGAGAGATAAGTCAAAGAATTATTCTTACCAACTCCCTCAATAAAGCCTCTACCCCTCTTCCCATTTAAAATTTTTTTACTTCTAATTGTTTACGTATATATTATATATAATAATATATACATATATAGTTTCCGTTTTCCTTCCAATTTTGATGTATTATACATTATCATAAACTAGACATGATTTTTTTTTGAAGTTTTACATAATGTATAGCACAATTAATATGAATAAAATGTTGAGGCAATCCCTTTAATTCGCTTTAACTACCCCAAGATATAACCACAACCGAAGTTCCTATAACACATGTTGTCTTTAACAATAAGATTAGGTTTACAAGGTAAGACATAGAGCCTATGTGCAGCGTGAGTTGGTACACAAAGAAGGGGAAAATGAATAAAGGATTTATTGGAGAGAAAGGTGGTAAACAATCACAAAACTAGTAATAATTTCCTATTGTTTATCACCTTTTTCTCTAATAAAGTCTTTATCCATTTTCTCTATCTTCATGGATCGACCCACACTATACATAAACTTTATGTCTTGCCTAGTGAATTTGAAATCATTGCTAAAGTCAACAAGGGTTATGGGTACTCCGGTTCTAGTTGTATCTTGGGTTAAAGCAAACTAAATGGATGACCTCAACATTTCATTGAGATTCATTATTTTCTTATGTATAATACAAACTTTAAAAAATCATGTTCTCTAGTTTACGATCATGTATAATATAACAAACTTGCACCCAAAAAGGAAACCGAAAATTTAGGTGATTGGATAAATTAGTCAAACCCCAACATCAATTCATCAAACTAAATAAATTTGATAACAAATTTATCTTTATGAAAATTATTTGGGGAGATCCCTATATACAAATACCTTTCCAATATTTTACATTTTCACATTTATATTTTCTCCTTTTGATCCTTAAATCCTAAACCACAAATTTGTATACACTCCTTTTTGCTTCCAATTTGTAGTGGTTAAATTTCTCTTTTTAAAATACAAAAAGTATGTATATATAATATATAGTTTCCTTTTTTCTTTCAATTTTGAGGTGTTATACATTTATCATAAACTAGACATAATTTTTTTGAAGTTTTATATAATGCATAAGACAATAATGAAATTATGAATGAAATGTTGAGGCCACCCATTTAATTTCCTTTAACAACGGAAGACATAAAAGGAACCGAATTCTCTTATTGTGATTAACAACGAGGTTGGTTTTACAAGACAAAACAAGGAGTGTACATGCGACATAGTCCGATCAACAAACAAGGATAGAAGGATCAAAAGTCAAATGAAAACAAACGGTCATAAACAATAGTCATTGTTTATCACCTTGTGTTTCCATTTTGTTTGCATTTGACTCATCGACCTTCTATCCTTCTTTGAGGGATCGTCCTATGTGGTGTGTACACTTCATATTTTGTCTTGTAAAACCGATCTCATTGTTAATCACAACAAAGAAATTCCGGTTCCTATTATGTCTTCGGTTGTTAAAGAAACTAAATGGATGGCCTTAACATTTCATTGATATTTCATTATTATCTTATGCATAATGCAAACTTCAAAAAGTCATGGTCTCTAGTTTACAATCATGCATAATACAGCAAACTTGCACCCAAAAAGAAAACCGAAAATTTAGGTAATTGGATAATTAGTCCACCCCCAACTTCAACTCATCAAAATAAATAAATTTGATAACAAATTTATCTCTATGACAGTATTTGGGGAGATCCCTATATCTAAATACCTTTCCAATTTTTTATATTTTCACATTTATATTTTCTCCCTTTTCATCCTCAAACCCTATATATATATATATATATATATATATATATATATATATATATATATATATATATATACACACACACACAACTCTTTCCCTCTATTCGTTGTGTAAGAGAATTATTTACATATATATTATATTAATAATGATATATATATAGTTTCCTTTTACTTCCAATTTTGATGTATTATACATTTATCATAAACTAGACATGATTTTTTTTTTGAAGTTTTACATAATTCATAAGACAATTAAATATGAATAAAATGTTGAGGCCATCCCTTTAATTTCCTTTAACGACGCAAGACATAACAGGAACCGAAACTCCCTTGTTGTGATTAACAATGAAGTTGAATTTACAAGACAAAAATGGAGTGTACATGCAACGTAGGTCGATCCACAAATAAGGGTAGAAGGATTGATGAGTCAAATGGAAACAAAAGGTGATAAATAATAGTAATTGTTTAACGCCTTTTGTTTCCATTTGACTCCTCAACCTTCTACCCTTCTTTGTGGATCGGCATAAGTTACATATACACTTTATGTTTTGTCTTTTAAAACCGACCTCATTGTTAATCACAACAAGGGAATTCTAGTTCCTGTTATGTCTTCGGTCGTTAAAGCAAACTAAATGGATGGTTCAACATTTCATTCATATTTTATTATTGTCTTATGAATTATGTAAACTTCAAAAAATCATGGCCTCTAGTGTACGATCATGTATAATACAACAAACTTGCAACCAAAAAGGAAACCGAAAATTTAGATAATTGGATAAATTAGTCCACCCTCAACTTCAACTCATCAAAATAAATAAATTTGATAACAAATTTATCTTTATGATAAGTATTTTGAGAGATCCCTATATCCAAATACCTTTCTAATTTTTTACATTTTCATATTTATATTTTCACATTTGTATTTTCTCCCTATTAATCCTTAAACATATAACCACAAGTTATTTTATTTCCTCAAACCCTAAATCATAAATATTTTTATTTCTCTAAACCCTAACCATATTTGGATACTAATTGGATAAATGAGTTCACCCCAACATCACCTCATCAAAATAAACAAATTTGGATACAAATTTATCTTTATGAGAAGGTTTTTGGGATGACACTATATCCAAATTATATTTCTATTTCTCTAAAGCCCTAAACAAATTTGGATGCACTCTTTCGATCTACCATCCTTAACTATCATGTTTCGCTTTAATTACCACAAATCCTAGACTCTTAAACCCATTCCTCAAAATCTCAAACATTTCACGAATTTTCAACTTAATAAACTAAACAAATGTTACCCACATTCTCATTATTCAACATTTTAACAAAGATTCAACATTTCAACAATCTCAAACATTACCCACGTTCTCAACATTCACATAATTAACGCAAACATATTCAACATTTAACTATGATGCATTTTGTAAATAACTTAAAGTGAAAAATAAGAGAGGATAAAGATTCATACCTAAGAACCGAGAACGAAGAGGGTGAGGAGAGGCTTGACAACGAGAATTAGTTTGAGGAAATCTATACTTAAAAGAGATGAGAGGAAATTATAAAGAAATGAAAGATTAAGAGAGAGGAGATCTAAAAGACGATGGAAAGGAGAGACTTACCAATTCAAGCCGACCGGTGAGGAAGCTACGAATTCCGATTTGAGGAGGTATGTGGAGGAGAGAAAACCGTAGAAAGCGATAAGACCGAGACTTTATTAAGTTGTGGAACCGTTAAATGTTTCAGCAATACATATGATGACGGTTTATATGAAAGAACCGTCGTCGGATGTGTTAAACAATGCTTGTTATTTACAAAAATGCCACCTATCCAGTTTTCATGACGGTTTGTCCTTTTAACCATAATTAAAGACCCGTCGTTGAAAGTGGTTCTCGTAGTAGTGGTCCTTCGTGACTTCCTTAATTTTCCGTGTGGAATTATAATTAGTTATATTGCGAAGTAGGGATTAGAGTATAAAGGTGGCGTACGAGTTCATCTTGATTAATGTACAAATGAGGTTTGAGAGTGGAAAACTGGTGGTTATTGGGTTAAGTTGTGATAAGCTGTGACAGTCTCTAATTGCTATGTCTCGAATGGAATCAAGTTAGTGAAAAGGATAAGTTCGAAGGAGGTAGTAGGAGTAATTGAGCTTACTGGTGACATCTCTCATTGTGCGAGAATTAGAGAGGTATAAATAAATATCAACTACTTAGAGTAATATGTGACTTATGGTAAGAGAGTGTTGGGAAGAAAAATTATAAAAGTAAAGGAAAGAAACACTCGAAGAATCGAGTTATATGGTTGAGTATAAGCGAGAAAGAGAGGGTTAGTAATATGGAGAAGTAACATGAGAACATGAGGCAAAGATGACAATTTGTGAGGAGTTGGGACTCTTGGGTTAAGTTATAACTATTTGTGGTTATATGACTCGGAGGAGTTTTAGTTCCTGAATTTGTTGTGCTTGAAAACAAATTGAGTTAAGGAAAACGAATGTTGGAGTATAGAATAAGGAGCGGGAGTTTGGAGTATCAAGGGAGTTTGTATCTATATTGATTTATTATGCCTTTGAAAACAGAGTAAGACGAGGATTACGTATATAGGAATAGGAGATCCTTGTTTGAGTAGAATGTGGATGAATATGAGTAGATACTAAATACTTGGGTGAATCCTTGAGTTAATGTGCTAGCGTGGAATGCAAGATTTTAATATAGAGATGCTTAACGTGTGACGTGACTTGATATTAAATGATACTCAAAAGTTAGTTTTGAAAAGAGTTCAAATGTTTACGCAAAACAATACTTGAGTATGATTCTTGATAACTGCTTTTCAAAGTTGAAATATGTTCTAAAGAAGTGAAATTGGTTTGAGAAAGTGAATTTAGAAGGGTGACACGCGGTGTCATGCCTTCTATGATGTTAAACTGGTTTGAGATTATGGTTTAGAAACTAAGTTTGATAAGTGATTGTGATCACTTTGGTTTTGAACGGATTTTGGGCTAAGGATTGTTTAGACCGAGAGGAAGAAGGTGGTCGTGCGTATCGGGCCACGGGGTCCTTATATATCGGGATGCCCATCAATCGGAGAGGTTGATTCTTTCCCGACAAGGAAATAAGAGCCTTCCAAGAGTTTGATTAGAGATAGGTCCCCGGAGCTTGAGTCAAAGGGTGACGCCCAAAGAAAAGCTGTCCGGTGCTAGTTCAATTGTCTAAAGTCCCGAAAGGATATTTAGTTTCTAACCGAAAGTATTTGCAAGAAAGTGTAGGTGGTTGCACCACCTTGTTTAAAGTGATTCGGTTCCAAAATGATTGCAAATCGTGCTTTTGAATGATTAAAGTGTTATGATCTTTAAGCTCCAAGAGATTGCACGAGATGTCATTAGAAAGTATCTAGATTTGTATTACATTATTATACTTTCACCGATTTCATTATTATCAGTAGTATGTGTAAAGAATTTCCGTTTTAAAAGTGTAACACTCTCCGAGTGAGAGGATTGGTGCTCACCCCACAAATTCCCTTCCTAGTTGTTGGTACTCTCTCGGAAGGTGTGCCTTGTGCTTTAGCATATTTTGGACTCTTGCATACCGTTTCGTCGTTTGTTGAGTGAGTCAAGTTGCTAACGTGCATTCCATATATTGCTAAGAGTTATAGCTTGTAACTAAGTTTATATAATTGTATCGGATATATCATGAACCGTTTAGATTGTTTTAAATTGTAAGGCATGTTGGTTGGACTCGGACGTATGGCCGTTGAGTTGTGCACTCCAAGCGTGTGGCTCGTTGAGTTATATTACGATTTTTATGCAGGGTTTTAAGGCTTTAAGTCTAGGGAGCATACCATATTACAAACAAAACTCTACCGAAAATTTTAGAAAGTTTTCAAACTCTTTTGGAAAATTTACCTTTACTATCTTAAGTTAAAATTAAAAAGTCAAACCGACACTTAAATGAGTTCGAGGAACTCTAGTGATGTAATACTCTAAGTGGATTTTGGAGTGTTACAAAGTATTAGCCTTTACTTTATTTAGGGGGAAGGGGTTAGAGGAAATTAGGGTTAAAAAATATTTATAAATTAATTGAATTCAAATTTTAATGGGATCGAATGTACCAACTTCCAAATGTTTTCAGATTGGATTCAGATTTAGACTATTTTTTAATCAAATTCGAATTAACTTTTTTTTTCCGACTTTAATTGAATTATTTTGTCTCAAATTAGTTTGGATTCGCTTCGAACTCTGGACTTAATTGCCATTCCTACTCACATAGCGATGGAGTAGCTGTATTCCGTTGATTCATGTTCATTGGATCAGAGAGACGAACAGTAAAAGCCATGAATTCAGTGGCAACAATTCCATCAATGGCGTCAGCGTATCTCAAATTGATCAGTTCGTCTTCCACTCTTACTCAACAGAACTGCTCTCGTTTTCAATATCCTCGCCGCGACGACGACCGCACGCTCTTTCTCTCTCCTCGTCAATCCCGATGTTCAGCTGTCCAGCTTTGGAGCTCTGCTTCTGGAACCTTCGTTGCTCCCCTGCGCGCTTTTCCCATTACCGTCGACACACTCATCCGCGACGCCGGCGCTACTGCTCTGGTACTCTCCGGCGGCTATGCTTTCGTTACTGCCTTTGACATTCTCGCCCGCCGAGGCACCATTCCCCAGGTCGCCATCTCTCTCTCTCTGTAGTAATTAGTGTAATTTGTGCAGCGCTCAAAGTTGTTGAAATGATGAATAATGCTTTAGTGGTTTTTGTCACTTGTTTTCAGTTCAGTTAAGGGAACGTTTCCTTTTTTTGGGGGTGTTGGGGGCTGGAGCTTTTCTTTAATGGGCCGGAAATGAAGAGGAAAGATTTGATTTCTCACCTTTATCTCCTTTTCCCTTACAACACCCCTTCCATCAAACGCCCCTCTCTTCCTTCTGTGAATTTTAGTAATATGTAAAGGAATTCCCGATAAGTTTGCCAAAGGTTTAATACACACCTAGCAAGTTTGCAAAGCATTCCATATTTTTTATCTTTATCTTGCCGCAGCAATTGCAATTTCACCATTTAGTCGTACACTACCGTCTAAAAGTTCTCTATAATCACTGCTTCTTAAAATACTTGGAGCTTGTTTTTATCAAGAATCTAGACCCTAGTATGAATTCTCGTTGAAACTCTTATAAGAGTGCATTCCTGAAAGAGCTTATTTTTTTTTAAACCATCTGGTATCTTAATGTGCAAAACCTTGGTGACTAGCATGCATTATGCACACGCTTCATTAGGTGCCAGATGTTTTTGTTCTGTTACAGGTTGATACTATGGCCAAATTCGTATGTTAACCGCAGGTCATGTGGCATCACCAGGGTCTCCTGTCATGAGTGGCATACTGCATGTTCAGGTGACTCTGCTGTTGTCTGAGCCTGTTTTAGGGCCCACATTTGAATTAGCTTGGAAGAGATGACAGGAAATATCAGCAAGCCACTTAAAACTTGTGCCCAAGAGGATATGATATATCTGGAGAGGTTTATGATTAGTCCCCTGGAGCTACTGTTCTGTTTGGCCTCTTTTTCAACTGGTGTTGGTAGATATTCTTTTCTCTATGAGCTGCGTAATCATGTTGAGAAATGCTTGTGACATTGATGGGTTTATATTTGATAACCATTTTGATTTGATCAAGAAAAGAACTACTTAGTGTCTTATGTAATCCAATAAGAAAAGCAGTGCAGATCATAATGGATCATTAATGTTTTGGCCCTGATCTACTTGAGCAGAGTTTGAGCAGAAAGCTGGTCCATATATTTTCTGGGTTGCTTTTCATGGTATCCTGGCCACTTTTCAGGTAATTCTCCTTAACCTTTTCGAACTCTTTGTGGCTGGAAAAATTTTAACATGTTAAGCACTGAACTACCTTAACTTCGGCTGTATCTGTACTCCTAGAATAGCACATCAACGGAAGCCCGCTACTTTGCAGCTATTGTGCCGCTTACAAATTGCCTAAGACTAGTGATTCATGGGCTGTCCCTAGCAAACAATGAAGCTCTATTAAAATCAGTTACTCGAGAAGGAAAACCAGAGTATTACTCTTTCTAAGTCCTTTAAGTAAGTCATCAGTTGCACCATGTATTATTTGCTTTATCTGACTTCTGAATTGCAGAGAATTGCTGCGTGGACCACTATACTATGTTCTGGTGTTAGCGTTAGCCGCTGTTGTCTTCTGGCGTGAATCACCAATTGGTGTGATATCGTTGTCCATGATGTGCGGTGGTGATGGTAATTCCTCTAGATTTGTCTGCAGCAATCTGGATCTCTGCTTGTCCCCAATGTAGTAATCGAAGTGATATGAAGTGGATCTGCCTCAGACCTGAAATTACATGTGCTTATTTTGACTAGAAGCCAAATGTTTCTATAAACCCAATTGATCTCCCCTCCCCCCAAAAAAAAAAAATTAACACAGAAGAGTTCTTCTTAACTCTCTTGGACAAACTGACTGTAGACCCCAAATATAACTTATGTGTTGTTGACCTGATTTCAGTAGTCCTATCTGTTCAGCCCCAATCCAAATTAATATGCTATGAATGGCCACTTTGGAAGGCTTTACTTAGTTTTCCATCCAACTGTGTTATCTGTAGGAATTGCTGATATCATGGGGAGAAAGTTTGGAAATGTCAAGATCCCCTACAACAGAGACAAGAGTTGGGCTGGTAGCATCTCGATGTTCACATTCGGTTTCTTGATATCAATTGGGTAGGTTTCTTGGTTTCCTACTAGTCTGAGCTTCGTCATTAGCAAATCAGGGTAGGCTTGCTATTACACCTTGTGATTAATATTCTATCGTCTATCGATACAACAGGATGCTGTACTACTTTTCAGCTTTGGGGTACTTCAAGTTGGATTGGGTTTTAGCCGTGGAAAGGGTTGCTGTAGTTTCTTTAGTCGCAACAGCAATCGAGTCCCTTCCTATTACAAAGCTTATAGATGATAATATAGCAGTCCCTGTGGCAACCATGGTTATGGCATATATCTGCTTCTGTCTGTAGTTCTGACCTAGTAAGCGCCGCTTCTTTTCCCTACCTATTTTCTCTTTTCTTTATTTATTATTTTCATTGTTGGATTTAAACCCATGTATACATTTTGTCCCCATGTAGTTTCGTTGTTTATTCAAAAGGAACAGATAGTTCCTTTTCTCTCCCCCTTACACCCCAGGAGATTATGTACCGATTGTTGGTGACAACGATGTCAACTGAGTCTAGAGCTCTTTGTGAAAAGTGAAAAGTGAAAATTCGTTGCATTTGGTTAAATAGTAATACAGTGAAGTTATTTTCATAAAAATGGAAATGTAGTAAAGAGATGTAACTAGATGAGGAATAACACTAACTTGGGGACCGACATGATCTTAGATGTTGTTGTAAGTTTGACAAAATCGAGCTTTGGGCCACGAGGATTGCAGGCTGTTGATCTCATACCTCGTTGGGTTGTATCTGGATTCAGGGAACATGATGTTATGTATTATATTTTGAATGATTATATTGCTAAAGGGGTGTTTGGCAAACAGTTTTTGCCCTCAAAAGCTCTTTTTAACTGTTTGACTGCATCAAAAAGCTAATTAGATTTTTTGGTAAATAGCTTTTGGAATATCTTTTTGACCCAAAAATCTCTTTTACAAAAAGCTCTTTGTAATATCTTTTTGAAAGAGGTTATTGTAATTAATACTTGAAATTACTATATTACATTTCCCATTTTGGTGAAATTATGCTAATTGTCATTGAAATTATACTTATGTAGAAGATTTTTTTAATTCATATTTTTTCACTTTTGGAACAATAGTAAAGGATGATTATGAATATTTAAGTTGATTTTTTTTATTTTAATATTTTTTATATTTTAACGAGTAATTTAGTCTATCATAATAAATAAATAATTTTGTCACATAAATGTCAAATATATTATTAAAAAGTAAACTTTAAAAAGATGTACATAATTAAAATTGTGTAGAAGGTATAAATATAATTTTATCTATCACATAATTCTTAATTAATATTGAGAAGAAATATGAATATAGAATAAAAATAATTATGATGTATATTAATGAAATTAAGGTATGGGCATAAATGAGATTTCACCAAACAGTTTTGTTAGAAACATCTAATTTTACTAAACATCTTTTTCTCAAACAATTAATGCAAACAGTTAAGTCAAACAACTAATACAAACGAGATAACAACTAATACAAATAGTTAACAGTGATTGCCAAAGAGGGCCAAACTTTATTTGGAGGATTTTGATGGTTATGTGAACTTAGTCGGTATCGGATTATGGTATTTCTTTATCTTTTAATTTACTCGGTGTTGCTAATCTCAACTATAATTTCTTTATATCAGGTGCAACATAGATTTGTTTCATTTTCTACCTTAGACCGTAGTTACCTGTCAAAGGTTTATATTCTTCTAAAGGAAAATAAGACTTTGATTAACAACTCATATACCTATAACAGTTAATCATAACAGTTTATAACAGCTAACAGTTAAGCATAATAACTCATAATAGCTAATCATAACAGTCAAACGAACATATTCTAAGAATTTATACTCCCTTCGTCCCATTTTTATCTTCCTCTTTGATAACTATTTTTGTCCCAAAATTATCTTCTGCAGTGGTCATTAAGTGTACTGTTAACCAATAATTTTGCATTGTTTATACTAAGTCAATATCCTATCAGCTTATTTTCATCCACCTTAAAAATGTGTGTGTTTTTTTTTTTGAAATTTAGGAAGATTAAAATGGGACAAAGGGAGTAATATTTACAACTTAGGAATCGATTAAATAATTTTCCTTATTGCGAAACTTTTTGTTGAATTTGTTAGAGTGAAAATATTGTGATGGGAAGATTTTAAGATGAACTTAAACTATTAAGATTATAATTGTTCTAAAATAATTGAAAATGCTCAAATGATTGTATCTTCTTAATACACAACTTCCTCCTTTATAGAAGAGTCTGCGTAACATGCTCTGTTGGCTATAGTACACTCACCATTACAAGATGCTTCATAAGGCCACAGTACAGGCATTATAAAACTGACATTGTACACCTACTTTAATCCAAGGGGTGGTAGAATATTTCTCAAAGCACTGAATGCTATTGATATTAGTCATCCATAATAAGGTTTTATATGCCTTCATTTCCAATTATGTTCTCTATCTTAATGTCAAAATAATCAAGATCGTATTGTTCAAACAAACCACAGCCTTGCACTTCCCTCTGTAGGGAGAAGACAGTGTTTTGAGCATTGTCCTTTACAATTGTCGATTTTAGGAAGGAGTGCTTACTAAAAATTATGATTTTTTAAAATTATTTTTGACTGACTATTTTAAAAAGAACTTTATCTTTGAAAATCTTAAGATGAATTCTTGAGATATGTAAACAAAAAGAATTCATCTAAAAAAGCTCACTGTCCAAACATCTCAGGTTGTTTGGACCAAGAGTCGAGCTCGAGTTACTGCTACAAAAAAAATTGGCACGGGTTCTCTATAGCGAGCCCCGATTCTCTCGTCCCCAAAATGCAGGAGTAGTCTTGGTTAGAGAACTTTGGTTGCAAATTTTAATTTAAAATTTTTTTATCTTTGTCAAATACCAAGATGCTATTATCGGAGAAAAAGAGAGAAAAAGAGAATCGCCAAGTCAATTTTACATGAAAATTAACAAAATATTTTACTTTTGTAATCAAGTTCAAACCGAAGGGACAATTTCGAAGACGAACAAATGTAACACCCCACCCTGGTTAGGTCGACGTATTAGATGCCATAATTCCCGAAAGTAACCCTTAAGGCTACTTAACCTCAAATTTGATTTATTGGCTTTTCTTAAAATGACAGAGGTGTTTTTCCATAATTTGAAGGTTTTTGAAAAATTTCGGTAGAGTTCCGTTTGTAATTTGACTAGTCCTTTAGGCTTAAGGTCGTATAATTGGAAAAGATATAACAATAAACTCAACGAGCCACACGCTCGGAGCATCCACAACAACAAACTCAATGAGCTACATACTCAAAGTATCCACAAGGTTGAAAGGTAGACAACTGCTATTTACAAAAAGAAAAAGGGTTTTGATAAGACCCACCGGACTCTTTTACAAATGTCCACCCAAAATACACAGTTCTACACCAGACCTTTACATTTACACAATCGAAACTCAAGTCCAACATACACCCAAATATTACAAAACATAAAGAAATAAGATTAGTAGCTACTCCGGGAGCTCCTATCCATTAGTCCGCCTCTTTTGAACACTACAAACAAGCTGCAAGGAGTATAACCTCCGAACATAAAAATGTTGGTGAAGTCATGAGCTCCACTGAGCCCGAGTGAATAACACAAACCCAACCCCTTCTTTTACTTTACACATTAGTTCATTAACAATGACCGTTGGAGTGAATTTAGAGAGTATGGGATTTTTGTTGAACCACGAGGATAGAACCAAATTGAATTCAGATTGCTAACACGAATTAAAGGCTTAAATCTTGAAACTTAAATTAACCTAAACTAACATCAATTTAGAATAAATTGACCATCGGACATTGAACTTAATATTAGAAAAACAGAGTGCACGAAATTATCACTAAATCAAAGGATCAAACCAACAGAGCATCAAACTTCGATTATGAAGGTTTAAGCTCGAGAGTCTTAATCACTCTAGATGGGGGGAGGGTGAATAAGGTGTGAAGGAAATTTTGCGAAAATATTAAAATTCAATGCACAAGTTAGAACTTAGAAAAGATGTGTTAAGTCTAGATTGGACTCCGAGAAGATAAGAACAAGATATTTTACGAGGAAATGCTCTAGGGCGGAAAACCACGGCCGATATCAGTTCAAATACCAAGTCAAATTTACTATTTTAAATCCATAAAATACAAGGACTCGAGTCTCCGAATTGTTCCCTTAGAGAATTCAATATAAGTTTTTCCCGTGCATAAAAGATCACTTATCCGTCCTAGTACTTCCCAACCGAGATACCCTTTATAGTTAGGTACAATCGAGCTGAGTTACCCTTTACAACTTAGTTAAGGGAAATTACGGAAGAATTGAGTAAGTAAGAATGTATTTGATTACAAAACTTCTTGTTTCAACTTGAAGTTAAGAATAACTAAGTATAGAGTTGAAAGCTAGAAAGATTGAGTATATGAGTTGAGAGTTGAGTTCCAATAATCTTCTAAGTCTTGTGAAATGGCTTCTATTTATAATCAGCAAGGCGGATAGCCGTTGTCTGTTAATCTTGATCGAAGAGAGCTATTAGTCGTTGTAATAGATAGTCCGAGTTCCTCATAAAAAGAACTGTTGTGGAGATAAATATTGTGCATCGGTCCTCGGCTCAAAAAGTAATCCAACCCACTAGGTGTGACTGAAAACTAGGGTGAAAACAATTGTTAGACTCAAAGTTGAATTTTACCGGATATGGTAACAAACAACCCTAACACGAGTGTCCGAGCCATCATGAAAATATAGCTTTTCCGTCTACTCGGTGTTTTAATAGTAAGAAGCCGAGTGTTTTTTATTTCCAAATTGAGATTAATCAACTTTTATCAACTTGCAAAAACAAATCAAAGTGGTACTCAAAAATATAAAAGTACTTTGTTCAAAGATTAGTTAAGGATATAAATTAATTCAAATAACTAAACACTTGAATATCCTTAATCTAATCAAATGAAATTTCTTTAAGTCTAATATTCAACAAGTTTCAATTCCATTTGTGTCTATGTTTAGATGATAAAAGAGTTGGAGAACTATATAGACACAATTCATCATTTTCCATAAAATAATTTCAATTAATTAAATCGATGTAAGTTAGAATTAACGTAGTGATTCTGATTTGAATTTTGAAATGAGCCAATTGAAACGACAAGTTGAACTTGAGAAATTATTTAGGCGAGATTTCTATTTGAGTAGAAATTGAGTGGGTCGAAACACAAAATTAATATCATGTAGAGCTTTCGAGTGGGTTAGACAGAGGTGAAAACTTAAAGATAGTGTTTCTAAAGTGTGAGAATGACTTGAATTCAAAACTATTAAGAGAGATAAGTTCATACTTGAGTCTTCGATCTCCCTTTTTGATGAAAAACATTCAACACTTAGAAATATGAGTCAAGTATCATAAAATCTTTCCTAAGAATATGTTTGTCATGATACAACTTGGCTCTCTCTTTAGAAGATCTAGCAGTCTCACGAGGCCTCAATCCCAATCTTTTCTGGCTGATGTAGTTGCAATTTTCTCTCCCCACTAGTCTCATTAAAGTCATAATCAAGCAATCGGGGATCAAGGGGAGGTTTTAATTCTATGTGGTCTCGTAGGTGGATCAAGATTGGTACCATTTTCAAAAAATGTTTTGGAAATAGAGCTTATGGAGTGTATATCATCAAATTCAAGTACATCATACTCAACGTTATCATCCAACATAAAAGACTCAAATTAAATAGATAACACATCATCACGGTCATCGAAATAGAATCATCTATCCAAGTTAATATGGGAGATTTCCAAATCATCAAATCCAATGAGGCTATCTTTACAATTTAAAAATATTTACTTCAAGATCATATTGCAAAAAGACAGTTTCATCATGTCATCCCTACAGCTTAATAAGAGCATTTGCAGTAGGTAGGAAAGGATGCCCTAAGATAACATGAGTCCGACTCCAGTGGCTGAGGACTTTTTAGTTTAAATCACAACGAAGTTCATAGGGTAAATAAATTCATCCACTTTGATCACTACGTCGACTACCACCCCTAAAGTCACCTAATCGATCTATCAACCAGCTTGGATGATCATTTTGGTAGGTTTTAGTTCACCTAACCTTAGTTTTTCATGCATAGTAAAAGATATCAAATTGACATTGGGCCTTAAATCAAGTAAAGCTCCATTAATGCGCTATCCCCTAATAACTATACAAATAGTAGGGCAACTAGGGTCCTTATACTTCACTGGGATTTGTTAGCCGATGATAGAGCTAGTATTAGAAATTAGGAAAGTCTTTTTAGGAACATTAGTAGCTCTCTTTGTAGTACACAACTCTTTTAAGAACATGGCATATGGAGGCATTTGCTGAATAACATCCAACAGGGAATGTTGATTTTGACTTGAGAGAAATTCTCTCTTATCTTATCAACATTATTCTGGTCTTTCTTTTCTCGAGCGATAGGAGAAGGAATTACGTGCTCATGAGCCTGTACAACGTAAGGGGAGGAAGAATCTATAGGAGATGAAAGTTATAGTGTAACAGTAGTGAATTTCTCGTTAGTTTCCTTTTTGTCAAAAGAAAGGGTAACGAAGTCCCGGGAGGAACACCATAAGTAGTGTCCTTAAGAGTACTTGGATGAACCAGTCTCTTGATGGGAGGAAGGGGATGATGGTTTTTTAAAGGAAGTGTGAGGATATTTACATGTTTCCCTAACTTGGTTACCCACATGGTTATCAATTTCTTGTCCTAACCTAAGAGATATAATCAAATTAACTCTCCTCACATAGACAGCCTCGTAATGGAATAAGGGCCTATGTTCTTAGGGTTAGCCTCGTAGTTAACTAGGAAAAATTCTTTTCTCTCTAGAGGTAGAGGTAGCAAATTGAGTCAATTACATCAATTGTTGAGTTATAGTCTTCATAATTTTCTCAAGGTTATTATGTGATCTTTCAATATTGTTAACCTGTCTTATCAACATCGAGTGTAACCAAGAGGGGTTTAGGTCTGAACAATGGGATGTGGTTGTCTCGGTGCATTGGACACAACTGGATAAGCCAACCTCTAGTAAGAGCCAGAAGGAAACGAAGTGGGTTGGGGAATGTTTTGACCTACAACATTAGGTCTACTATTTTAAGAAAAATTAGGGTGATGTTTCCACCCTTCATTAAAGGTAGGAGAGTATGGGTCAAATTTAGTCCTTCGAAATGTAGTATTCACATGCCCTTGCTCCTGGCCTCGTGGCCAAGTAAGGACAAGTACTCACTATGTGATCTAAGCTTTGACAGTGAGAACATGACACTAAGGAATTATGAGAAGATTGGGGTTAAACAGCTTAACCGTCTTAAAATGTTTTCAAGTATAGCAACTTTGGGTTCAAGGTGACTCATATAAGAAACAACATGATTACCCCTCCTTGCACGATTAATCCTATGACTCAAAATCTCATCTCTAGAAGTTTCCCATTGCATGGTTTTTTCTGCTAAATCCTCTAAAAATTCCCAAATAAATTGTAGGGCTCTTCGAATGAAAACCACCCCGACACATGGAGTCTAGCATGGTTCTAGTTTGTTGGTCAAGTCCTTCCCTAAACAATATTGCACAAACGCCACTATTCTAAACTGTGGTGGGGATATTGGGTCAAGAAATTCAAAAATCTTTCAAAATATTTCCAAAATGTTTCTTTATCTATTTGAATAAATTGATTGATTTCATTCCTTAGCTTCCTAGTTGTACAATTAAGGAAGTATGTTCTTAGAAACATGTTAAAAAATCCATACTAAGTAGAAATAGAGTTAGCAGTGAGGCTATACATCCATCTTTTAAAGCAACAGGAATTAATCTCATTCTAACTTCATCAATAGAAACTTCAAGAAAATGCATCATAGAAATCACTTCATCGAATTCTATAAAAAAACATATATGCATCTTCGGAGCCATGGAATTTTGGGAACATTTGAGTATAGTATGGTCTAAGCAAGAGAGTCATATTTGGTCCCAATTGAGGCAAGTTAAGCACATGAAGGATTAGACCTCATAGGAGGATAAAAGATATCACTCAAAATTCTCTCATGTCGTCCAAATTCAGCTGTTTTTTCTTCTTTAAGTTTGGGATTTGTTTCAATTGGAAATTCAATCCTAACAAGTCTTCTTCTTTTAGGTTCCCTAACCCAATAGCTCATGCACTAAATAACCCACAAAAATATTTTTGGTCTTTACGTTTTTTGAATCTTTTTTACAAGAATAGGGCAATATAAACTAACTCCAAAAAACTAAACTTACTCGTGTCACTAATTTAACCAAAAATCATAATATGATTGTGAAACAAAAACTAAAATCTAAATTAAGACTTTAAATAAAATTTTCTAATTGCAACCTAATCTCAATTATCGTCATCCCTGGCAACAAGACCATTTTGTTGGAGTGAATTTAGGGAGTATGAGATTTTTGTCGAAGCACGATGATAGAACCAAATTGAATTCAGATTGCTAACATGAATTAAAGGCTTAAATCTTGAAACTTAAATTATCCTAAACTAACATCAATTCAGAATAAATTGATAATCGGACATTGAACCGAATATCAAAAAATAGAGTGCACTGTAATTATCACTAAATCAAAGGATCGAACTAATAAAGCAACAACTTCGATAATCAAAACGCAAAATCAAAAATTAGAATGCAAGAATTAGAAGAATTCCTACAATTTGAGTCTAGATTTGAACAATGCCAATTCACAACCCAAAATCCATAAATTCGCAACAATTCAATACCAATATCAACCCAATAATTCGATTCAGCCTTCAAGAGCTATTCAACTACTCTAAACTAAAATGTAAAACTAAAAATTGAAATCTAAACTAAAATTTGAGAATTGAAACAAACTGGAACTAATGAATAAATTTCAAGAAGAAAAACTATAACCTAAGCGTTGAACTTGGACGCCTTGGTCGTTGTCTGTCTCCTTCACCAAGCTCTACTCCTTCCTTTTAATTTCTTCGTTATCCTCCCTTACTTGTGCTCATACCTGGTTGTCGGTTGTGGATAGAGTTTTAGATGTCGTGGATTTGGGTTTGTGAAGGTGCCAGCACGAATTTGAGGCATGTGAGAGAAGGGCTTTGGCTTGGGGCGGTTGGACAACCCAACGAGGAGAAGAGAGGGAGGGTTTGAGTGGGTATGGGACTTAGGCTGCTGAAGGACCGAAGAGGAGAGAGAAAAATTAAGGAAGAGAGTTAGCGAGAGGTGGGGTTCTTTCATGCAGCAAGAAGGTAACCTCGGAGAGAGAAGAGTTTGAGATGAAGACGAACTAGAATTTTAGTCCGGCTAGGGTTTTCGTCCGGTCAAGGAGACCGAAGAAGAGGAAGATGGTGATGGAGAGAGAGATAGTAGTAGTGTGAGGGCTAGGATTTCTTCGGGCAGGCAGAGGAAAGAGAGAGAGAGAGAGAGGCTATTAGGGTTTTGTAGGCTAGGGTTTCGGGGATAGAGGGACAAAGAAGAGAGGGAGAGGAAGAAGATGATACACTTTTGGGGCTGGTGGAATAAAGGATCAAAGACAACAATTAAGGACTTTAGAAACCTAAATTGTGTCATCCCTTTTTTAATTTATTTTATTTGTTAGTCCGATGATAAAATTCCAATCCTCTTTACGGATTTGGATCACGGTCTCGAGTCCGATTGGCGTAACGAAAGCCGATAAACCGCAAAGAACCCCTTAACACCATAAAAATTAGCTTTCTTTGCTTTGGGCCGGCCCACAAACCCATTTTCTTTTGGTCGGACCAAGCCCGGAGTTAGGCTCTTAACCAGGAAACCCAAACTAGCACAAAAATAAAACCCGCCAAAAAATAAAAGCTTGCCAAAAATAGAAACCGCCAAAAATGAAAACTTTCCGAAAAGCCGCTGAAGGCTGGCGCCCGCCTCCTCTATATTGGGAAAAACGTCGTGTTTATCCCTCGGTGTCCTACCGAGGCATGGAACCTTAAATGACCGTACGGAGTCGTTTAGGTCGGTGTTGCGCTTCATGGCTTTTCACACCAAAGCGCCGCCTTTTGCTCGAGTGTCCAACCGAGATACGGAAGCTAAATTTACCAAATGACACCGTATGGGGTCGGTGCCGCGCTTCAAGGCATATTCGCCAAACTAATGCGTTTTCTCTAGTGTTCAACTGAGACACAAAAACTAAGATTTCAAGATGATGCCGTTTTGAGGCTAGTGCTGACCTTCTCGGTATGCTCCACGGGATTCGTGGTTCAAGAGGATTTTATTTGGTTTTTCCTTTCCTTGTTTGGAAATCCAACCCGGTTTAGTCAATTTTTGGCGGCTAAAATGCTTCTTTTAGGTCATTCCGTGACAAAGTTGTCCTCTATAAATAGAAGGCCTAACCCCTCATTCTATCTATGGCCATTCCTATGCTACACACTCGCTGAATTTCAGCTAAGAGCTACTCGAATGCTCGCATCGGTATTCCGATCTCCGGCTCTTTTTCAGCTAACCATTACTACACCAAGCATCTCATCATTCTCCTACACTAATCCGCCCCCATGAATTCCACAAATAGCCTATTTCATTCTTGATCATCAACTTTCACGCTTCCGATTCGGTTTGTGATTCAAGATTAGCAAGTGGGACAACCTAAGGGCGCCAAATCCGTATACAATCCTTTATGATTTTATTATTTTCTTATTTTACCACTTTTCGTATTATGGAGTAAGAGTTAATCGCTTTTGATTCCTCGCTTCCTGCTGTAATTTATTTTTATCGCTTTTCATTTTGCTTTCCTTTACTGAGTTCTTTATCGCTTTCTTAGTTGCTTTATCGCTTTCTTCGCATGCCTTGGTTGATTTAATTTCCTCACTTTGCATGCTTGTATGCTTGACTGTTTAAACATTTTTTAAACTCACAATTCAAATTAGTAAAGGTTGTCTGTTGATGGGCGGAATGGAAGAGCTTATCCCTACATTTCGTACCTTCGCCCTCGAAAATTAGATTCTCGGTTCTAGATCGATTGAGTTATTTTTAAACCTCTTTCAAGTTTAGTTTTCCCATACTAATATCGGAAGAGTCTTCTTTTTTTTTTTTGTTAGTTTTTATTCCTAAAACTAACTAGCAACTCTCCCTTTTCTGTCTTTATTTCTCCTAATCGCATCCCAAGTATTTCGATTTAAAAGATGGAAAAATTCATTTATTTTCTCACGATCAAGGCTATAGGATCGAGACTTATGTTTTTAGTCTCGGCCTATTGCCGACGCTGGGCATCGGTCAACGCTGGCTCTCGCCAGCACCGGCTAGTGGCCGGACTTGGCTTTGATTCAAGCCAATGTTATCCACTGTGTTGGTCCAAAAGTCTTGCAGACAAAATATAGATTGTAATTTTTGTATTTTCTTAAATTTTGAAATACTATCCTGGGACTTTTAAAATTTATTTCTAAAATAAATTATTAATAAAATCGCCATCACTACTTTACTTAAACTATTCCAAATTAAATTACAAAAATCGGAAATCTCAATAAGAGGCACACCTCCACTTTCTAAATCCATTTTCAAAAATCAATCTTAAAAAACCAAAACAAGACCCGACATTCGTGAAGAAACTCGGTCCCGACTGGTTCCCTCACGGGGGACGGGCCGCGGTTCCTAAACTAGATTCTCGGTTTTAGATCGATGGAGTCATTTTTAAACCTTTTTCAAGCTTAGTTTTCCCATACTAATATTGCAAGAGTCTTCTTTTATTTTTGTTAGTTTTTATTCTTAAAACTAACTCGGCGACTCCCCTTTTCTGTTTTTATTTCTCCTAATCACATCTCGGTATTTCGATTTAAAAGATGAGAAAATTCATTTATTTTCCGACAGTCAAGGCTATAGGATTGATACTGATTTTTTAATCTCGGCCTACAGCCGACGCTAGGCACCGGTCAGCGCTGGCACTGCAGCCGATGGTCGGATTTGCCTTTGATGCAAGCCAATGTTATCCACTTGTTGTGGTCTAAAAGTCTTGCAGCAGAATATAGATTGTATTTTTCTATTTTCCTAAATTATGAAATACTATCCTGGGACTTTTAAAATTTATTTCTAAAATAAATGATTAATAAAATCGCCAATCACTACTTTACTTAAACTATTCCAAATTAAATTATAAAAATAGGAAATCTCAATAAGAGGCACACCTCCACTTTCTAAATCCATTTTCAAAAATCAATCTTCGAAAAGAATCTTCAAAAACTAAAACGAGACCCTACATTCGTGAGGAAACTCGGTCCCGATTGGTTCCCTTATGGGGACGGGCCGCGGTTCCTATACTGGCGACTCCATTGGGGGTGTGTCACTTATTAAAAGGGCGAGACTTGAAAATTTGAATTGTGAGTTTTCTTAATGTGTTTTACATTAGGCATGTTGCATTTAAGTAGCCTTGAACATAGTTGCTTTGAATTTCGACCATTAGGCTTTACCTTTAAGAACATCTTTTAGAAGTGGTTCGAACTAGTAACCTCGACAGGCCCATCTAGGCTTGATTGTTGGGGAGGTGGTGCCTTTTCCATCATTACATGCTCTTTTGGTTTATCAAGAGGCACCGAGAATTCTACCTAGATTTCTCCGTGTTTTGGCCATAGAACTTTGGCGAGTCTAGGTTGTGCCTATTCTTCATTTGCATGCTTGAATGAATGTGGTGGTTTTTTGTATTTAACCTTTTTCTTGTATTTAACCTTTTTCTTGTGAGTCTTTTAGTTTAGGTTAAGTTAACCAAATAATCCCTGCATGGGTGTAGAAATAAAATAAATAAATGAACCTTCTTGAGTCGGTCTAATTTGTGCATTTCAGCTAAAAGTCCAAAATTGCTTTTCCCTTTTAAGCCAATCCATTAATTGTATTTTTTATTTTATTACATTTAACCAAATTTTAAATTCATCTCACATAGGTGAGTTCAATTTTCTATTAGCCAATTTTTAAATTCATCTCAAATAGATGAGTCCATTTTGCATTAGCCAAATTTTAAATTTATCTCAAAATAGGTGAGTCCATTTTGCATTAGCCAAATTTTAAATTCATCTCAATTATGTGAGTCTTTTATTTGCATTAGCCAAATTTAAATTCATCTCAAATAGGTGAGTTCATTTTTGCATTAGTCAAATTTCAAAATCATCTCATTTCATTTTATTTGCATTAGCCAAAATTAGAAATCATCTCAATTAAGGTGAGTGCATTCATTTCATTTCATTAAGCCAAAATTAAAAATCATCTCAATTAAGGCGAGTCTATTCATTTCATTTTCGCATTAGCCAAAATCAAATTCATCTCTAATTAGGAGAGTCTTTCATTTGCATTTAGCCAAAGTCAAATTCATCCCTAATTAGGATAGTCTTTTGTTTGCATTAGCCAAAGTCAAATCCATATCTCATTAGGTGAGTCTTTGTTTGCATTTAGTCAAATTAAAATTCATCTCTAATTAGGAGAGTTTTTATTTGCATTAGTAAAGTCAAATTCATCTCAAATTAGGCGCGTCTTTGTTTGCATTTAATCAAATCAAATTCATCCAAATATAAGGAATTCCATTTGCATCATTGCATTTCATTGTGGTCGGTTTGCATTTTTATGTGCATCAAAATAAAAGAGCATATCATTTTCTTTTATCTTAGGATCAATTATTCCTCGAGTCAAGCACTTAAGCCCCATCTCCCCTAAAAATGTTTTCCACAAGCCGGTCCTGAGCAACTAATCTTTTGGACATAGGATAGGAAATCTTACTCAAGTCGAGAATCCTAGCACGAAGCGGTTAAGGAGTAAGAAGTCTATTTCAACACTAACACGTTCGACATCGATACGTCCTATATCAGCACGTACCACTCCAATACGTCCTGCACCTTTATTAGTAACGTCGGTACATCGCCCGCGAACAAAGCGCGACCCTCCTCCAAAAATGGCCAACAAACTAGAGCAAACTCCCATCATGACTTTGTTCAAAGAGTCTCGCTGCCAAAATAAAAGCAAAGATTGAGGCTCGGGATAAAAAGATTGAGTCAATGGCGAAAACCCTTAACTTCATACTCAAAGAACTCTAGAAGAAGTCTCAACATGAGTCTTAGCTCTGAACCTCAGCCTCAGCCTAACATCAATCGATCCACGAATAGATCAAATAAAGAAGTTCCTAATTCCCATTTCCAAATTCAAAGCCACTTTGGCATACTCGGAGGAGCAAAAATCAATCGCAAAAGCATGCCATTCCGATAAGCTCGTAGAAGTACATCACAGTTCAAGCAACACATTTTTATTAGGCTCTACATTGGGGAGTGGGGGCTAAAAGTGCAATTTTTGCTTTTGTCTTTTTAAACTTTTTGCATCATCTTAATAAAAGAATGCATTTGTTCTTAGAGTAGAGTCTTTCATTCATCTCCTTTGTGTTAGTCAAAATTTTAAAACTACAAAAATTAATAACAAAGCACCCTATAAGGAATTATTCAATCAAGCATCATCCATCAAGTCAGCATCAAGAAGGTTACTGACACTGCCACCTTCAAAGAAATTCAACTAAGAATATCAAAGCTCACTAACTTTCCAGACATTTGAGAAGAGCTAGACACAAGCATCTAAGAAGAACGTGGGGGCTCATGATTGAAAGGGTCATACAACAACTCCAAGAATACAATAATACAAACAAAGGAGCTATTAGCGAGACAAACTAAAATCTCAAAGTTAGAATGAGGCACATAACCTCATTAAACTTCAAATTCTTAGGTAAGTCAAGTTCATCCGTCCCTATTTTGATGAAAGTGGATAGACATCGAGCTTCGGGCCCAACAACGGTTAAGGTTCATACATCATCTCTGTCAAGCTTCGGGCCTAACAGGTGGTCAAGATTTAGACATCTCCGTCAAGCATCATGCCCAATAGCGGTCAAGGTTCACACATCAACTTCGTCGAGCTTCAAGACCAACAGTTGTTAAGGTTTAGACAACCCCGTGTCGAGCTTTATGCCCAACCATGGTCAAGGTTTACACATCATCTCCGTCGAGCTTTAGGCCCAACAACGGTCAAGGTTCGGACACCACGATAAGACTTTAGGACCTCCCCATGGTTGTCATAGCAACACATTTGAAATGTGATCCGGCTGCTACAAATCATCTTCGAGTAACACTTAAAACTATTTATATTTGATTATCAACTAACAAAAGTTAATGCAAAAATTTTTAGCCAAGCTTCGGACCAAGAAACGGTCAAGTTTAGGCCCCTCATTCGAGCTTCAGGACATTAATCGAGCCAAAGAATACCTAGAGAACTGTTTGCGGATTTATTTTATTTGTTACCCCGGTGATGAAATCCTAGTCCTGTTTGCGGATTCGGATCACGATCGAGTCCGATTGGAGTGACAGACGCCGATAAACCACAAAAAAACCCTTAACACCACAAAACTTTCTTTGCTTTTGGGCCAGCCCACAAACCCATTTTCTTTTGGCCGGACCAAGCCCGGGTCGAGCTCCCAACTAGGAAACCCAAACCCACACCAAAAATAAAACTTGCAAAAACAGAAACTTGCTAAAAATAAAAACCTACCAAAAATGGATACTTTCCAAAAATGGAAAGTTGCCAAGGTCGGCACTCTGCCTCCTCTATATTGGGAAAAAATGTCGCGTTTCATAACTCGGCGTCCCACCAAGGCACGCAACCCGAAATGACCGTACGACGTCATCTAGGCCGGCGTTGTGCTTCATGGCTTTTCACACCAAAGTGCTGCATTTTGCTCAAAGTGTCCAACCGAGACACCGAAGCCAACTTTACCAAACGACGAGTGTATAGGGCCGGTGTCGCACTTAAAGGCCTATTCCGCCAAAGTGTTGTGTTTTGCTCTAGTGTTCAACCGAGACACAAAAACCAAGATTTTGAGACGGTTCCGTTTTGTGGCCGGTATCGATCTTCTCGGTGGGTTCCACGAGATTCCCAATTTAAGAGGATTTTATCCGGTTTTTCCTTTATCCTCGTTGGGAAATCTGGTCCGATTTAGTCAATTTTCGGCGGCTAAAATGCTTCTTCTAGGTCATTTTATGACCGAGCTTTCCTTTATAAATAAAGGGCCTAAACCCTCATTTACTTGATGGCCATTCCCATGGCACATGCTTGCTGAAATTTAATGAAGAGCTACTGAATGCTGCCTCGATAGTTTGATCTCTTGGCTCTTTTTCACTAACCATTACTCCACCAAGCATCTCATTATTCTCCTACACTAATCTACCTCTAAAAATTTCACAAATAGCCTATTCAATCTTAGTCATCCACCATCACGCTTCCGGATCTAGTTCATGATTCAAGATTAGCAAGTGGGACAACTCGAGGGCACCAAATCCATTTACAATCCGTTACGGTTTTATTTATTTTGTTATTTTACCGGTTTTACGTATTGTGGAGCAAGATGTAATAACTTTAAATTCCTCCCTGCCCGCTATAACTTATTTTTATCGGCTTTTTTTCGCTTTCCTTTATTCCTTTCTTTATCGGTTTCGTAGTTGTTTTACCGCTTTCTTCGCATGCCTTGGTTGATTTAATTTTTGCACTTTTCATGTTGTATGGTTGCTCGCTTAAACGTATTTTCTTTAACTCACAATTCAAATTAGTAAAGGCCGTTTGTTGACGAGGCGGAACGGAAAGGCTTATCTCTAAATTTCGTACCTTAGCCCCGAACAGTGGATTCTCGGTTCTAGGCTCGATGGAGTCAATTTTAAACCTCTTTCAAGCTTATTTTTCCCACACTAAGATTGGAAGAGTCTTCTTTTATTTTTGTTAGTTTTTTATTTCTAAAGCTGACTGGGGACTCTCCCTTTTCTATCTTTATTTCTCCTAATCGCATCTCGATATTTTTGATTTAAAAGATGGGAAATTCATTTGTTTTCTTACATTCGAGGCTATAGGTCCGAGAGCGATTTTTCGATCGGCCTATGGCCGACACTAGTCAGCGGTCGCGCTGGCTCTCGCCAATGCCGGCCGGTGGCCGGACTAGGATTTGGTCCAAGCTAGTGTTATCCACCGTTTTAGTCCAAAAGTCTTGTGGCGGAATACGGATTGTATTTTGTCTATTTTCCTAAATTATGAAATAATATCTTGGGACTTCTAAAATAAATTTCTAAAATAAATGATTAATAAAATCGCCAATCACTACTTTACTTAAACTATCCAAATTAATCTATGAAAATCGAAAATCTCAATAAGAGGCACACCCTTACCTCTAAATCCATTTTCAAAAATCAATCTTCAAAAACCAAAAAGATACCATACATTTGTTGGGTAACTCGATCTCGACTGGTTCCCTTACGCGCCGGGGAGACGGGCCGTGGTTCCTACAAGGACAAGGCTGCTTGAGGGAGTGACAGTCACTTGAGCTAAGCAAGGTTGGACAAAGTTTGGTGTCGATTTGAGCTCGATTTTAGGCCAACTTCAAATGATCCATCCAATTCTTCAATTTTTTGTTGTTCTTATTATTGCTCAAATTTTTCCACACTTCCTATGAAAAAAAACAAATCAAATTAAAATTCCTAATTTAATAATTATTACGAACAAATGAAGATGTAAAAAGTTATTAAAAAATATCATAATTTTGGACTCAACAATGACACATAAGATCGACATTCACTAATGGCATGTAATTTATAGTATGAACTTACTAGACTTACTAGCTAAAATGGATTCATAATATCAATCATTTATGAGTTTAACCAAGACATACTTGATTTGTTCTTTCCATTCATACTCGTCATACAATAACATTAATCATATTTCTTTTATTTAAGCTCATTCATGTATTCAATCAAAATGTAAATCATTCATTCTCCTAATCTTGCGCATCATGCACAATAATTTATTTCTTAATATCATAATTTTAGACGTAAATCATATTAGTTTCCTATGAAAATAAGATTTATGTCTTACTTTGGTGATCTAGTTCTTTAATTCTTGGAGTCAAAATAGTTCGTGGACTCATGCTATTAGAGGCAAAATAATTTGTCACGTTTCAACTCGAAGGGCGCATACTGTCTATAATTCGTGGAAACAAAATAATTCGTGAATTCAATTTGGCAAACACTATTATGGCCATAGCTTTAGAGATTCTTTAATTCTTGGAGTCCTAGATCAATAGCACAATCCTTTTTTCCTTCTTTAGTTGTTTATGCTTCTTATTTTCTCATTATTTACATTTACCAATAAGATACGGTTAATCCAGAAAAATCATGCTTGATCAATGTCATAAATAACAACTTCACAACCAAAAACTCACATAAAAATGTCTTAGCTCAATTATAACCAATATAACTAATAGCAAGAAACATTTAAACATCGGATTTCTATTTAGAAAAACTATTGTTTAATGACCTTATATTATTGCACATAGGTTATTTATGGTTCCGCAACTTCCCCAATCATCACATACCTTTAAAGCTATCAAAATAGCTCCTTAAATACCAGGTTTTGACCAAATATGCAATCAGCCACAGTTTTGCCAAATAGTATCATTTTACTTAAAAATTCATTTATTTGAATCTGCTCATCCAATGTTCACCAAAATTTACAGGAAATTGTCATACATGCATATGAACCTATAGTACAAATTTTAGAAATTTTGGCCCACACATGAACTCATGAAAAATTTAATAGCGAGCATAAACAAGGAAAAATCTATACTTAAATCATGTTTCAATTATTCTGATTTTAGCTTCTAACTTAATTCAAGCTAAATTCATCAAAATTCCACACATTAAGCTTAGTATTCATCTTCAATAACACTCAAGTTTTTCATAAAATTCATGAATCAACCATCATCAATCACAACATAGATTTCATAATTTTACGAGTTGTTAATTTAGTGATTTTAAGTCTCTATCTTCTTCAACTAAACCTAGGGTTTTAAATTGATGCATAAATTTTCAATTGATCCACCTAATTTGTTTTTGGGTTTAGGAGAAGGGATTGAATTACTCACCTTGATTTCTTAGGGTTTAATTAGTTAGAGTTGAGGGGTTGAATTGGGTGTTTTTTTGCTCTTCTTTCTTCTTCCTCTCACTTGCCCTCTCCTTCTTTTCCTTGGTTTCTCTTTCTTCTCACTCTTGGTCTCACTCCTAGAAGCTTTCTTCTTCATTCTTGCCTTCTTCTATGTCTCTGTCTCTGTCGTCCCTTGCTTTGTCACTGTCTCAATCTCTTATTGCCTCACTCTCTTGCTCTCGTTCTTCATTGTTTGTCTTCCTCTCGGTCTCTCGCTGCCTCACTCTTACGTTCCCTTCCTCTTGGTCCGTTTCTCGCTAGCTCGGCTCTCCGAGTCTCTCGCCATCTCTTGTCATCTTTCTCTTCCTCTACTCTGTTCTGTTTCTAGCTGGCTCACTCACTCACTCACTCTCTCTCTCTCTCTCTCTCTCTCTCTCTCTCTCTCTCTCTCTCTCCCCACCTAAGTGGGATTTTCCGATGCTATAGTTGGATTCCAAACTTTTCCGTTGCTCCTTTAAATGCCAACTATATCATCCTGTTAGTAAATCCCTTTCCCCTTTCTTGTATTCTTCTTTTTTTATTTTTATATTTCATTTTATTTTTTCTTATTTCATTTTCTATTTTTGAATGATGTTAAATAAGTTAGGCCCAAAACATGTTCACGAGGCCATTTTCATTAATCCATGTTTGGGTCTCAATTCTCGGGTTGCCAATTTTGACTCGAAAAAATGAGAATTTAAATAATTGAAGCATATATAAATAATTATAAAATCAACTCAGTTTTAGAAAATTAATTTTCTATTAGACTAGCACCTAAATACTCGGATATTACATTTCTCCCTTATAAAAAGTTCGTTCTCAAAACTTGATTCATCAATGATCTTATACACTCGAGACGCATAATTGCATTACCACACATATTCATGGAATCACAACTATGCACCTTCGTTCACAAATCAAAATGTTTAAATCAATATTCAATCGGTTACATCACATGCAATCAAGATGTAGATGCGATGCAAGGAAAATCTAGAGGTTCGAGGATGCTTGCTCCGATACAATAATCGTAACACCCTACCCTGGTTAGGTAGGCTAATTATATGCCATGGTTCCCCTGAAATGAACCCTTAAGGCTATTTAAGGCCCCAAATTTTGTTCGTTGGGTTTTCTTAAAATGATAAAAATGTTTTTCCATAATTTGAAGGTTTTTCAAAAATTTTTATAGAGTTTTGTTTGTAATTTGACTAATCCTCTAGGCTTAAGATCGTATACCTACACAAGATACAACAACTCAATGAGCCACACGCTCGGATTATCCACAAAAACAAACTCAATGAGCCACACGTTTGGGTATCCATAAGGTTAAAAGGTAAGCACCGATATTTACAAAAAGAAAAAGGGTTTCGGTAAGAACCGCCGATTGTTTTATAAACGTCCACCCAAAATACACGGATCTACATCAGAATTTTACATTTACACAATCAAAACTCAAGTCCAACATAAACCCAAATATTATAAACATGAAGACATAAGATTAGTAGCTAGTTCTGGAACCTCCTATCCATTAGTCTCGCCTCTTCGAACACCGCAAACCTCTACAAGGAGTCTAACTTCGAACCTAAAAATGTTGGTGAGGTCATGAGCTTCATTTAACCAAGTGAATAACCCAAACCCAACCTCTTCTTTCACATTGCACATGAGCTCTTTAACAATCACACATAAGATCAACATTCACTAATGACATGTAATTTGGAGTATACATAATCGGGATACGCATGATACATGATCTTACTAAACTTACCGGTTGAGATGGACACATAATATCAGTCCTTCATGAGTTTAACCAAAACACACTTCATTTGTTCTTTCCATTCATGCTTGTAATACAATAACATTCATCATTTTTCTTCTATTCGAGCTCATTCATTTATTCAATCAAGATATAAATCATTTGTTGTTCTATTCTTGCTCATCATGCACAATCATTCTTGGCTTAAATCATATTAGTTTCGAATGGAAACAAGATTTATGTCTTACTTTAGAGATCCAGTTCTTTATTCTTAGAGCCAAAATAATTCGGGGTATCATGTTCTTGGATGCAAAACAATCCATGGCCCCAACTCGAATGATGCGTCATCGTCAATAATTCGTAGAAGAAAAATAATTAGTGGATTCGAGTGTGGGAGACATAAATATGGCCAAAGCGTCACGAGTTCATTAATTCATAGAGCTCTAGATCAATAACACAATTCTTTTTCATTTCTTTAGTTATTTATACTCCTTATTTTCTCATTATTTACATTTACCAACAAGATACAATTAATACGGACAAATAATGCTTGATATATTTCATAAATAACAACTTCACCACCAACAACTCATATAAACATGTTTTAACTCAATTATAACCAAGTATAACTCATAGCAAGAAACATTTTAATATGAGATTTCTATTTAGCAAAATTATAGTTTAATGACCTTCTATTATTGCACATAAGTTATTTATAGTTCTACAACTATGCCCAATCATCACATACCTTTAAAACTATCAAAATAGTTCATTAAACACTAGTTTATGACCAAACTACACAATCAGTCCTAATTTTTTCAAAACAAGATAATTTCACTTAAAAATTAATATCTTTGAATCTACTCATCCAAAATTCACAAAATTTACAGAAAACTATCATAAATGCATATGAATATACTCGTACAAATTTCAGGAATTTTGGCCCTACATGAGGTTACAAAAATCTAGCATTGAGCATAAACGGGGATAAATCTACACTTAAATCATGTTTTAATTATTCTTATTTTACCTTCTAACTTAATTCAAGCTAAATTCATTAAAATCCCAAACATGAAGCTCAATATTCATCTTCAACAATACTCAAGTATTTCATAAAGTTCATCAATCAACCATCATTAATCGTAACACGATTTCATAATTTACGAGTTGCTAATTTAGCGATTTTAGGTCTTTATCTTCTTCAATTGAACCTAGGGTTTCAAATTCGTGCATCAATTTCCAATTGATTTAGCTAATTCAATTTTAGGTTTAGGAGAAGGCACTGAATTGCTCACCTTGATTTCTTAGGGTTTAAATAGTTAGAATTGAGGGGTTGATTTGGGTGTTTTTTTGCTCCTCTTTCTTCTTCCTATCATTTCCCTCTCCTTCTTTGCCCAGCTTCTCCTTCTTCTTGCTCTTAGTATCGCTCATTGAACTTGTCTATCTCTTTATACTTCTTCTTCTTCTTCTTCTTCTTCTTCTTCTTCTTCTTCTTTCTCGCCTTCTTCTCGGATTTTGTCTCTATTGTCCCTTGTTTATCGGTCTTTCAATGTCTTATTCCCTCACTCTCTTGCTCTACTTCTTCTCTATCTGTCGCCCTCTCAATCTCTTGCTGCTTCGCTATTGTGCTCTCTTCCTCTGGTTTCTGTCTACTACGCCTCTTACTCTCTCACTCTGCTCTATCACTCTCTCCCTATGATGCTTGCTCTTTCGTTGCCTTCCTCTTGGATTCCTTCCTCTTGCTCTGTTTCTTACCGGCTTTTGCTCTCCGAGTCTTTTTCCATCTCTCGTTCTCACTCTCTTCCTCTCGCTATGTTCTATTTCCGGCAATCTCACTCTATCTCATTTTTACTCTCTCTTTCTCTCTCTCTCTCTCTCTCTCTCTCTCTCTCTCTCTCTCTCTCCTCGGTCCGCCTATGTGGGCGCTTGTGATGCTACAATTGGACCCCAAAGTTCTCGTTTGCTCCCCTAAATGCCAGCTATTTCCTCTTGCCCGCAAATCTTTTCCCCTTTCTTGTTTTCTTCTTTTTTTTTTTTTTTTAGTTTTTGTATTTCATTTTCTATTTTAGAATATTGTTAAGTTAATTGAGGCCAAAACATTTTCACAATGCCCATTTTAATTAATCCATGTTTGGGTCTCAATTCTCGGGTATTCAATTTCAACCAGGAAAAATCAAAATTAAAGTAATTTAAGAATATATAAATAATTATAAAATCAACTCAATTTTAGAAAATTAATTTTCTATTAGGCTAGCACCTAAATACTCGGATATTACATTTCTCCCTTTTAAAAAATTTCATCATCGAAACTTGATGCACCTAAGATCTTATAAAAATTCTCGAGACACACAACCGCATTACCTTTCGTAGCTTCATTCCTCTTCTTCTCTAGATGGAATCCACTTCTCGAAGCAGATTGATCGGAGCAAAATTATGGTTAACAAGCTGAAAGAAATGCTTGAAGGAGATGAAATTACCTTGAAGCAACCTCTTCCACAAGCAAGACAACATGGAAAAGAAGGGTCCGAAGAGGAATCCTCGGAGGAAGAAGAAGAAGATTCGTCCGATGAATTTTCTCAAGAAGAGGAGGGCACATATGAGCACCAACCTCGACAACTTTCGCCAAAGCTTATTCAACCAGTCCAAGTTGAGGCTCAAAAGTCAAAGAAGATGAAGGGCAACCTCGGATAATTCATCGCAAACGAACTCAAACTCCCGGAAAGCCTCTTTATCTCAAGCTCCTCCCTCTTAATCTTTTATTTTTTTTATTTCATCCAACATTTTTCTTATTCTCCTTGTTTATTTTGATGAAATGTAATGGGGGAGAAGAATATATTTAATTTTTGGTGAACTTAAAGGAGTTCACTAGCTTAAGGGAAGTAGTGTATTTTTTTTAATTTTTTAAGTTATAATTTTTTCTTCTATGTATATATATGTTCTTTAATGCATTAAATCTTCATTTGTACTGATACATAGTTTATATGCTCGATATATAGTTTATATTTTATTTTTCTTTCTCTCGATATTTCAACTTATCTTTAGTGTTCTAATACATAAACTTCTTTACATTTTGCTCCGATACTTAGAAGTGTCTTTATTTTTCTATGATATTCAAATTTGACATTGGTCTCTACTACGTGATGAATTTTTCTAAGTTGTTACTTTAGAATGAATGTCTTTCATCAAAAGAGGGAGATTAAAGACTCGGGTATGAAACTGATCCCCTTAACTGATTTTGAGTTAAAGTCATTCATCTAAACTTAGGACTAATCAAGATGCATCCTAAAAAAATTCACAAGATTAAGTTAGCTATTAGATGACTGACCTAGCACTTAAAAGATTCTTTCTTAAGAGTCTAAGGACCCAGTTTTACTTTAGAAAGTAGAAATTGATCCAGTCATTAAAGCTCAGGCGACTAAGCCACATACTTCGAAAAACCGACCAACTCTGTATGACTAACACATTATGCTTTCCTAAGTTATTTTACATTCATAACCTCTCTTTTAAACTGACATGCTTCATATATTGAACTAGAATTACTTGTCTTAATTCTACTTTGGCCATAATTATTATGCGAAGTCAATTACGTTGACAAAGACTGAAATATGTCTAAATTACTTTTTAAACTCATCTTTACTAAGTCTATTCTTTAAATTAAGACATATCCGGAAATTGAAAATATTGAATATTAGACTTGAAAAAATCCAAATTAATAGATTAAGGAGATTTAATCATTAAATATTTTATTTAGACTAATCTTAATATAATCTTGGATCAAAGTATTTTTATAGAGTTTTTAACACTTTAGTACCTTGAACTATCGACAAATAATAAAAAAGCTCCTCGGGTATTGAAAATAACAAATTACTACCCAAACCGAAGTATCATATAATATTGTAAAGTTACCTTTTATGGTATATATATATAACCCATAAAAGGAAACTTTGAGTACCACTCTCTAATTTGTTTTTTTCTAGGTTTCTAAAATCAGATTAATCCCAAAGAAAAGCAAAAACAATGGCTTCTTTACCGTTGGATTACTGCGAGACAAAAACAACTGGAAATTACCGTAGACTTAGACTAAGTTGACGAGGCTTGTTTGTTGCCATTTTGGGTAACCTCTTGTTTTTCTAGTCTAACGTGTTTTCTCTACCTTATCTTTTAGATACTTGGAGTTGGTTGAACAAATTTTGGAAACTAGAACCTAAGCTTAATGACTAAATTAACAACGGTCCAAGAATTGAGTCCTTAGACTATCGGTTGTAATGGCTAGTCTGTATGAACCACGGTCCCCTCCTCCCCCCACAAAGAGGGGCCCAAGCTTCCCCACGAATTGGCGGGTTTTAAATTTGTATTTTTGATTTTGAAGATGAAAATGATTTTAGGGTTTTGAAGATGAAATTTAGAAAGTGGGGATGAATCTATTATTTAGATTTCCGAATTTTATTAAATTAAGTTAAAATGGATTAAATCAGATTGAGTGGCGATTTTATTAATTATTTTATTTTGGAAATTATTTTCGAAATCCCGAGATATTATTTCTTAATTGAAAAATAAAAGAAAAATTAGGGTTTTCTATTTTTGCAGTGAGGCTTTAGGGCCAAGCTGGTGTGAAAACACCGCTTTGGACCCGAGCCTCACTTGCCGACCACTTGACGCTGCTCGCCAGCGCCGGCCAGGGGCCATGTCCGATGTGATCGGACTCGGCCTCTGGCCTGGTTGGCGAGTCCATAATTCCCTTTTTTATTATTCGATCCGAAAAAGCCGAGAAGCAATATAGAAGAAATAAATAAAAAAAAGGAGTCGCCAATTAGTTTTTAGGAATGAAAAACTAACAACACAAAAATAAAAAATGCTTTTCCAATCTTAGGATAGGAAAACGAAGTTGAAAGAGGCTAAAAAAGTGACTCCATTGGTCTAGAACCAAGAATCGGATTTGGGGGTAAGGGTACAAAACGTAGGGATAAGGCCTTCTGTTTTGCCCATTAAACGATGACCATTACTGATTTGAGTAGTGAATGTAAATAACATATTAAACACAAGCAAACAACATGCGATACGAAATTAAAAGCATCCAAAACATAATAAGGAAAGTGGTATAGGCGGATATGAAAAACGATAAGGAAAGTAAAAGCGAAAAGAAAGAAAGCGAAAACTAAAAGGAGTACATCGGGCGGGGAGGAAATAAAAACAATACAACTCTTTCTCCACAATTCGGAAAGCAATAAAAACATAAAAATAAATAACCTTTGTCAAGGCCGAATTGGTGCCCTCGGGTTATCCTACCCGCCTATCTCGGATCTCAAATCTGGATCTCGCGATGCGACGGTGGCGGATCGAGAAAGGATTTTTGTAAGTTTTGAGTGTAGGTAGGTATAAAAATGTATGACCGATGGATTTTTGGGTTCGGACGTAGTTGGAATGGGGAATAGATTAGGAATAGGCTGAAAAGAAACTAAGAGATTAAAATATGAAAAGGAGTATTTAGTGGCTCTTAGTGAGGTTTCAGCGAAGATGAGGCTAAGGAATAAGCCTTCTACAAAATGAGAGCTTAAGCTTTCTATTTATAGGAAAAGGCTAAGTCACAAAATGACCTAGGGTTTCAATTCAGCCAGCTGTCCAAAGCTAGCCCTGAACCGATCTGTAGAATCACAAAAATCAGGCTAAAAAATCAGAAGATTGAACTGGATAGAACCGCATTCCGTGGTAGGGGTGCCGGTCATACGACACCATTTTGGGGTCTCGAGCTCCTTTCGTGTTGCAACAGGATTCTCGGGCAAAACACGAGCGTTTCAAGGTGCAATAAACCAGGTTGGGGGCACCCGCCACGACGTTGTTTGGGGAGGAATCTCCGTGTCTTGGGTGGATTGTCTTGGAGCTAAATGCGGTGTTTTGATATTGATGTTCATGAACCGTGACGCCTAACTTCGTCTTGATGTCTTCAGCTACGTATGCAGGTTGGACAAAGGTGAACATAGTGTTTTGGGCCTAGAATCTCTCTGTACGCGGCACTCGAACTTTTGTTGACTGTAGAGGTTTGACCCGGGCTTAGGCTCGCTGGAAAGAAAAGGGATTTTCGGACCGACCCAAGGCAAAACGGCTATTTATTTGTTGCTAAGGGGTTCTTTGTGGTTTATCGGCTTTCGTCACACCGGTCGGACACCGTCCAGTGATCCAAATCCTCAAACAGGACGCGTGATTTCATCCTCGGGCCAACAATATAAAATATAAAAATAAAAGTGATAAGGGACGACATGTTTTAGGTGTCTATAGTTAGCCCCCACTTTGACCGAGTTTGAAAGAAGCCACTTGCCATTTGCCGCTTGCCACTTAATGAGACTCATCAAGCTAGGCCACCAACTAGGGTTGCAAAGTTGTCGCCAATTGAACGCCACCACGCCTCTTTGCTAGCGCCGGTCGGCCTTTGGCGGGCTTGGCCCCGGCGTGCTGCTGGATTCCCTTGGTCTCCTCTTGCTTTTCTTTTGACTTTTGTCTTGCATGCTTGGCTTACCTTGGCCGAATGGATCTATAAAAGGGGAGCTTAGTGTGTTCATTTTGCACACTTCACTTATTCCTCTCTTGCTTTCTCTAGCTTTTCTCTTATTGTGTTCTTGCTTTGCTCTTTTAGAAAATTAATTGGTTTTCAAGACATCTTTCCAAACATGTCTAGAAGAAAATCTCATCCAATTCGAAGAACCTAGGATGAGAAGTTGGTCCATGACAACTTCTTAGAGCAAGAATGGCGCCCTCATGATGAATGGAGCCCAAATGGCCTCTTGGTGGAGGTCGAGAAGCATGTTTCTTCACTCGTCATTACTCCATCGGTAAGCTTGTTGGCTTAAACTTCTCTATTCGCCCGCTTAAAGTAGTACTTCCACTAAAAATCTTGTTGGACTTTCATCCTACAGAAAGGCTCAATTCGGAGTAGCGGTGTAATACCTAAGTTCATGGAAACATGTAGAAAGAGGAACTATCCCTTACAAGATGTCATGAATAATACCAGGTTTTGTTTTCTCTTTAGCGCTTTGAGCCATTTGTGTGATAAGCAAGAAGGGGATGTCGTTAGGGCTTTTAGTAAGTGCTTTTGGGATAACACTAACACCTTCCACCTTCCTTTTGGGGAGATGACCATTACACTGTTCAATTTTGCTATTTTATCGGGTTTAGGGTTCTTGGGGAGCCTCTAGTCTACGATCGGAGCTTGACAAAGATCATGACTCCTCAACAACAAGTTCGGGTTGTACTTTCTCTTGTTAAGCACGGTACTTTTTCCGACCAAGCTTCGAAGGTTCATGTTCAATATTTGGTGAACTTAGTGGACCTTGATAGGATTAAGGAGCTTAATTGGGGTGCACCGCATGTACGTGCCTCATAAGGGTTCTTTGTGCCGGTGTGAGGCATAGTAAACTCAAGAAGAAGTTGACAAACTGTCTTCCACTATGTGGCCCTTGGAAGATCATTAAGGTATGCTCTATTTCTTCACTAATTTTCGATATAATTTCACTTGTTTCGTAAAATTATAGCCGTGGTTGTATGAATCACCAGTGCCTTTCACTCGGCTCAACAATTCACCCTACATTTTCGGCCTTTGTATCATGGGCAAAAATCTATCTTCGACAATCTAAAGCCCATGACATAGGCTTCTTACGATCCGCTCTCAACCGTGTGGCTTCGGTATGTCATTTTTAAGCTCTTAAATTTGCCTTAAAATATACTTAGAAAAATCTTCTTCACTCGCCATCTCGCTGCCCTCGTCCGGGACTCGTGGTGGGCTAGCGGGACAGGCCGTGGTGGCCGGTGCCTGCCATAAGCGGGCGTTTGGCCACCCAATTTTTGTTGTTTTTGCTTTTGCTTGCGCTTGCTTGTCTCCTTATAAATCTTTTATGTGTAGGCCGATTTCCATGCTTGGGCCCAACTTCAACTCCCTCCAAGTGTGGACATTGCACAAGAATTGAGTGAAAGAAGGATCTTATTTGAAAGTCCTTTTGGGTTTTGGTGGTACCTTGGTGAGAGAGTTATGCCTCAAATCCGCTCAAATACATGGGCTCCGTTCATTTCTTATGATCCATCTCATACCATGTTCCATTTCCTCTACTTTTCTCAAAAAGAGTAGGAGGAAAAGACCACCTGGTATCCCTATACCCAGCTTCTAAATTTGTATACGTCCGATGTATATCATTTGGGACGGATTATGATTCGACCGGTGAGTTTCCATCTCTTCCTCTTTCTTTATGTAGTTGAATTTCTTGCATGGAAATTAACTTTATCTTTTGTAGCTTCTTGTAGAGGATATCCACATTCCAAGTCTTGATGCGGATGTTTCTCAACCCAGGGAATCTCCTTGTTACATAAGGATTCCTAAACTTTTAAAAGAGGAGTGTGTGGGGCATCCCTTCCCTAGAAATTGGCAAGAGGTAAGAGTTTTATGCTCTTTACTTTTAGTTGCGTGATAAAAGTTACTAACACCATTAACTCTTGTACAATGATCCGGAGCAATCTTGGACCATGTCCGTCGATTCCAATTCGCTCTTAAGGGTATCCGAAACTTATTCAATGGGAGGACTTTTCAAACCTTCCGGGTGAGTCTTAGTTAGTGTAAATGTTAACCTTATTGAACTTTTAGTAGATGTGCTAATTTCTCTATTATTTTTGTAGAGGCGTTGATCTAGAACGTCATCATCGGGAGGCCTCCTTAGTGGCCCCGGGGTCCAAGAACATTCATCTCGGCTAACAAGCACCCTCTAGTGGTACCTCTAGAGTGGGCACCTCCCGACGCTCTTCACGGCATGCACATCATCGGAGCGCTTCGTAGCGGGGCCTAGCTCCTCTAGGGCTAGTTCTTCCAGTGCGGGGCCTAGCATTTCTGAAGAATGCATGGATATCATGCCTCTTTAAGCACTTGATCGGCATGGGAACCCGATTGACTTCCAGCGGGGTCTTATAGTGGACCTTCCCATGGAGCTTCTTAATCTTGGGACCAGGGGGCTAGCTCTTCGCACGGTGGTGGAGACGGTTGGTTCTCCACATCTATCTTAGAGGACTTTGGAAATTATATCTTCGATGATGCTTCGATGACGAAGATTAGTTGATCCCTTGTCGGGTGCTTGTGTTGTTAATGTTTAATATTTTGTAATATTCTTTAACCTTATATAATGAGATGAAAATGCAAAGACTTGATTCCAAAAATTCTTTCTTTTATTAACATGATGCAAAAATTCTTAAGAAAAATTACAAAGACAAATTGAAAAAATTGCACTAGCCCCCATTTCCCTTAAAAAAAAAAGAAAATGGGAATTTATAAGTGCACGGTCCGAAATAATATAGCTTGACCGAAAATGGGCTAGGGGTAGAAACGAGGAATGGCCCAAGGAACGCTCGGGCCAAAAGAATAAGGCAGACAGGCCCGTTTGAGAGGCTTGGCCGGCGCCGCCACTCAAGAAAGTGAGGCTCCATTGGTTTTCGGTGGTGTTGGCGCAGTAGGACTCCGATCTTGGAATTGCTATATATTAGACCCTTCCTAGATACTCGAAAATTATGCCTTCTAAACCTTCTTCTGCAATTCCCTTAGAAAAACAGATCCTTAGAAATTCCTTAGTGCCTTCTAGCCTCAAAAGATGAATTTTATGACCGAATTATCGCGTTGGATGCATGAGATGACAAACAATGAAAGGGTAGGTTTCTTACAATATGGGCTAAATACCTTATTCAAGCATTCAACAGGTGAAAGTTTATTAGACTTTCCTAAGGGCTGCCATGGCCTATTGGGATTCTCACTACCACGTTTTTAGGTTTAGGGTTATCCTGGGCATCCAACGCCGTACGAAACCTATTATGCCCAAATCTTCGAAAACATGAATGAAACCTATAAACGCCTTCCGAAATTGAACAATAGGAATCTAGGTTGGATTCTTAATAGGAATCAGGTGGACCAAATGAATTTGATGAAGCATCATCGTCCGATATACGCATCATTAGAGCCCATCATCATTCCAAAACGTCGAGCTATTATCATCTATCCGATAGGTGTTTTCTGCTGGTAAGAGGTCATAGGGACATGGTGCCTACAGCACTACTCGACCTTTGTTAAGCAAGCTGGAAGATTACTCCCTAACTCCGTCGATAGTCACTGAAACACTTATAGGGTTAGGCTGGGTGGAGGCCAACCCGTAGGAAGACTTTCGCTGATAGCCCCTGTTATTGTAGGTAAGCAAATAATAACGACCGAGACAAACAGGTTGGACAAGGTCGGTGGTGCCGACCATGGGGTGGTAGTCCAGGTGCCACCGAGGCTGAAAAGCCTCCGGTTTTCGCCCAAAGTCTTGGTTTTTCGTTGTTTTGCCCATTTTTGATTTTTATTTTTCCTCTTGTTGGGCCGTAAATAAAGTTAAATTTGACCGTGCATGACTCTTATGATTTTTTTGTTGTTGTATGTAAATTTGGTTAATGGAGCATCTAAAATTGATACAAGCTCCTGCAATAGTGGACACGTATATGACGATACAATTCTATCGGCGAAAGTAGTTAGACGTTGTAGACACCTAAAAGTGTCATCCCTTATTTATGTTATTTATTTGTTGGCTCGATTATGAAATCCCGAGTCATGTCTATGGATGTGGATCTCGACGGATATTTGATTGGTGTGACGGAAGGCGAGTAAACCACAAAGAACCACTTAGCACCGAATAAATAGCCTTTTGCCTCGGGTCGGTCCAAAAATCCCTTTTCTTACGAGACGGTCCAAGCTCGGGTCAAAACTCCGGAGTCAATGGAAGCTCGGTGTCGCACACGGTGAAATTTCGGGGTCAAAGTTTTGCATTTCACTTTTGTCCAACCGGACACGGAGTCGAAGACCTCAAAATGATGTTAAGCGTTGCATTTCATGATCACAAGTATCAAAGTGCTACGTTTAGCACCAAGATAGTGGCCCGAGATAATGAGCTTCCCCTCAAAACGACGTCGTGGCCGGCGCTCCCTACTTGGATTATTTTGTCTTGAAACGCCGCGTTTTGACCAAGATTCCTGTAGCACGGAAGGAGCTCGAAACCTTAGAACAACACCGGTTGGTAATCGCCCCTACCTCTGTTCTATCCGATTTTATCCTCTCTTTTTCTAGTCCAATTCTGCAGCTGATTCTGTTTAGCTTTGGACGGTTAGCCGAGATTTAACCCTAGGTGATTTGAGACCTAGCCCTCTCCCTATAAATAGAGAGCTTGGTCTCTCACTTTTAGGACGACTCAACCCTAAGCGTTACACTCGTAGAAGCTAAACTAAGAGTTATTGAATACACTCCATAGTATTTTGATCTCTTGGTTTCTTTTCAACCTATTCCTATCATTTTCCCTACTTTACTACATTCGAACCCTAGTACTCCATTAGTCATGCATATTTCCCTACCTACCTCTACAAACACTAATAAAAAGCGCTTTTCAAATCACCACCGTTGTCCCATCAAATCCAGATTCAAGATCCGGATCAGCACCTGAGGGCACCAATTCGGCCTTCGTGATGGTTATTTATTTTATGTTCTTTCCTGCTTTTTTATTGTGGAGAAAAGTTATATCACTTTTAATTCCTCCCTGCCCAATGTAATCTTTTTAGTTTTTCGCTTCTTTTTCTTGCCATTGTTCGTTTCTTTTCGCTTTTGCTTTCTTTATCGCTTTTCATATCTACTTTATTAGCTTCTTTCAGCATGTTTTGGTTGCTTTTAATTTCGTATTGCATGTTGTGTGCTTGTGTTTAGTGAGTTATTTATATTTACTACTCAAACTAGTAATGGTCGTCATTTGACGGGCGGAATGGAAAGGTTTATCCCTACATTTCGTACCCTCGCCCCCAAATCCGATTCTCGATTCTAGACCAACGAAGTCACTTGTTAGCTTCTTTTAACATAATTTTTCCATACTAAGATGGGAAGAGCATTTATTTTTTGTTTTGTTAGTTTTTCACTTCTAAAAACTTTCTTGCTCCTCCTATTTTTGCTTTAATTCTTTAATATAGCTTCTAGACTTTTTCCGACTAAAGGATAAAAAAAGGGAATTCTAGATCTGCGAACGAGGCCGGAGGCCAAGGTAGATAACCTCGGCCGTGGCCATTAGCCGCGCCGCCGACCACCAGGTGTAGGCTACCGCTCGCGAGTGAGTGGTCCGCAAGAGAGACTCATGTCCAAATTGGTGTTTTTACACCAGCTTGGCCCTAAAGCTTCATGATAGAAATAGAAACCGTAATTTTCTTTATTGTTCGGTTAGGAAATAATATCCGGGGACTTTTCAAAATAATTTCTAAAATAAAATAATTAATAAAACTGCCATTCTATTTGATTTAATTCATTTCAACTTAATTTAATAAAAATTGGAAATGTTAATAAGAGGTTCACCCACACTTTCCAAATCCATCTTTAAAAAAGCATCTTTTAAAAATTATGCAAATCAAAGAGACCCGACATTCATGGGAAAACTCAATGCCGGTGGTCTTGCGGTCGTGGTTCCTACGAGTGGTGCCTCCACCGGGATAATCAATTATTAAGAGGGCGAAACTTGAAAATTTAAGTAGTGAGTTTTAATAATGTATTTGCATTAGACATCCCGTATTTAAACAACCTTGACCATAGTTTATTTCTGTTGGTGGACCATTAGGTTGTCCCCTTAAAAACATTTTTGGAAAGAGGCTCCCACTTGCATCCCGGGCGGGCCAAATTAGGCTTGATTACCAATAGAGGCGATACTCCTTCCCTCATAGCACGCACTCTTGCCTTACTGAGAGGCACCAAAGATTCAATGCATTTTTGCCTACCGTGCGCCCCAAGGAGGAGTAAATCCTCGGAGAATGAGACACCATGTATTCTATCCATATTTAACCCTCTTTTGACCATAGACCCTTAGTTGTTAGGTGGTCTCTTGTCTCTTCATTTGCATGCTTGGATGAGTATGGTTGTTTTTAGATTTAATCATCTACTTGTGAGCCTCTAGGGATAGGTGAGGAGTGCTAATTAATCCTTGCATGAGTTCAAAAAAATAAAAAATAATAAAACTTTGAGTCAGTCCAATTTGTGCATTTTAACTAAAATTTAAATTTCATCTCAAATTAGGCGAGTCCTTTTTTATATTTAGCCAAAAATCAAAATCATCTCAACTAAGGTGAGTCCATTCATTTTATTTTTGCATCTCAATTAAGGTGAGAACATTTATTTAATTTTTGCATTAGCTAAAAATAAAATCATCTCAATTAAGGTGAGTCCATTCATTTCATTTTTGCATTTAGCCAAAAATAAAAATCATCTCAATTAATGTGAGTCCATTTATTTCATTTTTGAATTAGCCAAAAATAAAAATCATCTCAATTAAGGTGAGTTCATTCATTTCATGTTTTGCATTAGCAAAAAAAAAAATTTATCTCAATTAAGGTGAGTCCATTCATTTCATGTTTTGCATTAGCAAAAAAAAACCTATCTCAATTAAGGTGAGTCCATTCATTCCATTTTTGCATTTAGCCAAAAACAAATTTCATTTCAAATTAGGTAAGTCCATTTTTGCATTAGCCAAAATAAAAATCATCTTAATTAAGGTGAGCGCATTCATTTCATTAGCCAAAATCAAAATCTTCTCAATTAAGGTGAGTTCATTCATTTTATTTTTGTATTAGCCAAGGTCAAATTCATCTCTAATTAGAAGAGTCTTTCGTTTGCATTCAGCCAAAGTAAAATTCATCTCCAATTAGGTGAGTCTTTGTTTACATTCATCTCCGATTAAGAGAGTCTTTGTTTGCACTTAGCCAAATCAAATTTACCCCAATCTAAGGGATTCCATTGGCATCGTTACATTTCATTTTGGTTAGTTTGCATTTTAATGTGCATCCAAACAAAAAAAACACATCATTTTATTTTATCTTAGTATACGTTGTTCCTCGGATCAAGCACTTAAGCCCTATCTCCCTAAAAATTTTTCACGAGCCAATCCCGAGCACCTACTCTTTTAGGATACAAGATAGGAAATCCTACTAAAATCAGGAACCCTAGCACAAAAGCGACTAGGAAATAAGAAGTCTACTTCAACACCGGTATGGCCAACACTAACACGTACTACACCAATACGTCGCCCGCAGACAAAGCGCAACCCTCATCTAAAAATGGCCAACAAATCAGAGCAAACTCCCATTATGACCTTGTTCAAGGAGTCTACTATAAAAATAGAAGTTAAGATTAAGGCTCGGGATATAAAGATTGAGTCAATAGCAGAAACCCTCGATCTCATACTCAAAGAAGTAGAGAAGAAATCAAAAGAAGGAGAATCCCGTCCGAATCTTAGCCTAAGCCTCGGTCCGGTTCGCGGATAGATCCGATAGAGAAGATGCTACGGGAGTCATCAATGTTCAATAAATACTATCCGGCTTAGGGATTCACTTCGATCCCAACGAGCAAGTTGCCCCCAAAATTTACCATGCCCGACACTAAGTTCCATGGGATTGAAAACCCTCACCACCATGTGAGGAACTTTATAGGGGCAATGACCTTCAAGAATATACAGGAGGACACATACCATGTCATCTTCCCATGGATGTTTGATAAAGACGTCATGAGGTGGTACAATGTTGTCGATCCACGCAAGGTCACGAACCGGCGAGTATGTTTATAGGGAGTTCTTACACCAATACTCTTACAATACTGATCTACCAGTCACTCTTTGAGACCTAGAGTTGATCAAGCAAGGTGATAAGGAGAGCTTCACCGATTCCCTCACACCCTGGAGGGCAATGGCTGCCCACATGACCAATTAACTATTTGAAAAGGATCAGGTTAGACTCATCATAAAGAACTTGCAACCTCGCCTATCAGCCAGCACTTGAAGTTCTTGCCTTTCATGGACTTCAAAACGCTAAGATATTCTAGCATGCTTATAGAAGAGGAGCAGGTATCCACTTGGAAGATCATCTAATGAGCCCATCACTCATCAATGATGTCAATAGAGTGTGCATTTTCCATTGTCATATCCATTGTGTGTCTATTTACTTTTCTTATTTTCCAAAAAAAAAAAAACCAAATCGGTGCTTCCCTTTTGAACTACGAAGGTCCGATTTCCGCAATAGCGAGATACGTAGGAAGCCCATAAGGTTTGGCCCCAAACCTGTTCTTGATCCCAACTCTTATCTCCAATTCCCCAAATTCAAAGCCACTTTGCCATACTTAGAAGTGCGGAAAATCAATAAAGAAAAGGCATCGAATCATCAAGAAGCATTCCATTCGACTTAGCACCGAACTATCCGATTCACGATTTGCTAGTAGGAGTACATCACAGTTCAAGCGACACATTTTCTTTAGGCTCTGCTTTGGGGAGCGGGGGCTAAAGTAAAATTTTATCTTTGTGTTTTTTAGCTTTTCGTATCATCTTAATCAAAGAATGCATTTGTTCTTAGAGTAGAGTCTTACATTTATCTCCTTTTACATGAGTCAAATTCTAAAAATACAAAAGCCGAAAAACAAAGCACCCTACAAGGAATTATTCAATCAAGCAACATTTGTCAAGTCAGCATAAAGAAGGTCATCGACATTACCATATTCAAAGAAATTCAAGAATATCAAAGTTCATCAACTCTCCAACATTCAAGCTAAACACAGGCACCCAAGAAGAACGTGGGGGCTCATGATTGAAGGTTTGCTCTTGGAGAAGTTAAGTCACCCTAGAGGGGGCGAATAGGGTGATGGAAGATTTTTCAGAAAATCAAACTCTTTTGCACGTAATAGAGACAGAAATGCATTCCGAGTTTAGATTGGACTCGGAAAAGTGTAAACTCGGATATACGTGGAAACCCTCCCGGGCGGAAAACCACGGACAGTGTCAATCCGGACACCAAGTCAAATCCAATAATTGAATCCTCAATTACAATGAATATGACTACCCGGATTTGTTCCCAAACAAATCTATTACAATTTTCTCCCAAACAAATCTATTACAATTTTCCCAGTGCTTAGAATTTTCCTTATCCGATCGACCTAGTACTTCCAAGTTGAAGTTACCTTATCAACTTGGGATCCTCTAATTTTTCCCAAGGTTAGAAGTTTCCTTATCTAACCTGGTACTTCCAAACCGAGGTAACCTTTACAGTTTGGGACAACCGAGTTGAGGTAACCTTTACAACTCAGTTAGAGAAAAAGAGTAGAAGAGTAGTAAGAATTGCAATACAATCGACTCGAAAAATACAACTCGGAATATTAGAATTACAGTTTGGGAGTTGTATGCTAGAGAAGATGTTCAATATGGTCTCTCTCTTTTTCCATTCGTCAGTTGAAATCTTGTGCTAAGGCTTCTATAAATAGTCCGCCTTGAAGAGATAGGCTGTTGAGCCTCTAACGTCTTTCTGTTGAAGCCGTGCGAGTCAACTAGCCGTTGTAACGGATAGTCTAAGTCACTCAGATTTCTGGACCACCTTAAAATAGCCGATGTGCCTTGGTCCTAGCTTCCAACAACTCTTTTTCCAGCTTTTGTAAACTGGAAAAGCAAAACAAAAAGACCGTTAGACTCGGAAATAAGATATTATCCAAAACAAGTAATGGACAAGGCTATCGGTAAGTTATGAGCTTTTCTAGAAATTCCAGCTTTTTGTCTGGCGAGTGCTTTAACGGTCGGAACCCTCTTGTTTTTGCTTTTTCTTCAAATAATTGACATTAGAAAAACCTGCAAAAACATTAAGCACAATGGTTCTCTAAGTATAAATATACTTTGGTCCATAATTAGATAAGGATTAGTCTAAATAAAGCATTTAATGACTAATTACGTTAATCTATTAATCTGGAATATTTCAAGTCTAATATTCAATATACTCGGATTCCGGATATGCCAAAACTCATAAATAAATCATTCAATCTTAATGGGCACATGAGTTATATAGACATTTTACAATTACGCAAGATTAAACAAATAATAGCGTAGGCAAACTAAATGTCCGAGTCCGACTAAGTGGGTCGAATCCGAGTGTTGAGTGGGTCGGATCCGAGTGGGTCGGATATGAGTTGGTCGAATCTGGTTCCGAGTGGGTCGGTTCCGAGTCCGAGTTCTAAGTGGGTTATATCCGAGTGGGTCGAATCCGAGTTCCGAGTAGGTCGGATCCGAGTGGGTCGGACTTACTCGATCTGTCATAACTAACTTAGATTCTACTTTCTAAGTCCGAGTCCGACTTAGTGGGTAAGACTTAGTTAGATAATCTTAATATGTTTAAGTTTGAGTTCAGTCAAGAATAAATCATATTAAAATGATGAATTGTAAAACATATGACTTAGTTAAATGAATTTCTTTTAGAATGCTTCTTGCTTTATCCTAAATTTAGACGAATGCATGAAATCAAAACACATTCAAGGGGTTAGTCAGTCATACTCGAGTCTTCAATGATCAAAGGGATCATACAACAACTCCAAGAATACTTAGGAAGAGGCACAAATCTTCTACCATACAAACAAAGGAGCTATAAGCACACAAACTAAAAGCTCAAACATAGAATAAGGCACATAACCCCAGTGAACATGAGATTTTCAAGCCGACCATTCCTTAGCACGTCATCCAATGATCAAGTCTAGGCAAAAATTTCTGCATGCAGATAAATATTTGTCCTTATTCCGACGAAAGTGGATAGAAGTCGAACTTCTAACCCAACAACGGTCAAGGTTTAGACACCCCGGTTATGTCTCGGACACAACCCCGTCGAGTTTCGGACCCGGGAGTAGTAAATGTTTAGACACACTCTAGTCAAGTCTTAGACCCAACAGCGGTGAAGCTTCGGACATCCCCTGTCGAACTTTAGGCCCAACGGAGGTCATGGTTCGGACATCTCCGCCGAGCTTTAGGCCCAACAGATGGTCAAGGTTTAGACAACCCCGACGAGTTTCGGACCCGGGAGTGGTCAATGTTTAGACACACTCTAGTCGAGTCTTAGACCCAACAAGTGGTCAAGGTTCGGACACCCTGTCGAGCTTCGGGCCCAAAGGCGGTGAAGGTACGGACACCCCATCGAGTCTCGGACCCAAGAACGGTGAAGGTTCGGATGTTATCTCCGTCGAACTTCGGGCCCAATAGTGATCAAGGTTCACACATCTCCCCATCGAACTTCGGGCCCAACAATTATCAAGGTTTAGACACTACGCCAAGATTTCAGGACCTCCCCATGGCCAAGTCAAAGAAGCACGTTTGAAATGTGATCTCGTTACAAATTATTTTCAGGTAACACTCGCAACCTTTTACATTCGAATATCGGCTAACAAAACCGTTATTGCGAAGTTTTAGCCAAGCTACGGACCAATTACGCGGTCAAGTTTAGGCACACTAATCCGAGCTTCAGGTCTTTAATTAGCCAAGTTCAAGAACCGAGTCACCCAAACTTCGGACTCTGTTAGTCAAGTCCAGGCCTCCTTATTAGATTTCAATTCAAGAGACAAACAATTCTAGATGCGATAATTCAAATCGGCATCCGAAGCGGCTCTAGCTAAATAGGTACGTACCCTTTAGTGTCTACTTTGACCATCGTCTTTCGGACTACGTCACATTGGGAGCTAATTGTAGACACCTAAAAAGTGTCATCCCTTCTTTATTTTATTTATTTGTTGGCCCGATGATGAAATCCCGAGTCCTGTTTGTGGATTTGGATCTCAATCGATATTTGATTAGTGCGAGGAAGCTAGTAAACCACAAAGAACCACTTAGCACCAAATAAATAGCTTTTTGCCTTGGGCCGGTCCAAAAATCCCTTTTCTTTTAGACGGTCCAAGCCTAGGTTAAACCACTAGAGTCAATGGAAGCCCGGTGCCGTGTACAGGGAAATTTTTGGCTCAAAATTCTACGTTTCACTTTTGTCTAATCAAGCACGAAGTCGAAGACCTCAAAACAATGTTAAGCATTGCATTTCATGATCACAAGTATTAAAGTGTCTGTGTTTAGCTCCAAGAGAGTTCGCCCGAGACAAGGAGCTTTCTCCCTCTTAACGACATTGTGGCCGACTCCCCTACTCGGATTATTTCTCCTTGAAATGCCGCATTTTGTCCAAGATTCATGTTGCAGCTCGGAAGGAGCTCAAAACCCTATAACAACACCTGTTGGCCTTCACCCCTACCCTAGTTCTATTCGGTTTTATCCGGTTTTATCCTCTCTTTTCTTCTAGCCCGATTCTGCAGCTGATTTTGTTTAGCTTTGGACGGTTAGCCGAGACCTAACCCTAGGTCCTATGTGACCTAGCCCTCTCCCTATAATTAGAAAGCTTGGGCTCTCACTTTTTAGGACAGTTCAACCCTAAGCGTTATGCTACTGAAGCTAAACTAAGAGCTATTGAATACACTCCGTAGTATTCGATCTCTTTTTTTTTTTTTCCAGCCTATTCCCATCATCTTCCCTACTCTACTACATTTCAACCCTAATACTCCATCAGTCATGCATATTTCCCTACCTACCTCCATAAAAACTCACAAAAAGCCCCTTGAATCACCACCGTCGTGCCATTAGATCCAGATTCGAGATCCAAATTAGCACCTAAGGGCACCAATTCGGCCTTCGCGACGATTATTTATTTTATGATCTTTACTGCTTTCTGTATTGTGGAGGAAAGTTGTATCGCTTTTAATTCCTCCCCACCCAATGTAGTTTTTTAGTTTATCGCTTTCTTTTCTTTCCACTATTCTTTTCTTCTCGCTTTTGCTTTCTTTATATCTTTTTATATATGCTCTTTTGCTTTCTTTTAACATGTTTTGGTTGCTTTTAATTTCGTATCGCATGTTGTGTGCTTGTGTTTAATGCGTTATTTACATTTATTACTCAAACTAGTAACGACCATCATTTGACGGGCGTAACGGAGAGGTTTATCCCTACGTTTCGTACCCTCACCCACACCCCTGAATCCGATTCTCTAGACCAATAGAGTCACTTTTTAGCCTCTTTCAACTTAATTTTTCCATACTAAGATTGCAAGAGCATTTATTTTTGTTTTGTTAGTTTTTCATTCCTAAAAACTAACTAGCGATTCCTATTTTTGCTTTAATTCTTCAATATTGCTTCTCAACTTTTTTTGGCTGAAAGATAAAAAAATGGGGAATTCCAAATCTACAAACCAGGCCAGAGACCGAGGCTAACCACCTCAGCCATGGCCCCTAGACAGCGCCGTCGACCACCAGGTGCAGGCTGCCGCCTGCACCGAGTGGTCAGCAAGGGAGGCTCGAGTCAAAACCGGTGTTTTCACACTAGTTTGGCCCTAAAGCCTCACGGCAGAAATAGAAACCCTAATTTTCTTTATTGTTTGGTTAGAAAATAATATCACGGGACTTCGAAAATAATTACAAAATAAAATAAATAATAAAACCGCCATTGAAACAAATTTAATTCATTTTAACTTAATTTAATAAAAATCGGGAATCTTAATAAGAGGTTCACCCCACTTTCCAAATCCATTTTCAAAAGATCGACTTTCAAAAATGATTTAAAATCAAAGAGACGCGACATTTATGCGGAAACTCGGTCTCGGTGGTCCCGCTGCCGTGGTTCCTATAGACATAGTAATTGGCCATCCAGTTTCCTGGTGGGAGGATTGGCTTAAGAACCATAGTAATACCATAGAATGGTACATGGCTCACTAAAAAGTGTCCCAATTTAAGACACATGCCGGACAACAACCCTTTGTACGTCTACTCGGGTTTAAAAACCAATACCTACTACTTCCTAGACTGTTTATTGCGGCAAATGGGACAAGAGTAGGTGATCCCCAATTTGGACCGTGTCCGGCCTACTACTTTTGAAGTGTTCGAAGGTTTCAGCAGTTCTAGGTGAATTAAGTCGTGGGCCGAATATTGGATGAACTCGCCGAAGTTGTTGAAACTCGTAGGTCAATTGAGTACTACTCGTATTTGCATATTATCCGGAGCGGATAACCGAAGTAGACTCTAAACGTCGCAAGGCACCGAGGGCTCGAGAGCTGGATCCCCAAGAAGCTATTCCCGCTACTGCAGGCACTCCAAATTCACGAAGTAAACCCTCGGATAGATGAATGAGCATGCAGAAGGGAATGCGAAGCTAAGGAAGCAAAAGAGAGGATCGCCCGCTGAATTGAAGAGCTAAAGAAGTGCACCCAAGATGACGGAGATGAGTCTAGTGACTCGAAAGGGATGAAACCGAAAATAGACTAGGCCTTAATTTTCTTAGGAAGAATTTTAGGAAGAATTTAGTTTTACCTCTTTAGAATAGTTTATTTTTCTACAAGTAATATGCTTGTTTTTCCCTTTTATTAACTATGTAATCGGGTAAGTAGGAGGCTTACCTTTTACATTAATAAAAGTAATTTTTATACTCACTTTTATGCTTTATTTTATTATCCCTCACCTAAAGATATAAATAAATTTGACCGCCTTGAAGGTTAGCTCTTGGAGAGGTTAAGTCACCCTAGAGGGGGTGAATGTAGTGATGGAAGATTTTTCAGAATTATCAAAGTATTCCATACGAGTAAAGACTTAGAAAAGAATTGACTCCTTATAGAATTGCTCCCTTAGACAATTCACTTATAAGTTTTTCCTAGACTACGAAATTTCCTTATCTATTCTTAACTAAGATAACCTTTACGGTTAGGGAACAACTCGAACTTAGTTAACCCTTACAGTTCAATCAAGGGATTTAATAGAAAATTGAAAGTAGAATTGAATACAAGACTTTCTCTTTACAACTCAAAAATTAGAAACTTAAGAACTAGAGTTGTAAGCTAGAAGATTGAGTAAGAGTAGAATAATTTCAGTTCCGAAATCTCCCAGTCTTGTGAAAAGGCTTCCATTTATACCCAGCAAGGCGGGGTAGTCGTTGAGACTTGTTCTTGACTTGTGAGCTTCAATAGCCATTGTAACGGCTAGACCGAGTCACTCGGAAAAGGAGTCGTTGCAATGTAAATGTTATGCGGTGGTCCTTCACTCAAAAAGTAGTCCATACCACTCATTGTGACTAAAATTTAGGGTGGAAACAACCACTAGGCTCAAAGTTGAAGTTTACCAGATTTGGAAACAAACAACCCCGACACGGTGTCCGAGCCTAGTCCGTAAATGTTGCTTTTCTATCTCGCTAGTGTTTAACTGGTAGAAACCGGTTGCTTTTACTTTTTAAAATAATTTAATCAACCTACAAAAGCAAATCAAAGTGGTACTCAAAGTATGAAAATGCTTTGGTCCAAGATTAGGTAAAGATAATAATTAAGTGCTAAATTAACTTGAACCCGAAAGAATGGCATTTTCCGAGTGTAATATTTATTAGGTTCAAATTCCATCTTGAATCAATTCTCTTAATGATCAATTTATTAGAGTTGAATAGTCAGAATGCATAAATTTGATCAAGTAAATAATTTCATACAATAAACTAACATAGAAGAGAGAATTAACATAGTAATTCATTTTTAATTTGATCATTAAGTCAATGCTCAGAATATAAATTGTTTGTGAAATTATTTACTCATGTTATTATTCCGAGTGGGTCGGACACCCAGTTAAGTAAATTATTTTCATGAGATGATTTACGAGTGTGTCGGACAATATTGAAAACTTAAAGTACAGACTTCCGTAACACTTAGAATGACTTGAAATCAAAACCATAGAGAGATAGAAGTTTATACATGGGTGTTCAATCTCCCCTTTTTGATGAAAGGCATTCCATACATAAGATAGAAGCTAAGAGTTCAAAGTGTTAAGTTTTCAATGCATTTTGATCGGAGCAAAAACATATCTCGATAAGCTGATCTTGTACGACTCGAGAATATGCTTGTTCAAAATTGCAAAGCGATAATAGAGTATTCATTAGAGCAGAAATACGATATATCATAGTAGAGATGACCTACAAAAATATAACTCGATTATGCTCGGAAAAAGAAATTGCATTCATTCTCGGAATGTTTTACACAAAGATACTAAAAAACACTTCAAAGAGAACTTAAAAGAGAACTTCCCTGAACCGAACATCTATCTTTCTATCTTTCTCTTCCCTATGCATTTCATCAAAAAAATAAATAGGGAGGAAGCATCATGAAAGTATAAATATGTTGGACCAAAAAACATAATTTGAAATTAAGAGGGAGGAGGAGTAGTGCGAGTAGAAGTAGAGAAGCAAGCACCACTTTTGTTTCTATACCCCTGAGTAGATGTAGCAGGGTGAGGAGGCAAGAGCAGAGGCGGATCGGGAAGTGGAATAACACATCTGCGGGACAAAGGTAGTTTATCCTCTAGTTCCTCTTCTTTTGAGCCCTCAGCCACTTCAACTGGAGGTTGTTGAGCCGATGAGGGGACCTTAGAGCGGCTCGCATCGCCGGACTCTTCTTAGGCGGACCGAGTGTGATATGAGGAGATCACCTCGGGTTCTTTTTCGACTTGACCCTCACTGGAGCTGCTCTAGTTTCTCTTTCTCCTTCTCTTCACTTCTCCCTCTTCTTCTTCTTCTTATGCTTGTTCTTCTTTATCTAACCGAGAATCGGAAGAACTTGAGGACTTTGAAGGTTAGACTTCTTTAGAGGGTTCTAAGTCCTTAGCGAGCCTTGGATCTTCTTTCCTGGAGGTGGCGAATCCGATCTTCCGGGCGCTTGATTACCTCCTTGAGCTCAGCAACTAAGGCTTGACTCTAGTCAATTCTGAGTCCGAGCCTTGCTCTGGACTCGAGTCGAATTGGCATGAATGCCTGGAAGGCTCCTAGATTTGACTACAACTTTTTGGCCGGAGTAACAAGCCGAGTAGCCACCTTCGAAGTAAGTCGAGAGAAGGGGTAGGCTAGGAGGATGAAGGTCCAGTAGTGAGAAGAGGAGTCTGAAAATCTTTTTGAGTTTGAGGAGGAAGAGGAGGAGGAGGAGCAAGTTTAGAAGTGTGAACCCGGACTCCAGCTTGTATTTCCTGGTAGCCTAGGACAATAATTTCACCTCTTTCTTTATAAACAACGAGGCTCCAAAAATTTGGATGGATCAGAAGGGAGATCCACCTCATATTAAGCAAAAATAGCTGAAAGAAGAGCTCCAAAAGGATAAGGAGGTATCTTCTGGTCGGAAGGAACGAAGCAATCTGTTTGTGAATGAAAGGGAAGAGGTCAACCTCATACCCTTCAAGGATATCGTAGAGAACCTTAAGACCTTTGCTGTTTGGGTTATCTTTGGATGGATAGTAGGAAAAGAAATTCCACATCAAGATGAAGCAAAGAAGTCTTACTTTAGAAGTCATCTAAGGCACAGAAAAATTCTTTCTAGACTTAGGAAATTCTTTGGCATACTTATCAAAGAAGTCATCAATGACTTCAATGAATGGAATAGGGTTGGAGTTGAGGAAAAGACACTTCACTTTGAAGAGATTGGGAAGGAGAGCAAGATTGATATGAATTACCTTGCCTTTAATGACAGAAGAGATGACATTATCTCTTGCTATCATGTGAGAATAGAACTTAGTGACGAGTTTTGGTAGATGTAGTCACGTAAACACAAGTACTTGAATGTACCTATTTTTTATGGTGGATTTGACCCAAGAAAAAGCGGTAGAGTAGAAGAATTTCTCGTCAATGAAAAAGTGTTGAGCCAAAGTGCTTGAGCCACGATGAGTTTTGGATCATCCGAGGTAGGGGCTTTACCCATAGTTGAATCCTTTTGGGGATTTTCGAGTCGATAGACTTACTTCTAGCCTTCTTTATGGCTGAACCTCCTTCCATGGATGAACCTCTCTTAGGCATAATTGAGAAAAAGAGTGAGAAAGATTAAGAGTAAGAGATTGAGGTGAGCAGATGAATGAGAGAGAGAGAGAGAGAGTTGAGTATTTGAGGAAGAGCAAAGTATGTGAGAGTGAGAGCAAGAAATAGCAAAGTATGCAAATGAAAATGAAGTGGTGCTATTTATAGAACACGAGCTTTCATGAAACAAAAGCCTTTCGACTTAGCCCTTAAAGCAACGGTTGGCGGACTGTTGAGTATTCCAGAGTGTATAACGACTAGCTTCAAAACTCTTCCTTCTAACGGCTAGTTTTCCAAACTGTTCATGTGCCGGAGAGACAAATTGATATTTGCGAAAATATTTATGAGATTCTGCATTGATTTAGAGATGATCCTAGAAATTTGATGTCCATTTTTTCTAATAATGTGAGTCCGACTTAGTGAGATATCCGAAGGACTCGGAACACACTCGGAAAACTAATAACTCGTAGCTCAACCCCATCTTGGTTGAATTGATCCATTTGTTATTCACCCGGAAAGCATATAACAATCGGAACAATAACGCATGCAATAAATCACGCAAATAACATGCCAAGTTCATTCCTAATAAAACAAAATTGATCTTCACACAAAGGTTTGGTGAAAATATCAACTAATTAAAATTTTATAGAAATAAACTCAAGTTCAATATCACCTTTCTCATAATGGTCTCACAAAAAATGATACCCGACCTCAATGTGTTTCATTTTGAGTGTTGAACTGGATTCTTGGTGATGCTGATGGCACTTTGATTGTCACATTTGATTGGGACAAATGTGAATGACAATCCTAGGCTTCAAGTGTTGCTGCATCTAAAGAATTTGAGCATAGCAAGCTCTAGCCGCTATGTACTCAGCCTTAGCAGTTCATAGAGCAACCGAGTTTTACTTCTTTGAATGCTAGGAGATGAGAGTTTGACCCGAAATTGGCATGCTCCTGATGTGCTCTTTCTATCAACTTTGTATCCAACATAGTCATCATCCGAGTATCCAGTAAGGGTCGGATCCGAGTCCTTTGAATACCAGAGACGAAGTGTCCGAGTCCCTACAAGATATCTACAAATTCTCTTCACCATAGTGAGATGTGATTCCTTACGATTAGCTTGAAATCTTGCAGAAAGGCAGACATTGACACATGATATTTGGCCTACTAGATGTGAGATAAAGTAGAGATCCAATCATACCTTTGTAGAGTTTCGATCTACTACTTTACCGTTCTCATCCGAGTTCGGCTTTATACTGCTACTCATTGGTGTTGCTGCATGTTTCACATCTTGTAGCTTGTATTTCTTCAATAACTCCTTGGAGTATTTTGATTGATGAACATAGATGCCATCCTTCTCTTGTTTAATTTGTAGTCAAAGGAAGAAATTGAGTTCTCATATCATGCTCATTTGGAACTCCTGTCTCATTAACTCAAAAACTCTTGGCATAGAGTTTCATTAGTAACTCCAAATATGATGTCATCAACATAAATCTAAATGATAAGAAAATCATTTCCCTTGGTTTTTGTATAAAGAGTTTTGTCAATAAGACCTCTTTTGAAGTAATTTTCAACCAAGAAACTGCTTAGTCTTTTATACCGGGCTCTAGGAGCTTGTTTCGGACCATACAAAGCCTTTTGCAATTTTAAAAACATGATTTGGAAATTGAGAGTTTTCAAATCTAAGGGGTTGCTCAACATAAACTTCTTCTTAAATATAACCATTGAGAAATGCACACTTAACATCCATTTGATAATGTTTAACGTTTATGCTAGATGCAAATGCTATGAGAATTTTGATTTTCTCAATCCTATCAACAGGTGCAAAGGTTTCCCCACAATCAATTCCCTCTTCTTGGTTATATCCTTGAGCAACTAATATGGCTTTATTTATGACTACCAACCTTTCCTCATCCAGTTTGTTCTTGAAAACCCATTTGATTCCTATTACTTGGGTGGTCAATAGGTCATTTAGTCGAGTCCGGACTTAGTTTCTTTCAAATTGAGTTAATTCTTCTTGTATGGCCTCTACCTATTCAGGTTCAAATAGGGCTTCTACTATATTTTTAAGTTCAATTAAATGAAATGAATGCTGAAAATGCACATAGATTTCGCAAAGAAGAACGAGTTCTTACCCCGCTGCTAATATCATAAAGAATATTCTCGGGTGGGTGACTAGATGCATATTTGAAAGCTCTACCTATCCTCTGGTTTACCAGGTTTGTTGGTCTATTCTTCAGTTGGTTGAACATCTTCGGTTTGTCCTTCGAGTAGTCTAAGCCGGCTCTTAAATTGGGTCATTCGAGTCGGGTCATTTTACGTTGCCTCGGTTCCTTTGTTTTGATACATTCCGAGCTCTACTTCAGCAATGTCATCTTCATCTTTGTTGAGCTTGAGATATGAGAAAGTGGATTCACTTGTCCTTCCAAGATCAATCTCATCGAAACAACGTGGATACTTTTTTCAGCTTTGTTAGTTCTCTCGTTAAAGATTCTATAAGCCTTACTATGAGATTAATAACCCAGAAATATAACTTCATCCGACCTTGCATCAAACTTAGTCAAATGTTCCTTACCATTATTATGCATATAACATTTACATCCGAATGGTTTGAAGTAGGAAATGTTAGGCTTCTTTCCCTTGTATACCTTATAGGTGTCTTCTTCAGAATGGGTTTGATGAGGCATTTGTGGAGAGTGTAATTTGTTGTGTTGATCTGCCTCAGCCCATACATAGTAAGGTAGATTATTTTCAATTATCATTGTCCTTCCTATTTCTTCAAGTGTTATGTTCTTTCTCTCCACTACTCCATTCTGTTTAGGGAGTTCTTGGTGCCGAGAAGTTATGGGAGATGCCATTCTTGTCACAAAAGTTTACAAATTATGAGTAATAGAACTCCCTTCCATGTTTAGTTCGAATTCTTTTGATCCGAGTCTCATACTCCACTTGAATATTCCCACGGATCTTAGTGAACTCTTTAAATGCATCATTCTTGTTCTTTAAAAAGCACACCCAGGTAAATCGTGAATAATCATTAACAATAACCATTACATATGATTTGCCCCTAAGCTTTTCATAGGAATTTCACCATACAAATCCATATGAATTAACTCAAGCACTTTAGATATAAATACTGTTTTGAGTGGCTTGAAAGAAGATCTTACTTGCTTTCCTTTTGTACATGCCTTACAGATTTTATCTTTCTTAAATGCATAGTAAGGTACTCCCTAACGAATCCCTAAGATGGAAGCTTCTTTAGATATGCATGCTGATATGGCCTAATCTATGATGCCATGTCCATGAATCATCATTAAGAGAGGCCTTAAATATGATAAATCCTAATTAGAATCTGAAAGAGGAATGATGTAAGTGTTACCCGACCTCGGACACTGAAAGCTTTGTTTCCTTAGTGACTGCATCGAAATGAATTAGTTGGTTTGAGTGAACCTTACCTCTTGACCTTTGTCACACTGAGAAATTCTCAAAAAGATTGTGATTGAGTCCACGACAAGATAGATTGGGCTAACTAAATTGTCTCCCGACCAATCCTTCCAATCCCAACTATCTTGCCTTTGCTATTGTCTCCAAATGTGACCTTTCCTCCTTTCATTTCTTTTAATTTCGAGAAGAGGTCTTGAGTCCCCGGACATATGGCGTGAGAATCCACTATCTAACTACCGAGTGACCCTTTCGTTTTTGAGTGACCCGCAAAATAGAAACAAACTAACCCTTTTCACTTCCTCTTACAAACCTAATAATTGTTTTTATTGTGGTCTTTTTATGAGAAAGAGCACTTTTGGGGAACCCATATTTAAATAATTTTGGATTTGGTCTAATTTTGAGTCTTCCTATTAGAGAGCTCGGTTTGTGTCTCTTTTCTCTGAAAAACTTTCCTTTTACAAACATATTAAAATGGCTTTTTCATGAAAACTGGTCCGGGCTTAACTAGTCACTTTTCTCTATGAATGAATGGGACCATGCTTAGCCTTTCCGAACTTAACAGTTCTAGAATCGGTTTTGAAAAGGTTGTTATAAGAGTTATCTTTCTCTCCAACGATTATAACCAAGACCTTCTTTTCGAAATTAGACACACTAAGAGCCAAGTAAAAGATCAAGGTTTTTCTGACCTTAAGTGAGTTTTAAAACCAACTATTGAGACTCATTGAGTTTCTGTTTCGGTTGTTCATTTTGTGTTCCGAGGCACTCGGACATAGTCTCATTATGTAGAGTACTCGGTCTCAAGAACTTTCGGATTTTATCTCAGCTTTTCTAATTCATTTTTCAAAGTGATGGTCTCAGTAGTAAGAGACTTTAGTTGTTCTTTGAATTTAAAAGAATCAAAATTAGACTTTTCTTCCAAAGTCAAGATGTATCTTACAAGATCAAGTTTGGAAAACTTGAGGAAATAGTTAATTACCTCCCGAGGATTCGTCTCCTCAGCATCCGAACCATCACCGTCTAACTCGGATCCAACTTCGAGCCCGATAGTGCCATTAGACACTTTGAGTCATCAGAATCATCATCACTCCAGGTAGCCACCATAGCCTTTTTCTTCTTTCTATCCTTCTTTCTCTTTGGATAATCTTTAACTATATGCTCCTTGCTGCCACACTCGAAAATAGCCGAGTTCTTAGTTAAAGGCAAATTGGATGAGGATAAATATTTACCTTTCTTGTCTTTCTTGTAGAACTCCTGCTTTGGCCTCTTTTACCACTTTTTGTATTTCATCATCTTCTTGAATCCTCGGGCAATGAATGCCATGAGATCCTCTTCAGAATTTGAGGAACCCATACTCTGTTGTTTGTCTTCCGAGGCCTTAACTTCAATATTCATTTTTGTGTCGACCTCAACTTCCTCTTCCTCTAGGTACAACTCATGAGTGAGTATTTCCCAATGAGCTTATCTGGCTTCAACTGAGAGAGATATTGAGCTTCCTCGATTGCTATCACCTTGGGAACCCATTTTCTTTTGGGTAGACTTCTTAGAATTTTTCCGACAATTCCAAGGGATTTGAGATTGTTGACAATCTCAGTGAAGCGAGATGTACATGTGAGTGATGTTCTTGTCGGGTTCCATCTTGAACAACTCATACTTGTGGAGGAACTAACTTGTCTTTTCTTGCTTCACTTGACTGGTTCCTTCATATGTGTTGATAAGTGTATCCCATACTTCTTGGCTGTGTCACGAGCGGACACTCTATTGTATTCTTCCGAGTTGATAGCATACATAAGAGTGTTCATAGCCTTGTAGTTCTTCTTGTACTTCTCATTCTCTTTAGTGGTGAACTCATACTTCACCTTAGGTACAACTCTCATTCCTTCCATCTTCATGGGAGTGAAGTTCCCACTCGGATGATGTTCCGGACCTCCTCATCACAGTCCTGGATGAAGGACTCCATCATCTTCTTCCGAGTGTGTAAAGTTTGGTCCTTTAAACTTAAGTGGCCAGGTGAAAGATCTTCCATCATCAAACTCTCCATTGTTCTAAGCCATCTAATCTTTAGACCTTTGTATTGTGAGATCCTCTTGAAAGGTTAGGCTCGATACCAATTGAAGGTTAGCTCTTGGAGAGGTTAAGTCACCCTAGAGGGGGTGAATACGGTGATGGAAGATTTAGAAAAGAATTCCGAGTCTAGATTGGACTCGGAAATAAGTAGAGCACAAAATATACATGGAAACCCTCCTGGGGCTGAAAACCACCGACGGTGCTAATCCAAGCACCAAGTCAAATCCACTATTTTGAATCCACAAAATACAAGGACTAACTCCTTACGGAATTGCTCCCTTAGAGAATTCACTTATAGGTTTTTCCTAGACTTAAAAATTTTCTTATATGATCTAGTACTTCTTAATTGAGGTAACCTTTACAAATAGAGAACCACTTAACCGAGTTAACCCTTACGGTTCGGTCGAGGGACTTAGCGAGAGAATTGAAAGTAGAATTGATTACAAGACTTTCTCTTTACAACTCAAGAAGTAGAAACTTGAGAACTAGAGTTGTAAGCCAGAAGATTGAGTAAGAGTAGAATAATTTTAGTTCCAAGCAATCTCCAAGTCTTTTAGAGAGACTTCTATTTATACACAGCAAGGCGAGTAATCGTTCGAGACTTGTTTCTAGACTTGTGAGCTTCAATAGCCGTTGTAACAGCTAGTGTAAGTCACTCAAAAAGGAGTCGTTATAATGTGAACATTGTCCGATGGTCCTTGGCTAAAAAAGTAGTCCATCCCACTCGTTATGACTGAAATAAGGGGTGAAACAACTATTAGGCTCAAAGTTGAAGTTTCTCGGATTTGGAAACAAACAATCCTGACACGGTGTCCGAGCCTTATCCGAAAATGTTGCCTTTACTGTCTGCTGGTGTTTAACGGCTATAAAGTAGTTGCTTTTTTGCTTTTTTCAAAATACTTTAATCAACCAACAAAAGCAAATCAAAGTGGTAGTCAAAATATAAAAATACTTTGGTCCAAGATTAGGCAAAGATAATAATTAAATCAAAATAATTAAGTGCTAAATGATCGTCGGCCTAAAAGAATGGAATTTCATGAGTCTAATATTTATTAGGATCAAATTTCATCTTGAATCAATTCTCTAAATGATCAAGTTATTAGAGTTGAATAGTCAGAATGCATAAACTTGATCAAGTAAATAATTTCATACAATAAACTGACTTAGAAGAGAGAATTAACGCAGTAATTCATTTTCAGTTAGATCATTAAGTCGGTGCTCGGAATATGAATTGTTTGTGAAATTATTTACTCATATCATTCTTCGAAGTTGTGTGTGAGTGGGTCGGAACCCAGTTAAGTGAATTCTTTTCATTAGATGATTTCGATTGGGTCAAACAATATGAAAACTTAGAATGACTTGAAATCAAAACCATAGAGAGATAAAAGGTTTATACCTAAGTCTTCACGTCTAATTGGATCGCTCTAAAAATTAATTAAAATAATTAAAGAATTAATTACACTAATGGACCATCTAATTGGAATGCCCCAAAACAAATAAATAAGCTGACCGTCTTATTGGACCGTCAAAATAAACAATTATAGAGACAAAACTAGGGGAAGTTGTTCGGCCCGCTAACCCACCATTGTTCGGATGGTGGCCGGCACTCGCCATAGTGCGGCCTGGTTGGGCCAGCTTGGCCCGTTGTTTAGGATCATGATAAATGTAATATTTCTTAAGTTGATACAAGTTTTTGTGCTAAAAGACCTCTTCACCATCCAAATCAGCCAATTTTACTCGCTCCTCCTAGCAGTATCTAACTAAGTACAAATCGGCCTTGCTAAGTTAGGCCTAAACTTTCCTCGAGGATCCTGGATTGGCTCCCTAATCTCCTTAAGGACTAAGTCTCTACCCTACAAATTTTGATGCTTCACTTTCTTGTTAAATGCCCTTGATATACGTGCCTGGTATATTTGGACATTATGTAAGGCGTTTAATTGTCTTTCATCCAGCAACACTAACTCTCCATAGCATACCTTAGCCCATTCACGCTTCGGGATCTAACTCTTAGTAATGATTCGTAATGAGGGGTGGCAATTTCTACTCGAAGGACTGCTTCCATGCCATACACTAGGGATTAAGGTGTTGTTCCCGTAGAGGTCCCGATGGAGGTCCGATAGTCCCATAAAATGAAGGACAACTTATCAAGCCAATCCTTATAGCTGAAAGCCATCTTCTCCACTCTTTTGCGAATATTTTTGTTAGTAGCCTTGACTTCTCCATTGGTCCGAGGGCGATAGAGAGAAGATTTGTGGTGCTTGATCTTGTATTTCTCCAGTAGAGTCCGCTACTTCTTTCTTGAAGTGACTACCATAGTCAATGATCAATTCGTGGGGTACCCCATATTGACAAATGATGTTGCGGGTAATGAATTTGGCCACCTGCTTTGACGTCAAACTTGTATAAAAGGCTGCTTCTACCCACTTGGTAAAGTAGTCAATTGCTACTAACACAAATTCATGACCACACATTCCTTTAGGGGTCACTTTTCCGAGTAATATCAATTCCCCAAACTGGGAATAGCCAAGGTGATACAAGTGTCGTGAGAAACGATGGCGGCTGTTGTTGTAAATTTGCATACACTCGACACTTATGGCATTTCTTAACGAATTCATGGCAATCCACTACCATGGTCAACCGAGTACTATCCAAGCCTCCGAATTTTCTCGAACCAACATCTTTCCATTCATATGGGGTCTACATTCCCCACCATGAATTTCATACATGATGCACTTTGCTTCATGTTGGTTAACATAAAGTAAGCTAATCCCTATGTTGGTTTTCTAGTACAACTGTCCTCGATTGATAAAAAGTAAGTCTGCTAGCATCGTGATGGCTCGTTGGGCTCTAGGCGTGGAGTCCAAAAGATATTCTTTCATATCTAGATACTAATAGATGTCATGGTACCAATTGCTTTTTAGTACTAGAATTTCTAGTGCATATACGTACGTTGGCCGACTCCGTTGCTCTATGTGAATGGGCATTGAATGAATGTCACTAGGGATATTGATCATGGATGCTAATTTAGCTAAAGCATTCATGAACTGGTTGTCATCCCTAGGAAGGTAGGTGTTTGAAATGCTCTCAAAATGTTGTGATAATTCAATCGGATGTGCCCGGTAGGATGCCAAGGCTTCACTCGCGTACCTTTCATTTTTGCGAAATCGATTAATGATCGGACTAGAGTCACCGAAAACCCCGATGCTCTAGTCTCGATCTCTATAGCAGCTTGAAGTCCTATTGTACATGCTTCATATTCCACAGCGTTGTTGGTGACCATAAAATCTAGCTTAAGCCGAAATGGGAGTATGTACTCCCTCCGGAGAGACTAGAAAGATCCCTATGCTAAAGCCCTTCGATAGAAAGCGCCGTCAAAGTACAATGTCCATATGTCAACCTCTACTTGTAAAATGTTTTCATCTCGAAAGTCAAGATGTTCGGGTTGCGATTCGGTTATAGGTAGATTGGCTAGGAATTCCGACACTACCCTTCCTTTAATCGCTTTTAAGGGACATACACGAGTTCAAATTCGGATAACATGACAGTCCATCTAGCTATCTTGCTACTGATGGTTGGTTGCTCAAGGATGTACTTGGTGGGATCCATCGGTGCTACCACATGTACCATGCGGGCTAACATGTACTTGTCCGAGCTTCTTGGTAGCCTAGACTAAGGCCAATTAAGTCTTCTCTAATGGTGTGTATCTAGTCTCATAATTTAAGAATTTCTTGCTTAGATAATATATCACGTACTCTTCCTTTCGAGTCTCGTTGAGCTAGCATGGCTCCCATAGTTGTCTCTATCGTGGGGAGTTACGAAAGTAAATGTTTCCCTAGTTGGGGTGGAACTAGCACTCGGAGGATTGGCTAGATATTCCTTAACCTTTTCTAATGCTTTTTGGCACTTGTCATCCCAAATAGGCTCGGAATCTTTCTTCAACTTCTTGAAAATGGGTTCATAAACCATAGTCAATTTTGATATGAAACGACTAATGTACTCGTAAACGTCCTAGGAATCCCCATATCTCCTTTTTTACTTTTGGTGGTGGCATTTCCTGAATAACTTTGATCTTGGATGGATCAATTTCGATTACTCCAAGACCGACAACATAGCCAAAGATATTGCCCGAGGTTCCCCCAAAGGCACACTTTTGATGATTAAGGCGCACGTTGTAATTTCTCAATCATTCGAAGAACTTTTTAAGGCTGGGTAAGTGCACTGCCCTATTCTTGGACTTAATGATCATGTCGTCCACGTAAACCTCAGCTTGTTTGTGGATCATGTCGTGCAATAGTGTTGTAGCTATCATCTAATATGTTGCACCGAGCATTCTTGAGCCTAAATGACATCATCACATAACAATATGTTCCCCATTGAGTGATGAAGATTGTCTTCTCCATGTCTTCTTCGACCATCTTTACCTAATTATACCCAACATAGCCATCCATAAATGAGAGCAGAGCATGTCTCGCTATGTTATCTACAAGCATGTCGATATGGTGCAATGGGAAATCATCCTTGGGACATGCCTTGTTTAAGTCTATGAAGTCTACGCATATCCGAACCCTGTTGTCCTTCTTCGGAACCGGTACTATGTTTAATACCTACCGAGGATAGTGAACTACTATGATGAACGTAACCTCTAATTGTTTCGATCTTCTTTTTTAATCTTTAGTTGCCATTCAGGTTTCATCCTTCGAGCTTCGCTTAGCTGGCTTGGCATCCTCGTAAAGTAGAATTCCATGTTTCGTTATACTCCAATCTATCCCCGGCATATCTTTATAAGACCATGCAAAGACATCTATAAACTCTGTAAGGAGCAAAGTAAATTGCTTCGCTCTTTTGGATCCGAGTGTTTTCCAAATTTTAACTTCTTGGGTTGGTCAATTGATCCTAGATTAATTGTTACTATTTCCTCTATTATTAGTGAGCGATTTTCATGATTTTCTATAGCTTTTATTAGTTCTTTAGGGATTTTTTATTCATCATTAGAGGCAAAACAATTGAAAATAGAAGAAGGCAAGGAGTAATCGGAAAGGTTCATCTTATTGAATGAAGAAATGAGTACATCGGACTAAAAACAGAAGATGTGGAATTGAAAACAACGGAACTAGAAGATGAACTAGAAGCAATAAGAACATAAATAAAAGCTCTAGTGCTAGACTCGGGAATGGAATGCTCTCCTAAGTTAAAAAACTCTTGGACCTCCTCGGCGTCCATCCAAGTAATATGCTTGGACCCTTCAACGTCGATGTCGGTGATGAATTTAGACGGATCAAACTGTGGGTGTGACATGGCTCGAGACAGCTTCGAGATCGAATTACCCTTTAGGTTCTTCTCCTATCCGAATAGCAGACAAAAGATGTTATTCCTAGCCAAGTTGGTCCAGTCCGGTGTGGACTGTCCTTTGAAGACTCGAGACTTTTACTTACTCGTTTCTAAGTTCCATCAAGGAATCATGTATAAGACTTCATCTCTTATAGGGTTTTGACTTCAAGACATTCCATGCATCTTAGAAACTTTTCTGAGTGATATAACATTTCTTCCGAGTGTTATAGAATCTAGTATGGGGTTTTTCGCCGACTCGATTGACTCAAAAGCATAATCCTATATGCTACTTCTCATTTAGTTCCGAGTCACCCAACACTCAAATATATCGCATGATTCAAACACTATCTTTTCCGCCCTCATTCTCAGGTCTAACTTCATGATTCAAGAATTACATTGTTCCAAGTCAGCATATTTAGTTTGAATTTTGTTTAGTCTAGATCAAGTCTGTTTACTCGATATTCTTTATCGACTTGATTGCCTTCTAGACTCGATTAAGATGGAATTTGAGTTTCATGGATATTAGACTCGGAAAATTCCTTTTCTTTTCCGACTCGGATAATTAGTCACTTAATTATTTTAATTATAATATTATCTGTGTCTAATCTTGGACCAAAGTATTTTATACTTTGAGAACCAAATTAATTTGCTTTTGTAGGTTATTCAAACGAGGCTATCCTAAATTTGAATTACAAAAGTAACCGAGCTTCAAAACATCAAATCACCAGCAGAAAAGACTTTTTCCACCTCCGACCTAGCCCTAGACATCTGTGTCACTCGTTGTCCTGTTTCCAAAACTGGAAATCTACAACACCAAGCTCAACGGTGGTTTCCACCTTATTTTTCAAGACACCACCAGTGGTTTTGGGACTTCTAAATGAGTCAAGAACCGTTGCTCAATGTTCATATCTTAACGGATATTTTCCGAGTGACTCGGAAAATCCTTTACAACGGTCACAAAGGACTCCCAGTCAGAAGATGGACACAATGGCTAAGCTGCTTGGTCATCTATAAATAGAAGCCAACTTCCAAGACTTGAAGATTGCCGAATCTATTGTTAATATACATACTTGATCAAAAGTCATTGTATTCATTCTCAATCTTCTACTTACAACTCCAATTTTGTATTTCATAATATTCCGAGTTGTAAGGTCTTGTACTCGGTTACAAACACTTTCTTTCTTACTCTCTAAGTAAGGTCCCTTGACCGAGCTGTAAGGGTTAACTCAGCTCGCTTGTCCCTAACTCGTAAGGGTGATCTCAATTAGGAAGTACTAGATCGGATAAGGAAATTTCTAAGTCTAGGAAAAACTTATAAAGAGTTGTCTAAGAGAGCAACTCAGGTCAAGTCAGTCTATCGTATTTTGTGGACTCAAAATAATGGATTTGACTTCGTGCTTGGATTAGCACGGTCCGTGGTTTTCTGCCCCGGGAGGGTTTCCACGTACTTTTTGAGTTATTAATTTTCCGAGTGCATTTTAGACTCGGACAGATTTAAAGTTTTTGTTTAATCTGTTTCTTCACTCTTCACCGATTTCCGAGTTAGTGCTTTTCCGAGCTCATCTCCGACTCTCGCTCACATCGGATTCATATCTATTTTAAATTTGAAGCAAATTTCATCATCACCCTATTCACCCTTCCTCTAGGGTGACTTAGCCTCTCCCTCAGTAAACCTTCATCCTTCTTCAAGGAGGTAGGGTGCCTCCTTTTCCAATATATAGCAGCCATCGAAAATGTCCAAGCTGGGTACCAGAATACCCTTCTCTTTGAGGTAGTAAGGTTCAGGAAACCTCGTAGTAGGGAAATCATCCCCTTCTTTCAGAAATTACCTATTTAGAGTACTAGTAAAAGGCTTGATGGAGCAAATTGTGTGAGGTACGAGTCCTCCTAGTCTGTACTTCCCACTTGGCTTGGGCTATTTCCTTAGCAGTAGGTCGATAGCCTAGCCAAAATTTATATTTGTTAGTGGGTTCGAGGTATGGATACATAGGGTGGTATGCCCTTCTACTTGCAGCTAGGCCTAGAAAATACCCTTTTTCCTAAGCATCGAAGGCTAGGGTTTCCATAAGGATTGAAGTTAAGAGGTGCTTCATCCTTATCTAAGGTAGTGACAGACTCAATTTTGTAAAGCTCGTCGTCATCAATGTCCGTAGACACCTAAAATGCATCGTCCCTTCTCTCCTTTAAGTCTCGTATTTTATATGGTAGCCCGATGATGAAGTCATGAATCCTGTTTAAGGACTTAGATCATGGACTGAATTTGATTAGTACGAAGGAAACTAGTAAACCACAAAGAACCCCTACACCAAATAAATAGCCTTTTGCCTTGGATCGGTCCAAAAATCCCTTTTTCTTTCGGAAGGTCCAAGCCCGGGGCAAGCCTCCAAAGACAACGGGGTCTAGTGCCACGTACCGAACAATTCCAAGCTCAAAATTCTACATTTCACTTTGAAGATTCGGACACTTCTCAATGCATTTCGAGTTGCATTAAATGAATCGGGTATAACCATCTCATACTTATAGAGTTTTGATTCCAAGGCATTCTCTCGTATCTCGAAACTTCTTTGAGTAAAATGGTATCTTCTCTAAGTGGTACAGCTTTTACTTCTTATATTTCTTGCTTATCTATAAGTGACTCGAAAACCGATTCTTTGTTCCGAGTCCAAGCATCACTCAGATTTATCGCAGATTGAATGGACTAGTGTTTCACCTTCTCTCACTCGGAATCGACTTCGGTTATAAGTTCTATTTTGTTATAGTCGGTATTTCTAGTCTGTTTCATGCTTAGTCTATATCAAGTTACTTCACTCGATATTCTTTACTCGAACTTGATTCTTCGCTTAGACTAAGTCGGATGGAATTCCGAGTATCATGGATATTGGACTCGGAAAATTCCATTTCGTTTCGACTCGGATAATCGGTTGTTTAATTATCTTAATAATTTTATTATCTCGTGTCTAATCTTGGACCAAAGTATTTTATACTTTGAGAACCAAAATTGATTTACTTTTGTAGGTTATTCAAACGAGGATACACCTTTTTCAAACCACAAAAGTAACCGGCTTCGAACGTCAAATCACCAGCAGACATGGCTTTTCACCTTCTCTCGCTCTAGTCCCGTAAGATTGTGTCGGAGCTGTCTATTTCCAAATCTGGAAAACTGGAACGCCAAGCTTAACGGTGGTTTCCACCTTACCTTTCAAGACACCGCCGAGTGGTTTTGGGACTTCCAAGAGAGTTAAACCGTTGTCCAACGTTCACATTACAACGGATACTTTCGAGTGACTCGAAGCTTCGTCAATGGTCACAAAGGACTCTTAGTCGGCGAGATGAAGATAACGGCTACTCTGCCTGGTCATCTATAAATAGAAGCCACTTCACAAGACTTGAAGATTGGCCGAATTTATTGTTAATATACATACTTAAGCAAAGTCATTGTATTTACTCTCAATCTTCTACTTACAACTCCTACTCTATAATTCATTACTTTCGAGTTGTAAGGTCTTGTACCCAATTACAAACACTTTCTTACTTTCTCTCGTAAGGTCCCTTGACTAAGCTATAAGGGTAAACTCAGCTTAGTTGGCCCTAGCTGTAAGGGTTATCTCAGCTAGGAAGTACTAGATCGAGATAAGGGAATTTCGAGTCTAGGAAAACTTGTATAGAGTTGTCTAAGCGAGCAACTCGGGTTCGGTCGGTTCACGGTATTTTGTGGACTCAAAATAGTGGATTTGACTTCGTGCTTGGACTAGCACGGTCCGTGGTTTTCTACCCCGGGAGGGTTTCCACGTAATCTCTAAGTGTTATCATTCCGAGTTCATTCTAGACTCGGACAGCTTTACTGACTCTTGCTTAATTTGCTTATCCATTCGTGATAGCATTTTTGAGTCCAAACTTTTCCGACCTCGCTGATAGACTCGGAATCTGTCTCTGTCTTGTTTTTGACAAAAGAGCTAAAGTTTCCAAGAAAAACTTCAATCACCCTATTCACCCCCTCTAGGGTGACTCGGACTCTCCCTGAGCAAACCTTCACACTTTTGTCCAATTAGACATGGAGTGAAGACCTTAAGATGACATTAGGCTTTGCATTTCATGATCACAAGTATCAAAGTGTTGCATTTAATCTCCAAGATAGTCCGCTTGAGGATAGGAGCTTCATCCCTTAAAACGACGTCGTTCGGCCGACACCCTCTACCTGGATTTCTTAAGTGAAACATTGTGCTTTGGCCAGGAGACTCCCTTTGCAACACGTAAGGGCACAAAACCCTAGGTATCCCCGGGTGGCCGGCTCCTTAACCGGGATTCTATCCAGTCTCATCCTTTTATTTTGGCCCGGGTTTTTGTTGCCATTTTTACTCAGCTTTGGATGGCTAACGAGGGCAAACCCTAGGTCATTGGTGACCTACACCTCTCCCTATAAATAGAGAACCTTGGCTCTTATTTCTACACGACTTATTTCCTTAGCTACGATGCGGAACTAAGCCCGGAATAGCTTCCCTAAGCGTTACTCGCTAAAAAGTAACCTCAAACATTCCTTTTACTAAACATCATCGCTGAATTCTTACTAAGAGCTAGCAAATATTCAGTTATTCCGATCTCTTGGCATTAATTCAGCTGATCTTTCCTATTCTCTACCAACTTACCTTTATAAAACTCAAACAAAATCCCATATCCCCGATTCACCACCATCGCATCATCAAATCCGAGTGCGGAGATCCGGATCAATACATGGGACAACCTGAAGGCATCGATTCGGCCTTCAAATGGTTATTTATTTTATTCCTTTTATCACTTTCCATATTGTGGAGAAGAATTGTATCATTTTCATTTCCTCCCCGCCCGATGTAATCTTTAAAGTTTCTCGCCTTCTTTTCTTTCTCACTTTTCTTTGCTTTTACTTTTATTTTCTTTACGAGTTTTCATTTTATTCGCTTTTTATTGCTTTCATTCATGTTTTGGTTGCTTTAATTTCGTTTAGCATGTTGTGTGCTTGTGTTTAGTATGTTATTTTAATTCACTACTCAAACTAGTAATAGCCTTCTTCGTACGGCCGGAACGGGAGGGTTTTCCCTATGTTTCGTACCCTTGCCCCGAATCCAATTCTCGGTTCTAGATCGATGGAGTTACTTTTAGCCTCTTTCAGTTTTTTTCATACTAAAATTGAAAGAGCATTTACTTTGTTTTTGTTAGTTTTTCTTTCCGAAAAACCGACTAGCGACTCCTCTTTTTGCTTTATTTCTATTCAAATTGCATCTCGGTTTTTTTCGATCGTAGGTACAAAATTTAGGGCTTTTAAACCCGCCTGTCAAACCTGCCTGTCACGCCAAAGGATGAGGCTGATTTGTTCAGCCATGGCCCATGGTCGGTGCCCCTAACTCGCCAGTGCTGGCTTTAGCTAGCACCGAGTGGCCGATGGCCATGGCTTAGGTCCAAACCGGTGTTTTCACACCTATTTGGCCCTAAAGCTTCACGGTTTGTTCGGTTAAGAAATAATATCCCGATAATTCTGAAAATAATTTCTAAAATAAAATAATTAATAAACCACCAATCAATTTAATCTAATTCATCTTTAACTTGACTTAATAAAATTCGAACTCTAAATTAGATATCAATCCCCACTTTCAAAAACCATCTTCAAAAATCCTAAATCATCCTTTAAAACTTTCTAAAACCCTAATGCCCAAGCAATTCATGGGGAAGCACATTCCGGCCTATCCCGGTTCGGGGTGGGAGGCCGTGGTTCCTACAGAGTGGCGACTCTACTGGGGACTAATCACTTATTAAGAGGGCGAAACTTGAAAATTAGTGTAGTGTGTAATGTATTTGCATTAGGCATCCCGCATTTAAGCAACCCTTTGAATCTAGTTTATTTCGTTGTTGAACCGTAGGACAAATTTATTTTACCCCTTGCTAAGAGTTCTGGTGCGAGGTTCCTACTTGCGTCCTAGGCGGGCCCAATTAGGCTTAATTACCAATGGATGAGGTACCTCTTCCCTCATAGTACGCGCTCTTGGTTTACCGAGAGGCACCGAGGATTCTAGAATTTTTCTAGTCGTACCTCACTTGGAAGACCAAATCCTTGGGCTATAAGTCACCATGTATCCTACCTAGTCTAAACCTCTTTTACCATAGATCCCTTTGACTATTAGGTGGTCCCTCGACTGCATTTGCATGCTTGAATGAGTGTGTTTGTTTTAGATTTAATCTTTTGCTTGTAAGCCTTTAGGAATAGGTGAGGTGTGTTGATTAGCCCGTGCACGGGTGCAAATAAAATACCTTAAAATTTCTTAGGGTCGGTCCATTACGTTTATTTAACCAAAAGTCAAACTACCTTTTCCTTTTAGATCGGTCCATTACTTGCATTTCGAGTCCTCCTAAAACTTTCTTTAAGCGGTCTAGGTAGTCACTGCCGGTTGGTCCGGAACGAGTCCTACCAAGGTCTCCTCTATCTCTTGGTTAGCTAGTCCATCTCTTTGACCCTTTTTTTTTTTTTTTCATTTTGAGTTCCCATTTGGAATTTTCATATTTCATTTAGCTAAAATAAAGTCATCTCAAATTAGGAGAGTATATTTTTCTTTTTCATTTAGCCAAAATAAATTCATCTCAAATTAGGTAAGTCCGTTTTACATTTTTCATTTAGCAAAAACAAATTCATCTCAAATTAGGTGAATCCGTTTTGCATTTACATTTCACTAAGCCAAAATAATTCATCTCAAATTAGGTGAGTTAGTTTTGCATTTTCATAGAGCATTTTAGCCGAAGCAAATTCATTCTAAATTTATGAAAATGCATTATCATATTTCATCTAGCCAAGATAATAGCATCTTCTATTAAGGATCAATCATTCATGCATTATGCATTAGCTAAATCATAAAATCATCCCTAACTAAGTCATAAGTCAGCACATACACTTTCTTTTGTGTTGCATTCTTTATGTGCATCTAAATAAAACCATTCATAGTCTCTTCGGGTCTTGTGCTTAAGTCCCTTCCTCCTAAAATTAGTATTCTTTCACATGGTCCTAAGCCTCATCCTTTGGTCTGCAGAATAGAGAAATCGACCATGATTGAGTATTGTTAGAATCCAACCTCTAAAAGGTTAGAACGCCTCAATAAGGAGTCCGACACATCTTCTTCCCGCTCCGCATTACGTTCTACACCGAGGTTTACACCGGTGCGACACCACACCGATTCATCCTATTTCTCGCCATAAGACAAGTACCTAGAAAGAATTCCCTTCCAATGGATTTAACCCTAGAATACTCTCCTATTCTCCCTTTTCTTAATGAGAACTCAGCCAGGGTGGAAGCTAGGATAGATGCTCAAGACGAGAAGATAGCGTCCATATCAAGTGACCTTAAGGCTATCCCGAAAGCTATTGAGGACGAGTAAGAGAGATGAGGAGGCGGAACAATTAAGAAGGGAAGGGAGAATAGGTCCTTCACCTTCACCTAGTTTATCTCCTCCAAACAATCCCAAACAGGAATCCTCTAAGCATGAACCCAAACCTCATCCCGATCCGCATGTAGATCGGATAGAACAAATGTTAAGAGAGTCATCCATGTTCAGTAATCATTACTTTGATCACAAGGGATTCACTTCAATCCCTCAAGGGAAGCTACCCCTAAGTTTACCATGCCTCGATATCAAGTTTAGAGGTTCTATGAATCCCCATCATCATATTCGTAAATTCTTAGGAGCAATGACTCTTAAGAACATTCCGAAAGACACTTATCATATCAGCTTCCCATAGGCTTTCGATACTAATGTAATAAAGCGGTATAATGGAATTTAGCTACACAAGGTCATGAACTGGACTGATATGTACAAGGAGTTTCTACATCAATGTTCCTATAAACATGATTTACTAGTTACTCTTAGAGGCTTGGAGTTGATTAAGCGAGGAGAAAAAGAAAGCTTCACAAACTTCCTTATCGGATGGAGAGCAAAGGCTGCCCACATGGTAAACCGACCTTTCGAGAAAGACCTAGTTAGGATCATCGTGATGAACCTTCAGCTCGCCTACAATCAGCATCTCAAATTCTTACCAATGATGAACTTCTCAACCCTTAGAGATACTGGCATGCTAATAGAAGAAGAGTTGTCCACCACAACCACAAAAGTTGTGACAGGGTATTGAGGTAATTATCAATCCAAAGATAAGAAAACTTCAAATACATGACAGATCGGTAGGGGTGCGGATGTTAATGCTCTCAACAGTATACCGACTACACTCCTATTGATACCACCTATACTCCTATTGATACCACCTATACTCAAGCCCTTGACCGTCTATTGGCTATGGGAAAGATGGAATTGCCATCCATTAGAGCAAAATCGAAACCTCAAAACAGTTCAAAACTCGGGATGCGTAAATATTTTGCAAATATCATCGTGCACAAGGACACGACACCGAGCAATGTTGGACATTGAAGAACAAACTGGAGAGTATGTTCCGTGATGGTCAACTCCCTCTAGCTAAGGCTGCCTAAAAACCAAGTAATAACAAAAATCCTTTTAGCAAGCACCTTAGCTATTTTTAGTGAACCCACTATAGGTCAATGGGACTCGTCCGCCTTCATTCAGGACATTGGTGAGTCCAAACCACTTCTTTGCTTACCTCCTTTATTTCCAAAAGTCCATGGGTTATGAGTAAGTGATGAAGAAGATGTCTACGAAACAAAAACAACAGCGGCGACAACAACGACGACTTCTGGGGTACACCACCGTTAGAAGAAAAAGACTTTTGGGGAGAACCTCAAGGTTTAGAAATCCAATTTCTTACTAGATCCGGACGAAATAATGCACCCTTGGGTCCACAACAAACTCAGGAAGCCCTAAAAGAACCCGAAACTGCAATAGAAGAAGACCCAATCCTTGGATAGCTTCAAAAGTTAAAAGTTGATATTTCAATTTGGCAACTTATATCTAGCTCCCAAAAACATAGGCAAGCTTTGATTGATGCACTTAGCAAGATTGAGGTCTCTCCTGAAACCACGCGTAAGGAAGTAGTAGGATTGGTTAATATTAGGGATGGATCAATTACTTTTGATCAAAAGGGTCTCTTTGAATAAGGCGTTATACAAAGCAATGCCCATTCAACCTACTCCTAGGACGCCCTTGGTTACATGATCATCAAGCAGTGCCCTTTACACCGCATCAAAAAGTTAAGATGATCATCAAAGGTAAAGTTGAAACTATCAATGGGGATAATGTTTGTGCTACTATCACCTCCAAAGAATCTGTGGTTGAGATCGAGCACGATGTCGATGGTGAAGAATTATATGGATTTGAGGCAATGATGAAGCACCTCTTAAGTTCAATCCTTACGACAATCATACCATCCATTCGATGCTTAAAAAGACGGTGTACTTTTCAGGTCTTATCTTTCCACCCCTTGAACCCACTAATAACTACAAATTCGAGCTAGGCTATCAAACTACTACTAAGTAGCCCAAGCCATGTGGGAAATTCGGACTAAAAGGACTGCCCTTACATAGTCTACTTTATTAAGCCCTTTCTCTATATTCTAAATAGACAATTCTTAAGAGAAGGGGACGACTTTCCCTACTCGTGGTATTCCCGAGCCCTACTACCTCAAAGAGAAGGGCATTCTAGTACCTAGCTTGTTGATTTTTAATGATTATTATATATTAGAAAAGGAAGCACCCTATGAAGGTTTACGCTAGGAGTTAGAACACCTAGAGGGGGAATAGGGTGATGAGGGAATTTAAACACTAAAAGAAGAATTAAGTCAAAAATTGACTTTGAAGCAATCCGAGTCTAAATTGGACTCGGAAAAGTGGTAACTCGAAGTTACATGGAAACCCTCCCGGGCGGAAAACTACGGCCATTGCTAATCCAAGCACCAAGTCAAATCCACTATTTTGAATCCACAAAATACTGTGGACAGACTCAACCAGAATTGCTCCCTTAGACAATTCCTTACAAGGTTTTCCTAGACTCGAAATTCCCTTATCCGATCTATTACTTTCGAACTAAGTGCATAATTATCTCGAGTCTCGGGAATGTGGAATTTTCTGAGTCTAATATTCATTATACTCAAATTCCATATGAGTCAGTCTAGAAATAAATCAAGTCAGATAAAGACTATTAGAGTAGTAATACTTGATCTAGACTAACAAAGTTCAAACGAAACATGCTGACTGAGAAAGATGAATTACCATTGTAATTTACTTAGAACTTAAAATATGTAGTCGACCTGAGTTTAAGAGTGTTAGAGTGATTGTTTGAACATGCAATATGTGTGAGTGTTGTCTAAGTAACTCGGAACTACGAGATGTGAAAAGATGAGCAATAGTATGCTTTCCGAGTTAGTTAGAATCAAATGAAAACAAATGCAATAGTTTCGGAACACTCGGAAAAGATTCTATACCACTCACAAAAGTTTCCATATCATATAGAATGACTTGTAATCAAAACTTATAGGAGATGGAGTTTATACCTGATTCCTTGATAGTCACTCGGAATGTTACTCATGCAAAGTCGAGTCTTCAATCTCCCCTTTTTGATGAAAGGCATTATTTACTTAGATAGAAACTTTCTTAGTGATAAAAACCCTAAGTTTTCATTCTTTCTCAACAAACATGTCGAGCAAATAGAATTTAGATTACATCGAGCTAAAAGTTGAAATATCGCATAGAAATGAAGTAAAGAAAACTTAGAGTATTGCGTATATCGAGCAAACTGAAAAATGTAACCGAGTTGATAGATTAAAGCAAGAGAGAATAGTATGTAATCGAGTTAATATATAGGGGCAAGATGAACTCGGAAAAATAACTTAAAACTCAAAAATAATATTCACACAGAAGGATATATACACAAAAGAGGTAAGAGAAAAATCTCCCCTAAACAAGACAACACAAATTTTCCAACTCTTCTCCCCTTGCCTTTCAGCAAAAACAAAAACAAAAAAACAAACAGAGGAAGAAAGTATCAACAAGATACGGATGTGTATGTCTACATAAAAATTAAAAGGAAAAAAAACAGAAAAAAAAATTTCTAAGATGGAGGGGAGGGAGCAGCTCGAGCCGAGTTTGAGGACCGAGTAGTGCGCCTACGCCGATAAGAGCGTGAGGATGTTAAAGATAGAGGCGGTGGCAGCACTAGAATATCCGGGATGGGCTCAGCCTTGAATGATCGACCCGGAACCGGGTCGTCCGGAGGTTCATCCTCTTAGAACTTGATCGAGGGAGGTGCTGGCTCGGGTTGGACGGTTGCTGATCGACCTTTGTCAACAGTGGTCTTCGACCCACTCGGACTCACTGTCCGAGCTTATCGGTTCCGGTTGTAGGACAGGAGCACCTTGTCCCTCCGCCGCTTCTGCTCCTTCGGCTTTTTCCTTTTGTGGTTCTTCCTTCTCCCTTTCCTCGTTCTCCTTAGATGGAGCTGCCTCAGCCGCAAGCTCCTCTTCTTTTCTTCTTCTTCCTCTCCTCCGGAAGAGGATTTGGCTAGGCTCGAGGATTCCTCGAAGTGTCCGAGTTGGCCGGATCCTGAGCGACCTTGGAGCGCCGTTCTTGGAGGAGCTCTATCATCTCCTTTTGCTCTTTGACAAGTGCTTTCATCTCAAGAAGCACATCTTGCTACTCTTGGATTGGGGATTAAGCGAGTCTTTTGGTTGATGGTCACAGATTGGAGAATAGTCTTGAATGACCGGAGGGTGTCCTTGAGTTCTGGGACACCGAGGAAATCTTCTCCATTAGTGCAAGTGGACTAGGCGAAGAAATAACTTGAGAGGCACCTGAAGTGGACGCACCACCAGGTGGAGGAGGTAGAGAAAGAGGAGGTTGGGTCCGAGTCTAAGGCGGAGATGGTGGCCTCGGCTTTGAGCTATGGACCTAGACACTGTTTGGGTCTCCTGGTATCCATACCAACGAGTTCTTTCTTGCCAACAACAATGGCAGCCTCGAAACTACGTTAGGATCCGAGAGAAGAGGAACTTTGAATTGTTTAAAGATGAATGTGAGAAGAGCCCCGAAAGGAAGTGGGGTTGACTTCTTAGTTCGAGTCCGAGCTGGCATAGCCGCCATCCGCTCGATTATGGCTGGAAAGAGGTCTACTTTATAGCCCTCGAGAATATCATATAGAGCTTTGAGATGCTTGGAGTTAGGGTTCTCCTTGCTAGAATGCTGAGAGAAGAAGGTTCTCATCGCAGAAAACACAGAGTCGGGCTTTTGACTTTAGTTGAGTCATAGAGAAGTTTTTGCGTGACTCAGGAAATTCTTTGGCATACCTCTCAAAGAATTCATCAGCAACCTCATTGAAAGGTATGGGGTTACTGTTGAGGAAAAAGAAGAAACTTTGAAGAGACGATGAAGAAGAGAGACGTTGACTCGGACAACAACGTTTTGAACTCGAAGGTGAGTATACCTTCGAGCTGGATAGGTTGGAGTAAAACTCGAAATGAGTTCTTGGTACATTAACTCACCGAAGTAGAGGAAATTATAAATCCCCATTGTTTTGATGTGATTCAACCACGAAAACTTTGTGGTTGGGAAGAATTTGTCATCCAACGTTAGGTGTTGGGTGATAAGGATTTTAGAGGAGTTGGAAGGACCCTCTTGGCTTTTAGTACGAGGTTTCTTGGTTGCGGAACCAAGAAAGTCAGAGTGGGAGCCTCTTTTCGGCATGTTTAGATGAGAAAAGAGAGAGGATGAACTTTGAGGGAAGAGAGAGATAGCTTGAAAGGATAGAGTAAGTAGAGAGTAGAGAATGAAAGAAAATGAAATAGGAGAAAGAGAGTTCACAACAATCGGTGCTTACTTGAGACTTCTTTCACTTAGCTTGAGAGTCGGTTTGTTCCTTGAAAGCAGTGAGCTTGCTCGAGATGTGAGAGAGAGAGAGAGAGAGAGAGAGAGAGAGAGAGAGAGTATGTAGCAAGTAAAGTATCGGAATGAAGGAAAAAGGATGCTATTTATAGAGGAAGATTTTTCCTTTAGTGTTCGTTCCGACCCAACTCTTTAATGGTCGCCTCGGACCGGTGTGACTATTATGCTCTCCAACGGTTAGAATTCCAGAGCTTGTCTCTCAACGGGTAGTTCTCCGATTGTTATGCACGAGAGATAGAGAAAAAAGAGAGATTTTAAGAGAAATTTCTGAAGTTCTCCACTGAGCTAGAGATGATTTCGAAGTTTGATGTCCATTTTTCTCAAAATCTGAGTCCGACTCGTAACGTTTCGAGTGACTAAGAAATAGCAAGCGGACAATAACTCATAGCTCAGTATCACCGGCTTAACCGAACTAATTTATGAAAGCAACGTAATGAATCATTTAGCACATAATCATGTAATGTAATTTTACTCGAGAAAACACATAATTACGCATTAGTCATACCAAGTTCATTCTTAATGAAACAAAACCGATCCTTACTAAGTGGCTTAGAAAAGATATCAGCTAACCGAAGTTTAGTAGGAATGAATTCAAGTTCAATATCACCTTTCTCATAATGGTCTCTTAGAAAATGATACCTGACCTCAATGTGCTTTGTCTTTGAGTGCTTGAACTGGATTCTTGGTGATGCTCGATTGCACTTTGATTGTCACACTTGATTGGAATTTATTTGAATTAAAGTCCAAGATCTTTCAAGTGTTTCTTGATCCATAAAATCCGAGCACGACATGCTCCAACTGCAATATAAGTGATTGACCCGAAACTAGCATGATCCTGAAGTGCTTTTTCTATCAACTTTGTACCCGAGCATAGTCGGCATCCGAGTAGCCAGTGAGAGTCGGTTCCGAGTCTCTTGAGGACCATAAACCTAGATTCCGAGTCCCCGTAAGATATGTGAATATTCTCTTCACCTGCAGGTGAGATGTGATTCTTTTGGATTAGCTTGAAATCTTGCACACGGACATACACTAAACATTATGTCCGGTCTACTCGGAAGTAAGATATAGCAGAGATCCAATCATACATCGATAAAGTTTCTCATCTACTACTTTACATTTTTCGTCCGAGTCCAGTTTTATCTTCGTCGCTCATAGGGGTTGCTTGCATGTTTTGCATCTTGAAGTTTGTACTTCTTTAGCATCTCCTTGGTATACTTTTATTGATTGACGTAGATGTCATCTTTGTCTTGCATGATTTGTAGACCGAGGAAGAAATTAAGTTCTCCCATCATGCTCATTTGAAATTCCTGTCTCATGAACTTAGAAAATTCTCGACAAAGAACTTCATTTGTAGCTCCAAAGATTATATCATCCACATAGATCCGAGCAATAAGAAAATCTTTCCCCTGGTTTTTATAAAAAGAGTCTTATCAATCTGACCTCTTATAAAATCATTTTCAACCAAGAAATCGCTCGAGTCTTTCATACCAAGCTCCGGGAGCTTGTTTCATACTATAAAGAGCTTTTGCAACTTGAAAACATGATTTGAAAATTTTAAGTTCTCAAATCTAGGGGGTTGTTCAACATAGACTTCCTCTTCAATGAAACCATTAAGGAAAGCACATTTAACATACATTTAATACAATATGATATTCATGCTAGATGCAAATGCCAATAGGATTCTAATAGCTTCAATTCGACAACAGGTGCAAAGGTTTCCCCACAATTAATTCCTTCTTCTTGATTGTAACCTTGAGCCACAAGTGTAGCCTTATTTCGACTACCATCCCACCTTCATCCAATTTGTTCTTGAAAACCCATTTGGTTCCTATAATTGGGTGGTTAGAGGGTCGTTTGGTCGAGTCCGGACTTGGTTTCTTTTAAATTGATTGAGTTCCTCTTGCATGGCAATTACCCATTCAGGTTCATTTAGGGCCTCTAGTGCATTTCTGGTTTCGAGTTAATGAAATGAATGCACATAGGTTTTGTAGAGAGGAACGAGTTCTTACCCCACTGTTGATATTAGATAAGATGTTTTCAAGTGGGTGGCTTGAAGCATATTTGAATGCTCTACCTGTTCCCTGGTTTACCAGATTTGTAGGTTGAATTTGTTGATCTTCGAAGTCTATTCCGATTGAGTTTGTTCATCCGATTGACCCTCAACATTCCGAGCTGGCTCTTGAATCATTTCATTATGAGTCGGGTTATTCGAGTCACTTCGTTCCGAGTGACTTTGCTTTGACTCTTTCTAAGCTTATCTTCACTAAGATCATCATCTCTGCTGAGCTTCGGATCCGAGAATGTTGACTCACTTGGTTTTCCCTGTTCAATCTCATCAAAAACAACGTGGATGCTTTCTTCCACTTTGTTAGTTCTTTTATTGAAAATGCGATATGCTTTACTATGAGATGAATAACCAAGAAAAATACCTTCGTCCGACCGAGCATCAAACTTGGTAAGGTGATCGTTATCATTGTTATGAACAAAACAGTTACCTCCAAAGGGTTTAAAGTATGAAATGTTGGGTTTCTTCCCTTTGTAGAGCTCGTATGGAGTTTTCTTCAAGATGGATCCGATGAGGCATCCGTTCAATGTGTAGTTTGTTGTGTTGGCTGCCTCGACCCAAAAATAATAGGGTAGATCTGTTCAATCATCATTGTCCTTATGGATCCAATTAAGTATATACTTGAGCAACCAACCATCAGCAACTAGATAACAAGATGAACTGTTATGCTATTAGAATTTAAACTCAAGTATGTCCCTCAAAAGCGATCAAAGCAAGGGTAGTTTCGAACTCCTAGCTCATCCACCTATAACTATATCGTAACCCAAATACCTCGAATTTTTGGACGAAAATATCTTATAAGTAGAGGTGGACATTTGGACAATGTACTTCGACACCACTTCCAACCTCGAAGGGATTTGGAGTAGGGATTCTTATAGTCTCACTAGAGGGAGCACATACTCCCATTTCAGTCAAATTGGATTTCGACGTCACCAACAACAACACGAGTATGAAGCGTGCATCACAGGACTTGAAGCTACTGTAGAGATCAGGGTCAAGAATATCGGGGTTTTTAGTGACTCCAATCCGATCACCAATCGATTTCGCAAAAATGGAAGGAACGTAGTGAAGCCTTGGCACTGTACCAAGCACATCAAATTGAGCTATCAAAACATTTTGAAAGTATCTATTTCACCTACCTTCCTAGGGATGAACCAGTTCATGGATGATTTTGCCTATAGACACCTATAAAGTGTCATCCATTTCTTATTTATTTATTTGTTGGCCCGATGATGAAATCTCGAGTCCCGTTAAAGGATTTGGATCACAAACGGCATCCGATTAGCATGACGGAAGCTAGTAAACCACAAAGAATCCCATAACACCACAAAAAGTAGCCTTCTTTACTTTGGGTCTGCCCACAAATTCATTTTCTTTCGGTCGGGCTCGCAACCGGGAGACCCAAACTCGCACAAAAATAAAACCTACCAAAGATAGAAACCTACCAAAAATGGAAACTTACCAAAAATGAAAACTTTACATTTTTGGAAAGCTGCTATGGCTGGCAGCCCCTACCACTATTTTTCAAATAAAAAGCTATGTTTTGGCCAACACTACTATTACGAGCACGTGAAGGGCACGAAACCCTAGAAGGACATACCATGGTCGGTGCCCCTACCACTTTTTTCACTCAAAATGTTGTGTTTTAGCAAGGACTCATGTTGCAGCAAGGGAAGGGCATAAAACCCTAGACGACCTCTTGTTACTAGCGCCCCCTACCCGGGTTTATCCCCTGTTCTATCCGGTTCAATCTTCACATTATCTTGGTCCGGTTTTGTAGCTAGCTTTAGACGGTTGGCCGAGTATCAACCCTAGGTCTTTCCTTGACCTAACCTCTCCCTACAAATCGAGAGCTTTGGCTTTCATTTCAACAATGGCTCATCCCTTAGCGTTACTCTGTTGAAACCTAATTAAGAGCCTCTTTATATTTTGATCTCTTAATTGGTCTCTTTTCAGCCTACTCATATTCTTCTCCCTATTCAAACCACATCCGAACCCGAAAACTCCATCTTTCATACATCCACTACTTCTACACTCAAATCATACAAAAGCCTCTCTCTATTCACTACTCGTCGCGTCACCGGTTCAAGATCCGAGATCCGGATCACCGAGTGGGACAACTTGAGGGCACCGATTCACTTTTCACTTCTTACGGTTATTTATTTTATGCTTTTTATCACTTTCCATATTGTGGTTTCGAGATGTAATCACATTTAAATTCCTCCCCGCCCGATGTAAGCCTTTTAATTTCCCGCTTTCTTTTCTTTTTGCTTTTCTTTTTGCTTTTTTCTTTATCGCTTTTCATTTCTATCTTTATCGCTTTCTATTATCTTGTTTTGGTTGTTTCAATTTCGAACTTCATGTTGTGTGCTATCCCTACGTTTCATACCCTCACCCCTGAATCCGATTCCCATTTTTAGGACCGATGGAGTCATTTTTAGCCTTTTTCATTCTTAGTTTTCCCATACTAAGATTGGAAGAGCAAATTTTATTTTTGTTTTTGTTAGTTTTTCCCTTCTAAAAATTGATCGGCGACTCTTTATTTCTATTACATTGCTTCTCGGCTTTGTCCGACTATAGGTAAAATTGTAGGGTCGCTGATTTGCCAGCCGGGCCGAGGCCGAGGCTGATTTCCTCGGCTATGGCCCCATGGTCGCTGCCACCAACCCTAAGTGCTGGCTTCAGCCAACGACCGTGGGGTCGATAGTGGTGGCTTCGGTCCGCATTGATGTTTTCACATTGATATGGCCCTAATCCTAGCCTTTTATTTTCTTCCGTTAAGAAATAATATCCCGGGATCTTCTAAAATTAATTGCAAAATAAAATGATTAACAAAATCGGCATTCAAATCTGCCTAATTCGTTTGAAATCAGATTTAATAAAATTCGAAATCTTAATAAAAGGTTCATCCCCACTTTCTAACTCTCATCTTCGAAACCCTAATATCATTTTCCAACTTTTAAAAACCCTTACACCAAAGGCATGTGGGAAGCTTGGTTCGGCCGTGGTTCCTACATTAGCGAGTCCACTTGGGGATAAATTGTTTATTAAGAGGGCGAAACTTGAATATTTGAGTATTGTGTTTTAATAATGTATTTGTATTAGACAACCCGAATTTTAACAAACTTTGGACATAGTTTATTACTGTCATTGGACCCTAGGACAAATTTATTTTACCCCGGCTCAACACTTCGGTATGAGGCTTCTACTTGAATCGTAGGCGGGCCATATTAAGCTTGATTGCCAATGGAGTACCTCTTCCCCGTAGCACGCGCTCTTGGTTCAAACTGCTTGGTTCACAGAGAAGCACCGAGGATTCTGGAATTTTCTCTTGTCATGCCCCACACGGAAGGCCAAATCCTCGGACTATGAGTCACCATATATCCTATGTAGTCTAAACCTCTTTTGACCATAGATCTTTTGACTATTTAGGTGGCACCTTGCCTTCATTTGCATGCTTGAATGAGTGTGTTTGTTTTAGATTTAATCTTCTGCTTGTGAACCTTAGGAATAGATGAGAAGTGTTGAATAATCCTTGCATGGGAGAAAAAACCAAATAAATAATAAACCTTTGAGTCGGTCCATTTCTGCAGTTTAGCCAAAAGTCCAAAATTACCTTTTCATCCTTAGGTTGGTCCAATAATAGCATTTTTTTTCATGTTGTCAAAGTCAAATTTCATCTCAAATAGGTGAGTCCAATCTTACATTTCAATTTTGTATTACCTAAATTTCAAAATCATCTCAATATAGGTGAGTCCATTCATTTCATTCTTGCATTAGCCAAAAATAAATTCATCCCAAATAAGGTGTTAATTCATTTTATTTTTGCATTAGCCAAAAATGAAATTCATCTCAAATAGGTGAGTTCATTTTTGCATTAGCCAAATTTCAAAATCATCTCAATGTAGGTGAGTTCATTCATTTCATTCTTGCATTAGCCAAAAATAAATTCATCCCAGTTAAGGTGTCTGTTCATTTTTATTCTTGCATTAGCTAAATTAAAATTCATCTCAAATTAGGAGAGTTTTTCATTTCTCATTTAACTAAAACAAATTCATCTTCCATTAGGAACAATTATCTATGCATTTCAGTTCAACACTAGCCAAATCATAGAATCATCCCAGATTTAGCCATACGCATCATCACATACATTCCATTCCATTTGTTTTGCATTCTTTACGTGCATCCAATTAAAAGAGCATATCATTCTCTTTTATCTTAGGATTAGTCTTTCTTCGGGTCAAGCACTTAAGCCCCATCTTCCATAGAAATTTATTATCTGTGTCTAATCTTGGACCAAAGTATTTTGTACTTTAAGAACCAAAATTTGATTTACTTTTGTAGGTTATTTAAACGAGGTTATCCTACTTTTGAACTACAAAAGTAACCAGCTTCAAGATGTCAAATCACCAAGCAAACAAGGCTTTTTCTACTTCGACCAAGGCCCGAAACCTGTTTCAAGGTTGTCCGTTTCCAAAGCTGGAAATCTTCAACGCTAAGCTCAACGGTGGTTTCCACCATACTTTTCGGACACCACCAGTGGATCGGGAAATCCTAAGGAGTCAAGAGCCGTTGCGCAACGTTCACAACTCAACGGATCTTTTACGAGTGACTCGGAAAACCGTTACAACGGTCACGAGAGGACTTTTAATCGGAAGATAGTCACAATGTCTAATCTGCTTGGTCATCTATAAATAGAAGCCAACTCTCAAGACTTGAAGATTGCTTGGAACAATTATTATTACACATACTTAAGCAAAAGTCTTTGTATTCGTATTTAATCTTCCACTTACAACTCCAATTTCGCACTTAACATCTTTCCGAGTTGTAAGGTCTTGTAATCAATCATAACATTCATTCTTACTTTCTGAGTAAGGTCCCTTGACTGAGCTGTAAGGGTTAACTCAACTCAATTGTCCCTAGCTATAAAGGTTACCTCGGTTAGGAAGTACTAGATCGGATAAGGGAATTTCCGAGTCTAGGAAAACCTTGTAAGGAATTGTCTAAGGAAGCAATTCTGGTTGAGTCTGTCTACTGTATTTTGTGGATTCAAAATAGTGGATTTGACTTGGTGCTTGGATTAGCACCGGCCGTGGTTTTCTGCCCCAGGAGGGTTTCCACGTAATTTCGAGTTATTATTTTTCCGAGTCTAATCTAGACTCGGATTTCATCAAAGTCAGCTTTAGACTTTATTCTTCTATTTATTGCTTAAATTTCCTCATCACCCTATTCACCCCCTCTAGGGTGACTAACTCTTTCCAAGAGCAAACCTTCACGGGAAATCCAAAGTTCAAAATACTACATTTTACTTCAGCACAACTAGACAAGGAGTCGAAGACCTCAAGATGACGGTAGACGTTGCATTACATGATCACGAGAATCAATGTGTTGCGTTTAAGCTCCAAGACAGTCCACCCAAGACTAGGAGCCCACAATCTCCTTGAAAGCCAAACATGGCTGGTGCCCCTTGCTAGTAATTTCACTCAAAACGTTGTGTTTTGGCTAAGGAATCCCGAGACATCACGGAAAGGGCACAAAACCCTAGAAGATCACCCATGGTCGGCGCCTTCTACCCTGCTTTTGCCTCAAAATGTTGTGTTCTAGCTTACGGACTCCAGAGGTAGCATGCTAGGGCACGAAACCCTTGGCAACATCGATTAGCCTGCGCCTGCCTCCCCTCATTTACCCGATTCTATCCAATTTTATCCTTAGCTTTATCTAGTCTTATCACTTTGATCTTAGCCAAGTTTTTGCTGCTAGCTTTGGACAGCTGGCCGAGCTAACCCTGAGTCATTGATTCACCTAACATCTCCCTATAAATAGAGAGTGTTGGCTCTCATTTTCTAAATGGCTCATCCCTTACTATTATACTTACTGAAATTAGATTAAGAGCCACTTAATAGTCCCGTTGGTATTCCGATCTCTTTGTCTCTTTTCAGCCTACTTCCATCATACTCCATACATCCGATCCCTAAACTCCATCATTCATCTTTCTACCTACTCATCTCCACAAAAACTCACAAAAATCCCCTTTCAATTCACCACCGTCGCATCAGGAGATCCGGATCCGAGATCCGGATCGACAAGTGGGAAAACTTGAGGTCACGGATCTAGTTTTCAAAATGGTTTATTTTATTTATTTGTTTTATTTATCACTTTCCGTATTATGGATTCGAGATGTATAGCTTTTAATTCCTCCCTGCCCGATGTGATCTTTTAGTTTTCCGCTTTCTTTTTCTTTTCGCTTTGCCTTTTCTTTTTGTTTTCGCTTTGCTTTTCTTTTTGCTTTTCCGCTTTCTTTATTTCTACCTTTATTGCTTTCTTTAATTATGTATTGGTTGCTCAATTTCGCTTAGCATGTTGCTTTCTTGCTTGTTTTACATTATTTGAATTCACTACTCGAATTAGTAATGGCATCCTTCGGACGGACGAAACGGAAGGGTTTATCCTTACGTTTCGTACCCTCGCCCCCAATTCCGATTCTCGGTTCAAAGGCCGATGGAGTCATTTTTAGCCTCTTCTTTTCTTTGTTCTCCCATACTAAGATTGGAAGAGCAAAATTTTTATTAATTTTTTTTTTAGTTTTTCTTTCCTAAAAACTCACTGGCAACTCCTCTTTTACTTTACTTCCATTCAATTGCATCTCGGCCTTCTTTATAAGCTGTAGGATAAAAATTTTAGGGCTCTTGATCCGCCAACCGTGGTAAAGGCTGAGGTTAATTTCTCAGCCATGGCCTCTAAGCGGCGCCAGCCACCACTTGGTAGGAGTCGCCGCCTACACCAAGTGGTCGGTTGGCGGGGCTTCGGTCTAGATTAGTGTTTTCACACCGATCCGGCCCTAAAGTCTCACTGCAGATTTAGAACCCTAATTTTATTTATCTTTTGGTTAAAAAATAATATCCCGGGACTTCTTAAAATAATTTCTAAAATAAAATGGTTAATAAAATGGCCATTCAACCTTGCTTAATTCGCTTTCAACTCAATTTAATAAAATTCGAAAATCTTAATAAAAAGGTTCATCCCACATTCAAAAATTGACTTTCCAAAACCGTCTTTGAAATCACTCTTTAAAAAAGAGTCCCGACATAAGTGGGGAAGCCCTGGCCGACCGTGGTTCCTATAGATGGGTTATGATTGCGGATATAGTTTATGAAGATGGGTAATTGATCTTTCCTTTGCATTGCTCCTATCCTACGAGTCGTGGAACAAAACTCTCCGTCACCTCCTTGATCAGCATGGCCAAACTCTTAGGTTACTCTCCAGTTGACTCGGACATGTTGTGCTTAGTGAGTTTTGGGCTAGCGAGTTTAAGATGATGGAATATCTCCATTAATCCATTCTCACCCCAAACACGAGAGGAGCGCAAACGTGAGCTCACCCATCAACCAATTCGAACTTATGGTTGGGGTACCTAAGATTTTGCAACCTAATTAGAATGCATGTTTTTATTTAGACTAATTATTGGTATATACTAGTTGAATGAATTATGTATATAGTGTGGTTGTTGTAGAACTCCAACGTGTGGTCATTACGTAATTAGTTGTAGTTTGTTTTTGCTGCTTCGAATAAGGGTCATTATCCCCAAAAATGTCTACTTTTAAGAGAAAACTCTGTCCATTTTTCTTAGGATTCTTAGATAGTTTAACTTGTCTGTCAAGGGTTATCACGTGATTCTAATTGTTATGCTAATTCGATGCATCTAGTGCAATGTAAGCTAGCTTCTCATCACCCTCCCCTAGATCACATTGTGGCAATGGGTGTTATTTACCCATGAAGCCAAGTGTCGTCATTTATGGGGCACCGCTTATAGTTGATCGGGTCAAGGTGAGTGTGAGAGAAGTTGTGCAAAGGAAAAGCGACTGTGATTTGTCAATCCAAGCACCAAACCTCTACAATATTAACGACGCGGTCAACGGTTTTGTTCCTGGGCTAAAGATTTTGGTCATCATCTCTTTACAGTATTTCATTTGAAAATATTAGATTTAACTATTGTTAATATCACGTATATATATTTCAAATTCATGTATTATGGTCCTCCTTGAACTAGAATGTCATGGAGAGATACGAGAGTGGGATGAAGGGCACTCCCATGTCCCCAATTGTCACCATCTAGTATTCAGCGACACCGGATCATCGTTCAAACAATCCCCTCTCCTACCCATTCATCTTTCATCTACGGATTGGTGTTCTCTTCTCCAAAGTTTTGTGAAGACTTTGTCCGAAGACACAACGTTCAAAAACAAAGCGCCAAATCACATATTTAGGGTATTAGACAGGGACGATGATGACATTACAATACGCGTGTTCTTCGACGACATAATGCAATTCCGCAAATGCAAGATATCAACGCAACCGCTATTATGCTTGGCATGATGTGAGTTACTATACATATAAGTTTATTTACTTATTAATTTCCATTTCTAACTATATGTACAATTAATATGCAATAAATGGCTCCACGAGATAGGAATCGAGTACTGTTCGGTTCTCAATCCTCGTGCCATTCAAGCAATAGGACAGGAAACTAAGGATAGATCTTATTAGATCTCGAGACTCATGACAAAGGTGCATAAAAAATGTTACTTGGCGCCATTCATTAGGGGGTAAGTGCACAAATAACTTAAAAGGAGTTTTAATGATATTTATAATATGTTATTTGTGTTGGTGTACCCCAACACTAGATGCTTATTGCCATATATACAAGGAGCAACGTCGCGTATTGGCTCGAACTTCGAGTCATCCCGTGAGGAAAGATATCAAGAACGTACTCGATTTATGAGTTCGTAACTTACTCATTTTATGCTTTTTTGTTAATTATTTTTTCAATTGTATGTTAATTTGAATTTTATTTTTCATCCGATTGAAAAATAGTGCTTTCGCAATGCGTTGTTATTTGGGAGGCTCGAGAGGCCCACGTGTGAAATCAAACCCAACTATTATCCCCGTAAAGATGAGGTTCTCTTGCTTAGTGTTAAATTAGTTTTTCATTTGATATTACTTGCTACATAAGAATTGATTAATTCTCCATGTGTTGGGAATTATATATAGTGCCACAAACAAAAGGGGAATGTGTAGTATGGCTTCTACATTCTATAGTACATGAAAGAGATTATGACCCGACTAGATTTCAATGATCTTGAGTCTAATCCCAAAGAGGTACTTGCACTTGCAGTAATATTTTATTATGAAAAACTAAATGTTTATAATGTTATGTTCTTTTCAGCTTAATTAATACTTACACCTGACGTAATTAATATTACTTTTACAGACATTGGTCACAAATTTCACAGGAAAGAAGCCTCCTACTCCATATACAAATCTTGTATTACACGAGCTAAGGCAGGGTTGGGCACACCTGGTGTATAACCGTATAAAGACAATTACATGGGTATATATTTACACTTTTTCTTCATTATTTGATTGGTAAAGTTTGTGATTTTTTAATTGTGTACCATACTACTTTGTGTGAGGTCTGTTGGTTGTATATATATTTCTAGAATAATTATGGTTTGTATATATTCTGAAAGAGTTTGTGTAAATGGTTGTAAATTGTTGTATGTTAATTGTATAATTGTTCGGGAGGTAAGAAAAGCAAAAAATAATTAATTTAAAAAAATCGGACCTTTTACTACAGTTATAACTAAAAAACGTAGTAATAGGTCTCAAAAATAACCTATTACTACAGCTCTTTGGTAAGAACCGTAGTAAAAAGTGGCCCCAAAATTTTGGCCAACATATTACTACAGTTACGGAGAAAGAACCGCAATAATAGGTTCATCTTATAACAATCTGTTCTTTCTCCAAAACCGTAGTAATAACCTATCTTTTATTACAGTTCCCCAAATTAATCGTAGTATAAACCGTAGTAAAAAGATACTCATCTACTATTACGTACGCATACATGATGCCTAGTTAGCGCTGACGAAAATCTGCCCGGCTCGATAGTCCGAATTTTTCCGACTCGAAAAAAATCGAGTCCAATCACAAAATTGTTGTCCAAATTTTAAATTCGAAAAATCGGTCATGTCTAAATTAAAATTCGGGTCGGGTTCGAGTTTGACAATTCGGGTTCGGTTGTCCGAATTATGTGACTTCTTCGCTTTAGGACAAATTCGGACAATCGGATAATTGGGTTCGGACATTCGATCATTCGCGTTTAGGTATAATTTAGTCCAAAATCTACAAACTTTTCAATAAAACATTCGGAAATTTGGGTTCGAACATGGAAAATTCAGGTTCAGGTCGGGTCACATACATAATTTCAGTTCAATTTTCAAAAGTTTATATCACAAATTCGGACATTCGGGTTCGGTTATTGGACATTCGAGTTCGAGTTCGGGTCCGGTCGAGTGTCCGAATCCGCAATTTGGACAGGGTCCGAGTATGGTTTTTTGTCCAAATTGTCCGAACTCAAATTGACCCGAACCCGAATTTTTGCCAGCACTATGCTCAAGCAACCGTAGTAAAAGGTCTTTTTCAATCGTAATAAAAGTTGGTTCTTGTAGTCTGTATCAATATGCATACCATTAAGAAACTTGCTTCACATGGGTTAATCCGAGGACTCCTAAAATGTAACTTTAAGAAAGATAAAATCTGTGATGCATGCACAAAACGGAAACAAATCGGATCTTCAATTAAATAACTCAAAACTATTTCCAATTTATTCATATGGTTTTATGCGGTGAAATCCCTGTCAAAAGCTTAAGAAGTAAATCATATGTGCTTGTCATTGTTGTTGATTTCTCATAATTTACCTAGGTTTGTTTTCTAAAGAATAAGAATGAAGTCTTTAAAAGAGTTCACCATGATTTGCGAGCAAATTCAAGTAGAGCCCGAGACTTATATCGAAAGATACGAACCGACAATGGAAGGGAGAACGATTACAAAGAATTTACAAACTTCTACGACAAGAATGGTATCTCCTATAACTTTTCAGCACCTAGAACTCCTCAACGAACGAGTAATGGAGAAAAAGAACAGAACTCTTGAAGAAATAGGAAGTACAATAATGATTGGAAACAATCTTCCTTACTATTTCTAGGTTGAGGCAGATGAACACATTAAACTACACTCTCAACACATGCCTCATTCGACCTATTTTGAAGAAATCACCCTATGAGCTGTACAAAGAAAAGAAGCCAACATCTCATACTTCAAGCCATTCGGTGTAAGTGCTTTGTGCATAACAAGGGTAAGGATCATTTGACTAAGTTTGATGCAAGGTCGGATGATGGTATTTTTTTACGTTATTCTACACGAGCTCAACTTATCGGATTTTCAACAAAAGGACTAAAAAGTGGAAGAAAGTATCCACGTTATTTTTGATGAAGTTGATAATGTCATATTAAGTGAATCTACATTCTCTAATTTCAAGCTAATAGAAATGATGATGAAGTAGTGGAAGCCGAGCTCAGTATGATAGTAAACAAGAGAATTGAGCCTACTCGTAAAGAGCCGGTTTAAGAACTAGCTCGGACAACCGAAGCACAGGAAGAAGAAGAGGAGATACAACCAGTTCAGACAGTCGAAGAGATAACTACTCAACCATTCAACCTGGTAAACCAGAGGTCGAGTAAAGCTTTCAAGTATGCTTCTAATCATCCACCCGAGAATATCATTTCGACATCAACTCGGGGTGACAACTTATTCTTCTTTTCATAATCTAAGTGTATTTTCTACATTCATATCATTAATTGAATGTCAAAATGTAATAGAAGCCCTATTTGAATCGAATGGGTAGAGGCCACGCAAGAAGAGCTCTCATAATTTGAAAGACTCCAAGTTTGGACCTTGAGCAAATGACCCGCTAACCACCCAGTTATAGGAACCAAATGGGTATTTAAAAGTAAAGAAGGTCATACTTGTTGCTTAGGGGTATAACAAAGAAAAATGAATGGATTGTCAGGAAACCTTTGCATTTGTTGCTAGGATAGAGGCAATCAGAATTCTTTTAGCATTTGTATCCAAGCATGAACATTAAGCTATATCAAATAGATGTTAAGTGTGTATTTTTGAATGGTTATATTCAAGAGGAAGTTTATGTTGAGCAACCCTATGGATTTGAAAACTCTCAATTTCCCCATCAATTTTCAAATTACAAAAGCATTATATGATTTGAAACAAGCTCCAAGAGCTTGGTACAAAAGGTTAAGTAGTTTCTTTGTTGAAAATAGATTTAAGAGAGGTTTTGATTGACAAGAATCTATTTACAAAAACCAAGGGGAAGAATTTTCTCCTAAAACAAATATATGTTAATGATATAACTTTTGGTGCTACTAATAAGATTTTATGCCAAGAACTTTTTGAGCTTATAAGATAGGAATTCCAAATGGTCATGATGGGAGAACTTAATTTTTTCCTTGGACTGTAATTGAAACAAGACAAAGATAGAATTTGTATTCACCGAGTCCAAATATGTAAAGGAATCTGCAAGATGCAAAACCAGTCAGTACCAAACTTCACTTAGATGAGAAAGGTAAGTCGAGTAGATTAGACACTATATAGAGGTATGATCAAATAAGTACTCTACCTCACATCTAATAAACTAGATATAATGTTTAGTGTCTGTCCCTATGTAAGATTTCAAGGTAATCCAAAAGAATTACATCTCACTACGGTGAAGAGAATTTTTTGATATCTTGTAGGAACTTAGAGACTTGGTCTCCGGTACTCAAAAGACTCAAGTCTAACCCTCGGTGGCTACTTAGACGCTAACTATGCAGGGTACAAGGTTGATAGGAAGAGTACTTTAGGAGCACGCCAAGTTCTAGGTCAATCACTCATCTCTTGGTACTAGAAGAAGTAAAATTCAGTCGCCTTATAGACGAGTTGAGGCTGAGTACATAGTAGCGAGGAGCTTGCTGTGCTCGGTTACTATGGATCAAGTAAGATCTCAAGGATTTTAGACTCGAACCTCTCAGCCATTCCTATCAAGAGGGACAATCAAAGTGCCACCAACATTACAAAAGAACCCGGTTCAAGCACTAAAAAAACTAAGCATATTAAGGTCAATTATCATTTTCTCGAGACCATTGTAAAAAGGTGATATAGAACTTGAATTTATTCCAAATAAGCTCCAATTGGCTGATATTTTCACTAAATCAATAAGTGAAAATCAATTTTGCTTTATTAGAAATGAGCTTGGTATGTTGAATGTATGATTACACGGTTTATTGCATGATTTACAATGCTTTTATCTTGTTCATACATGTTTTCATTGAGCATAGTATGAATGACAGGTAATTCAGCTTAAAAATTCATGAACTTGAGCTCTAATTGTGAGTAATTTTGTTGCTTCTAAGCAATCGGACAGATGACAGAGTCAGAATCAATTAAGAGAAAATAGACATTAAACTTCGAGATCATCTCTAATTTCATAGAGAATCTTAGAAAAATTTTCAAAAATTTCTCTCTCTCTCGCTCTCTTGCACACAATTAGTCCGGAAACTAGCCGTTGGGAAGCAGCTTTTAAAGGAAATCACCGAGAGATGCTAGAATTACAAATGTTTCAACTAGCCGTTGCTTTGACAACTAGGTCGGTTACAATTTGTATCCGTTGAGAGCATTTGTCCATAAATGGCACTCTTTTATTCCCATTCTCATACTTTGCAATCTTTGCTCTCACACTCTTCGAAAATCTCACTCAGAACTTCTTGCTCACTCGGATACACTCTTCTCAACCTCACTCGGACACAAGCTCTCACTTCTACTCTCTCTCTCTCTCTCTCGCTCTTTTTCACATTTTCATGTCTTCTACCTCTACTTCTCTCGGTTCCTCTCTATTCATCTCTTTTAGAAAGCCTAAGAGAGGTGTAACTGTTAAAGCATGTTTAGTCACCAAAAAGGCTAGAACTTTTACCCAAGTCGTTCAGCCTTCTCAGCTCGAAGAACTTCAAAAGAGATCTCGAAAGGCAAACTTGTAGCCTTTGAAGATCCCAAGCAATCCAAAGTCACCCAACACTATTTCTTGTACGAAAAATTCTTCTCTTCCACCAAACTTTCTTGGGTCGAAAAACTAAAGAAAATAGAGGTTTTCGGTTACAACTACTACTATGACTATATCTACCCGCATTTAGTCTAAGAATTCTATCCGAATTTGTCCACTAAGGACAATGTTGTTTACTCTTCGTTAAGGGTAAACGAATTATCGTAAACCTCCCTTTCCTCCACAAGCTTTTCAATATTCACTGTCTCTGTTTTGGACACTAACCCAATTCCTTTTGTATAACTTTGCTGAGGAATTCTTCTCTAAATACGATATAGGTTATCCCGAGGCTCGCAAAAATTTTTCACGTGAGACAGCTTGAAGTCTAAGGCCGGACTTCTCTATTTCTTTTTATGAGAATTGTGTTCTCGTTCTATCCCTCAAAAGAGAACCATAACAAGCAAAGTTCTCGAAGTTTTGTTTGACATCCTCAAAGGGTATGAGGTTCACCTCTTCCATTTCATCTTAGAGAAGATTTCTTATGTCGCTACTGCACCGTAAGAAACCCCCTCTTGCTTTTGAAGCCCTTCTCTCTAAAAATTTTTCTCACTTTTAGGTAAAGCTCCTTGAGGATCTAACAAAATTTCTAAAGCCAGCTGTTTTTATAGGTAGAAACGAGCTTCGAATCTTAGATACTAGGAAACCGCACTTGGTGTCTAGACTCACTCGTTTGAAATTCCTCCACCTCCCTCTCTATCTAAGAGAAGCACCCAAGAATGTCTTCTTCGGCAACTGGTTCTTCATCTCAACCAGCCCCTCTACTTATCTTCTTGAGAAAGGCTTCTCGATTTGCTACTCTTGCTAAAGAGTTACAATCAACTCGAGCGCCTTCCAAGCGTTTATGTCGCTTCGACCTAACTACGAGCAATGACTTAAAGGCAAATTGATCGGAGTTAGACTCGATTGATGAGCTCAAAGATGTCATCTCGAAGGCAAGAAGAGGAGATCAAGTTCCTCCGAAAGCACCCAACAAAAGAAGAAGAAGAATCATACTCTTCATCATAATCTTCCTCATACTCGGGGAAGAAGAGGCGGAAAAGAAGTCTGCAGCCCAAGTCATCTTCTCTTCTAAGGGCATAGAATCAGCTTCTAAGGAAGCAAGAGAAGTTGGTTAATCGATAGCCCCTCTATCTCCACAACCCATTCAACCTGTTTAGGGTTAGGGCTCGGACGTGGAAGAAGAGGAAGAGTAGCCCTTTATCCGACGTAGGACGACTCAACTAGCACAGGCGTGCTCAAACCGCAACCTCATCATTGCTCCCTCCACCACCACTGGCTATACAAGCACCGAGTTGTTCTCATCTCTGTCGCTACAAGCGCAGGGCACCACGGTCATCATCCTCCACTAAGTCTACTCCAGCCCTTCTTGATTTTATTCTCTTTTCTTTTGTCCAATGTTCTATTTCTCCTTACTTCGGTTTCTTTTTGTTGAAATGCATAGGGGAGAAATGGTTGTATGGTTTAGGGAGTACTTTTAAATTTTTTTCTCCGATACATCTTATTACTTTTCCTCATCTCTCGTATACATCTCATTATTTTTGCTCGATAGCATAACTTGCACCGATATTTTTATACTCTTTATGCTTTTAGACTCATACATGAATAATCTTTGTATAACTTTTAATAATTCAGTTTGCTCGGATAGCTAATGATATATCTCTTATACATAACATTCCTTGAGCCTTAAATTCGTTTTTGTCTAAGTCTTATTGCTTTAAGATACTAACTCATCTTTCCAAGTGTTGAATGTCTTTCATCAAAAAGGGAAGATTGAAGACTCGTGTATGAACCCATCTCTCCTCATGGTTTTGAATTCAAGTTATTCCTACACTTAGAAACATTAGTTTTGAGTTTTTCATCTCTATCCGACCTACTCGGAAAGTTTTTCTTGAGTGAACACTCGATCTTGGGTTTCGATCTACTCGGACAGAAATCTTACCTAAATAATTTGATGAACTTAACTCGTTGTTTCAACTAGCTTGTTTTAAATTTCAAAATAGAATTACTACTTTAATTCTAAACATAGCTAGATTTGTTTAATTAAAATTATTTTGAAATGGCAAACACTAAAATGTGTCTATATATTTTTCCTAACTCTTTTAGCATTTTACTACGGATCACAGATGGAATTGAAACATATTGAATATTAGACTTGAAAAAATTCCATTTAGTTAAATTAAGGACATTCAGCGTTTTAATTATTTGAATTAATGAATATTCTTGTCTAATCTTGGACCAAAGTATTTTTACACTTTGAGTACCACTTTGGTTTTATTTTTTCAGGTTGACAAAAGTTGATTTATCTCATCTTAAAAAGAAAAAACAACCGGCTACTTACCGTTTACAGACCTACGGACAAAAAACATCGTTTTTAGGCAAGCTCGACCATCATGTTAGGGTTGTTTATTACCATTTCTGGTTAACTTCATCTTTGAGTCTAACAACTGTTCCACCCCATATTTCAGCTGCAACAAGTGGGTTGGACTACTTTTCTAGCCAAGAACCAATGCACAATGAATACTTTCACAACAGTTCATTTTCTAAGGGACTGAGACTATCCGTTACAACGACTAATTTTTCCCACAATCAAGCCCAAGGCGCAACGGCTATCTACTCTTCTACTTATAAATAGATACCACTTTATAAGACTTACAATGTTGCTAGAAGAATGCTTTTGACTCGTATTCTCTTTCTAGCATTAAACTTTGTACTTAGATTTTTAATTTTTGAGTTAAACTAAGAAGTCTTGTAATCACTCTCATTACTTTCTCCTCATTCTTCTTTATTTCCCTTGACTGAGCTATAAAGGTTAACTCGGCTATGTTGTACCTAGCTATAAAGGGTATCATAGTTAGGAAGTTCTAGGACGGATAACGTAGCTTCTATGCCTTGAAAAACTTGTATTGAATTATCCAAGGGAACAATTCGGAGAGTCGGTCCTTGTATTTTGTGGATTCAAAATAGTGGATTTGGCTTGGTATCTAGATTGATACTAGTAGTGGTTTTCTGCCCCAAAGGGTTTCCATGTAAAAATCTTATGTTCTTCTCTTTCGAGTCCAATCTAAACTCAGCCTTTATTTCGAGTTCGACTTGAGTATAAAGTTTTTATTTTTTCACAAGCTTCCTTCACACCCTATTCACCCCCTTCTAGGGTGATTCAAACTATTAAAGCTCAAACCTTCATCATTTCTTCTTGAGCTTGAGATGCCTAAGCTGAGTATTGATTGCGTGGCTGAGTTTGTTAAACAGGGTCAACTGGTAGCACAGTTCTTTTATTTATAGCCTTTTACAGTTCAGCTTCAATAAGGTCGTCATCATCTCTGGTGAGCTTGAGATATGAGAATGTTGAATCACTTATCCTGCCATTGTCAACTTCATCAAAAAGAACATGGATACTTTCCTCCACTCGAGTCGGTCCTTTTGTTAAAAAACACGATAGGCCTTACTAGGAGTAGAATAACCAAGGAATGTACCTTAATCCGATCTAGCATGAAACTTAGTTTGATGAGTCTTACCATTGTTGTGAACAAAACATTTGCATCCAAATGGCTGGAAGTCATAGATGTCGGGTTTCTTACCTTTCTAGGGCTCATAGGGTGTTTTCATGAGGATTGGGCAAATGAGACAACGGTTCAATGCATAGTTTACTTGTGTTGACTACCCTAGCCTAGAAGTAATATAGTAGATCATTCTCGATCATCATTACTTCTAATCTCCTCAAGAGTTCTATTTATTCTCTCTGCAACTCTGTTATGTTAAGGAGTTCCTGAAGTTGGGAAGTTATGAAAGATGTCAAATTTGTCGAGAAGTCTCGTCAACTCGGAATAGTCCAATTCTCTTCCATGGTCGGTTCGACCCTTATAATCTTAGTCCTAGATTGAAGCTGTAATGTTTCCTTTTGTTCTTAAGAAAACAAACCCAGGTAAATCTTGAATAATCGTCAATAATAACAAAATCATGAGATTTACCTCCTAAGCTCTTAATAGGAATTTCCCCACATAAATCCATATGAATCGGTTTAAGCACTTTAGGTGTGAAAACAGCTTATAAGTGGTTTGAATGAAGATATAGCTTGTTTCCCTTTTACACAAGCATCATAAATTTTATCTCTGTTAAGTGTAAAAGTGGGGAGTCCTCAGACTAACCCATGTGATCTAAGAAAATTTATCGATAATATACATGATAATATGACCTAATCTATGATGATATGTCCATGAATCATCATTCACAACTCCTTTAAGACATGAAAGATCTTGAGAACAATTTCTTAAAGAACTAATGTAAGTGTTACCTAACTTCATATCAGAAAGTTTTGTTACATGAGTTGTAGCTTCGAGATAAAATAGTTAATTTGAGTGAAAGTTACCTCTTGACGTTTGTCATATAGTTGAGATATGCTCGGAAGGTTATACTTGAGTCCATCAATAAGGTAAATTGGATTGACAAAGTTGTCTTTGTATCCAACTCTTCCAATCCAACATATTTCCCTTTGTTGTTGTCTCCAAAAATGACTCGTGCTCCTTTCTTTTTCTTTAACTTAGTGAAGAGGCTCGAGTCCCTACTCATGTGTCTTCAACAACCATTCTCTAGGTACTAACGGTCTTCTTTTACTTTATGGCATGCCTGTAAATAGAGAACATGCTAATCTTTCTCATTTCCTCTAACAAACCCAAGCAACTATCCTTACTAAGGTCAGTTTTGAAGGAAGGGCACTCTTGGGAACCCAAATCTAAATAATCTTAAGACGTGTCTAATTCTAACTATTCTGTTTTGTAAACTTTGTCTTAGGTTTATGAGACTCTTTTATTTTGTAAACAGTCTTGAAGACTTCTTTTGAGAAACTGTTTAAGTTAAACTGGGCTCAACTTTTCATAAAGTAAATTTTCTAGGAACCTTTGGAAATACTTCTTCAGGAATTATCATCCTGTTCAAAATTAAATTCCAAACCTTCTTTTTGAAAAGAGACACACCGACATCCTAAAAGAAGTTTAAGGTTTTTATGACCTTAAGTAAGTTTCAAAACCAACTTCGAGACCCTTCTAACTTTTTCATTAAAAGCTCATTTTTAGCTTTTAGGTTCTCAAAATCATTCTTATTGTCTTGTAAGTTGGTCTCAAGGACCTTAACATTAAGTCTTAATTTTTCAAAATGATTTTTCAAAATAGTGTTCTATTTTCTAAAGACTCAAGTTTTGTCATTGTAAGACCCGTAATTTTGGGTTAGGTAGCTACATGAGCTAAAGTTAATTATTTAGTTTTAATTAAATAGAGTAGCTAAAATAACTAAAATATATACGCGGGTATATATTCGTTATTTTATTTGAGCGAATTATTATCGGTTCGCGTAACCATAATTAGTAAAATATAGTAATTCCTTCCTTTTTGTTTTCCACCCGGACTAGCTAAACAAAAACTCGAGACCGCTCATACAACGTATGGGGTTTAATTATTTTAATGCTTGACAAAAGAAAAGGAAAAACAAAAAAAGGGGCCACTTGGAAACCGACATTGGGGGATTAGTGTGAAGTGGCCATTGTGGTGGCTTGTCCCCGAGAAGCCACGAGCGAGAGGGAGCAAAGAGGGGCTCGGGAGATAGAGGAGGAACAGAGAGCAGGAGAGAGAAATAAGGACCGAAGGAGAAGTAGGGGAAAGAGACGGCGAGCGAGAGGGAGAACACGGAGAGAGAGGGAGCAAGCTGCGATGGCTAAAGAGAGAAGAAGAGGAAGTCGATGGCATGCCCGAACAGCGAGCGACCGGCGAACGGAAAGTGAAAGGCGGATGGGCGAGAGTTGGTGAGCGAAAGAGGGTCACGGGAAGCGAGAAAGCGAGAGTAATTGACTGAGCAAAGAAGAGGAATTGCAATAGTGACGACCGACAGAGAAGGCGACGACGAGTGAGAACCGGCGAGCAAGAAGCGAAGGGAGCAAGAGGCCGACCGAGAATCGGGCAAAGGGAAACCGAGACCAAGGAGAACGGGAGCAGCGAGAGTAATACAGAGAGAGACGAGAGATAGAACGAGATGAAGGGGAAGGCAGGGAACCCAACTCGACTCCATTCAATCAACTTCGCAAACCCTAGAATTCTAGGTGGGTAGTCCTATACTCTAAACTATTAGTAATTTCGAAACCCAAATGGATTTATTGTGAATATCGAATGTTTGCTTTATTGTGAATATTGAATGTTTGCTTGGGAATACTTGAATGATTGTGTCTGCAAGAAGTAGTTAGAGCTGAATTAGAACTTGAGAAAATCTGATTAAGGGTTAAGGTTGAATTGGGAAATCGGATATAATGAGGAAGTTAGATTGTATAGGTCCAAGGAATAATATCGAAGTTTCAATTAGCAATTGGAGATAAAGAAGTTGCGATCCGGGTGCGAATTCCTTAGAGATTGCTTAAATTTACGATGTTCGGAGATAATTGTTAATATTGGGAAACAACGAGTTGAAGTAAAAGGATAGTATGAGTTCATACTGATTGATGCACAATTGAGGCATGGGAGTGAGAAGTAGGTGATTGTTAGGTTAATTGTGTTCAAAATATATTTAAATCCTCGAGGTTGAACTAAACTTAAAGGTAAGCAAAGCTAGCGGAATTTGAGTGATAAAAGGTGACTAAGAGTTATATAATTGAGTATGGGCGACCAAGAGTTCATTAATAAGGTAGAGACATAAAATGGGAGTTTGAGGTAAAGATGGCGATCTCGTGAAAAGTCGGGGCGGTGGAGTTAAATGGTGATTACTTGTACTTATAGTGGCTCGGAAGACTTTTAGTTCCTAAACTCGGTAGGCTTGAAAGTGAATTAAGCTAAGGGGAATGGACTTTGTAATATAGAGGAGGAACGGGAAATTAGAATATCAAGGGAATATGCATCCATGTCGATCGATTTGTGGCATTGGAGACAGAGTACGACGAGAATTACTTATATGGGAATAGGAGACTCATGCTTGAATATAATATGGATGAATATGAGTACATGCTAAGCACTTGGAAGAACCCTTGAGTTAAAATATTAGCTTAGGATACTAAGTCCTAGTATAGAGATGCTTGACTCGTGAAGTGACTTGATGCTATGATAATGCTAAAAGGTTAGTTTCAAAAAGAGTTCAAATGTTTATGAAAAACGCTATTTGAGTATGATTCTTGAGAAATGCTTTTCGAACGTGAATATGTTTTAAAGAAGTGAAACTTATTTGAGAAAGTGAATCGGATTTGAGAAAGTGAATTTATAAGGGCAACACGTGGTGTCATGCCTTCCTTGGTATTAAACCAATTTGAGAAAGTTGTTTGAAGCGGACGTGATGAATGATTATGTGCAAGTCGTTTTGAATCAACTTGGCTAGGATCATTTAGCATACCGAAGGGTTCGAACCGGGGTCCTCATTCGTGAGGATGCCTGGCTAGAAACTTCAAGGGAAGGGTTCCAACAGGGGTCCCGGGGATCGGGATGCCCGATCGGAGACTTCCTAGAAGATAGGTCCCGGAGCCTTTTATTCGGGTTCCCACCCCGGGAAACTAAGAGAAATTATGAGAAATCATGAAGTGCTAGTTCGAGTCCATGAAAACCCGGAGAAAGTTGATTCAGTTCTAAAAGAATTGTTAATGAGTGTGAAATTATGCTTTTAACTGATTGAAGAGTTATGATCTTTACGTTGCAAATGATTTCAAGGGATTTCATTAAAAAGTATATAGATTTGTATTATGTTATTATGCTTTCTCCGATTTCATTATTATGAGTAGTATGAGTAAAGAATTTCCATTTTAAGAGTGTAAGACTCTCCGATGAGCTCGTGGTTTGCTCACCCCTAGAAATTCCCCCTTTTCCCTCCCCGAGTGTTGCGGATACACTCTCAAAAGGCGCGTCTCATACCTTGGCATATTATGCACTCGCATGCCATTCGTTGATCGAAGTCTACTAAAGTGACTCAAGTTGCTAACGTGCATTTCTTATATTTCTAAGTATTGTAGTTTGTAATTTAGTTCATATAATTTCTACCGGATGTATAGTGAACCATTTAGATTGTTTTAAGTTTTAATGCATAATGGGTTGGACTCCGGCGTGTGGCCGTTGAGGTGTATACTCCAAGTGTGTGGCTCGTTGAGTTATATTATGATTTTTATGTAGGGTTTAAGGCTTTAGGCCTAGGGGATAGTCCACATTACAAACGAAACTCCGCCAAAATTTTTAGAAAATTTTCAAACTCTTTTGGAAAATTACCTCGATTACCTTAAGTTGGAATTAAAAAGTCAAACCGACACCTGAATGAGCCTTGGGAGTTCCTTGTGAGGAACTCGGCGATGTAATACTCCTAGGGTGGGTTTTGAGGTGTTACAGATCATCAAAGAGGGAAGAGTCGAATCGAGTTTTCCTCTAAAGTAAAAATGTACAGAGCAAGGTCTTTCATAAAGAACTTAAGAAAGTAATTTATTACCTCATAAGGATCGGTTTCCTTAGTATCAAATGAGCCTTATTCTGACTCGGTTTCTATGTCTAAGTCAGTCGTTGCCATCGGACACTTGGATTCATCCTCATTGTCTTCTTCATCCTTTGACTTGTCTTCACTCCACCTAACCACTATGGTTTTCTTCTTCTTGTAATCTCTTTTCCTCTTAAGGTAGTTGATGTATCAAGGCCTTAGCATAAGCAAACTGTTAGCTTGTCGTACAGCTACAAATTAAACAACTACTTAGGCTTATAATAAACAATAAAGCATAGAAAAGTAGGGAACGAATCCCCGAGGAAAGATATCATAATATGCAAGCTTTAATCTAATTAAATTTACTACTCTTTAAAATAAAATAGAAAATATAAATTAATTACTACAATAATAGAAAATTTTGTAAATATTAAATAAATATTTTATACAGAATATAAAATTCTAATAACTCAAAAATATTTTTTTAATATTTTTTAGAATAATTAAAATAGAAAACTAAGGCAGAAAATAAACATATTCTAAAACAGAAAATTTAATTAGTAAAATCCTACACTAAATTAATTATGAAAATAAATATTAAAATTATCCAGAATATTAAAACTAATTTTATTGACCTAACAAGACCCTAAACATATAAAAATAAAATTTAAAACCTAATTTATGAATTTATTTAATTAAAAATCTGCAGTAATTAAATTCAAGAATTAAATCTCAAAAATTATCAAATTAATTCCAAAAATTCTAAAATTTGATCACATCAAACTAGGACTCTATCTAAACTCTAAAAGAAGATAAAACATGAAAATTAATAAAAGAAAATATTTTTAAACTAATTTCTAACAAACTGACTCAAAAATAATAAAAAATGACAAAAAATAATCTGAAAATTAAAATATATAAAGACTCAAAATTAAATTAAAATAAAATTTCTAAAACTAACCTAAAATATAAATATTTAGGGGGATAATGAAATTAATAATAAAAGACTATAAATTTGTACATAAAAATTGATAAACTAAAGAAAACTACTAAAAAGGAAATAAATATTGATCAAAGATATCAAATTTATAAAAACACTTAGTATAATCTATATCCGCCATGTAAATTATTATTTATCATTAACACAGAAATTGATCTACCCATGAGTTAAACTGTAGAAGACAACCACAAGCATATCTTCGCCGTTTTTCCTTAGTTATTAGTTTACTTAGACCTAACCCTAATATAAACCCTACTAATATTGATAACCCTAGCACTAGCACTAAAATTTAATCAAATTAGAGAATTAAATATTAAAAAAATATCATTTAGCATCTAGTAACCAATCTACAAGCAAATTGATTTAAAAAGGATCTATGATAATTTCCTAATTAAAAGAGATGGGTTTGAGCCATCCATGATTAACTAGGGTGATACTTATGTCTAAAAGATCAAACAATTACGTACTTAAACCCTTTAAATTATCATATGAATTTATATAAAACTAATTAGCGTGCACTCTAATTAATTAGACATAAAATCATAAACATTAAGCACAAATTATCATAAAATCATGGATAAAATCAATAAGACAATAAAGATCGAAACTTTGTTTCAAATAGATTATACAAGTATATAAAAACTACTCAAACATAATGTAACTTAAAACATGTAAACTAAATAAAAATAACATCTTTAATATTAATCTAACAATAAAAATTCAATCTTTACTACTAAAAAAATTATGATACTAAATAATACTACCAATATAAATTTCTTCGGACACGGAAAGGTTGACGAACAATGATGTTGACGATGATCAAGATGTGATGATTGTGCTGATGGTGATGAGGAGGCGATGTGAAGATGATGGTGATTAAGATGAAGGCCGTGGGATGGGTAGTGTGACAAGAGGAAGATTTTGATGAGGATTATGATTAAGGGTATGATGAGAAATGGTGATGTTGGTGATGAGGCGTGAGCAAGTTGAAGGTGCAAGAGATGAAGAAGCCTAGAGGGAGAGAGGAGCTGGTGATGGTGTGGGAAGGCTTGCAGCCGTGAGGGTGATGAGTCCTTTTATGGTGATTCCTCTTTCTTCTCTTCCAAGTTTCCTTCTTCTCATACAACTCTAAGGAGGAGTCCTAGTGGGTTTAAGAGTATGATTATCTTCACTCTCCTCTTCAAATTAAGACTTCGTAAAATAAAATATCATAAAATAAATATTTTATGACACATTATTTTTACGGACCAACTTCATATCTTTTCTTGAACGCTTGTCGGTAGCTAAAAATCCATTTTAACGTCTTCTATTCTCTTTTCCGCTTTATTCGATAATTACCTAAAAATAGACAAAATAGAATAATCTAGACAAAATAAACTATATAATATAAACTAAATAACTACTAAAATTACGTACAAAATGTGACTTAACACAAACTCCTTAGGAGCTAACAAACAATTACACAAAAATTGTAGGAAACCACGGATAAGAGGCTATGAACCGAGGAGGAACTAAACAAAGAATAGAATCGTACTTCCTGATCGACTCGGAAGGGACAATCAGTCCCGCTTCAGGATCAAACAAGGGCGAAAAGAAGATAGCTCGGGAATGGATTCAACAGGGGGCTTCTATGACCTACGAGAACACCCCTTGTTTTCCAAACCAAGATTATCGAGCCAAGCTTCGGATCAAAAGATGATCAAACTTTCAGCATGAAAATTCACCAAGCTTTAGGCTCTTATCAAGCCAAACTTAGGATCCTATTACCGGACTTCGTAACATATGCATCGTGATCAAGTCCAGGCTCTGTCTCGAAGTTTAGGTTTGACGGCAACCAATTCCGGACACAACACAATAGTCAATCGTTCGAAACAATGCACAAAAGCGAGATAAGTTTCCTTTAGTGTCTACTTTGACCGTTCATCTTTCAAACTCGATCAAAGTGGAGGCTAATTGTAGACACCTAAAACGTGTCATCCTTTATCTCTTTTATTTTTGTATTTTATATTGTTCGCCCGATGATGAAATCTCAAGTCCTGTTTAAGGGTCTGGATCACGGACGGTATTTGATTGGTGTGACGGAAGTCGATAAACGACAAATAACCCCTTAGCACCAAATAAATAGCCTTTTGCCTTAGGTCGGTCCGAAAATCAATTTTGTTTCCAACGGTCCAAGCCCGATTCAAACCTCCGGAGTCAATGGAAGTCCGGCATCATGTACAAAGAGATTCCAGGCTCAAAATGTCGCGTTCACTTTCGTCCAACCCAAACACGAAGATGAAGACATCAAAGCGACGTCCTGCGCCGTATTTCATGATCACACCCAAGACAGTCCGCCCGAGACACGAGCTTCCTCCCTTAAAATGACGTCGTGTCTAGTGCCGCGTACTAGGTCCATTTTCACTTAAAATGTTGCTTTTTGTCGAGAGAATCCCGTTGTAGCACGGAAAGAACTCAAGAGCCCGGAACGACATCGTATGGCCGCTGCCCCTAACTGCGGGATCCGATCCTATTCGTTTCAATATTTTGATTTACGGCTTGGTTTTTGTGATTTTTCAGTGATTTTGATTCGGTTTGGACGACTGGTTGAAACCTAACTCTAAGTCATTTTGTGACCTAGCCTTTCCTTATAAATAGAGAGCTTAGGCTCTCATTTTCACAATAGCTTATTTCTTAGCGTTACGCTGCTGAACCCTAAGTTGAACGAGCTTTTCCTAAGCGCTACGCTCATCGGATATTAACCTCAAGCTGCTTATTCCTTAGCGTCACGTTGATAAAACCCGACTAAGAGTGGCTAAATACTCTTTTCGTATTTTGAACTCTTGGTTTCTTTTCAACCTATTGCTATTCTACTCTCCATTCCAACTACATCTAAACCTAAAAACTCCATTAGTCACACATCGTTCTACTTATGTACATTTAAAAAAACTAACAAAAAGCCTTCTCGAATCACCACCGTTACATCAACAAATCCAGATCCGAGATCCAGATTAGTAGGTGGGACAACCTAAGGGCACCAATTTAACCTTCTCAACGGTTATTTATTTTATGTTTTTATTGCTTTTCGTATTGTGCGGAAAAGATATATAACTTTTTAATTCCTCCTCGCTCGATGTAATCTTTTTAGTTTTCGCTTTCATTTCTTTTTCGCTTTTCTTTTGCTTTCTTTCTCACTTTTCATAACTACCTTTACCGCTTTCATTATCATGTTTTGGTTGCTTTTAATTCCGCATCGCATGTTTTATGCTTGTGTTTAATATGTTATTTAGATTCACTACTCAAACTAGTAATGGATGTCGTTTGACGAGCGAAACGGAAGGGCTTACCCTACATTTCGTACCCTCACCCCCAATTCGATTCTCGGTTCTAGACTAATGGAGTCACTTTTTTAGCCTCTTTCAACTTAGTTTTCCCATACTAAGATTGGAAGAGCGTTTATTTCTTTTTGTTTTGTTAGTTTTTCATTCCTTAAAGCCGACTACCGACTACCCACTCCTATTTTGATTTAATTCTCCTATTCTACCTCTCGGCTATTTCGATCAAAAGTAAAAAAAAAAAAAAGCGGGATTTTTCTCGACCTACTAGCCGGGCCGGAGGCTGAGGCTGACCACCTCAGCCACGGCCCTCGGCCGACACCGCCGACCACGAAGTGTTGGCGAAAGCCAACACCGAGTGGTCGGCAAGTGAGGCTTGGGTCCAAGCCGGTGTTTTCACACCGGTTTGGCCATAAAGCCCACGGCAGATTCGATAAACCGTAGTTTTCTTAATTTTTGGATTAAGAAATAATATCCCAGGATTTCTAAAAATAATTTCTAGAATAAAATAATTAATAAAACCGCCACTCAATTTGATTTAATTTATTTTAACTTAATTTATAAAATTCGAAAATCTAAATAAGAGGTTCATCCCCACTTTCTAAAATCAATCTTCAAAAACCTAAAATCATTTTCATCTTCAAAACCAAAAAGACAAATTTTAAAAACTCATCACTAATTCGTGGGGAAGCTCGGTCCGAGGGTGCCGCGGCCATAGTTTCTACAATGGACATATTGTGTTTAGGGCTAGAAAATGTGTTTGGGCTGGGGGAAGCTTGGCCAAGGAGAGTAGCCAAGAGCTCGATACCAATTCCGATGGAACCTTGGCTAAAAGAGCAAGACCACGCGAAACTCCAAGGGAACGACCGTTTAGAGTGAGAGAAGACAAAGGTCTAAACCGAGCTAGCTAATACAAATAGGTGATGGTGTCTAAAGGTGCAAAGACAATGACAACAATCAGTAACTTAGCATGCAAAGACAATAAATACCGAGACAAGGTAACTGGGTAAAAGGCTAAGTACCCGTAGGATAAGACACATTACCTATGGGGACTTAGGGCACCTAAGTAAGCAAGAGATAAGTCACACAACTCAAGCTCACTAAGGACTCATTTGGACACCACTTAGCATGCCAAAGTTAAGATAAGCGAGATAAGAATTTGGACAAGGAGTGATGTTCAACTTAGATTCATAAACATTCATTATTCTTTACAAAAGTAAGGCCACTAGTTTACATATTGCCTTTAACTAGGTCAAGACACATCAACTCTAATGGCTCACAAAGATTTTACAATATTAAAGGCTGAGATACACTTGAAAACATCATAATTAAGTTGGAAAAAGCATCCAAAAGTAGCAAGGAACAAATAGGGACAGGGCTGAAAGAGACGTCCAACCATGTCGCTTTCGAGTCCTTTTCAATGCGATAGCAAGTCGATCTTCAAAAGGTTGTAACTTCCAGTCCAAAGCTCCAAATTTTTGTACTCTATATGGTTAGAAATCTTAAATATTCATGTTTCCAACCATTATGCTTGTAGCCATTGGATTGCCGAGGAAAAGTTGTACCGAAACAAACTATGGGTGTCAAAACTCGTTAGTTTCTTCCGATTTGATATGTTGACTTTTCTCCTTATTTTCTCCAACTATGCTCCTAAGGCCACTTCATGATTGGTACATTGACATTCTAAGGCCTATCAAAATGGGTATTTGGGCCCTCCAAACCCTCGGTAAAGCTAGCTAATTTTGGTTAGCAAGTGGGGCTTATTTGGCTCGAGTTGAGCTAAATCCAATGCAAGCATTTCTTGGACTTCGACCACTAATCCTTGCAGATTTATAGGTAACTTGGGGATGGTTGTTGGGCTTGGGCATTGATCAAGGATGTAGTAGTGAGGTCTCCATCATATGTGCGGAAGGGATCGACAACGGACATCAACCTTTCCCTTCCAGAGTGCTTCTTTCATGATCACCTTCACCGATCCTTTAGCAGCTTTGCCCCATGATTGAGGGCACTTGGCTTGAACGGTTGAACAACACCCTTTGTCATAATGTGATCTAGAGGATGGTAATTAGAAGCTAGCATGTACTAGAACAGATTGCGTAAGAATTAAAAACACTTATAATCCTTTAGAGATAATTTAAACTTTCAAGTATCCTAGAGAAAAATGGACAGAGTTCCCCTAAAAGTCAACATTTTCCTGAGTTAACAATCCTCATCGAAACAAAAAAACAAATAACATCAAGTGACTCAACAGCCACACACCGGAATTCCATAACAACCCCAAGTATATACTCCATTCGTTCAACAATTATACCAATTAGTCGAAAGAAAAACATGCATCACATGTCTTAGCAAAAACTTAAACTTTCAACAATCCCGGAGAAAAACATACAGAGTTTTCCCTAAAAGTCAACATTTTTCCTGGATAATGGCCCTCATCCGAAACAATAAAGACAAATAACATCAATTAACTCAACGACCACAAAACCTAGATAGTGATTATTTCACGATCACCTTCAACCGATCCTCCAGCAGCTCTCGCCCCATTAATGAGGGCACTTGGCTCGAAGGGTTTAATAACACACTTTTCCACAATGTGATCCGAGAGGATGGTGATTAGAAGCTAGCATGCACTCGAGCAACTGCATAAGAATTAGCATAAGAATTAGAAACACTTATAATCCTTGAGGGAAAACTTAAAATTTCAAGTATCTTGGAGAAAAACTAACGAGTTTCCCCTAAAAGTCAACATTTTTCCAGGTTAATAACCCTCATCGAAACAACAAAAACAAACAACATCAACTAAATCAACAACCACACGTCGGAATTATATAACAACCCAAAGTATATACCCCATTCATTCAACAAGTATACCAATTACTCGAAAGAAAAACATGTATCACATGTATTAGCAAAAATTGAACTTTCAACAATCTTGAGAAAAAGCAGACAAAGTTTCCCTAAAAAGTCAACATTTTTCTTAGATAATGGCCCTCTTCCGAAACAACAAAGACAAATAATATCAAATGACTCAACGACCACATACCAAAGTTCTACAACCCAAAGTATATACACCATTCATACAACAAGTATACCAATTAATCAAAAGAAAAACATGCACTCTCATTAGATAGCAAATCATACCTCAACCATTGTTTGGAATTGGTCACCGGATGAGCTTGCTTTCCCACTCATCAATGTCCGAGGTAGGAATTGACGTTCTTAATAAGCTAACTCTTCCAAGTTGGGTGTTATGATGTCTATCTTGGTCAAGTATGCCATGAACTAGGCCCTCACTTTCTTTTCCACTTAAGCAGCCACTCGGGACTCCACTCAAGCCGCCACTTGCTTTGCCACTTGAGGAATCAATTTGCAAATGATTGCTTTTATATCGACTTGGCTAGAAATGACATGGCGCTTCCTTTTAGCCCCAAAGTGCTCAAGTATCTTCACTTTGCCACCAAAGGCTCGAACGCGACTAGGATGTTCATCTCTTTTTAGGTCCAAGGCTAACTTGTCTTTCTTCCCGATCATCGTCATTAACTTCGAAGTCGAGTGTTGTGATAAAAACTCATGTAAGAAGGAAAGAAATTATCATGACATAATTCCTCTTAAATTATAAGTCCATGAAGGTATTCCTTTCACATATATGATATTTTCACAATATGTAGTAATAATAATGAAACTCACAATTCATTAAACAACAACTTCGGTTTCTTTTGTCACAAAAATGTCATCTTTCCTATTTCTTCCTTCGACCCATGACCCGTCCCTCTCAGTACCAATCTACAAAGGATCTATGATAGCATCCTATCGGCTTCCTTTCGAAGTTCTTCAAATAGTGAAACTCACTATTCGTTAAACAACAACTTCGGTTTCTTTTGTCACGAAGATGTTATATTTTCTCTTTCTTCCTTCTATCCATGACTCGTCCCTTTTGGTACTAATCTGCGAAAGATTTATGATGGCATCTTTACCAGCTTCCTCTCGAAGTTCTTCAAGCTTATGCTTGAATAACTGCTCGCTCACCTTGCGTATTCCCCACGGGACATCATATGGGGATACATAATAATCTTGAATCTCTTCTTGTTGGCTTCACCTAGGGCATGCATAAGTAAATAAAAGAACAAAATATCTGTTAAGTTCACAAATATTTGATAGGTGACATTAACTTTAAAATAATTCTAAACTTTAAAAAAACAGCGAATGTTAAATTACCCGAAATTCGGAGGTGGAGACCGCTCTTTAAACTCCTTCCTATCTTCCTCGATTATGCAATTGTAGCCCTACCGTAGAAAGGGGAATGTAATTAGCTTGCTTGAACGAGTCTTCTCTCTTTGCTATGAATAAGATTGTAAACCTCCCATGATCTGTCTTGTGCCTTCATCTCGTATGTCATTCTTGTGTTTCAGAAAACATTTCTAATAGAAGTGAAGGACGCAGATCTCTTGTTGGTGAAATTGAAGACCCTCCAATCTATTGCAAAGCGATAAATAAATAAATAAATAAATATAAGAAAAGCTTCATACTCCTGGAATTTGTTGGTTTGTTCCCGAATTACCTTCTTTAAAACCACAAACCTTACTCAAATATGTATAATCTCTAAATATCAAACCCTAAACCATAAATCCTATACGTTAAACCTTAAACCCTATCAATTTCTTTCTAATTACAATGACATTTCTATCCATAAATCTTTCCATTTCCTTAAACTCTAAACTCTAAAATCTAACCCTGAACCATAAATGTTTCTTTCACCCTTTCTCATTGATTCCCAAACCCATTTCTGAAAATTTCAAACATTTTGGAATTCTCAACCTCGGAATCATATAAAATCAACATTCTCATATATTCTTCAATATTTACCTACAATCCAATCATATATGAAATCAATGTTTTTCCCATAGATCTCAAACTTAAATAACCAACACATTCAATTAACCAATCTCATTATGAACTTCAATTTTGAAAATAATTCAAATCAAAAAAAAGAGAGAGAAGTTGAATACCAAGAAGTAAATGGTTGAGAGAGAAAGAGACAGAGCCACCGAGAGAAGGAGGCGGTGGCGGACGACGGCAAGTAGCGACAACAAACATGGCACCTAAACTAGTTGTCCATATACTTGGAGGTGTTGATGTCAATCTGCGCAAATACCCACTTACACAAAGAGAGAGAGATGAGGCAAACGACTGAAAGAGAAAGGGCTGAGTGAACGAGGTGAGCGTGTTTGTGAGAGAAGAGGACACGAGAGCGCGAGAGACTACTTGTTTTGCTCCAAACAATAGCCTGCTATTTTTAATTTTTGGAACATGACTTATTACTATTATTCTTTCTCAAAAGCTGTATTAATAGGTCACAAGGACCCATTTTATAACGATTATCTAGACAACCATAGTAATAGGTTGTTGAGGACGACCATGGTAAAAAATCTATTGTAAAATCAAAATAGGACTTTTTAATACAATTCTTTCTTAAAATTATAGTAAAATTTTAAAAATATTACAAAAAAATGCCACTATCTAATTTTATAGTTTGGTTTTTGTTCATAATCGTTGTAAAAGGCTCGTATTAAAAGTTCATACATACATACATACATACAAATATATATATATATATATATATATATATATATATATATATAAAAGGAGAGTTGGGTTCATCTCTCTCCCAATAATTGTAGGGATTTTATACATTTATATCCGTTGATTACACCTCCAAACTTCATCCAACCCTTAATTAATTTTGCTGACTGTCTCCTCTCTTAACCGTCTCTCCCTCTGTCTCTCTCTCTCTCTCCCCCACTTTCCTCAGTATTTCATCTCTCAACTCTCATCCATCTCTCTAAAATCAGTATTCTCCTGTGTATCCGCTCATTCACCCTCACGTTTGAATTTCCCTTATCTCTCAACTACCCTTCCCTCGGTTAATTTCTCAAAACTCTCTCTCTCTCTCTCTCCCCTCCCCACGCCTTCCTCTCTAAACTCCAATGGTATCCATCAGCCAAGATTACTTTTAGGATCGGTTACAGCATACAAGCTTAGGGAAGAAAGTCTAATGTGATTTTTGATTGTTGAGGGAGAGTGATTAAAGTTCATTATTTTCAATGGTCTGAATGATAACATTGTTCATGTTTTCAGGAATTGATGGTTGAGGATTTTTGAGTTGTTGTGGAGCATGATTTTTGTTTGGTGTATGTTTGGTGAGAGAATAGGTGTGTATGGTTAGCTAGGAAAGGAAATTAATGGAAGAATGAGGAAGAATGCTAATATAATTTTCAATTATTTGTTTACGTTAACGTTAATAATTGTAATTCCAATTGGGGCTAAGCTAATTTGATGGGGTGAGGGGGAGAGTGTTAAGTTGTTAAACTTGATACATAAAATGTTGATGGCAAAAATGTGGTCCATAATTATAATTTCAATTGTAATATTACTTAGTGAAACAAGTTGGGCCACTAGGTTAAGAATGCTATTTGAAAAGGGGGAGGGGTTCTAATATGTAGATGTTTTTTTCTTTGCTCCAAACTTTTATTTGTATGAGACTATGTTTCCTGCTCAATTTGGAAAGTATAACAATTAAAGACCTACGTGTTGTCTTAATTTTAGTTGTTTGGTTGGAGCTATCAATGAAGTGATTTACCTACAACTAACTGTATCTATAAATGCCTTATTCAATCAAATTTTGAGTATTGTTTTTCGTAACTTGTATTAAGGAAAGTATAACAATGTTTGCAGCTCTAATCCAAGCTTAATTCAATAAAATGTCATTGCGTATTGCTAATTGAGAAGCTTGCAATGTTAAATGTGAAAATTATGGTATGACAAGAGAGTTTCCATTGTTTAGTTGTGATATATTTCATTTGAGGATAAACTCATTATTCTTGATGTAAGAGGTATTATACACGAAATTATTACAATAATGATAAATGTATATTTTATAAAATTAGGGGAAAATGTAAATCTCCGATGTTCAATATTTTTTACTTTTAAAGTACCACATAATTATTCGAAAAGTTTTTTTATAATTATTTAAAGTACCACATAATTTAGACTTATAGTTAAATCTATTATATAATTCAACATACAATTATATAATTTTTTTAAAAATTAATCCGTGACTTTGTTATAATTTTGGGGGAATTAAGTTTTGAATGATTATTTGGAGGTGGACTCATTTTCTCTCTATATAATTATCTATATAATCATAAATTGGAGTTATATAATTACATAATATTTAAATCCGTGGCTTTAAAAATGGATGTAGCAGAAGACCCGCGCTTTGTTAATCTATACCTTTTGGGGACATGGATCCCCCAATTTTTGATCCAATAAATTTTTTATTTCACTTTTTGATCCAATATTTTGTCAAAAAAGATACTACCTTATAAGTTTACAATGTACATCTTCAATAAATTATTATGTAACAATGTCGATAAAGTTGATGTGATGAGCTAGGTTGATATTCCTCAAATAATTATAATGTTCTTTTTTGATCTTTTAGCTTCTATTTACTAAAGTCGACCTATTGCAATCAATAAGAGCTTATAATTTTTTAACTATATAATTAATATAACGACGACGCGTGGTTATAAACTAGTATATATATATATATATATATAAGAATGGGTTCAAGTAATGAACCCCAATAGGTAAGCATTAAACAATAGGAAGCACTACAAATCTAAACCATTAGATCGTAATCCAATGGCCTATATTAAATAACTATTTTTAACATTTAAAAAAATTGGGTTTATGTTCCCTCAACATTTTCCAATTTGCGGTTTGTTTCCTCTCTCTCTCCTTCGTCGCCTCCACCTATCTTTCTCGTCGATGTTGGCGCCGGCCCTATCTCTCCGTCTCTCTCACCGGCCGCCCTCTCACTATCTAGCCTTGCCCTCTCTCTATGTGCCATGCTCAAGCCCCCAATGCCTCCTCGCTTGTTCTCTCCCTCTTTACCTCTCGCCTACCTCTTCTCTCTCTCTCTCTCTCTACCTCTCGCTGGCAACCCACCCCTATTGTCGGCAACCTCTCTATCTCTATAATGCCCACCCCTTCTCTCTCTAGCCTACATTCCATACCTAACTCCAATGGTAGAGGAAGAAAGAGATAGGAAAGTCGTTTGTGGTCGGAGTCGAATCGGCAAGATTGTGATTGAGGAGGTACAGAGGTTGGGTATTCATCAGCGATGGGGATGGTGGTTCCCGGTGAGAGGTAGAGAGAAAGAGAGGAGGTAGGCGAGAGGTAGAGAAGAAGAGAAGAAGCGAGGAGGCAATGGGGGCCTGAGCGTCACACGTAGAGAAGGAGTCAGCTAGAGAGTGAGAAGGGTGACCGATGAGAGTGACAGAGAGATTGGGTAGGCGCCGGCACCAACGCCGACAAGAGAGATAGAGGGAGGTGACGAAGGAGAGGGAGGAAGCAAACTACAAATTGGAAAATGTCGAGGGAATAGAAACCTAATTTTTTTTTTTTTAAATGTTAAAAATAGTTTTTTAATATAGGTCATTGGATGATGATCTAACAGTTTAGATTTGTGATACTTAGTTACTGGGAGTGCTTACTTAAACATCTCTCTCTTCACACGTACCCACATACACGCACGTGTGTGAGTGTTTTACAACAAAGCAATCAATTTCAGTAATCAATAATGTTTTCAAAATTTAAACTTTCCCTCTGAATTTTTAAAAGGTTCATTTCATATTTTGAACTTGTTAAATTGTAACTATCACCAGTGTGCCATCATTTTCCTTTTTTAAATAAAAGTATTGGAAAGTGCAACTTTAACAATGATATGAAACTAATAAATTTGATATTTTTTGTAATAGTCCTGTTTGGGAATCAACTATTATTTGTGAATTATTTATATTAGTTGTTTGTATTGTTGTTTTAATTGTTTATAAAAAATATGTCCGATAAACTTAGCTATTTCTATAAATGTTTTATGGTATTATACAAACCGATGCCCATAGCCCTATTTCATTATTTTTGTTAGGACAATTTGCGCTTATTATATATTTATTTTTCTTCCCCATATTAATTAGTAATTAGATGACACATAAAGTTAGATAATCAAAATTCTTTCCTTAATCCAATAAAAAAATATAAAAGAAATACTAAAAACTAAAAAAATCAACTTGTATATTTTACGGTCACTAGCTCCATACTTTATGACCACTAGCTCGATATTTTACAATGAGTCATCATCAGCCTCCAATGACACTCCGACGAGTCATATTCCGGCACACCAAGCTCCTCTAGTAACATATCCCATCCCCACATCCATATTACTTTTAGCTCCCCAGATTTCCCCTCCACTTTCTCTCTCATCCATTAACTCTCTCTCCTCTTTACCTTCTTCATCAATTCACCTTTGTCAATTCATTCATCATCATCAAATTCACCATTATCATTGGCAAGCAAATGAATTGGCAAATCAAAGCATTCTCCAAGCTTTTGGGCAGTTACTAGCATCAAATATGGAACATCAATTCTTAATTGCGGATGGGAACGTTGGATCACTGGAGACCGATGTTGTCATGCCGACAAGGGGGAATTTATCATTGAGAACACTATGAAACAAGGTCTCTTAATGGAGATTTGTATTGGAACAAAGTCATGGGGGAGAGACACTACTAACAATAGTTGCTGGTAAGTTTGAGGGTTGGCAATAGCTTTCGTATGAGACTTATATACTTTAGGGAGTGTTGTCGACTACCGGTGGGTTGCACCGGCGTGCATGTACCGAAAACCATGGAGGTTGGTTTTTTTTGGAGGGCGGTTACGGTAAGAGAAATTGACGACATAATTTTTCTTTTTATAAAAATATTGACGTGGTTGGATGAAGTAATAATATGAGAACCAAACATCGCACAAATAATTTTTTTACATATTTATTCAGTTTATATCTATTTTCTAAAATATGGTTTTAATTTTAAAAAAATTAAAGTAATTGAGGGATAAGATTACATCATATAACATGTACGGTTCATATCATGAGAATTACCATAATTACCGTGCTTACTATTTTGTGAAAATCGCCTTATCCGTAATGTATTATCTGATTTAATTTAGATTTCATGCCATCTAAACTTTTATAGAAAAAAACAGAGAGAAAGAGAGAAAAATAAAATAAAGTTGTTGTTGGGTATGACAATTTAAGTAATTTTGATGATATTTTGGACATTATAGTCATTTGTTTAAAAGTCAACCACAAAAGGCTATTTGAATAGCTTTTCCTAAAATGACTTTTTGGATAAAAAAATTAATGAAAAAAACTAACATAACAAATACTTCAATTGAGTGTTTAATTAAGTCAAAACAACCAAAATCCTCTAAAAAGTCATTTTCTTACAGAACTCCATTCAAAAAACCATTAGCTAAATATGACTAACAAATATCAAATAGGGGAAATATGTTTTTTAATCTAGGGTGTGTTTGGTTGGAAGAAAAATATTTTACTCGAAAATATTTCCAATTTTCCGTCGTTCGGAGAAGAATGGGATGGAAAATTAAGTCATTTGTACTCCTATGGGGAAAATATTTTACCATGTGATAGCTTGGATCAAAACTTGATCATTTGATATGGAACATTAAAAAGAACTTAACTTGAAAATTTGATGAGTAAATTCATTCAGTTTTGAACATTTATCACAACATATATAACCATGAAAATGATTCAACTAGTAAAACAATTCAATCAACTAATTTTTTGGATATAGGGTGACTTCAATAGTTTGAATCGGAACTTCACCATTTGCAAGGCAACATTAAAGAAGCTTAACTCTAAAATTTAATATCAAAATTCTTTCATTTGTTGTCATTTATCACCACTAGTGGGACTCACTATTAACTCGTGAAAGTTAGTCTATAACAAGCCTAATATTATGTTAAATTTAATGTTGTAAGTAAAATACACTATAGATGATCAAATTAAATTATATATATATATCAATGTTGTTAATAAAGAGATTTAACAATTGACATTTTGTTGTAGTTAGATGAAATTTATATTTTACATTATTTAAAATTTGTTTAGTATAATGAATAAGACAAGTCTCATTGGTTTGAAGGTAGATTGTGTTCTTCATTATTATTTTTAGTACATTTTGTATTTTAATTTGGTTAAACAAATAATATTCTATGTGATTCAGGTTTATTAAAGATTAGATATTACTTTTTTTCATTAGTTTATTTATGTCAAATAGTTTTACAACATTCCGCCAATTTTATTTAAAAAAATAAATTGTAAGCTAACTTTACCGGTCCTAAGCATTATAAATCTTTTTGGTGCTTCCAAAAAGAACAGTCTTTACAGGATAAAGATTTGTGAGGTTAATCGTGAAATCAATAATTATAATTGAAAATATATTTTAATAAAGTAAATTATAGAAAAATGTCAAAAAACAGGAATAGTTGGCATCTAATTTATGAATTTTTAAATTTGAGTTATGACAATTATCAACATTAGCTGGTAAATAATTATGAAGGAATAAATGTATAAATCAAGAGATTTCACTATCACAACATAATATAAACAGTAAACACAGAAAGTGTGGAAATTAGTCATAGTTTAGAACTAATGAAAAGTCTATATGGTTAATAGAAGGAAATTAGCACTATTTACGTTCATTACTAAAATTATAATTTTAAAATAAGCAAACAAAAGAAGATTACTTAGATCTATATTTGGCAAGTATTTCGGAGTTTATCGCACGCAAAAGGTAGGTGTTATTGCATCATATTTGAACTTTGAGGGGAGAGCACCTATTGAAAATACACATGTTAGATATATAAGGTAAATATTTAATTTTACAAATTAAATACTTAGACAAATTCAAACTTACAACGTTCTATACATTATTAATTCTTCATGTATTATTTGATGATCTTCCTCTGTCACAATGTGTTGTACTTTTCTCGTGGAGGTGTTGAGGTTGATTCTGGCAGTGTTGGCACAAATGTTGGTGGAATAGGTAGTTTTCTTTGTCTACCTTTAATTATTGGGGGTGGAAGTGCCATGTAGGAAGTAGTATTGTCTTTGGAAGGATATCCTCTCTTGTGGTAGCTAGTTTGGTTACGAGATAGAGCATGTTATCTATCGTCTATGTGTAGATGCTGGGTTGTTTTGCTCCAATTGTTGGGTTGTGAATCTAGTATCCAGGTGGTCGGAGGGAGGGGTGAATGTTGTTGTATCTGTTTCATCCAGTTGAGGCTCTTCCAGGTTTTCATTGGTTGGATTTGGCAAAGTTTCAGGTGCTAGTTCAGGTTGATCTATGCCATGCATTATGTATACATTTACTTCTCGATGTCCTCTTATGGTGTTTATCATGTTAATTGCTTCTTTATCATTAAACACCCTCTTAAGTCCATAATTCATCTTAGTACCAGGAACTATGTAAAAGAAATCCGTGATACCTTCATATCCAATTTCTTAGGCTATTTTTTTCAATCCAAAATATGAAAATCTGTCTATATCAACCGGTTCAATAGATCTAATTTAACCATCTTCGTATTGAAGTGTTCTATTGTAGACAAATTTAACACCGTGATATAAGTGAAGTAGAATGTCATCCTTGCCCATTATAATGGCTTTGAATATACTAATAGACATGGAAAAAGATAAATTCGGGAGTAGGAAACCGACGGAAGCGAGATATGAAACAAAGAAATTGCAACTAATATGTTTTATAAATTATCAATCGGAGTAATTATCTATACGTAATAAGTCTTACTTAATTTATACTAAAATAACATCAACTATACAACAATGGGAACTTATACAAAATTCGTAGTTATCGAATTATATAGGTTAAATTTGGGAAACTTTCCATAGTAATATTGTTTATAATCCCTAAATTAGAATAATTGCTAATATGGAAGAAATCTTGCATAATTTGTGATAACATTAAAATAGACAATAATCGAAATTTATACGAAATTCATACCTATTAAAAGTGTAGATGGAAAATTTTACTAATTTCCGATTGTTCTTTGAATTGTCGTATCAATTTGCACGAACAACAGACCTGAATTGGACGCATATGACACTAAAGTCTGTCCTCTTTTGGTGGAAGATTTGAAGGAATTGGAGGGTTTTGAAGATGATTTTTTGATTTGGAAGAACACATAAAATTTTTGGGAAAATTTTTGGGTTTTGAGTTTCTAATTTTGTGTGTGGATAGTTGATATAATCGAAGTTATAGAGAGAAATGGAAGAAATAAAAGTAGACTTACATATCGAGACTCAAAATATAGAGGATATAAGAGTAATTTGAAATTTAGAGACAGATATTTTTTTCTCGTGAAAAGGGAAATCATTTATGGAAGTCGAAGACCTTTTTTTATAAAGTTGTTGATTTTTTGTAAAGTAATATATCTTAAGTTTTTGGTGTATCTTACCATTATAATCATATTTTACATTGTACGGAATTATATTGTAGGAATTTTATTCAAAATATCATTTTGATTTTTTTATTCACGGTTTACATGGTTAAAGGTTAATGAAAAATTAAACTAAGTCACATTTAGAATTTCAAAGGTAGAGTTTATGGTATTTAGGATTAACATTTGTAATGTACTATCGCGGAAATTTAAAAGTAACATTTACATAATAATAATGACATTTATGTTGATACATAAACATTTGCATAATAATAATAATAATAATAATAATAATAATAATAATAATAATAATAATAATAATAATAATAGTTTTGATCTTTTCCTATCAAGAAATAATATCAATAAGTTACAAATCACATATTTATATTTTCTACCTCGAGATGCAACCAAATAATATTTTAAAATGTAAATTGATTTACCTTTTTGGTTGTAAAGATAGTATTTAATTTTGTACGAAAAGTGATTAAACAAATATTAGTTGTAAAAATATGATTTTATTTATTTAATCTTTATCATTTAAATTATATATATTGAGTTGTAAATTTGTCTATTATTAGTGTAATTTTTGTCTATTTTCAAGTGTGATTAACTTTTTTCAAATACTTATGAATATCATTTGATTGTGGTCTATTTATTCAGCAGCCCAACAGATTTCTTAGTTTTGTTTTTTATGATTTCTTTTTTTCAACTGCGGCCCAAAGAGATATTGTAGGTTAGTTTTTGATTGTTTATCATTCTTTTAGGCTATTCCCTTGTAACTATTAGAATCTTTTCATGATTGTTTTCGTATTAAATAGATAGTTCTATAATTTTGTGAAGTAAAATAATTAGGGCTTGATATGAGCAATTGGTTTTAACTATGTAAATTTGTTTTTTGTTATGGAAGAAGTAAAACATTATATATTTTTATTTCTTTTGTAATCAGTTTATATATATGTTATATTACATCATTAAATATACTAGATCATACTAATGTATAAAGATAATTTGTAATTAATTATTGAGCAAAGTTTTATTCTCTCCATGAATAAAACAGTCGTGTTTGGTTAGTTGTAGATTTTTAGTATTAAGAACAACATATATTGGCATTAGAAAAAATGGAAGATTACAATACTACGAAGATTAAAGCAGAAATTTATTAAAATATATATAATAGTAATTACGATAAGTAGAAATTATAATTAAATATGATAGTTAAGAAATATTAATTAAAAATAATAGATTGTTAATATATTATATCAAATTACTGGGAAGGCATGCGTGGAGGAACATGATTGCAATTTTGAAGAACGCTTCCAACAAGCATGTTGCCATGTTTCCTTGAATTTGTGAAGGATTGTAGAAGGGGTGAATATGTACTGGAAGTAAGGCTAAACAAGAGTAGTTTACTGCTCTTGGATGAGGTGGAGCCGAGTTAGGATACATGAGCATGAATATTGGACAAAATGACGGAGGATTTTGTATTTCCATAACGATGGGTCCAATATTTCCATAAAGATGGGTCCAATAGTTGATGGAAAGTACTGCAAGAAGCATCGCTGTAGTGTTCTTCCCTACCAAACTCGGAAACATCCCCTTGTTATCTTATTATATCTAAGCGTAGATGTTGATGTGTATCCACTGTGATCCAACTCTCATCGAGAGTGTAATATAACACTTCTTCAGTGACGAAACTAGAGGGCTAGGGGGCCGTGGTCCCCATGATTTTGAGAAATTTTTTAAAATTTTTTGATGAGTTTTTTATTTTATTTTTATCAAAATCCAACTTAAAAAATAAATATTAAAAAATATAAATACAAAAAATATAAAAATTAGATTTTGGAAAATTTTAGTGATATCTATCTTAAAAAGAATTCAATATTTAACAGATTCAGAAGAAAAATGATATGGTATAAGTTATTGTGTAATTTATATAGCTGTAAAATTGTTAATTTTTTTATGTCTTTCTCTCTCTCTCTCAGGCTTAATATTACTCTTTCTCTCTACTTTTAATTTAAAATAGCATAAATTTTTAAAAGAAGACAACTTTTTGGGCTTTTTGAGGGTTGCAATTAAATATGTTTAGCATTAATATTACATTTTTAGTGCATTGATTGTTACTGAATTTTTGTATTATTATATTAATTAATATAACTTGTTTGTAATATATAATGTCTTCGGTGAATCATCTGTTGGTTTAACTTATTCACATAAAAACACAAAAAGAATATGACTATAATTTATTATTGTTATTGTTATTATTTATTTATTTAATTAAATTAGTTAGTTACTATATTGAATAACTATTTTATTACAAAAAGGATTCGAATAACTAGTTAAGTGCAAAAAAAGAATATGGTGATTTATTATTATTATTGTTATTGTTGTTTATTTATTATTGTTATTTTTTAATGGCGATTTCATAGTTTATTATCATTATTGTTATTGTTTATTTATTTTGAAGTTGATATGATAATTGATGATTTTGACAAAATTAAAGAGAAACGATCACAATTTAAATAATTTTTTATCTATTTATTACATAAATTTTTTTATAATACTCTCTACAAATTAATTGTAACTAATGTTTGATATATGATAGTAATTTATTTTATAACTTATATAAATAATATTCTCTACCTCACCACCCGACTCCCCGATAAAATTTTCTGGTTCCGCCTCATCACTTTTTCCCAATATTGCATGATTGCTTGATTTCTCTCTGTGTTTGTATCTCCACTGAACAGTACAATTTCCCAATCACTGTTTGGGGCGAACGCTTCACGAATCGGAGGCGGTGGAATAGGAGGAGGTCCAGTTACAATCCAGTATGAAAGGAATGCTGCCATGCTGGTGAAAGAATGAAATTTTATTTTTCTTTGCTCAACAAACATTAAAAAATTTTGCAGAATAAAGAGAGAAATAACATTCGGGATAAAATAATACTCTTTATATACTTGACTATATTAAACAACTAACCGATTATTAAAATCAATTAACAGCCCAAAAAAGGAATAGCAATCAATAGGTGCTATGTTTGGCAAGTGACTTTTTACGTTCAAAGGAAATAGTAATCAACAGGTGCAATATTTAGCAAGTGACTTTTTATATTTATACTTACTTGTTCATGGAAAATCTTCTGTATTTTCTCCTTACTGTTTTAGAAATATTTTGTGCCTTGTTCTTTAACTTACATATTGTTGTTCTTATAAAAGAAAAAAAGTTGGAAATGAAAGGTTGAATCAGTTTAGGGTAGCTGAAATATAGCAAAGTAGTGAATATAAAGTGACAGTTTAATGCTATGATTCAAGTGTGTATTAATGTCAATTAAGCATTTAGATAGTTTTAGGAGATTATAATAATTTGAGTGTAAAATTAAATTGCAAGAGATTAACTTATATTTTTTGGGTTTTAATCTGACTTGATTTCAATGAGATTTTTAATCTCATTAATAGTTTTATTAATTTGTATTATATTAACATTAATAGGAATTCAGAAAGTCTTGCAGTGTATTCTTTAAAATATATACAAGCAGTAATTAAGTTTATTTAACTGAATTCCTCAAAAAATAAACAATTCTTCGTTGTTAGTATAAACTTAGAGTAACTAAGTTTATCTATATATATATATATATAGATATATAATTATGGCTATATATATATATATATAGTATATAATAGGTAAGAGGCATATATAAGTAAAAATTGAAGTGTAAGCTTTAAAAATAATAAAATGACTGATCATTTGTTGTAATTAAATTACTAATTTCTTCTAAGTAAACTTGATAACAATATATATTTTATTTGACATATTACACAACAAATATTGCAAAAGTAAATTTAATATAGTTAACTTGATACATTAATATGACTATATCAACTCTACATTGTTCACCAAAAGACATAAATAGCTTAGCAAATTGTTTTTTTCTTTATATGATATTTATTTGTTATTTAGCCCTCAAATTTTATTAAGTTTAAAAATTAATGGTATGTTTTTTTCTTTTTCAAAGGTGGAGGAAAAGAAGGTGACTGGGTAATAGCTTGAGGTGGTGCGTTGGCTCATTTCCAGTCATAACTGATGAGCATTGATGCATAATGTTCTCTTGGTTTGGTTGACCCACAGATTTCTCAAGGAAAACACACTTGTTATGTCTCATGCAACACTGTGCCCAAGCAATTTGCATTGGTTCATAGTTCACATCATGCACTATGAATCCATAGCAAGTTTGTAGATGATTTAGGGCCTTCTTAGCAATATTTTGTATTGATTCAACATGAGTGCTTGATTGATCACCTAAGATGTGATGGATTTCAGCAACAAATCCAGCACATGTCAACCTTAAGCATGACCGAAAATGTCCAATTTTGAGAGCTAAAGTGGTTAGTGTAGGCAACTGAAGTTGGAGGCCACTCAGCACTCGATTAAAGAATTCCATGTAGTTCATTGAAATAACAACTGAGAGAGCTGAACATGTGTTTATAACTTTGCTAGATAGTCTATAATTATTTGTAGATAATTTTGTTACTTCAGAATTTAGATGACTAATATTTTGTTTGTAGAAGTCTGCACATTTTTTTTTTTTTTTCGTAGAAGATCATTTCTTCACAATTGACATCATGGATGTAGATGTTATATTTTTTTACAAGATAAGTTACAATTTTAAGAGCAAAGTGCTCTTCAATATTCACTTCATAGTTATCTCGAATCAATTTCAAAGTATAAAACTGTTGTTCCATATTCCTTTAGAAAGAGAAACTTCTCACTATTGGATGTTAGAGTTGTGGAATAGATAGGTTGCAATAACTTCAAGGGAGTGACAATTCTACTTAATAAGCTTTCGTAAGAGATTTTGAAAATGAAGTCAGTTGCATTCATCCTGCTATTAAGAAATGTATTATTATAAGTATGATCACGGAACTTAAATTATCAAATTGGATACATTATATCCACAATTCATAATAAAATAATCATACTTGAAATTAATACAAAAAAATTGAGAACCATTTAACTCAGATAAATTAATCTACAATAAATTATGTCATACTATGCTTAGTGTTACAAATAATGAAAATTTGAATGATCAAAACATATTATTGTTACAAATAAGTAAATTATGTCACACTATGATTGAGAATGTGTATAAGAGTGTTGATCATTTTTGTAATTTGTCTAACTTTTTATAGGAAGGGATTGTGAAATCTTGTTAATTATATTACAATGAAAGTGAGAAATTGTATAATACTCTTGTTAAACATGCTTAGAAAGTAGTTTGTGTTTAGTTGGTTTACTTGCAATAATATTATGTTTAAACTATAACTATATAGCTCTATTTTTCTTTTTTAATATTAGAAAATAAATTTCTTAATAAAAATAAATTTAGATATCCTGTCAATATGGTTTTAAGATGAAATTAAAATGGCAAAAGAATATATTATATCAGTATATTTGTCTCAATTTATGTGCTTAGAAAAATATGCATTGAAAGATGCTTCTACATAGATCTTAAATGCAGTATTGTTTGAAAATGTGGGAACCGTAGAAGTAATTTTTTTTGTTGTTATTGTCATTTCATTTTTTTTGTACGGTTGAGAATTATTGGTTAAGCTTACTCTTAACTACAAAAAATTTATTTGTTTAGCCTAGTTACAGAGTCTTTTTATGTTAATTATTTTTAAGGATTGCCTTTATGAATTGCAGTCTACTGATAATTATCTTTACCTTTAATCGGTAACCTTATCAATTTGTTTTGTTGTAATATTTAACAGCTACATAACTGAATTATTTCAATTGTTTGAATTAGAAAGAAACGTTTTATTCAAGATAAATAATTATGTATATTAATTACCTTTACAATTATTTAAGTTATAATTTATATGATCAAATATAAACAGTTATAGTAATGTAAAAGTAAAATCGTGTATTTTATCATATATATATATATATATATATATATATATATTAAAAGTTGAGTTGACGTAATATATGAGCAACACGTAGGATGACACATAAGATGTTAAATAAGTACACTCAATGCAATTTTAATTCAATTTAATGTTGATACTATTCACATTAAAATTAAATATAATGAAATTAAGAATAAAAAGTATATTAATAAAAATAGAAAAAAATAAAGAGACATATATATTAACTGTTTATAATAAATTATACTTTTTCTTAAACTTATAATTCCTTTTTATTATTATAAATTAATTAGGAATAAAAAAATTTTAAATTATTAAATTATTAAAATTTTAATTAATGCTCTTGCATAGCAAGGGCTATAAACCTAGTTGTTCAGAATAGTTGTACTGTTAGTAGTACCCAAAAACAATATTGTAGCTTATATATTAAATATTATACATTACCAATAGAAAACACACATATATATGTTTAAGTTAATATATATATAGAAATAGAAATTTACTAAACATATATTATACTAAGTGACATAAACAAAATACCACACATGATAAGTGCAAATACTTAAGCTAAAAAATAGTATTATATCAATCGTCATACTATATTAACAAGGCGACATGTGTGGAGGAACATGATAGCCATTTTGAAAAAGGCCTCCAACATTGATGTTGTCAACGTTTCCCTAAAATTGTGGAGGATTGTAGAACGGATGAATATGTAATGGTAAGAGGGCTAGACAAGTGTAGTTTGCTCCTGCTGAGTAAGGCGGAGCAAGTTCAGGATACATTAGTATAAATATTGGGCAAAAAGCTGAGGGATTTTGTAGTGTTATGAAAATGGGTCAAACACTTGGTGGAAAGTAATGTAGGAAACATCGTTGCAACATTCAACCCCACCAAGCACGGAAACTTCCCTGTTGTTGTCTTATTATGCCTGCGTGTAAATGTAGATGTGTATCCATTGTTATCCAGCCATCATAAAGAGCGTAATCTAAGACTTGCTCCCAATATTGCATTATTTCTTGATTTCTTTCAATTTCTGTATCTCCTTGGAAGAGTGAAATCTACCAATCGGTGTAAGGTGCTGTAACGCCCCAAACCATAATTATCCACAAAACTAACTCATGACATAACCTAATCAAATTTAAGAACTGTTTGACAGCGGAAGTTAATATAAGTCAGGGCATTACCGTCGTCCCTTATAGTAGAGACAAGGCCTATACCTAAACATTCCACATAATAATAATAATAATAATAATAATAATAATAATAATAATAATAATAATAATAATATTATTATTATTATTATTATTATTATTATTATTATTATTATTATTATTATATATTATACTTATTTGCACAAACCGTCACAAGGTTTATACATTATATACTTAAACTTAGATAGTACAAAAGTCCGTCCGTTTGTTAACACATAATCCAAAATACATTAACATCAAAATACAACATGCAAGTCACCGCCCGATGCCACTGTTTCCTCTGTTTCCTTCTCCTCATGCAGTTCTTGTTTAAATATCTGGTTGCTTTTCTTTCCCTAAAAGAGTTTAAACCATAAAACATAAAACAAACATAAAATGAGCGGTTGGCTCAATACGTTACCCTTGCACTGTAAAATAATTTCGAAGAGTCGGTGAGCACGCGCGTGATTTTAAATTCATTTAAAACTCAAACATTTAAGCAAAGTGCACAGTTTGGTTTCCGATAAACTTCTCAATTTTATTTTCAACTTCTCAAACGTTTTAGTTTTAGTTTCCGGCCGTCACTAGGACCCCAATTTACATGCATTTGTAGCCATGGCTTCGATTAAACGATTCGGTTAAAGTTCCCATTTACCGGGAAGGCCCAATACGTGGCCTCAATTAAACGATTCAATTAAAGTTCCCAATTGTTGGGAAGGGCCAAATACGATTAATTACGCTAGCGAGACATTTATGAACGATTAACAATTAACGATTAACGATTAACGATTAACGACTACTTGGATCCTAAAGAGTTGTAGGCCGAAAAAAAAAAACAAACACAAGTAACGTTTTACGAACAATTAAAATTTAACTATTTTGGAAGGGTACAAGCAATAACGTACCTCGGTCGATCGTTTGCTTTTAATTTCTATTTTCTTTGCTTCCCTGAATAGCCGTTCCTATTGAATTTCGTTTTCAAACAGAAATTTAATATTTGCATTAATAAACTTATGAGCCTTTCTTGTATCTATGTACCTTACATTCTGAGCAATTCAATTGTCTAAACCACAAACGGGTTTAAAGCTCCAATTTCCTCCTTAAATCAATTCTCTTCAAAACTGTTATACTTTTAATTAAATGTACCTCCTAACCACTAACTCATTTACCAACTTCCAAATTACAAATTTCAACTTCACAAAAAAAATCACTTCCAATTCCAATAAAACCTCCAAACATATTTTCTTCCATTTCTTTTTTTCAAAGATTAACCTAACCCAATTTGATTAATTCATTTCCCTAGCATAGCCTATAACTTCAACAATTTTCACACACCCAATCAATCCATTCATGCTCATGTAGGAAATCAAACAAGCATATTCACAATTATGAATATCCCAAATTTATCTCCAATACCAATTTAGCACCTAACAACCCAAAAATCCAATTTCACATATATCACCATATTTCACTACTCTCCAAAGTTCATCCAATTCTACCAAAACCAATTCACAATTCACATATATTTGTCTAATTATTCAATATCAACATAAATTTGTGATAAAATATTCTTAGAAATTAAGGATTGGAGATATACCTCAAATTGGGTTAGATGTGAAATTGGGTGGTGGTGGCTCGGTGGTGGAGATCCGGCGGCTCGAGGCAGTAGAGTGAGGGGTTGGTTGGCGGCATCGGGCGCCGGCAGAGGCCGGACGCGGCGGCAGGCCGGCGGTTGGCTAGAACTAGCAGCAGCAACAACAACGAGGGCCGAGCAGCCCTGCGGCGACAAACAACGGGAGGAGGAGAGAGAAAGATTGGTGGCAGCAAGGTGGCAGCCAGGGCTCCGCGCGACAACTTTCGGTGGCAGCAAGGGGCGCCGGCGACAGCTTGGTGGCGAGTGGCGGGGGGCAACGTTTCGGGGAAGTGGAGGAGAGTTGAGAGAGAGAGAGAGATGAAGATGAAATGTGTAGGTGCTGGTTTTATAAACCCCAATTCACCGATATACTCCCGAGACTTCTAGCAGCCCCTCCCTTTTTTTTTTTTTTTTTTGTCTAAAAAAAGTCTTAATACCTTCTTCTATTTTTATTATTGATTTTACCACATGATTAAATGTTTAATCACAAATTTGCCTATTTTCATTTGCTTATACATATTTTCTAACTCTTTTTTTTCATTTACTTACCATTTAATTATAAATAAATCGTGTTTCGAGACACAATCTTACATTATTCAAAATTTGAATTTGTACAATTTACACATTACTATTTGCGATTATTAAATTTGTTAGCATATTTTATTTCGGTTTCATATTCTGCGCGGCTCACTTGCTCTTAAATAATATTAAGATGATAAAATGTAAATTTAAAATAATTAATTACGATTAAGTTTCGGGGTGTTACAGGTGCAAAAGCTTCTCGTAATGGAGGTGGTGGAATAGGAGGAGGTCCAACCATAGTCCAATAAGAAAAGAATACTGCCATACTGGTAAAACAAAAACAAGCAATCTTTGGGTTATTACACAAAAGTCAAAATATTATAACATAATGGTGCAAGGTTGACTGAATAGCATGCTTTATTTATGAAAGACATATCCAATTCTATTCCAACCAAATTAAAGTTTCAAATAAAGCAGTTTTCTTTAACTTAAATATGTCTAACATATTATTTGTTATGTAATTTACTTTCAAACTTTTATTTTTTGGGGTTTAAACTGTTTGTGGATAGAAGTAGTTTCCTTCAAATTTGTATAATAGTTTACAACTAATAAAATTGAAGAATAATTGTATATGTAGTATACATGATGGTAAGTGTGTCTTATAGTAAAAGATTTGATATTTTTTTAAAAAATAGTGGATATATATTTTTTTTTACCTATAATATCATACTTATGATCATTCTGTATATTTTTCCATAAAAATTATAATTTAATTTTTGTATGCTCGTATATTTAACGAATAAGTTCAATGGGTGCTAATTGCAGTAAAATAACAGTGAAATGTTATAATTTTTTCTGTTTAGTAAGATATAGATGTTATTTTATGTCAAACTCTACAACGAAATGTAATTTTCCATTTGCAAAATTGATTATTAATGAAGGAAGATTGTATAAAGATAAATAATTCAGATATTACCTTGTTTCAGAAAATTTGTGGTTAATGTCCTTACTGGTGCTTCTCCAACGTCTACTGCAATTACGATTTTTGGTTTCTTCTATAGCAACTTCGTTAGGCAGAGAAAGAGGTTGAAGGAGATACACAATTGAAGAAGAAGAGTAAGAAGGAAATGGTTGGTGTTCTGAATTTAAATGAGTGTATTTATTAAAGCTAAAAGTCAAGATAAATTTTGGAAGTGAAGAGTTTTATTGTATGGATTTAAGGTGTATCAGATCGAATTTATTTTTTTGGCATTAATATTGAAAGATTGTAATGATGTTTGTCAAATCACATAATTGATAGAATTCAAATTGTCCTTTGATATTAATGCTTTTAATTGTTTTCTTCCACTTTTAAACTTCATAGATATACTTGTGCTCTAACACGGACAAATAGAACTGTAATGAATAAGTGAAATTATGCTTTGATTTTAACTAAAAGTTGCAATGAATATTTCTTTTTAAAGCCAAATGTTGCTTATTTTTAAGTTTTAATGGAAACTAAGAACAAAGATGACTATAATAGTTTATCTGGTTTAATGGTATTTTAAAATGAGTTATAACTGTCATATGAATAAAATATACATCAGAATATATAATTGAAGATTTAATTACTTGGAAAACGGTAAAATAGAAATGGATATTTAAATACAATATGTTAGGCTAACTCGACAAACCTGAATATGCTTTATATGCTTGAAGCAAATTGAACTGTATTCATTTGGTGAAACAAAAGAAATTTAAGTACTTTATAGTTCTGGATATTTTAATTGTATTCATGTTAATTCTATTAGAATTAAAATTTTACTTATGTTTCTTGTTAGAGTTGGTTTACTTCTTTTCAAAAGTAAAAGGTCATACTTATAAAGGACGATGAATATTATTCTAAATATCACGTCAACATCTTCGGTTATAAATGCATATCTTATAAATATATATTGTGAAAGGGACATCAAGAGATTAAATTAATTAATATAGGAATTATTTGTCAGTATAGTACTTTAAATAGACTTTTACTATTACAATTAAATTTTGTTAAAAATCCTTAAAATAAATGTGATAACTATCCTATTTAAAAGGGGACCGTTTATTAATCACATTGAATCATTTCTTTTATGTTTGCTAAACTCAAGCATTACACATTGTCAGTGTATATCTCTCATTAAACAGTAGATGCTTAAAATCTTTATCATAATAACTATTATTTTACCAGAACTTTTAATCATAAAAAAATCTTTGTTACTATATTTACAAATACTCTTGTGAATTTTGTTTAAAAAAATGATATTTGAAATGTAAAAGCTATTATTAAACATGACAATGAAACACTGTATAGGTCATAAGTTACAATTAATCTAACTTAGACAAGTATTAATGTAAAAGTACTCAATAATTTTAATTTTCCTAATTTACTTAAGTTATAATTTTTACAGAATAGTATGAACTAATTATTGATGAAAAAATATTATAGCAGATTTGACAGGTAATAATCGTTTTAAAAAATATCTCAACATTTGTAATCAATGCCTCTTAGGAGAAATACTTAAATAACCTATTGTATCCAAAATGTTTTCCTTTAATTTAAGAGTGAAAAATGTAATTTATTTTTAAATGTGTTATTGAAAATACAAATTATAAACAATAACACACTTTTTTAATTGTTTTGAACGTATTAAACCTATGTTATTGAATTTAAAAGAGAAATTAGTCACATTAAAAAAGACAAAGAATATTTTAATAATCCTAAAGAAATATAAATTATCACATTGTCTCTCAAAGCATTAGAAGTCGAGCGATTCAAATTCAATTATACAAGTTATAAATCTTAAAATTGATTTCATTAAGATATGAAAAAACATACCAAAAAATTTTACAATTTCTATGACACTAATTAACTTCACTTTTTATGTACAATAATATAAAATAAATATTAATGAAAAAATATAGTAAGAGATTTGACCACTAATCATTTTTTAAAAAATACCTCAACATTTATCATTCATTAGTAAAGTGAAGTATTTAAATAAACTACTGCAGTTAAAATGTTGTCCTTTAATTTAAACATAGAAAAGTTAATGTATTTTAAAGTCTGTTATCAATGTTACTTAGAAATTTCAAATGATAAATTAATATTACACTTTTAGGTATTTTGAATGCATTAATTTTTTTTAATTAAATTTTAAAAGAAAAATTTGTGGCATTTAATTTAAAAAGAAAGCAAAGATTTGAATGATTTAAAGGAAATATAAATTTAAACATATATAACAATAGCATATTGTTCTGCAAAATTAGGAGCATTTGACCATAAAAATTGAACTATACAACTAATACTGTCTAACATAACTATCTACCACCTAAACTAATTAACACAATGAATTATGTTGCGGAGGGGTGTTGAGTACATAACAAGAGTTCCACAATTGACATGTCCATCCCCAAGAGAGCATTTCATTGGTTGCATTTTTAGATATTAATATTTTCTCCTCTAGCTGAAGCAATATATCACGTTGAACATAATAGTCATTGCACACCTCAATCATACGTTCATAGTTAATGTTCAAAACTGTCAGATTGTAGGTTTGCTATAATATGATTATTGCTTCTTTACCAACTTCTTGGTTCGCGTCTGATATTGAGCTATGTTGCTTGCTAAGAAAATAGTGAATCCTTCTATAGTTGTTGGATATTGAATCTGCAACACTGATTGAAACATGTCATTTACCAGTGCAATTTCATCAAACTTCTGAATATTAATATGCAATGTGCAACCAATAGTGTTTAATAATTGCATAAAATCAATGGTGATCTGGTATTAAGTGCGCTGCATTATAGCCACTATCGGCTTCATTCGCTTGGGATGTACCGGTTTTCTCTTTATGTAAATGGCTCTCTAACTGTTTAACTTTCCCTCCGTAAGCCTGCACACACTTCTCATATAACACTAAGTTATTCTAATTTACATCATGAATAGCAATGCACTATTTTTTTAATCGGATAAATTATTGCCATCTTAGCTGCACTTTGGGTTGCTTCCTCTATTGAAACCTTCGTAATCCACGGAAACATAAGGCTTCCGGTCCATGGTTACTTTTTAAGGTTACATAACAAGTATACTTTGAAATGAGATCTTCCGAGTATACAATAGTTGCAAGTTGTAGTCTGTTGACCAATTTGACATAATAAGCTTCGTAGCATATGTAACCGTGTTGCTTGTCCGCTTTTATGTGTAAACAACCGATATTAGACTTATATCATTATAGAATTATATGTAAAAATTTCAATTATAAAAAAATGTATACAACACCTTTCCTACAAGTATCTAAGAAATTAGTAATCTTTTTAAAAATAATGACATATCATTACCACATAAAAAATATAGTTGTTAATAGTCTAAACCTACAATAAAATTATCATGAAGATATTTAATTTATATAGAGATTATAATTAATAATTTTAATAACTCATAGATTTATTTTTTCTTTGACTGTTTTTAAAGAAAATAATTACATCATATGTCAAAAGTAACAATTTTACTTGATAATGGAGGACAATTGTATAGTTTTAATATCACTATTTAACTTATTTTTGAATTCTATAATCTAAAATCTATATTTAGAGTAAGAGATTCATATTTGATTTATTAACAACAAAAGTTGAACAATTCACTAACAAAATTAAAACTGCAAAAGATAAGTTTGAAGTTATACCTGAGAAATTGCTAGAAATCGTCAACTGATGTTGAAGAATTCTTGATCCATGATGGAAGTTGTTGCAAACACTTAGTAGAAGCAAGTAAAGCAAAAGTAAATCGCCTTATGACTGTAAAGCGGGCAAAGAGTGAAGTGGAAGTATGTACAACACAAGCCATCTCTTATAAGATGACATGCCTTATTATTTCAATGAATAGTGAATATCAATAAATATTATCATAATATATAAATATTTAAAATTATTAAATCCATATTATTCTTAAAACCAATATTTTTCTTATACGGATAGCAGCGTAATTATTATGAGTATTAGAAGTATTTAGACATTGTAACTGTAGTACATTTTTTTTGTTGGGGGGAAGGGAGAGGGAAATAAGTATGTTAATTTTGTTGCCCAATGAATAAATTAATGTCCATTCAATTGATGTTATCTCTCTCTTTCATTTAAGTACTTCAGAATCTAATAAAAAGATTTTTTTATAAAAAAAGTTGGTACTATAGTGATAAGGTACAATAAAGTGAATATTTAAAATTAATCTCATATATTTTTTGATTAGAAAGCTAAATAAGTATATAACACTAAACCACGACATATATTAAGGTAATATAGCTCCATTTCTATTTAATGCTTTAGTCCAAAAATTGTTAAGAACTCGTTCTTCACTATATATACAACACATACTAACAAAGTGCACAACGTACAATTCTTTTTATGCATATTTAGCTATAGTACATGCACGTATAAGTACTTCAAATGCAACAATGTTGTTAATTTCATTTCTCAATTCCCTCCTATCATTGTCCTCATCATAAAAAATTTAAAGTTCATCAGATTTCTTTGCTCTTGAAAGTGCCACATATAGTTGACCATGAGAGAAATAAGGTCCCTTCAAATGAATACCAACTTTGCTAAGTGTCCGTCCTTGTGCTTTGTTTATAGTCATGGCGAAGCAAAGTTTAATAGGAAATTGTCTTCTTTCAAATAGAAATGGAAATTTAGCTGATGTTGTTAGTCTTAAGCAAATAAATAGTAAAAATACTTGTGTTCCTTTGTGAAGTCCAATTGCAATTTAACACACAATCATGTTTTGAAAAAGTTGTTTGCGTATAAGGCGTGTTCCATTGCAAAGTCCACTTGGAGGGGTCTAGATTGCGCAGAAGAATAAGTAGACAATCAAGTTCAAAGTTAACTCATGTGGACTTAAACCTCCAGGACATAAGGAGTGCATGAATTCTTCAGGATAGTCAAATGCATTTGAGCCTCCTACACTATCAAAACTTTTGTTATAAGCTGTTGTGCCAGGAAACTTAGATATAATAATGTGATTGACAAAATCAGCTTCTTCATTTCTCGGAGTCAATATAGCTCTATCTCGCAAATATGCGAGGATCTATAGAGGAATCACGTAATCTGGCAAGCATATTGTCTATCGGTTGAGATAAAGACCTATCAGTTATTTGAACATTTTGAGATAACCGTTTAGGAAGCCTCACCATTGCAATACTTTCAGTTTGCAACATTCCATTTCCAAGTCAAGTAAGAAATCGGAAAACTTGGGATCTTCATGTGCACACATATTTTCTATTAATTTAATTACTTTCAACTTTTGCCAAATTGATGAACTAACCAAACTTGCTTCCATTGCTTCAACTTGATTTTTGTGTAGAATTGCAGGCAATACTTGACGGAAATCACTTCTAAAAACAACAATTTAGCTATATTAATAAGCTATACCTTTGTATGCTGAAGGTTTAAGCGCCGTAATTGCAACCACCGACATTGAATCAACTACAGAGCATAATTTTTCACAAACATTCATAGCCAAATCATTCCAAGCTGAAATCAACATTGTATTTTTGCACATTCAACTCGCATATTAAATGAAGCAAACAAATAAACCACTAAAAATAATAATTAAAGTATGATCATAAATCAAATAAATCAACGCAATTCCAACAATTACAAACCAATACACCTTTGATCAACCACCACAAGTTCTCTAATAGGCACATCACGCCTCCCACCAGTATTAACATCATCATATTGCTTCCAACGAAACTCTCCTATACAAAACACCACACCCACAACATCTACACAAAATAAACATGTCAAAACAGCACTAAATAACCAATAATAATTGAATCTTCCTAAACAAGTAATTTTACAACAATTACGAACATAAAATATAACCACCAATGTGTCTTAAATGCTACAATACAGAAAAAGAAAAAAAAATTAACACCATTATCATAGCGATCATCGGATGGAACCACTCTCGGCACAACAACCATCTCACAATAATTAGGAAGATATGCACCATCTAATGTCTTAAATAGAGGACGAATAACTATACAGATGACCAAATTCCATTTCATACTTATCATTTCCCCTCCTCATGCTATCTTTCAAAGGCTTAATTATCGCATTTAAAATTTCATATTCCCTCCGATTTTCAATAGCCTTTTCATAAAGTTCAATATTATCATCATAAAGCATAGCTCCAATTTCATCACCATATATAACAAAATAAATAATATATGATAAGATCAATATGATTTAGCAAATGCCAAACAAGCATACATATATATAAAATGAAGGTTTGCTCTGGGAGAGTCCGAGTCACCCTAGAGGGGGTGAATAGGGTGATGAAAAATTCTTTGCGAAAGCACACACCTTTTGACGAGAGAAGAGTCAAAGACAGATTCCGAGTCTAAGCAAGGGGTCGAAAAGGATTGGACTCGGAATGTAATGAATCG